>JAPDHH010000271.1:0-638448 GCA_032158285.1 Phytophthora sansomeana | reverse complement strand
CGGCCGGTTCAACGATCGGCTTCTTCTTCAGTGACCAGGGATGGCTCGGCCTGTAAGCCGAAACACCGTAGCTGCTTCTACATGTATTAGCACGAAAACTGTACAACCTATTCAGTACATCGTCTTGTTATCATGTGGGTGTTGGTTGGTACAGGTTGTATCTCAACTTGACTGCTACGCCTTCACAGTCTCAAAACACCTCAAAAGCTCAGTGATGCCAGAACTGACAGATCGACACGAGGTCTCCATCACATTTCAATAATTATTAAACAGCTTCGTACCTTACCCCACCTATTGCGAGTTGGAGCTGATCGCTGCGTTGCTGCTTCCCTCAGCCCCATCTTCAGAGTCGGCCTCGGTCTCGCTACTGCTGTCGAACAGCACGTCCCAACCTAGACCCCATGTGGCCAGTACGTCCTCACGCGCTGTTTTACGGAAGTGCCGCATCTTCGTTCGCAGGTACAATTGGATCTCCGACCGAAGTGCGTCACACGGCTCGACCATGGACATCGTCAGGGGCTCACGAGTGAACGGGTCCCTACCGGTACTACCGCCCTGTTGAGACGAGGCCAGAAGATGCCGGGCAATCACCGCACGATCCACGACGTTGCCTGATGGTAACCGCACAGGATCTGTCATCAGTGTGCTGAGGAGCGGGTCCAGGTACTGGTCCGGGATATCGCCTAGACAAGCCTCCATAGCCTCCTGAACGTGAATCATCTCGTCCGCTTCTTGCATTGCGCGTACAAACTGCTGCACCCACGAGTCATCCAGATAAAGGTATCCATCCTCCACATTTTCTGCTTCTTCATCTGAACTGCCTGCGCCATCAGCAGACGTAATGTCTTTCTTCCGCTGTGGCCGCAAGAAGCGACATCCGCCCACAAACAGCCTGAAGTCAAAGCGTCCGTCCTTGGCTAATGTTGCGATAAATCTCTTACCAAGGCGCTTTTTAGCCGCGGTCGTATCATCGGAGCTAGGAGTCGTCGCAGCCTGCTTTTCCAGCAGAGCCAGGGCTTCATCTTCATCGAGCTCGTGTCCCACTTCGTCTGTTGCAGCTCGAATCTCTTCGATATCATCATCGTCAAAGCTTGCCGAACCCAAATAGACCTCCGATTCGATGCACGTACACAGAGCATTCAACCCCCAGCGCACATGCGTGTCCAAGTCGCCCACGCGTCTTTCCATGATGTCACCACTGGACCGCACGATCTTCCAGAACGATGAAGGTGAACAAGATGATGAACCGGTAGATTTCAGAGCACTGTGTCCGGTGTAGCGTACAACAAGCACGACCAAGTGTGCCAATAGAAGCTTTCCGTCCTCCACCAATGGCAACGAAAATTTCCATACTTTTTCTTCATGCGCATTTGCCAACGAGGCAATCAGGAAACTAAGCGTGCGAGCTGCCTGCTCAACAACCAGCGGTTGCAGCAATACATGCCGCAGTGCTGCAGCGGGGGCCGATAGTGATCGGGAATGGCAGCTACTTTCACCGCTGACAATTGAGGCAAACCACGAAGTCAGCTCCAGCGCCTCCAAAAGAAGACGCATAGTCAAACGCAATTGTTTTGCGTTGATTGCTACGTAGCCATCAAGCATGTCACGCCGAAAGGGAAGCACCACCGCACCTCCGTCTAGAGACTCCTCAATAAGGTCGTGTATCTGCCGAAGTGTTGTGATTTTGTTCTTTGCTTCGTCGAAAAGTTTGGCGATATCACTCCACAACCCACTCACGAGCCCCGTTAGCTGCTGCGTGCTGCCATTACTCGGTTCCGCAGATAATGATGGCTGCGGAGGGTCATCGGGCACGCTCAGTATCTGCAAGATACTCTGGCGCTGGCTTGGCAGCTGCCAGAGATAACGCAGCAGCATCGTAACGGACACGCGCGTCGGCAGAAATCCCCATAGCATATGATCCCCGCTTGTAACCGCGCTCGTGAAGGCCAGACCGTTGTTGCTGGCATTGTAACGATCCATATCGTAATGAAATTGAAGCAACCCAGATATGAGCCAGCGTGACAGCAACATGTGGCGCTTAAATAACGCCTCCATGCGCCGATGCCCCGGACGATGTTGCACCTGCTGGCCCTTTGAGACGAATGTGAGAAGAGACGATAACGAGCGTAGAGCTTCCACTCGAAGGTGAGGATTCTTCGTGAACTTTGGAGCCACTACTATTTGAGAGAGCATAATCAGTAGTGGCTCCACAATTTCAGCGACCTCGTCGACCGATTCACTAGCAGCCGATCTTCGTTTCGATTTCTTCAGATGATCCACAAGATCACGATACTCCAGTTTTTCGAGACTCAGCAGATATACAGCATCACATAGGTCGAAGAAAAAATGTTCAGGAAATCCGCTAAACGTGGAGGAGAAGTGTGATAGTGGTTCAGCAAAAGGATCCTGCGGCACAGCCCCCGCCGGAGAATCCGCAGGAACTGTAGATGCTGTGTGGAGAAGCCAGCGGCATGTTCGCGCGTAAAACATTATCCATTCTGCCACATTTGCACTGTCCAGTAAGTGCAGCTCCATCTTTACACACTTCACACGAACTTCTTCAAGACGAGCCTTGCTAGCCTTGTAGTGCACTGAATGATTTAGGGATCGATGCTGCGATCCATTATGCCGCCGCTGACCTCTCCTTTGACGCTGAACTTCTGATTCGAGTCGCTCCTCATCGCAGGCACAGAAGGCTTGAAGTTCTTGGAGCTCCTTCGCCATACTCAGCCATCGCGACAATGTGGCAAGTGGTCCGAAGTGCAGGTACTTGAGCGTCACATAAAATATTTCTGTATCTCGGGGAAAACGAATGCGCGGAATTAACGCCGGAGGATGCAAAAGCCTCCGGAAGTGGAGCTTTCGTACGACAACTTCCCACGGAACAGGCAGCTGACGACGCCAAGGGTCGGTAACCACAAAGTACACGTGTCCTGGCGCATGCATTTCGTTCGGGTTACCATTGCTAAGCTTCTCCTCACGCTCCAGGCATCCCGCACACACAACTCGAGCTGAAAAGCAATTGGCACACTTGTAAAACACGTCGTCTGGCGATCCAGAGTTACCAACTGCGTCTCCACAATCAGCGCACTGCATATTTGGTACATTAAGCCCTCCGTCTGCACAATCCTTCGCTCTCCTGATATCGTCTCGCTGCTTGCAATTTGTGAGCCATTCCACCGGCAGCGGTTGAAAATGCTTTAACGCAAAAACCGGGATTGGGGACTCAATGCGAATGAAAACGTGATCAGGATTGTGCAGCATTGCTTCAGACTCTGATTCTGATGAAGAGTCAGTCGCAACCTGATGCGAACGGAAAATCTCGAAGCAGTCACTGCAAAAGTCCATATCCTCGCAGAAAGCGCATTTGTAGCGTACTCCGTGTAAATTTGGGAACTCGCACCGATCGCAGACGACACCCTCGTGACAGGATAGACGTGGGTAATAGGTAGAAACCACCCCTTCTTCTTCTCCCCAATCTCCATTAGTTTGTGCTTCCTGCACTCGACGTACATTATACTTGGCAATAAAACTCTCGTCGCGAAATTGAATGGCAGATAATTCGGCGCTGGCAGCGTTCTCTTTGGCTCGCGCATCTTGTGTACTGCGTGAATAATGAAGTGGGACCTCAGGGAAGTCTTTGCTTGCGTACACGCGTACAGGCTCGACACTCTGGTGATATCTGTCATCGATGTAGCTGGGATCATGCTGCGCCTTCTCCAGGACAGGAAGCGTGTGGGCGAGTAGCATAGTAGTAACATTGACTAGAAACCCGTCTAGTCGTTCATGAGCATCGTAGTTCAAACGTCTTCGTGGATCCGCTGTCATCAATGTTAGAGCAAGCCAGCACAGCGTAGCGTCCACAACAAGGGGGTGCTGACTATCCGCTACAAGTGTCAGCATGATATTCTGTAATGTCTCGCGATACGCAGCATAACCACTCGTCCATTGTGTACGTAGACAATCAGCAACAGCAGAACCATGATGTGCAGCTCGTACAGCCGAATCTAGTTCTTGAGTTTCATCGAGCACGGTGGAAGCGCGAAGAAATGGACCTAATAACGTGCTCAGCGACATTGTCCACGTGCGCATGAATAACGGAAACCAAGCAACTGCCGGCCTTCCCGACGACGGTAACGATGCTGGCGGGGATAGTACTAGTGCAATTCCTGCACTTTTATCAGATGCTAGTAACTCGTAGAATAGCTGGGTGAAGCCTGCTGCAGCGTGAAAATTGTGTGGATATAACTCAAGAACCCGGCGGCGCAGCTCCTGCGCAATCTGACGGACAACGACCGCACCTGTCTTCCGCTTCAGCTTCGGTACCATCAGAGAAAATAACCGATCCGTTGCCGGCTTGGCCATATCTGTAAGTGGGCTATTGGGACGAGATCCACTTGCATTAGGGATCCTCGTAAAGCATTCGCGGCACAAATTGAAGTTGCATGCTGAACAACGGTATACACACGCCGCTCGAGAACCATCACTGCTCATCGTCTGCGAAATACGTTCGCACACCGAACACTTCCACTGTTTCGCTCCAAGAAATGCACGCAGCGGCAGCGATGGCACTAGTGCATGTTCATGGAACGAATGCCGAGTGCCAACACTGCGCGACTGCAGCAGCGCGTTCACGACCGCGACGCCCATCAACCTCGCCAGCTTCTCCGCCGAGTCCACGACAACTTTCTGGCTCACAGAGGCCCACAGCTGCAGCAATTCAGCAGCAGCAAACGCCACTCCTTCGTCCACACTCGCCAGAAGCTGCACCCGAGTCTCCTTGTCCACATCTGCATCAACCTGCTCCTGCGTCCCTTGTCTCCTGTTCACCCTCTCCAATGTCTTCATAATCAAATACAGAGCCTGGACGAAAAAGTCTGCAGCATTGTCCTGGAGAACGTCCCCCGGAAGGTCCTCAAATGTATCACTTGTCGTCAACAGCTCCCTGTCTGCTCTCACTTGCTGCTCGGGCGTTTTCTCCTGTGTTCGAGCCGCCAGCGACCACAATCTGCGTCCTGCTGTCTGTTCTGCATCTCCCTGGGCCTCTTCGTAGACCGTGGCGGCCTCCTGGCGCTGCACAAGGGCGATACTCTGTCTCTGAACCTCCTTCCACCACTCGGAGGCGTCTACACCCACCGACTCGCCTGCCAAGAACCGCAGCGACGGGGACAAAGTGTGTACGTCCAGGAGCTGCGCCACCAGCCGCGTCAGCGCGTCCAGAAGCTGCAGATAAGCGGCGGAATCCGAGGCGTCGAGCGGGCGTCGGAAAGGCGTCGTATTGGGCCTCAGAGCGCGAGGACCAGCGCGTTCTGGGAGCGGCGCGCTGGTGGACGCGTCGTCGGATGGGTGAGGAAGGTGCTCGGCCGAGTGGGCGGCGCCGTGCGGCTGCACGGAGGCGTCGCGCGCGCAGAGAAACATGCCGAGATCTCTGCCGTGCGGTCTTGCAAGTGTGTTCACCCCAACTAAGGACATATACTCTGGATTTTTACTCAATTTTTACAAAACCTCTTTCATTTTTACTTAGAAATAAGGAGAAATCCTTTTTCGGGGCCGTAATTTTAAAATAATTCGTTTTCGGGGCCGGGAGGCGTTTTTTTGGCGTGTGATTACTAACCTCACCGTGTTTTGTAAAAGCCTAATGGTACCCTGTATCCGGAGCGTAGCCTGTAGCTCAAGTGTACCTTGTTACCAAAGCGTACTCTGTACCCCCAGTGTACCCTGTAGTCTATATGTTACCTGTAAACTATGTGTATACCAAGTGTGCCTTGATGAATCTTGTAAGCTCATATTGTCTTAACTAAGGTTCCGCATCGCAACCACCACTCGTCGCTGAGGCTACTGTATTCTCTGGCTTTCAGTGCGACGGCCACACTTCGTTGAGCCTTCTGTGTTCTTCGGCTTTCAGTACTGTGTCTAGCCGCATCCTCAATCACATCGTCATGCGTAGCGTCTTCCGCAGAGTTCGTACTGATCGTGTCGTCTTCAGATGGGTCACCATGCGTCGGTGTTTTCTCGCCCTTGGTTTCGCGCTTCCTGAGTTGACGAAGGCCCACAATCGACGTAAGACACGCGTCAATCTCTTCTACGTGCGCATCAATAGCTTGGAGACGAGCGGAACCGTGCGCATCAATAGCTTGGAGGCGAGCGGAACCGTGCGCAGCTAAGAAGCAAGGTAGAAATGTCCAACCACAACACTCGCGGCGGGTTATATCGAGCTCTTCTCCTTCTGCGAAGCGTCGATCAAAGTGGTGCTTGAACTTCCACTTCTTCATTATTTTGTCGCACGGGAGGATGTGCCGATAGCCCCATCGCGCTTGCCTGTCGCCATGTCCGTCGCTGTTTGGCTTCTTGGGAGAGTGTTTGGGTGACTTGGGAGATTCAGAATTCAAAGTGGGTGCTCAGCCATACAACCCATTTTAATCATGAGATATGTATGCATGTTTTTTTTAAACCTGTACTCGAACTGTACTTATTGTGATAGAGTACGCTTTGGGTATAGGATACGCTTGGGCGCTGGGGCGACAGGGTACAGTATGGATAATTTACAAAACACGGTATGGTTAGTAATCACACGCCAAAAAACGCCTCCCGAAAAAACGGCCCCGAAAACGAAGTATTTTAAAATTACGGCCCCGAAAAAGGATTTCCCCTAGAAATAAAATACCAAGGAACAACGCTTGCTTAGAAACCTTCTATAATATAATGTGTCTGTTATCACATATAAATTTGCTTAAATATTATTGTGGGTTTCACTAATTATGCCGCGATAATTCTGTCGTAATTCTATTCCCTTTAATTATGCCCACAACACGTTTAATTCCACTCTAATTACGGGCTGTCCATGCCGCGGCCGAATTAGCATGGAGATAGTGAGCTGGTTTAGGCTGGAATAAAGCTAATCCCGCCTGATTCATGATTAAGCAAGCTGAATAGCGCAGAATGGCGGGTTGAAAACCGCCATTCTGTCGTTAGCTCTATTATTCCATCATTAAGGGCTGATCGGGGGAGTTAGGGGAGCTCTCACAATCTTAGGCATAATTAGCCTTAAATAAAGGCTTGTCGTCCTTTTATGGGTCTAATTCCGCCTGAATTAGCAGTCCACCCGCCAAAGTAGGTGAAAGGCACAATAATCGAAAATGGTGGTACAGAATGGGGCGTGAATAAGGAACGGGTGTCAACTCATAACCTGATAGAATTTATACTATGCAAGTATAGAGGTCAGACATTGAAGCACTGAATTTGGCTGACTAAACGCGGTACAGTGTACCGATGTACCCCGTGGGCGGGAAATTTGAATCTGGCTCGCTCATTCAAAAAGATGCAGCGAGAACGACATCGCCGTGTACGACTCACCAAGCAACAGCAACTCGAGCTGTGCAGGGTGCATAACATCGAGCCTGCTTGTAGCCTCGCAATGCTGGGGCGGTGGGCAGAGAAGCGGTTCGTGTTGGAGAAGGATCCGGCCAAATCATCGATCAAGAGGATTGTGGAGTCTGAGGCGGCTCTCAAGAGTATTCTTGTCGATTTCCCGGACCACAAGAAAGTGCCAAGAGCGTCAATGATAGCGCTGGACTCCTGCGTCGTCAAATGGTGCAATGACGCCTGGAATGACCTGGACGCCAACACCATCAAGACTTGCTGGAGGTACGCGGGTTTGTACGTGGATAGGTCCCAGATCAGTGATATCATTAACTCAAATAAGTACAAACTTACATTTATGACATTTTATGCCCTCCAATCCGAAAATACCGCCAATAATCAGTATATATCAGGCGTTCCTTATTCACGCCCCATTCTGTATTCACTCTATTGACAATAGCTACAGTCAGTAGACACTCGATAACCTGTTGACAGCGAAAAAAACACTTGTGAATGTTGCCTGTGGCGGCCTCGGTCAACATCATTCACCCAGTGAATGTTGCTTGAAGGAAAATGGGTTAAACAGCGGTTGACCGAAAACCCAGTGGGTTATACTGGGATAGAAAGCCAAAGACGATGAATTGTTGCGCGTACATCGACTGAATATCTCCAGCGCACATGCTGCGGCTGCGAAGCCAGCGCAGGAGATGCACCTGCACATACGAACATGTATTACAATGTAATAATAGCAGCTTTAGTGCTGCGGGTTAGTGTAGATGTAGAAGTAGTGAATAGAAAACTTGGATAGTTGGGGGTGAAATGCAAAGTGTTATTCAACCGCATGCCAGCGCATGCGCACGTGCGCACGTGCCTTCATCACGAGGAGGAAAGCCGAAGCCTAAAAACTCCTTCGATCCACAGCCATCAGTGAAAAGCCATCACTGCTGCTGACAAGAGAATCACATCAAAGGCATGAGTGACTAGAGAGAGACAAGAGCACCCAACTCGGGTCTCTTACTCTCATACCCCCCCCCCCAGAACTCATGCTTCTTAGTCTGCACCACGACTTAGTGGAGTCGTCAGGCCTGCTTTAGCAGCAGCCTCAGCCACGTCTGTCACTCCAAGCTGCTCCCGCAACATTTCAAATCGCTGCGGACCGAGCGCCTTCGTGAACATATCTGCCATGCTCTCACTAGTGCTGACGTAACTCAGCGACAACTGCTGCTCCTCAACGAGCTCAGCAATCTTGTATGCCATCTTAGCTAGCCGTCTAACACCGTCGTAGTTACCGACGTGCTGACACACTTTAATCGTGCTCTGATTATCACAGTGTAATTCCGGGACCAGAGACTTCATGCCTATCTCCGTGAGCAGCTCTCGCGCCCACAGCAGGTCCTCCACACACATGATGGTCGCAACCAGTTCAGACTTGCACGTGTCATCAGTGACACACCTCTGCTTCTTACTTTTGAATCCAAAACTGAAGCCATTCAGCTGCAACACGTAGCCGGTCACTGATCTTCCTGTGTCTGGGCAGTTCGCGTGGTCAGCATCACAGTATGCTGCAGTTGAAACCGCTCCGCCGATACTGCATCTGCCTTGCAACCCAAATTTCCTCGTACCCTGAAGGTACTTCAGCACGCGCTTCGCGCGCACAAAGTTCTCTTTCGTATAAGATCCAGCATGTCGCCCAAGGCACCGCACCGCATCTGCTGTCACGCTCTAGTGGAGCCATCTTCTCATTGTGCATCTGCGGGGAACCCACCGCGCCAGACATGCTCATCTGAAACCGCTCCAGCAGTTGATCAATGCAGGCTGTCTGTGAAAGGCAAAGCAGTACTCCTGGCTCGTAATGGATCTCCATCGAGAGTAGGTGACGGACTCGTCCTAGGTCCTTCATAATGAACTTCAGCCTCAATGACTCGACCACATCGTCGATATCGCTAGTCTTACCAATGATCACCATGTCGTTCACATAGACCGTAACTAGGACGATCCTGCCATCCACACGCTTAAAGTACAGCCCCACATCATTTGCGCAGCGTGTGAATCTGATCTCTGTCAGGTAGGAATGCAGTGTCTGGTACCAGATCCGGGCAGCCTGCTTCAGTCCGTAAATGCCCTTCTGTAGCAAACACACTCGGCCCGCGCCATCATCGAAGTACTCTGGCTGTTCCATGTAGATCACTACGTCACAGAGTGGACTGTTGAGAAACGCGGTCTCAACATCCACGTGTCTTGCTTCCAGCTCCAGAATCAAGGCCAACAGCAGCACCATAATCATCGTCACGAATCGCACTACCGGCGAGTACGTATCCCAGTACTCATACCCAAAGCGCTGTTTAAATGACCAGTCTCGCTTTGTATCGCACCACTTTACCCTTCTCGTCACGTTTGACACAATACACCCACCGGGTTGTGAGTATCTTCACCTTCATTCCCCCTGACGACTTCGGGCGATCCACGTGCTTCCAGGTTCCGTTCTTCAACAACGACTCGTACTCTTTCTTCATTGCTTCTATCCACTCGGCCCGCTGGGGCGACCTCATAGCCTCCTCCACGGACGTCGGATTACCGATGAACTCTTCCTCCAGTGAGAGTACATAGTCGGCCAGTCGCACACTTGTCCTGCGCGTTCGTGTTGTTCGCCGTGCTGGCTCACCATTATCTTGCTGTCCTGCGTTCAACTGTCGTTGCCTCCGCGTCTGCCCCCGCATTCGGCGTCGATTGCGACGTGGTGCTTGCGTCCTGACTTGTGCAGGTGCTGGATTTGCGTCATTAATCTCGGACCCTGAGCATGAATCTTCGTCGGAGTCGGACTCGCTACTGGATGACATAGCTCCCCCCAAACCAGCACCGCAGTTATTGCTCAGCTCGACTCCTTGAGGCAGGTTGTTGTTCACAGTTTGCGCAGCTCCGCACAAACACCTTCACTAGCTACATACTTCACCGGAAGAGGTACAAACGGGATTTGCTCATAACTGGTCGCCTTGCCCTGCAGCAGAGCGGTCACATATCGTTTGCTTGCTGTAATGTCTTCTCGAAATTGCACGTCTCGTGCTTCAATGATCCGCCCAGTTCTAAGGTGTAATAGCCGATAGCCTGGCGTAACGTGAGCGAACCCCAGCAACAAAGCGGGTTCGGCCTTTCGGGCTTAACTTGTGTGTGCGCTTCACTTGATGCACGAAGCCGACACACCCACATACGCGGATCTTGGTCACATCTGGCTTCGAGCCCAGGAGCACGTCAGGACGCATAGCGCGAGTCTATTACGCCACCTAACGTATATCGCTTCACGACGTTTTGACCAGGGAAAATGATGAATGGGGGTTAGTCCCACCGTCGGCATTCACACATGCAAGTGCGCTCACATTTACACGACTGTCGGAACCCTGTACGTTTGCTCGCTTCCCTTTAGTAGCCAATACGTCTGGCTTATTCCTTGATCCTTGCCCTGACATTCCAGTGTCATCCAAGTTCCAAATCCGGGAGGTATATCACCAGCACTCCTTTGATATGACTGCCGCAACAGCCATTTCCATGCGCTCCTGGTCGCTGGCAATAGCCTCAATATTCGTGTTCATCGCAGTACAGTCGAACGGCGCTAGTTCTAATTGAGCTTTGTGCTGCAAAGGGAGAAGTTCTCCGTTACGTGTCGATCTTACAAATAGGATTACTATTGAGTTCTCCCATTGTCCCGATTTTTTGTGTCCCGAATTATTGGCAACACGGATAGTGACGCTAGCCCGTTGATGAGGTGGCATGAACGCCTTGGGCACTTGAATGTGGCAGCAATCAAGCACATGGTCGAGAACAACACAGTGAAGGGCATGGACATCCCGCGGGAGCTGTTCAAGAAGAAGTTTGTCTGCTTGAGTTGCACGTCGGCGAAGCAGAGGAGGCGATCCTATAAAGCAAGTGCTGACACATTTTCTGCTGTTGATGCTTTGGCTCTACAGGTTGCCAGAGTTTGAGCGCTCATTGTTCATACAGTACTTTGAGTGGTTTGTGACGCGACAGAGCTGCCGCTGCACAGGCAAAGGAGGCGAAGAGGGTAGCTGATGCTGAAACAAAGGCTGCGATGAGGGTAGTTAAGGCACGGGCTAAGGAGCAGAAGCGAAAAGCAGCAGAAGAGCGGAAGTTTGCTGCAGCACTAGCTAAAGAAAAGATGCGAAATATCCGAGAAGACAAACGTCGCGCTGCAGCCCAAGCCAAATTGGAGAAAAAGTGATCGCCGCCCAGCTGAGAGAGAGAAAACGGGCTGAAGCAGCTGAAGCGCGTGTCCGCAGTGCTTCTAAGAGAAAATCGGGGTGCGATGAACTCCAATACGGCGATCAAGAAGCGATGGAGACGTCCAAGATCGAGTTGAAGTTGCCGTCTGGCGAGCATTCCGATACAAAAGTCCTATACAACGTCAGCCTCTGACACTGTCCCGAATTAATGGCACGGCAAATTTCTCGTTTTTCAGGATACGATAAATATGCCCTGGAGGCGATTTCGTGTTAACTATTTGCAGGAACAAACCACGTTTTTCTTCTTCTTTCTGAGTCTGCTTTCGGTTTGGAAAGCTTGTCCTGCAAACATTTTTTTTCTTAGGCTCAAAAAGTGTCCCGTATATTTCGCAGCACGGATATTCACAGTCAACATTGCCATTCCTTTAGTCACGGCATCAGGGCCAGTCTGGCTCAACCAGTAGTGTGCACTTCGCTGTTGAAATTTTGTCTTTGACCGCCCTTATCCAGGAAGATTACGCTCACCTTTTCCTCAGGGGAACTCGTCGACATTCTCCAGCCACTTTGCTCCATCCTGCCAAGGTTCAGAAGGTTGGTTGATCCATGAGGGAAATACTCCACATTCTCCAAGGGGAGCTCCAGCACACCATTGCCGCTTCCATTTCGTGCATGAAGGAGGACAGTGCCACTCATCACACCTCGGGTGACATCTCCTGTCCAGACCCTAAAGCTGGCCCGTGCCTTCTTCTCCGACGTGAACAGACTGCGATCGCAACAGACATGTGTCGTGCTGCCGGAGTCGAGCATCCAATCGCCCGGGCTACCGTAGCACCTGTCACTTTGGACCATGTCGATCATATCCTCGTCGCTACTGCTGTTCTCCAGGTCACCGTTAATCCACTGCACGTGCTTAATCACACCAGCTTCTTGGTCGCTGCTGTTGGATGCTTTCCCGGACTGCTTTCCTACCCGCAGCACCCCGCCATTCTCACTCGGCTTCTCGGCGTTGCCACTGGCCTTCTTCGGCCGGTTCTTGTATTGCAAGCAGTCACGACCCTTCTTCTTGCAGTAATAGCACCTCAGTGTCTTTTTCGCACCGGCAACAGCTCCACTGGTTGTCCCCAGTGCCCAGTTACCCCCATACCGAACTCCATTGTTTGTCATGTTCATCGCCATGGCAATGCCCGCTCCAGCCTGCTCCATCATACGATCTCGCTCATCTGGGACCGAAGGGCATTGGTCACTTGCTGAAGCGTCGTGTGTGGGCACCATGGAAGAACACCACGATCGCGGCCCTCCTGGGGAGGAGGAGGTGCCGCCGGGATCCCCGGGTGTACCTGTTGTCCAGCCAACCTTGGGGACCGGCGGACTTCTGCAGCAGTCACCTCCGCCAGCTACGACACCATCGGACGGGCAGGATGAGGTTCGACATGCGGAAGCTCGGGACTAGCCACCACCGCAACCACTAGCAGCCACGGACGAGACACCCAGATCGTATGCTTCGGTAGTCCGACATGGCATAATGGCCAACAGTGCGAGTGAGCACAGGCAACCGGACGGGGCGACACTGGCAGGAAACTGGTCACCAACTGAGGCCTCCAAGATAGCAGCTACCCTTGCGAAGAACTGGTAATCACCACAATTGTCAGGTGTGTCGCCCCAGCTGACAAGACTACAAGACGTAGCACTTAGACCCACTGACGTCCACCCCGATGGATTGCTCCGGCCGAGAACAGTGCTAGAGGACGAAGCGCTCGTGGAATACATTCAGGGCGGCCTTGAACTTAACCATCCCCCTTTATTCCGGAAGGCCACCTTGCGACTAGCAACGCGGATGATGGTTCACCACTTCCATGCCGAACGGATCGAAACTACGCTGACTGCTGTAGTTCCACCTGAGGTAATGCTGCGCAAAAACACGAAGCATATCGCCATTTGCATCCAACTGCATGGGTACAACAACGACGTCCCGCAAGTCAGAGAAATGATAGCTCGGTTGCTTTCGGACGTCAAGAAGATTTTCTTCGACGGAAATCACATCATCCACTTTGTCTTTCCATCTCGGCGTGTGGTACTTGCCTACGAAGGAATTCATATTCGACTTCAAAATTCCCTTCTGCACCTCGAAGACAGCTCCTTGTGGGGGAGGAACGAGTACAGTGACGTTCACCAGCCGGGACGATCAAACTCCGAGGACGTTCAACGCGGCTCAACTCCGCCGCCTCTATGCTGTCAAAATATATGGAGCAGACGCGCTTGGCATTGGCTCGTTGGTCACAACGCTACAGATGCTTCCTGGTATCACTATTCTCGATGTTGAGCATCCCCGCGGAGGTGGGGGACAGGTGATCGACAATCGATACGTATTAATCACTTTTGATCAACCAGCCTGTCCTGAGCCACTCAAGGGGGTGACTCATGTCACGATGAACGGGCTCTCACTTTCCATTCATCACTTCCAATCGCACGCACGCCGCCCATGTGCACGATGTTATTCCCAACATCACATGGCCCCAGTGTGTAAGGTGCCGAAGGAGTTCCTAGCGTGAACGCGTGCCAAATTACATCGGGATTTCAATGGAAAGGTGGCAACCTTCAAGAGAGAAGTGGACATGCTCCTCACCGCCGTCACTCTGGATACACTTGACGAGTGCTTGAGGGACATTTCCACCACGCTTTGTGAAGACGCAACGAATGGAAGCGGGAAGACAGCCCAGCTGATTGCCGCTCCCAACGCCAACCGCCAGTTCTCCGAACTGAGTGACGACGAACCTACCCAGGCTGCTGCGGCTTCAGATAACGAGGCGCAGCATACCCGGCGCGTTACTGTTCTGTCTGAGAGATCCAGTACCGGCACTTCCGGCGCCGGTTCGGCGGCCACTGATTCCTCTGATGCAGCCGGCTACTCAGTGGCGCAAAGTAAATCTGCCAAGAAGCGGGCTGCTGCTGCAGTCAAAAGAAGTGCAGCAGCGATAAGCACAGCGGGTGTCAACAATGATGTGCGTCGAACGACGAAGCAACCTGATACGCCACAGTCGAGCTCGGGAAGAACATCAGCGGCGAGTACACTCATGTCCCAAGTCCCGCGCAACACCCGAAATGCATCGGGTCGAAAAGAGAACCACAGCAAAACGCAGACGCAAACGAGAATATTGAACCAGAAACCCAGCTACAAATCAATGGCTGCAAGTTTCTATCAAACTTGGGCGGAGTCCACACGTGGCCAGCATACGCCCCATTCGGATCCAGAATACAACGAAGACGCGAGGATGTCGGAGCCCGATGATGCTGCATATGCATTCCCTGGAGAGGCAATTGAGGCTCTTCCGCACGAGACATTGCAGTGCCCTGAAGATCGCAGTGATGAACCAACTGTTGTGGCTAATAATATCGCAGCTCCCGCTTCTCCAGTGGAGGAATGTGTCGTAGTAACAGAGGCGCTCATGGAGGAGGAGGTATCAACCGTCATGGCCAAGCCAGTAGACACTGTCATGACACCGGTCGCCACGGGACCACGGCGAAAGCTGCAAGGGTAGGCATCAAAGAACAAACAGGGAGAAAGACCGACGAAGAAGTGGCCAAAACGGCTTCGGCCATCAAAGAACGGAGGCGCTTGCTCCACACCTCCAACCGCACGGGACTTGATGATATCTCTACATCGACAGAAGAGAAGGCGGAAATGATCGAAACCTCGATGGCCTCATTCATGAGCCGAGCTCCCGAACATCTTGATCTACACCAGAATCGCCTGCTGGGGAGACAGATTTAGCTGCGAAGGCCACGGTCACGGACAAGGCGAAGATGGAGGACCTCGTGCCAGCAACACCAGATTCACAAGAGGAATTCACTATGGGTCGCCCTCACATCGGGACGGACGAGGAGGGCAGTGATTTACCTATTCAAGCGGGCCAATGGCTGGAGAGCTTTTGTGGACACAAAGTCGAAGTGGCCGCGAATGGACATTGTGCGTTCCTGGCACTCTATGCCACTACACTCAACCACCCCGGACCTGAGATGAAGCTCACCCCGGCCATCACCAAGCAGGCGACGGCAATGAAAGCTAAGGTATACGAATGCATGATGGCCAATTTAAGGCATGATGTAGAGCTCGGGATTGTTGACCCAATTGAAGAATGCGCCCGTATATTCCCCGGTCACCCTCAGCACTCCTCCGTGCCAGCAGCAACGACTGGTCTCTTTGCTCACTATGCACAGGCTAGGGCTCGTACGGCGGATACATGGCAACCAATGGAATTCTGGACTGGACAGAATGAACTCCGGACCATGGCGCAATTTCTTCGCGAACCACTGCTGGTGCTGGACCTCACTGCCTCCAATGATGCGCATATCTACAGGTATCTGTACAAGGATCATCGATTACCGGACGGCGCAGTGCATGAAAGTGGCTACGCCGAGTACTTATCAGACAGAGATGCTGCAGATTACTTACGGACATGCTGGGACCTTCATGTCATGCCCACCTTCCTAATATTTCGCAGACATGACCGCCATTTCGCGGGAGTTGGACATGGAGAACTGTACTGCAGGTGGCTAGCAGAAGGTGACCCGGAATACACGACTGGACTGCCATAGCTAGAAGGAGGACATCAATCGACTTACTGACGAAGAACTTGATGTTGACATGGCAGCGGTTAACCCTCTCATCTCGTCGCCTGAAATTGATCGCATTCTTCACAAGAGAATGACGAGCAGTGATCGCTGGGATGTGGCACATTCTCGCCGGGGCGTCCCCACACTAAATCGCCAAATTCTCAACCATGAGATCGATGATATCCTCAGCACTGAAGAGAGTTTACTACATGAAGCCTACGGAGTAGATGCGTATGCAGCTGCGAACACGACGGGGCAGACTCCAGATGAGCAGCAACTCCCAGTTCGTTCTACGCAGGTGGCAACTGGACCGGCGATGAGAGGTGTCTACCAGAGGGTCTTTCAAGCCAAAGATGTCATTCACCTACAGGAAACGGACAAACCTCTTCGGAATCTGCTGATTGCATCGAACGCAGAGGCTTTCATGAAGTGGTGCACTGCTTATCGACCACGGTTCAATATCCCGCCCACTCGCAAGAGACATCCCGCTAGCAGTGAGCTATACGTGTGGTTTCTGGACCACCACGAGGCTATGAGGCATCTATTCGCATTTTTACCTTATCCAGAACTGGAGGCGAAACGGTGGCCCGTCGAACATCTCGTATCATGGGGAGTAGCTGAGGCTTTTTCGGAGCAAACAGCGGCACTCGCACGATTGATGCAGGACGCCTCATTACCCAAAGCAACTCGACAGTACTGTCAGGAATGGTATGATGCATGCATGGTCCCAGACTTACACCCAACAGCAGCATATGCACTGGCACAATCTACTGAGAGATGGAAACGACTAGACAATCTCACGCACAAGGCCTGCGCGAGGGCCAAACCTGCTGGACTACAGGATCCCGATTGGTGCATTCTACATGTGCTGCCCTATACAATTAGTTGGTGGAACACCACCGCTATGGGGAGGGCAACGCGGGGTGCGAGAGCGGTCTGGCATGCTAAATTCAGCTTTGTACGGGAATTGTGCACGAGCATTATGGAAGACGCGGATTGGAGTACGGCAACAATGCTTGATCCTGAGCTGCAGGCAGCGAAAGACGGAGTACCTGGCGAATTGTCGTCGGGCTCTCCACATCTCAATTAAGGGCTCTTTCGAGCCTGCGGTGCACGTTGGATATGAGCAATTCCAACGAGCTTCCTCGCCGCACTCAACGAGGACCAGTTTGCGCACAGGACTGACAGAAACAGGTCGGCGCACGCTTCATGCTTTCTTTCCCAACCAAACTGCCGGTGAACGCTTGCGGACAGTTCGCAAGGATTTTGACAACTTTCGCAGACAGCTCACAAGCACAGGAAACGCCGAGAACGGGCTGCCATTGCCACGGAAGGACGGGGCTTGCGGCGTGGTGATCAGTCAATTGGTCTATTTACGCAAAATGTTCGGGGTTTTGGCGCTGATAATGCGACTCGCGCTGTTTGGGTGGGTTTGTTGGGAGGGAATACAGAACATAGCAGGAAAGATGTGGTCTTACTTCAAGAGACCCATGTGACCAAGGAGCAAATACCGACAGCAACCCGGGACCATGCTCACCGCTGGGGCTTCAGGACGGGCCAGGGCTGTCCGCAACTTTCATTTTGGGGAGCTGCAGTCGGTGGGAGCGGTGGTACTGGCATCCTAGTCAACCCGCATGGTGCGTTGACCGACACCGCGCCACTCTGGGAGCATTTGTGGACGTCTCGGCTGCCAGCGATTACAGCCACGATAGACAGCCAAAAGATCGTGATCATAAACGTCTACGCGCCGAATGACAGGACCCAGCGAGAAGAGTTCTTTGGAGAGCTCAGAAAGCTACCATTACCTCCCAACGTCCCGATTTTTCTTGGTGGTGACTTCAATAGCACGCTGCATCCGGCACTCGATCGATCTTACCGTCAGCCTGCCATTCGCCACGACTCTCCTGCACTGCAAGCACTCTTGACAAGTTTGGGGATGCGTGATTGCTTGAAGTCAGTTATGCCTACAGATTCCGATGATGGTAGACTTCGCCACTTCCACGAAACGTATCATACTTATCGCTATACAATCGAAAATCAACCGGAGACCAGTCGGCTAGACCGATGGTATGGTACGGATGCGGCTCACATGTGAGTGTCACAAGTGGATGTGCTGGAGACGCCGCTAAGTGATCATAGTGGGGTGTTACTCCATATTCGCTCCCCTACCAACCCAGTCCGCTTTAGCAAACCAGCGCGGGCCTATCCGGTGCCTCACTATGCAGACCGGTTAGTTAAGGCGGCGATTGCGGGACATCTCGACTCATTTCACGATTGAGTAAACGAGTTAGTCACACCTTGTGCGGCAGCAGTTGCAACTGAGTGGGATAAAACTAAGGTCCGGATTGTAGTTGCGTGCAAAACTGGTAAAAGGAGGGCGCGACGGCGTATGAAAAATACGTACAAGCAAAAATTGCGTCGGCTGCACAGACAACTCGAAGTTGCGGAACGTGCAAGGCACGGAGAGGCAGATACGCTAACCGATCGCATTGCCAGGTTAACGGCGCTCACTCAGCATCTCTTGCGAACGCAACTACTGCGGCAAAGATCTCGGAATTGCAGGTAGCACGGACGAGCTCGAAAATGCACCGGCGGTTTCGTGAGCACACCTGGGCCGACAAAAGAACGAGTAAGGCTTTGTTTCGACGGATCTCGACCAAATTTGCGGATAACACCGTTCCAACACTCGTACCCTCGAGCAGCATGCCGCAACGTGGAGTTCACGATAAAGCGGGGATATTTGCTGACGCTTGGACTCCCATTTTTTGCAAGAATGAACCTTCGGAAACCGAGATGCGGTATTTACTCTCGCGACTTGATCCGCCGGACCTGCAACCGGAACTGATTCAGCTTGACGAACCTATTACGGAAGCAGAAGTAGCTGCAGCGATTCAAGCCTGTAAACCCGGGAAGGCATGTGGACCTGATGGGCTAGGCAACGATTTCTATCGGGATCACGCTTCGGTCCTTGTCCCCATTCTCACGACAATATTCAACATGTGGTACGAATATGGGGTATTCTCGGAGACGTTCTTGGAAGCGGACATTTTCTGCTTAAAAAAATCCGGTGACATGTCGAATCCGCTGAACTACCGCCCCCTTGCTCTCTTAAACTCGGACTGTAAAATCTTCACGCGGGTACTGGCGACACGAACGGGCAAAACGTTGCCTGATTTGATCCACCCCAACCAAGCTGGGTTTGTACCTGGCAGACAAATTCATGACACGATCGACCTCTTCACGGCGGCTCGCATAACAGCCGAGACGGACGAACGACAACGTGCGGCAGTGGCGGTCCTCTTGGACTTTGAAAAGGCGTAGGACTCTCTTGCAAGGCTCTTTCTCATTCTCGTCTTGCAGTGGCTGGGCTTTCCAGCTCGGTATGTCACTGCCCTCAAATTCCTCCACACGGGAACAACGATTCGTTTCCTGACTAATGGCTTACGGTCCAGGTTAGTTTCGGTCACCAGCGGCATTCGGCAGGGCTGCCCGCTGGCGCCACTACTCTTCCTTTTGGCCATCGAACCGCTTTACCGGCTCATTGACACACTCGCCGGAATCAGTGGCATCTAATTGCAAAA
This sequence comes from Phytophthora sansomeana, assembly GCA_032158285.1. Classification (NCBI taxonomy): domain Eukaryota; phylum Oomycota; class Peronosporomycetes; order Peronosporales; family Peronosporaceae; genus Phytophthora; species Phytophthora sansomeana. Next base: position 618,665 of record JAPDHH010000271.1, on the reverse strand, counting down.
TGCTCAACGGACGGCCATGTTGAAAGTGGCTGGATTTGCTGATGACACGGCTGCTTACCTGTGCTCGCCCAGTGAAGTACCGGTATTACTCCGACTGACAGATGACTATGGCTCTGCTAGTGGCCTGAAGGTGAACACGAAGAAAACGCTGGTTATAGCACTTCATCCTAAAGGCCTTCCAACGGGTGCTGCAAGTGAGTGCCCACTGGTCATACAGCCCACCTCAAGTTTTAATCGCTATCTGGGGGCACAACTTGGAGGGAGGGGACTTTTGAATTTCACGTGGAACAAAACGGTGAATCAACTCCTGGCCAGACTACGACTTGCGCAGTTAAAATCCCTCACCCCAGACCAGCGTGCAACTTTGGCAGTTGCGATCATCCTACCCAAAATCCTGTTCGTGGCACGACACGCATGGCCAACTCTCACATGGATCGCCGACCTTCAGGCACGGACCCAGAACTTTGTATGGCATGACTTATTCTGGGCATCTGGAGTGGGCGGAAGCCACTGGGTTAATCAAGACATTGCTGCTTTACCTAGAAAGGAAGGGGGTCTCGCTATACCAAAACGTAAAGGCAGAGCTCCTTGCACTAGCTGCAACTGAGGTGACACGCTGGTCCCTCACAAGTAACCGCACCATGCTAGTGGTTGGGGACATCCTCGTTACTGGCAGAGTTGGCCCTGGGACACCTGAAGTCTATGTATCACTCGGTTTCAGATAAGCAGGAATCTCTGGTCTAGCTTTTCCTGACTCGCTATGGAAGGCAGGGCGGCAAATGCTGCAAACGACTGGCGATGATGAGATTGTACCACCCCGACAGGATGTCATGACGAACATACAAACGATCCTCTCACCGGAACTGCCGCGCAGTTCGATTGACTGGACTGACGGGATGTGTCTAGTGAATATCTCCGCTCTCCATGGGCAACCGCTACGAGAATTACAGGAGTGGTGCAGTACCAGCAGGGGCTCTGCCTGTCTGGAATGGTTGCCTTACGTAGTGGTGCGGACACTCCAGCTCAATGGATTTGACAGTAACCGGGTTGACACCTGTAAGGTTATGCCGCTGCTGTCGACTGCTCACACCGCCATTGGTGACATTGTTGGGTGGAAAATGGTTGAACGAACCCATATTGCCTTTCAAGCGAGGTGTGGCGGGACTCCAGTGGCGACAGTATCGACGGCGCGTCGGGCTCAACTGACGGCCCTAATTGGATTGCTATTGGCCAACTTCCCAGAGCTCATCTTTCCAAGGGCTCACATATCGGGAAATGCGTCTCCAGACCATTACCCCAGACCACCCGTATATCCTCGAACCCCCGGCACCACACGTAGACAAGCCCGCATTCTTGGTCACTATAGGGGCGAGTTCTCGGAAGGGAATTCAAGCGGAATCCGCAGCCATATTATTTTCTGGTGTTCACAGGGCCACAGGGGGTACAAAGATCATATCTGGGATCCATCCTCATCCGAGTCTGGCGCGGCTGGAATGTCTTTGGGCGGGACGCAGGCGATTCTCTCGCGGGCTAGCCCTGCAGCGGGGCTGCCATAGCTCTTTGCTTAGAGGAAGCGTTAAGGTCCACGACCTTCGTTCTTATACCAAGAACCGGTGCGAGCCAAGGGTAATCCTTGGCCCTGCTCCTAGAGTCTTATAGGAACCTTAAACAAGGTATATAAACTCTACTGTGTGTTTTCCAAACTGAATGTATTAGTCTTAAGGGCGGCAGGGCCGCCCTGGTGCGAATGTCCTACCCTAACTATCGACCATACTAATACCTAATCAAATGCATACCTGTGGCTCAGAGGCCACGTACTGACTCTTGTTATCTATTGAGTACTGAGAACTCCTTTCTGTTATCATGTGATCACACCACTTAGTGTGACACACACCAATGTAGCCAGGTTACAGATAACCCCGTGTAACCCCGTTACAAGCCCACTATCGGGCAAAGGCCACCATGGCATCACGGACTCGGGGCTCACAAGATCTGGGACAACGCAAGGCCGCATGGGTCAAACTATGGCCAACAATGGTCGCAGCTCTCGACCAACTCAGCTGGAATGCGATTCGGAGTCTGGTTGGGCTCAACGTGTGGGGAGGTCAACTTCTCTACAGACTCAAAACGCGAGGTCTCAATCTCTTCGTGCGCAGCGCGAACAAAATTGCATGTCCTCATCCGGACTGCGCCCTAGCAGTGGCCACCCTGGAACACGTTTTTTGGGGCTGCCCGGCTACACGACAGCTATGGAATTGCTTTGCTAGGGTGTGGACCCAACTCGGTCACAAGACAGATTTCGACGAACCAGCCTCCATTTTGACGCTCATAATTGATGTCATCCCTATCGGTTTTTTTTTGAACGATTGGAATATGATGTGCAATGGCATCAACGCGATCTGAAAGAGATGACCAAATATGTCCCCGATGCAGACCAACTGTGCTGGAGACTTGGGTTTATTACGGTAATACAAACCGTGTGGAAATGGCGGGGTGAGTACATGGAAGTAGAACCCGCCACCTCAAAAAAAGGTTTGAAGCCGTCCTGAATGCACGGCTGCATCAAAACTACCGCGACATCGAGGCGTCCTTTAACGATCACGCATCTGATGCTGTGAGGCGGGCCGCGACGAGTGTGGTCAACTCTCTGCTTGATCGCCATGCGGACATGAGGCTAGCTATCATACCGCGCGTAACCACTCATGTATTACTCTTCGAAGGGGGGGGGGGTCCAGCGGCAACCCAGGACCAGGAGGCAGCGGCTCGGTCATCGTTCGTCTTACGACGGAAGCCTCGTCGGTGACTCCTGTATGGTGTGCTAGCATGGCATACGGTAGCTCATGCACTACCAACAATGTGGCCGAATACCGTGGCCTTCTCACAGGCCTCAAATTCGCCAAAAGCGCAGGACTTGAACAGCTGCACGTTATTGGAGACAGCAAGATGATTATCACTCAGATGAAGGGCAGGAGACCACCAAGGGCACCCCATTTACAGCGTTTCTACTGGCAATGTCGAGGTCTGGCGGATCTATGTAGCGTTCAAACGTGGACGCATCATTACCGGAGCCGAAACAAGACGGCGGACGCACTTGCAAACTTGGCAATGGATACCTGCACCAGTAGGCAAATCGAAGAAGAGGGCCCAGGCTCACGGCCGCAAGGGGTATGGAGCAGCGGGTTGTTACATGCAGATGCAGACATCAGCGAGTGGCAAATGCAGTTCGCGGAGGAGGAATGTACAGAGATCAGGACTAGTCATCCTATAGCTGAGACCGGCATACAAAAAGACTAACAACGGGTATGGGTGTTAGTCTCGGATATTGATGATCGTTAGCAAGCTAAATGAACACAATATACCTAACCTGAAAATGAAATATGCTTCCCCGCACGGACGTCGCAGGCTGCGGTTGTTGGCCGGCTGCGGCAGGTTGCGGTTGTTGGCCGGCTGCGGCCGCGGAGCCACCACTTCCAGCGTTAGCACTCATTCTTCTTCACTTGGATCTCACACTGCACCCGCACGATACTTGGACTCATAACCTAGCAGCTTTAGTGCTGCGGGTTAGTGTAGATCAGGGATCGGAAAAAAATAACTTTTTGGGCAATAATGCGTACAATAGTGGGGACAATATTTATTATTGATGCAAACTGCAAAAAGTAAATACAAAAATTGGGCAATAATACCCAATACAGTACCTTAAAAGACTAAGTAAGAAGAGTATAGAGAAACAAAGTCAAAGGACTGGTGTCTACGTGGACCAACCATTGTGTATTCTCGCTCTTTCTGGCTGCGACTTTGTTTTCAAACCCTTTCAATCTCACTTCGCTATTTACTAGCATTTCCACAACTCAAGAACAGCAACTTTCCCTCCTGCAACCCACCAGCATCACTATGCCCACGAGCGCTGACATCTGTGCCTTCTTCTTCGAAGCGGAAGCCGACTATCGCTACACTTGCAAGATCTGCAACGGAGCTCGCAAGCAGACCCCCGCTACCGGCTACTCGAACCTGCTCTCTCACTTGGGCACCAAGCACACCGACTACTTGACTGAGATGGCTACATCTCGCCATGCGGAGAACGGGACGATGGAGTCCTTTGGCTTCGTCTCAGAGGCGGTGGACCATTTGTACCGCTGGCTACGCTTGGTTGTGGTGCGTAACCTGCCTCTCTGCGAGGTGGATGACCCGCTCACGCGTTCGATGTCGCGCCTGCGATCTACAAGTTCAAAGACACTGAAGGCAAAGATGCATCTTGCTGCCGCCAAAGTCGGCTTGATACTCGAGGAGGAGATGGGTGACGCATTTGGCATCATTTTCGACGGATGGACGCATGGCTCTACGCATTATGTCGCTTTGTTCTGCGTCTACATGCACGATGGCGCATTCCGTCGTCGATTGCTATCGATTTCGCCAGTCGTTGAGGGGTCGCAGACAGCGGACGTACATATTGATCACTTCCAGCGGGTTCTGGACCTCTACAACAAGACACTCGACATGGTTTTGTTCGTTGTTGGTGACAATTGTACGACGAATCGTTCGATTGCGACCAAACTGGAGGTGCCCTTGGTCGGGTGTGCCAGCCACAGGCTCAATTTGGCTGTCCAAGTATTCTTGAAACGGTACGAGGCGGAGCTGGATCAGGTGAACGCGCTCATGGTACAGCTACGGCATCCAAACAACAGCGCCGAGCTGGCGAAATTTACTGAACTTCGCCCAGTTAAGAGGAACGTGACGCGCTGGTCGTCAACTCGCGAGATGGTCTCCCGCTACATCAAAATCCGTGGCGATATTAGGAAGGTTGAAGCGGTTGAGGAGTTTCTTCCTTCTGCATCCGCCCACCGAAAACTCGTGGCACTGAACGAAGATTTGCGCGTGTTCGACAGCGTCTGCAAGAAGCTGCAGGACGACGAGACTACGATGGCCGACACCCGACTGTTATTCAACTCGCTCCTGGATCGGTACCCAGATTTGGGTTCCCACCTGGATCCGTCTACAAAAATAGTGCACTCACCGACTTTTGAGAATGCGGTAATTAAGGTGGCAAATGGTTCTCCATTAACAACTGCTGAGGCTAAATCCGTTTCGAAATTTGCAACGGACCGACCGCCCGTCGTTGGCGATAAACGCAAGAGAGACCGCGCTCCAGACTTCGCTACGACGGTTCTGCTGGTAGGCTCGGCAGCGCGCAGGACAGGCCGCTCGTCTGTGGTCTACAACGCTCTGCTAACGAAGATCCCGCCGACGAGTAATGCGTGCGAGCGTCTGTCCTCGCAGACGAAGCTTATTCTGACCCCGCAGAGAGGGCGGTTGGCAGATGACAATTTTGAGGTGCTCACCTTTCTCCGTGCTAACCTTGATATGTGGAATGCAAGCACCCTCGTTGACACCACTGCAAGCGACTGAGAGGCGTTTATGAGGACGTAGGTTCGAAGATGCAGACTAATGTGGCAGTATATTCATTGTATTGCTAAGTTATTATTATTGTTTCCTGTCGTATTGCAGTCGCTATTACGCAGGTGTTCGCTCTTCCGTAAAATAAAACATTTTATTTTCCGATCCCTGGTGTAGATGTAGAAGTAGTGAATAGAAGACTTGGGTAGTTGGGGGTGAAATGCAAAGTGATATTCAACCGCATGCCAGCGCATGCGCACGTGCCTTCATCACGAGGAGGAAAGCCGAAGCCTAAAAACCCCTTCGATCCACAGCCATCAGTGAAAAGCCATCACTGCTGCTGACAAGAGAATCACATCAAAGGCATGAGTGACTAGAGAGAGACAAGAGCACCCAACTCGGGTCTCTTACTCTCATAAATAAATGTTCGTATACATTTCATGGAGGTTAGGTCGTACTATACTTTGGGGGCCTCCTGGTGGTCCAGTGGGCTAGACCCACGAATGCTATGCACGTGATGCGAGTTCGAGCCCCGCTGAGCGGGACTTTTCCATGATACGAAATGATCAGCATTCTCAAAACCAATATCTCATTCAAACAAATTCAGAATCAACATCAACAACCTTCAGATTAGCATAGTCACGTGTGTAGCAAACCAGGAATAACCAGTTAATCAACTCAATTTCCCTCCCTATACTTTGGTTATTTTTTTCTATCGCGTACCTATGAGTTTGTATGCACTAAATCTGCAATAAACTTTGATCGAAAGCATGGCCCGTAGCAAGAAGCTTCCGGATAATTGAGCAAGGTGGGGTTGTCTTGTGAGCCTGGCGGATCCACAGGCTACATTCTTTTGCGTTATTTCCTCCTCCCTCACTCTCCTCTGGCGATTTTGAATCGTGCTGGGTGTCCGAGCAGTTATGAAAAAGCAGGCCGGTGTGACATCAATTTATACACGCTAGTTTCGCCAGGCCGAAATGTAAGAATCAGGAGCTTTTCCAGGTGAAACACGGCGTTAGTGTTGCGCCGATGGTACTGGCACTGCGGACACCGAGAAATGCTGCATGTAGAGCGCGCCTCCGCGGCGGAATATTGAAGGCATGAGCCACGCTCGAAATCAGCGCTGCCAACTAGACTAGCCACCACAACCGGTTATCGTACGCCCGAAAGTTGAACGCAGCGCAGTCACCTCTTGAGCGTGGTACGATGGCGTGGTGGCGTCCCTAGATGAGATGGTGCAATGAAGGCAACCTCGGTCGTGGTAACCAAAACACCGGTAGTAGATACGGGGACAGGCAATGGAGAGGAAACACATCTAGCTTTCTATTGAATTCGGACTCAGGACGACGATGACACATTCACGCCGATAGACACACTGATCTACACAACGCTCGCTCGCACGTTGGTTCGTGGGTTGGTACTATACCCCTCGCGCGAGCGATCATACTGAACGGGCCTGCACACTGGAGTAGATGACAGACCGACTCAGTTCGCACTACATGAACTGCAGCGATGGCCCGCGGCTTACGCGTAGGAGACGGTGCTGGTGGAGTACTGGCAGAGCGAGCCCGAGGGACCGGCGCCCAGCTTCGTGGGCTCGCCCGACGTGGAGCCCTGCGACCACGCGCACACGTCCACCTTCTTGCCCTTGATCTTGATGTTCTCGAGCGTGGCCTGGTCGCCCCAGTTCTTGTTCACCGTCACGAGGCTCACCTTGCCGTTCACGGCGTACACGTTCTTGAGGCTCACCTTGCGCGACTTGCCGCCGCACGTGCCGCACGAGCGGTAGAGCTTGCCGAAGTCCTGCGCGTAGAAGCCCTCGATGGAGACGGAGCCCAGGCCGTTGTGCTGGATGACCTTGTCGTCGGCCGAGCGCGCGCCGCCGCCGATCACCTTGGTCACGCTGCTGGCCGAGCCGCCCTTGATGCTCAGCGCGTCCTCGCACACGTCCTCCCACCACACGTTCTCGATCGTGCAGCCGCTCTGCTCGCAGTGCACGCCCTCCATTTGGTCCTTGCCGATGATCACGTTCTTGAGCGTGGCACCGGGCTCCACCATGAACACGGCCGTCTGCCACCCACTCTCCTTCTGGCCGCCGCACTTGACGTTCGAGCGCGCGTACGTCTTCATGCCGCCGTCGAACGTCTCACCCTTCTTGACCGTGTACGGCTCCTTGAGGTACACCGTGCCCTTGCTGGCGGGCCACGAGCCGGTGGGCATGGCGGCCGCCTCCGAGCGCATGGAGGCACCCGAGGCGACGGCGGACACGGCGGCGAGCGCGACGGTGAGCACGGAGAAGGCGTTGACCATGGTTGGAGTTGTGGTTGTTGGCGGGCTCGTCGGAAGCTTGCTCGGTTGGTTGGTGGTTCGCTTGCTGCGGAGAGCGCGAATTGAAGAATGAGAAAAGATGAGGTGGGAAGTGAGCGGACTTTCGCGACGGTCGCGCAGCGTGGAGAGCACCGACCGAGGCGACGCACAACCATCTTGCGGTCAAGCTCTCTGCTGCTGCTACAAGTGCATCTGGCATACCGGAGCCGGCGCCAACGGCAACGGATCTCGACGACAGGATTTGCGTCAGCGGTATCGTGCAGACCTGCCTGTGTTTCGGTAGCTGACTGACAAGTCGATCGACAGACCGACAGCTAGATGACCACCGCGTTCGCCACCGCATGGCTCGACCAAACTAATTGCGTGATGTCCAGCTGTACCGGCCGGCCATACGAGTAGGCGAGGCGACCCAACCCTCCCACAGAGGCGAGGACCCTTGCCTTCCGCGGCTGTCGAAAAGACTAAGAAAGGAGCAAATACACAGCGAACTCCCCTGTACAACTGTGTTAGCTGGTCTCCGATGCAAGTTGGCAAGTTACTGCCGTTACAAGTTGCCCCGGGCCAATGTACACGCCGTTGCAAGATACCGTCTGTTCCACCGCGATGTGCACCGGGTGGCGACTACAGCAACGCCGCGGATTCGTGTGTCAAAACAGCAAAAAGAACGGACAGCGGAACCATCGTCGTTCGATCGCCCCGCTGCGGCGGGCAACCTGCGTGGGCACCGAGTTTGTGTGGGCTCCGGGCCTGTAAGGCGCAAGTATAAATGTGTGCATCGTTATGACCCGCTTCGGTTCGTTTCCATGCGCGTCTGTCCGATCGCGCAGCAGTGGCGGCTGGTCTATAGGCACGCCAAATGCGTGGATGTTCGGATATGACCCGGATGATTGCGAGCGCACTGGAAGTGACTCAGTGCACTGCATTGTGAGGTCGAGTGAGTAGAACGCAAGAAGTGGCGGACCAATTCGAGTGCTGCTGCCGGCGCTCTATCGTCCAAAGCTTCGAAGACGTGGGGACTTTTGTGCAACCTACAAGGAGACTAAAGGGACTAAAACTGATACAACTGTAGTTCGGAGACTAAAAGGACTAATCGAACGACTAAAAAGTAGCATTCTTCATTACGACGTGCGACGCGAAACGGGCAACCCGCCTGCCTCAGGCGAGCTGCGAGACCTAGTAGTAACAACCATCAGGTCCCTGCGAAAGCGTCGAAAAGGCGACTCCGGGAGTGTACGCTAAAACTACATACCAACACAGCACAGGCGCAAGGCCACATGCCTTGCGTCTTGCGATCGATGACGCGGTGTAGATCGTAATCCGCGGTGGGCGTTGAGGTGAGCGCCCGCACTCGAGTGAAGATTGTAGCAGAAGTATCGGTAGTATCTGGGTGTAAAGTTTGCATTCCCGTGTGTTGAACGATCGCTAATGCAATTCTGGGCTGTAGCTCGAGTATAATCACTATCGCTACAACCTAAAAACATTTTGCTGTAAAAAAGAAAAACACGAACTTTGCATGGCATCGGTTGCGTCCGCTGAGTTCATTCGGGCTACCTTCTGCGTAGTTTGACGCCGTGCACAACACTCCATACACAATGCTTGCCACTGCTTCACCCGCTGTCCGCAGCCAGCTGAGTGCCGCATCTTGCTTGATCGATGTGGCATTTGTTGCTGGAACCAGCCGGATGAAGCACGAAAATTAAACAATCTACTGTATCTGTAGTGTATCAAGCAGATGGTGCTGGCACTACGGACACCGAGAAATGCTGCATGTAGAGCGCGCCTCCGCGGCGGAATATTGAAGGCATGAGCCACGCTCGAAATCAGCGCTGCCAACTAGACTAGCCACCACAACCGGTTATCGTACGCCCGAAAGTTGAACGCAGCGCAGTCACCTCTTGAGCGTGGTACGATAGCGTGGTGGCGTCCCTAGATGAGATGGTGCAATGAAGGCAACCTCGGTCGTGGTAACCAAAACACCGGTAGTAGATACGGGGACAGGCAATGGAGAGGAAACACATCTAGCTTTCTATTGAATTCGGACTCAGGACGACGATGACACATTCACGCCGATAGACACACTGATCTACACAACGCTCGCTCGCACGTTGGTTCGTGGGTTGGTACTATACCCCTCGCGCGAGCGATCATACTGAACGGGCCTGCACACTGGAGTAGATGACAGACCGACTCAGTTCGCACTACATGAACTGCAGCGATGGCCCGCGGCTTACGCGTAGGAGACGGTGCTGGTGGAGTACTGGCAGAGCGAGCCCGAGGGACCAGCGCCCAGCTTCGTGGGCTCGCCCGACGTGGAGCCCTGCGACCACGCGCACACGTCCACCTTCTTGCCCTTGATCTTGATGTTCTCGAGCGTGGCCTGGTCGCCCCAGTTCTTGTTCACCGTCACGAGGCTCACCTTGCCGTTCACGGCGTACACGTTCTTGAGGCTCACCTTGCGCGACTTGCCGCCGCACGTGCCGCACGAGCGGTAGAGCTTGCCGAAGTCCTGCGCGTAGAAGCCCTCGATGGAGACGGAGCCCAGGCCGTTGTGCTGGATGACCTTGTCGTCGGCCGAGCGCGCGCCGCCGCCGATCACCTTGGTCACGCTGCTGGCCGAGCCGCCCTTGATGCTCAGCGCGTCCTCGCACACGTCCTCCCACCACACGTTCTCGATCGTGCAGCCGCTCTGCTCGCAGTGCACGCCCTCCATTTGGTCCTTGCCGATGATCACGTTCTTGAGCGTGGCACCGGGCTCCACCATGAACACGGCCGTCTGCCACCCACTCTCCTTCTGGCCGCCGCACTTGACGTTCGAGCGCGCGTACGTCTTCATGCCGCCGTCGAACGTCTCACCCTTCTTGACCGTGTACGGCTCCTTGAGGTACACCGTGCCCTTGCTGGCGGGCCACGAGCCGGTGGGCATGGCGGCCGCCTCCGAGCGCATGGAGGCACCCGAGGCGACGGCGGACACGGCGGCGAGCGCGACGGTGAGCACGGAGAAGGCGTTGACCATGGTTGGAGTTGTGGTTGTTGGCGGGCTCGTCGGAAGCTTGCTCGGTTGGTTGGTGGTTCGCTTGCTGCGGAGAGCGCGAATTGAAGAATGAGAAAAGATGAGGTGGGAAGTGAGCGGACTTTCGCGACGGTCGCGCAGCGTGGAGAGCACCGACCGAGGCGACGCACAACCATCTTGCGGTCAAGCTCTCTGCTGCTGCTACAAGTGCATCTGGCATACCGGAGCCGGCGCCAACGGCAACGGATCTCGACGACAGGATTTGCGTCAGCGGTATCGTGCAGACCTGCCTGTGTTTCGGTAGCTGACTGACAAGTCGATCGACAGACCGACAGCTAGATGACCACCGCGTTCGCCACCGCATGGCTCGACCAAACTAATTGCGTGATGTCCAGCTGTACCGGCCGGCCATACGAGTAGGCGAGGCGACCCAACCCTCCCACAGAGGCGAGGACCCTTGCCTTCCGCGGCTGTCGAAAAGACTAAGAAAGGAGCAAATACACAGCGAACTCCCCTGTACAACTGTGTTAGCTGGTCTCCGATGCAAGTTGGCAAGTTACTGCCGTTACAAGTTGCCCCGGGCCAATGTACACGCCGTTGCAAGATACCGTCTGTTCCACCGCGATGTGCACCGGGTGGCGACTACAGCAACGCCGCGGATTCGTGTGTCAAAACAGCAAAAAGAACGGACAGCGGAACCATCGTCGTTCGATCGCCCCGCTGCGGCGGGCAACCTGCGTGGGCACCGAGTTTGTGTGGGCTCCGGGCCTGTAAGGCGCAAGTATAAATGTGTGCATCGTTATGACCCGCTTCGGTTCGTTTCCATGCGCGTCTGTCCGATCGCGCAGCAGTGGCGGCTGGTCTATAGGCACGCCAAATGCGTGGATGTTCGGATATGACCCGGATGATTGCGAGCGCACTGGAAGTGACTCAGTGCACTGCATTGTGAGGTCGAGTGAGTAGAACGCAAGAAGTGGCGGACCAATTCGAGTGCTGCTGCCGGCGCTCTATCGTCCAAAGCTTCGAAGACGTGGGGACTTTTGTGCAACCTACAAGGAGACTAAAGGGACTAAAACTGATACAACTGTAGTTCGGAGACTAAAAGGACTAATCGAACGACTAAAAAGTAGCATTCTTCATTACGACGTGCGACGCGAAACGGGCAACCCGCCTGCCTCAGGCGAGCTGCGAGACCTAGTAGTAACAACCATCAGGTCCCTGCGAAAGCGTCGAAAAGGCGACTCCGGGAGTGTACGCTAAAACTACATACCAACACAGCACAGGCGCAAGGCCACATGCCTTGCGTCTTGCGATCGATGACGCGGTGTAGATCGTAATCCGCGGTGGGCGTTGAGGTGAGCGCCCGCACTCGAGTGAAGATTGTAGCAGAAGTATCGGTAGTATCTGGGTGTAAAGTTTGCATTCCCGTGTGTTGAACGATCGCTAATGCAATTCTGGGCTGTAGCTCGAGTATAATCACTATCGCTACAACCTAAAAACATTTTGCTGTAAAAAAGAAAAACACGAACTTTGCATGGCATCGGTTGCGTCCGCTGAGTTCATTCGGGCTACCTTCTGCGTAGTTTGACGCCGTGCACAACACTCCATACACAATGCTTGCCACTGCTTCACCCGCTGTCCGCAGCCAGCTGAGTGCCGCATCTTGCTTGATCGATGTGGCATTTGTTGCTGGAACCAGCCGGATGAAGCACGAAAATTAAACAATCTACTGTATCTGTAGTGTATCAAGCAGATGGTGCTGGCACTACGGACACCGAGAAATGCTGCATGTAGAGCGCGCCTCCGCGGCGGAATATTGAAGGCATGAGCCACGCTCGAAATCAGCGCTGCCAACTAGACTAGCCACCACAACCGGTTATCGTACGCCCGAAAGTTGAACGCAGCGCAGTCACCTCTTGAGCGTGGTACGATAGCGTGGTGGCGTCCCTAGATGAGATGGTGCAATGAAGGCAACCTCGGTCGTGGTAACCAAAACACCGGTAGTAGATACGGGGACAGGCAATGGAGAGGAAACACATCTAGCTTTCTATTGAATTCGGACTCAGGACGACGATGACACATTCACGCCGATAGACACACTGATCTACACAACGCTCGCTCGCACGTTGGTTCGTGGGTTGGTACTATACCCCTCGCGCGAGCGATCATACTGAACGGGCCTGCACACTGGAGTAGATGACAGACCGACTCAGTTCGCACTACATGAACTGCAGCGATGGCCCGCGGCTTACGCGTAGGAGACGGTGCTGGTGGAGTACTGGCAGAGCGAGCCCGAGGGACCAGCGCCCAGCTTCGTGGGCTCGCCCGACGTGGAGCCCTGCGACCACGCGCACACGTCCACCTTCTTGCCCTTGATCTTGATGTTCTCGAGCGTGGCCTGGTCGCCCCAGTTCTTGTTCACCGTCACGAGGCTCACCTTGCCGTTCACGGCGTACACGTTCTTGAGGCTCACCTTGCGCGACTTGCCGCCGCACGTGCCGCACGAGCGGTAGAGCTTGCCGAAGTCCTGCGCGTAGAAGCCCTCGATGGAGACGGAGCCCAGGCCGTTGTGCTGGATGACCTTGTCGTCGGCCGAGCGCGCGCCGCCGCCGATCACCTTGGTCACGCTGCTGGCCGAGCCGCCCTTGATGCTCAGCGCGTCCTCGCACACGTCCTCCCACCACACGTTCTCGATCGTGCAGCCGCTCTGCTCGCAGTGCACGCCCTCCATTTGGTCCTTGCCGATGATCACGTTCTTGAGCGTGGCACCGGGCTCCACCATGAACACGGCCGTCTGCCACCCACTCTCCTTCTGGCCGCCGCACTTGACGTTCGAGCGCGCGTACGTCTTCATGCCGCCGTCGAACGTCTCACCCTTCTTGACCGTGTACGGCTCCTTGAGGTACACCGTGCCCTTGCTGGCGGGCCACGAGCCGGTGGGCATGGCGGCCGCCTCCGAGCGCATGGAGGCACCCGAGGCGACGGCGGACACGGCGGCGAGCGCGACGGTGAGCACGGAGAAGGCGTTGACCATGGTTGGAGTTGTGGTTGTTGGCGGGCTCGTCGGAAGCTTGCTCGGTTGGTTGGTGGTTCGCTTGCTGCGGAGAGCGCGAATTGAAGAATGAGAAAAGATGAGGTGGGAAGTGAGCGGACTTTCGCGACGGTCGCGCAGCGTGGAGAGCACCGACCGAGGCGACGCACAACCATCTTGCGGTCAAGCTCTCTGCTGCTGCTACAAGTGCATCTGGCATACCGGAGCCGGCGCCAACGGCAACGGATCTCGACGACAGGATTTGCGTCAGCGGTATCGTGCAGACCTGCCTGTGTTTCGGTAGCTGACTGACAAGTCGATCGACAGACCGACAGCTAGATGACCACCGCGTTCGCCACCGCATGGCTCGACCAAACTAATTGCGTGATGTCCAGCTGTACCGGCCGGCCATACGAGTAGGCGAGGCGACCCAACCCTCCCACAGAGGCGAGGACCCTTGCCTTCCGCGGCTGTCGAAAAGACTAAGAAAGGAGCAAATACACAGCGAACTCCCCTGTACAACTGTGTTAGCTGGTCTCCGATGCAAGTTGGCAAGTTACTGCCGTTACAAGTTGCCCCGGGCCAATGTACACGCCGTTGCAAGATACCGTCTGTTCCACCGCGATGTGCACCGGGTGGCGACTACAGCAACGCCGCGGATTCGTGTGTCAAAACAGCAAAAAGAACGGACAGCGGAACCATCGTCGTTCGATCGCCCCGCTGCGGCGGGCAACCTGCGTGGGCACCGAGTTTGTGTGGGCTCCGGGCCTGTAAGGCGCAAGTATAAATGTGTGCATCGTTATGACCCGCTTCGGTTCGTTTCCATGCGCGTCTGTCCGATCGCGCAGCAGTGGCGGCTGGTCTATAGGCACGCCAAATGCGTGGATGTTCGGATATGACCCGGATGATTGCGAGCGCACTGGAAGTGACTCAGTGCACTGCATTGTGAGGTCGAGTGAGTAGAACGCAAGAAGTGGCGGACCAATTCGAGTGCTGCTGCCGGCGCTCTATCGTCCAAAGCTTCGAAGACGTGGGGACTTTTGTGCAACCTACAAGGAGACTAAAGGGACTAAAACTGATACAACTGTAGTTCGGAGACTAAAAGGACTAATCGAACGACTAAAAAGTAGCATTCTTCATTACGACGTGCGACGCGAAACGGGCAACCCGCCTGCCTCAGGCGAGCTGCGAGACCTAGTAGTAACAACCATCAGGTCCCTGCGAAAGCGTCGAAAAGGCGACTCCGGGAGTGTACGCTAAAACTACATACCAACACAGCACAGGCGCAAGGCCACATGCCTTGCGTCTTGCGATCGATGACGCGGTGTAGATCGTAATCCGCGGTGGGCGTTGAGGTGAGCGCCCGCACTCGAGTGAAGATTGTAGCAGAAGTATCGGTAGTATCTGGGTGTAAAGTTTGCATTCCCGTGTGTTGAACGATCGCTAATGCAATTCTGGGCTGTAGCTCGAGTATAATCACTATCGCTACAACCTAAAAACATTTTGCTGTAAAAAAGAAAAACACGAACTTTGCATGGCATCGGTTGCGTCCGCTGAGTTCATTCGGGCTACCTTCTGCGTAGTTTGACGCCGTGCACAACACTCCATACACAATGCTTGCCACTGCTTCACCCGCTGTCCGCAGCCAGCTGAGTGCCGCATCTTGCTTGATCGATGTGGCATTTGTTGCTGGAACCAGCCGGATGAAGCACGAAAATTAAACAATCTACTGTATCTGTAGTGTATCAAGCAGATGGTGCTGGCACTACGGACACCGAGAAATGCTGCATGTAGAGCGCGCCTCCGCGGCGGAATATTGAAGGCATGAGCCACGCTCGAAATCAGCGCTGCCAACTAGACTAGCCACCACAACCGGTTATCGTACGCCCGAAAGTTGAACGCAGCGCAGTCACCTCTTGAGCGTGGTACGATAGCGTGGTGGCGTCCCTAGATGAGATGGTGCAATGAAGGCAACCTCGGTCGTGGTAACCAAAACACCGGTAGTAGATACGGGGACAGGCAATGGAGAGGAAACACATCTAGCTTTCTATTGAATTCGGACTCAGGACGACGATGACACATTCACGCCGATAGACACACTGATCTACACAACGCTCGCTCGCACGTTGGTTCGTGGGTTGGTACTATACCCCTCGCGCGAGCGATCATACTGAACGGGCCTGCACACTGGAGTAGATGACAGACCGACTCAGTTCGCACTACATGAACTGCAGCGATGGCCCGCGGCTTACGCGTAGGAGACGGTGCTGGTGGAGTACTGGCAGAGCGAGCCCGAGGGACCAGCGCCCAGCTTCGTGGGCTCGCCCGACGTGGAGCCCTGCGACCACGCGCACACGTCCACCTTCTTGCCCTTGATCTTGATGTTCTCGAGCGTGGCCTGGTCGCCCCAGTTCTTGTTCACCGTCACGAGGCTCACCTTGCCGTTCACGGCGTACACGTTCTTGAGGCTCACCTTGCGCGACTTGCCGCCGCACGTGCCGCACGAGCGGTAGAGCTTGCCGAAGTCCTGCGCGTAGAAGCCCTCGATGGAGACGGAGCCCAGGCCGTTGTGCTGGATGACCTTGTCGTCGGCCGAGCGCGCGCCGCCGCCGATCACCTTGGTCACGCTGCTGGCCGAGCCGCCCTTGATGCTCAGCGCGTCCTCGCACACGTCCTCCCACCACACGTTCTCGATCGTGCAGCCGCTCTGCTCGCAGTGCACGCCCTCCATTTGGTCCTTGCCGATGATCACGTTCTTGAGCGTGGCACCGGGCTCCACCATGAACACGGCCGTCTGCCACCCACTCTCCTTCTGGCCGCCGCACTTGACGTTCGAGCGCGCGTACGTCTTCATGCCGCCGTCGAACGTCTCACCCTTCTTGACCGTGTACGGCTCCTTGAGGTACACCGTGCCCTTGCTGGCGGGCCACGAGCCGGTGGGCATGGCGGCCGCCTCCGAGCGCATGGAGGCACCCGAGGCGACGGCGGACACGGCGGCGAGCGCGACGGTGAGCACGGAGAAGGCGTTGACCATGGTTGGAGTTGTGGTTGTTGGCGGGCTCGTCGGAAGCTTGCTCGGTTGGTTGGTGGTTCGCTTGCTGCGGAGAGCGCGAATTGAAGAATGAGAAAAGATGAGGTGGGAAGTGAGCGGACTTTCGCGACGGTCGCGCAGCGTGGAGAGCACCGACCGAGGCGACGCACAACCATCTTGCGGTCAAGCTCTCTGCTGCTGCTACAAGTGCATCTGGCATACCGGAGCCGGCGCCAACGGCAACGGATCTCGACGACAGGATTTGCGTCAGCGGTATCGTGCAGACCTGCCTGTGTTTCGGTAGCTGACTGACAAGTCGATCGACAGACCGACAGCTAGATGACCACCGCGTTCGCCACCGCATGGCTCGACCAAACTAATTGCGTGATGTCCAGCTGTACCGGCCGGCCATACGAGTAGGCGAGGCGACCCAACCCTCCCACAGAGGCGAGGACCCTTGCCTTCCGCGGCTGTCGAAAAGACTAAGAAAGGAGCAAATACACAGCGAACTCCCCTGTACAACTGTGTTAGCTGGTCTCCGATGCAAGTTGGCAAGTTACTGCCGTTACAAGTTGCCCCGGGCCAATGTACACGCCGTTGCAAGATACCGTCTGTTCCACCGCGATGTGCACCGGGTGGCGACTACAGCAACGCCGCGGATTCGTGTGTCAAAACAGCAAAAAGAACGGACAGCGGAACCATCGTCGTTCGATCGCCCCGCTGCGGCGGGCAACCTGCGTGGGCACCGAGTTTGTGTGGGCTCCGGGCCTGTAAGGCGCAAGTATAAATGTGTGCATCGTTATGACCCGCTTCGGTTCGTTTCCATGCGCGTCTGTCCGATCGCGCAGCAGTGGCGGCTGGTCTATAGGCACGCCAAATGCGTGGATGTTCGGATATGACCCAGATGATTGCGAGCGCACTGGAAGTGACTCAGTGCACTGCATTGTGAGGTCGAGTGAGTAGAACGCAAGAAGTGGCGGACCAATTTGAGTGCTGCTGCCGGCGCTCTATCGTCCAAAGCTTCGAAGACGTGGGGACTTTTGTGCAACCTACAAGGAGACTAAAGGGACTAAAACTGATACAACTGTAGTTCGGAGACTAAAAGGACTAATCGAACGACTAAAAAGTAGCATTCTTCATTACGACGTGCGACGCGAAACGGGCAACCCGCCTGCCTCAGGCGAGCTGCGAGACCTAGTAGTAACAACCATCAGGTCCCTGCGAAAGCGTCGAAAAGGCGACTCCGGGAGTGTACGCTAAAACTACATACCAACACAGCACAGGCGCAAGGCCACATGCCTTGCGTCTTGCGATCGATGACGCGGTGTAGATCGTAATCCGCGGTGGGCGTTGAGGTGAGCGCCCGCACTCGAGTGAAGATTGTAGCAGAAGTATCGGTAGTATCTGGGTGTAAAGTTTGCATTCCCGTGTGTTGAACGATCGCTAATGCAATTCTGGGCTGTAGCTCGAGTATAATCACTATCGCTACAACCTAAAAACATTTTGCTGTAAAAAAGAAAAACACGAACTTTGCATGGCATCGGTTGCGTCCGCTGAGTTCATTCGGGCTACCTTCTGCGTAGTTTGACGCCGTGCACAACACTCCATACACAATGCTTGCCACTGCTTCACCCGCTGTCCGCAGCCAGCTGAGTGCCGCATCTTGCTTGATCGATGTGGCATTTGTTGCTGGAACCAGCCGGATGAAGCACGAAAATTAAACAATCTACTGTATCTGTAGTGTATCAAGCAGATGGTGCTGGCACTACGGACACCGAGAAATGCTGCATGTAGAGCGCGCCTCCGCGGCGGAATATTGAAGGCATGAGCCACGCTCGAAATCAGCGCTGCCAACTAGACTAGCCACCACAACCGGTTATCGTACGCCCGAAAGTTGAACGCAGCGCAGTCACCTCTTGAGCGTGGTACGATAGCGTGGTGGCGTCCCTAGATGAGATGGTGCAATGAAGGCAACCTCGGTCGTGGTAACCAAAACACCGGTAGTAGATACGGGGACAGGCAATGGAGAGGAAACACATCTAGCTTTCTATTGAATTCGGACTCAGGACGACGATGACACATTCACGCCGATAGACACACTGATCTACACAACGCTCGCTCGCACGTTGGTTCGTGGGTTGGTACTATACCCCTCGCGCGAGCGATCATACTGAACGGGCCTGCACACTGGAGTAGATGACAGACCGACTCAGTTCGCACTACATGAACTGCAGCGATGGCCCGCGGCTTACGCGTAGGAGACGGTGCTGGTGGAGTACTGGCAGAGCGAGCCCGAGGGACCAGCGCCCAGCTTCGTGGGCTCGCCCGACGTGGAGCCCTGCGACCACGCGCACACGTCCACCTTCTTGCCCTTGATCTTGATGTTCTCGAGCGTGGCCTGGTCGCCCCAGTTCTTGTTCACCGTCACGAGGCTCACCTTGCCGTTCACGGCGTACACGTTCTTGAGGCTCACCTTGCGCGACTTGCCGCCGCACGTGCCGCACGAGCGGTAGAGCTTGCCGAAGTCCTGCGCGTAGAAGCCCTCGATGGAGACGGAGCCCAGGCCGTTGTGCTGGATGACCTTGTCGTCGGCCGAGCGCGCGCCGCCGCCGATCACCTTGGTCACGCTGCTGGCCGAGCCGCCCTTGATGCTCAGCGCGTCCTCGCACACGTCCTCCCACCACACGTTCTCGATCGTGCAGCCGCTCTGCTCGCAGTGCACGCCCTCCATTTGGTCCTTGCCGATGATCACGTTCTTGAGCGTGGCACCGGGCTCCACCATGAACACGGCCGTCTGCCACCCACTCTCCTTCTGGCCGCCGCACTTGACGTTCGAGCGCGCGTACGTCTTCATGCCGCCGTCGAACGTCTCACCCTTCTTGACCGTGTACGGCTCCTTGAGGTACACCGTGCCCTTGCTGGCGGGCCACGAGCCGGTGGGCATGGCGGCCGCCTCCGAGCGCATGGAGGCACCCGAGGCGACGGCGGACACGGCGGCGAGCGCGACGGTGAGCACGGAGAAGGCGTTGACCATGGTTGGAGTTGTGGTTGTTGGCGGGCTCGTCGGAAGCTTGCTCGGTTGGTTGGTGGTTCGCTTGCTGCGGAGAGCGCGAATTGAAGAATGAGAAAAGATGAGGTGGGAAGTGAGCGGACTTTCGCGACGGTCGCGCAGCGTGGAGAGCACCGACCGAGGCGACGCACAACCATCTTGCGGTCAAGCTCTGCTGCTGCTACAAGTGCATCTGGCATACCGGAGCCGGCGCCAACGGCAACGGATCTCGACGACAGGATTTGCGTCAGCGGTATCGTGCAGACCTGCCTGTGTTTCGGTAGCTGACTGACAAGTCGATCGACAGACCGACAGCTAGATGACCACCGCGTTCGCCACCGCATGGCTCGACCAAACTAATTGCGTGATGTCCAGCTGTACCGGCCGGCCATACGAGTAGGCGAGGCGACCCAACCCTTCCACAGAGGCGAGGACCCTTGCCTTCCGCGGCTGTCGAAAAGACTAAGAAAGGAGCAAATACACAGCGAACTCCCCTGTACAACTGTGTTAGCTGGTCTCCGATGCAAGTTGGCAAGTTACTGCCGTTACAAGTTGCCCCGGGCCAATGTACACGCCGTTGCAAGATACCGTCTGTTCCACCGCGATGTGCACCGGGTGGCGACTACAGCAACGCCGCGGATTCGTGTGTCAAAACAGCAAAAAGAACGGACAGCGGAACCATCGTCGTTCGATCGCCCCGCTGCGGCGGGCAACCTGCGTGGGCACCGAGTTTGTGTGGGCTCCGGGCCTGTAAGGCGCAAGTATAAATGTGTGCATCGTTATGACCCGCTTCGGTTCGTTTCCATGCGCGTCTGTCCGATCGCGCAGCAGTGGCGGCTGGTCTATAGGCACGCCAAATGCGTGGATGTTCGGATATGACCCAGATGATTGCGAGCGCACTGGAAGTGACTCAGTGCACTGCATTGTGAGGTCGAGTGAGTAGAACGCAAGAAGTGGCGGACCAATTTGAGTGCTGCTGCCGGCGCTCTATCGTCCAAACGCGAGTTGATTTCCTATCACACGAGATCACCCCAGAAGGCATACGAGCTGATCCTAAGAAGCTCAAGGCGATCACCGCAAGCTCACGTTCCCAAAGCCTTCAAAAAAGGGCGTGCAAGCTTTCCTCGGTGCGCTGAATTACTATAGTCGCTTCATCCAAGACTTCGCGGTCTACGGTGCAAGCCTCTATCACCGTGGTCAAGGACAGTGACTTCGAAGCGGGGGGTGACCTCTCAGTAGCCAAACGAAGCTTCGCTGCACTCCAGGCCAAGGTGGCGGAGGCACCGATACTTCGCCATTTCGACAAAACACGTGACGTACATGTGATGCTGTATGCTAACGAGTGGGCGTTGAGCTCCACTCTGATGCAGAAACATGATGATAAGTTGCACCCCGTGCGGTTCTGTGGACGCGTTCTGAAGGATGCCAAGATGAATTATCACCCGGCCGAGAAGGAGGTCCTCGGCCTGCTTTTGCTACTGAAGGTGTGTTACACACAGCTTGCGGGTCGGACCATCCATGTCTACACGCGCTTTTCGACGCTAGATTGGATGCATAAGTCGAAGACACTGTTTGGTCGGACTGCCCAGTTCGCCGTCCTACTGTCCCCGTGGCACCTGAAGGTGCAACGAGTCAAGGAAGACGACTGCGCCTTCGCCCAGTTACTACAGGCGACTATTACGAGCTTTGTCGACCTCGACGAGTCGTTGGCACCGTTCGCACCACCGACGCGAGGCTCACCGACAGCTCGAAATCGACCCACATTTGCTATATGCACGACTGCCTCGTGACTACAGAGGATTTGTGTTGTCGTTCGATGGCTCTGCCAAGACGGAGAAACACGGTGGTTACGGCAGTTGTGCGTGGGTGCTGTGGAAATTACCTGAATGGACTGTAGTGATCGCCGCGAGTGCTTATCTCGAAGTCACGACTGTCAACATGGCTGAGTATACGGGTATGAACAAAGGAGTCTCTGCAGCTAGAACATGGCGTGCAGATCTTGTAATTGTCGGTGACTCGCGATTAGCAATCCAGCAATCACTAGGGGTGATGTCTTGCCGTAAGGAATCGTTGATGACTATGCAAAACCGCCACAGAGAGCTCACCAGCAAGCTTCGTTCGGTGAAGTATCTTCATGCTATACGCGAGTACAACGCGGCAGCGGACTCGCTGGCAAGTGAAGCACTGGAGCATATGCAGTCGAACGTAGTATCGGACGAAGACAGGAAACGCGTGTTGACCGAGTTAAACCGTATCCCCGAAGTCATCTACGAGGCATCGGCTGAAGATGCGACTCTGACACATACACCTTCGGTCACAACAGTCCGAGCACTGGAGAAGGTTGTCGAATCCAGGAGCAAGAATTTTTTCGATTTTGTACGTGATGAGGCAAATTATATATCAGTGACGACTCGACGACAAGCGCGCCAGAAACGCGTGCGGTTCGCGGACGAAGTATCGGTAATAGGCCAAAGAGAACCCACTCCTCAAGACGAAGCGAATGGTGTGCCGACAGACACCCCGAATGACCTAGGGACCGAGCAACGTCCTGCAGGACCGACACCTCTGGCCTCGAGTGTCGAGGATATCGACCCAGCTGCAGTCCAAGAGGAGCGTCGCCAGCGCATCTCCCGAGCTCAAGACGAGGAGGCAAGATGGTCTCACCTTAAGACAGTCCTGAGAGGAGAGGAAGCGAAGCTGAGCTACAGAGACGTGCGTGATGCATGGAAGAAGGCTGACAAGTTTGTTCTTAGCGAAGACGGTCTGCTTTACTTCTTGGAGACAAATCATCGGAGGGGTGACAGCCAGCAAGAGGAGACTACGTTACGCCTAGTGGTGCCGACAACGATGATTCAGGAGGTGTTGCAGATCAGCCATGACTCGCTAGAAGGCGGACATCAAGGTATAGTCCGGACTTTCAACCGAGTCCGAGCGGATTACTATTGGATCGGCCTATATGCGGATGTGAACAAGCACGTGCAGTCCTGTCCGGATTGTAACTCAAGCAAGAGTCGCCCGCAGCTCCGAGGATACTCGCCAGGCAACGTGCTGGCCGAAGCCCCGTTTCAGATTGTGTCAATGGATTTCGTCATACCGTTGCCGAAGTCTCGGAGGGGCAATACAGCACTTCTGTTATTTCAGTGCGCGTTCACTGGTTTTGTGATGGGGAAGGCCATGTCTGACACTACTGCGTTGCGCGTCGCCCAAGCTTTCGAAGAGTGTGTGTACAGACGATTCGGAGCGCCGTCACTCATCCGCCACGACCGAGATCCCCGGTTCATGAGCGAGGTTTTTCAAGCTTTCACTGAGATGATGCAGTCTCGGTCGAGAGCGACCTTGAGTTATCGGCCACAAGCAAATGGGCAACAAGAACGCTCTGTGAAGATGGTGATGCAGTCAGTGAGGGTTTATGCTGAAGATCCGTTGCAACAGGACTGGGATGATATCGCAGAGCATTTGATTTTTGCGATCAACAACTCGTACGACTCAACCAGGAAAGAGACGCCATTTTATCTCGTCCATGGTTGGGACGCGCACACTACGCTAAAGGCGATGTCGTCGTCGCTCAAATGAGGAACCGGAACTCAGACAGATGCTCTAAAGTGGCGCAGAGAGGTCCACAGAGAACAAGAGATCGCGTTGGAAATGGCGAAAGAATATCAGGCGTCTGAGAAAGCACGCCGAGCTCAGAAGCACAATGAGTCTCTGAGTCGTCAGGAACAAGCGTCCATACCGAGACAGAGTGATGACGAAGCTTCTGACGCAGTCCCAACCGATGACCGAGAGGATGAAGAACCCCAGAAGCCTCTGTTTGCACCTGGAGAGAGAGTTTGGTTGTACATGGAACGGGTGAAACCTGGATTGACGAAGAAACTCGCTCATCGGTGGCATGGTCCCTTCAGAATCAAAGCTAAGGTCGAGGAGTTCGCGTATGAGCTGGAATTGCCGGATCGGAGTGGATACCGATTCTACCCGGTAGTGCATGTGTCCCGACTGAAGGCCGTGAGAGAATTCGAAGACAGACCGACAGTTCGGTTAGTATCAGACGCCACCGAGAATTCACGTCTCGATTTTGACGAGGAGTTGCTCCCCGAAGATAGTTGGGAACCTGACCATCATACGGGTGAATACGAAGTGGAGGCAATTCTGGATGATCGAACACCACTGTCGACGAGCACTGGACGCGCTGTACGAGAGTTCAAAGTCAAGTGGGTCGGATATGATGAACCCACTTGGGAACCAGCTTCAAATTTGTCGTGTGGAGGACTTCTGTACGATTATATACGGCAAAAGAGGAGTGAAAGGCGCCTGCAGATGGTCCAAGTCGCTGACGAGGACTAGATGAAGCGCTGAACGAGAATTGGATCGGCCGTTGGGTTAGTGTAGCCCACGGTGGCGATGGAAAATGTTACTACACCACAATTGCATGATGTATATGAAGTGAACGAATTTTTGGAAGGAACTTGGGGTGCTGTAGAATTAAAATCTTGGTCCTAAGCTGCAACTACGACAAAAGAGACTTCGGTGACACCTTGCGCAGCTTGGGAGGAGAGAAACGGAGACGAAAGTAGCCAAAACGAGGCCTAAATTTGGGCGGTGGTGCCGGGAGGTGAAGCACCATCAGTAGCCGGGCGTGGAACGCGACCTGACGAAGTGTCAGAGGCTACAGAAGCCTCGGCCGACTGATCAGCGACACCAACAGCACCAGTTGCAGTGGCAGGAGCCACAACCGACGCCTCGGACGCTGCCTCAGCCTCTTCACGGCGGCGGAGCTCTTCAAATTCTTGAACCCACGGTGCCGAGATCTCCCGGGCAGTCAACGACGGGCTCACCACGATGCCACGGCCGACCTCTTCACGAGTCATTCCGCGAGGAACGAAGAGAGGCACGTCCGGGTTGCACGGGGCGAACGTCGTGTTATACGGGTGCTCGGATGGAACGTCCACCCAACAGTTGCGCCACGGTTGCCTCGCGTCCAGCGCCACCACCTCACCAACCCAATCCTCGGAAGTCGGGGCCCACGGAATCACCTCGAACGAGTACTGGAGGATGGTGGGCTCCAACATAAGCTCCGTGAGCATGGTCGGCGGTCCTTCGCTCGTGGTGGTACACGATACCCAAAACCGATGAGGGACCTGCTGGCGGAGACGATCGGCTCGCAAGTTGCGCGTCTTGTTGTACCGCCGCCATGCAGCCAACACCGCCTGGTACACCGGCGACGACTCACCGAGTCTTGCAGCGAGCTTTCGCAAGAAACGCTCAACCGAAGCAGCAGAAATCCAGTGTCCTCGTTCCCACATGGCGAAACCGAGGTCTGCTTTCTCGGTCGTGCCCACTGCAGTGCTTTGGAGCTGACGCCAGTGCTTGACGGCCCTTGGCAGGCCGGTGACACGGGAAGAAAGCCTCACGTCCGGCATGTAATCGTCAGCGCCGAACAGACAAGGACGCTCGGGAAGCAAATCTCGGAGGACTTGCCACGGGTGCAATGGATCCTCGTAGTTGCAAAACGCGAGGATCCCGGCGACAGAGCACGGAGTCTCAGCGTCCGCTGCCAGAGGTGGAGGAACCCGACCGTTCTGGATCTGGCACCAGCACTTCTGCGCTCCTGGGGACGTGAAGCCCGGAGTCAAAAATGGAGACGCAGAGGGGGCCAGACGCCGGGATGTGACAGCGCTTGGGTCTTCTGGCGAGACGGACGCAGCGACAGACACTGGAGTGAATCGGCTTGGGTCGGTCCCAGGCGTCGTCGAGAGCGTCGCCGTGACCTCCAGGTGCGGCCGCAGCGTACGATAACCAGAACGAGGCGGCGTAGTTGGTGGACGGGCTGTTTGAGCCGGCGGAACCACGGTGAGTGAAGTGGAGCTCACAGACGCACCACCACTCGCCGAAGCCGCCAGCGCAGAGGATTGGGTCGCGACCGAAGTGTCTGTCAGAGCAGTACCAACGCCAGCAGAAGAAACCGCAGGGACTGACGGCGCGGACGACACTTTGGAGGAGACAGGGGCAGACTGGGAGCCCAGGACAAAGTCGTCCGATGCTGCCTCCAGCTCTGCAGCCTGCCCCGACCGCAAACCGGCGATCCCCGAAGCTTCACGCATCGGTCGGCCGTCACGACGAGGATGGGACACCACAGGCGACGAAAACGTACTCTGAGCAGGAACCGCTGCCTTTGAAGCCTCTGCCATGTCCTCATCCACCGACATGTCAACGACATCAGCCGGCAGACACGGTACAGAGGCTCCAGTGGCAGGCGTGTGCGGAGAACCGCTCGTCGACGCTGCAGCGGAAATCACAGTCCCAACCTTGCTGCTGGACTTGCCAACCACGTGAGCCGGAGGAACCTTCGACGCGGGACCTTGAGCCGCGGGCTGCTGAGGCGGCACCGGACGAGACTTCAATCGCGGAGGAACCAACGGACGCCCGAGACGCTTGGATAGCGACAACCGAGACGAAGAAACCTTGACAGAGGCTTGGTTCTTCTTGCGATGACGCTTGACCGACGGAATAAGCGGACCCGAATCCTCTGAGTCCTCCGCGACGGACTACCCGGGCCGATTGTCGAAACCGAAGCCGCGGACGAGGCTCCACCACCTCCGCCCGATGCAGCGGAAACGGCTGACGCGCCCGCAGAGGCTTGGAACATTGAGGCCATTACTGCTGGAGGCGGGGGGTGCTGCCGCTTGACTCCAGACTTCGGAGCATCGCCGCTGAGCACGCCCAAGTCAACCTCGTCGCTAGCAATACCTGGCCGAGACAAAGAAGTGGTGAGAAGATGGAGAAAGGCACCAAGAAAAGTAGACAGAGGGTTACCTGCAACGACCGCGACGAAGAGGTCAGCGTCGATGTCTTGGTCAAGCGCGTACTCGCGGAGAGCCCTGTTGGTGAGACGCAAAGTCTCGTTCTCCGCCTCCAGAGCTTTCTCCCGCGCCTGGGGCGCCGAGGGAGTACTGCGCAGGAGGGCCTGTATCTTGGCGAGCTGCGCAGTGTTGGCAGCGATCCCAGCCTTGAATTTCTCGCGGTCGAGACGAAGCGTACGGTGGGCCGCAGCGATCGACCGGTTGTATGCCTCGGTCTCGACCTTGAATTTGGCTTCAAGCTCAGCGTGGTTCGCGAGAGTCGCGTTGGCCGCCATCAACTGTCGGTGAAGGTCCGTGCAGTCTTGGCGAACACGCTTGAGCTCCGATGAAGCCTGACTGAGCCTCCCCGACACATCTGTGCAGAGGAACTCAGCCCGCTGACGCATGCTCACCTCGGTGGCGAGAGACGCTTCAGAGCGGCGCAGTCAATCCTGCAGATCACTGATGACGCCTCGGAGCTCTTGGACCTCCTCCGACAACCCGAAAGGCTCACCAGGAGGGGGAACCACGGCGTCCACGAGACCGGCGAGGGTTGAGGCCTGCCCCAAGCGGTCGTCCAAGTCTGGGTCGTCACGCAACAAGGGGACGCGAGCCGTGTGAACGAACAAGCGAGCGAGGCGAGCGAGCTGCTCCTCGGACGCCGAGACCACGCGGTTGACGACTTCGTCTGCGGCGTCGTCAGCGACCGTCTGCACCAAATGCGGAGTCGCATAAGGGAGGTTCGGTCCTGCCAGCGCCGACGCAGAGACAAATGGGACTTCTGTAACGACTGATGGAAGCGGAGCATGGCGCTCCGACGTCGGTGCATCGGCAACCGAGGACTGCAGAGCCACAGACGACGCGAGGTGCGACGAAAAGGCGTGCGGCATGCGAGAGCCCGGACCGGAAACCTCGGTTGGGACGGAATGCCGCGAAGCAGTCCGCCCCGAAGACGAAGACGTGATTGCCGACGCTTGAGGGGCAGCCGAAGGCGAGCGAGCGGACAAAACCACCGGCGAGCTTCGAGGCACGACAGGAGAGCCTACCGAAACATCGTCTCGGCTTGGTTGGTGGGGCGCACCACGCATGAGGGCCAGGAGTCTCGCGTTCGAGACCCCAGACGATGCGATCGGCGATGTGGGAGGTGACGAAACCTCGGACGGCATTTGCGTGGTAGCCCCGGACGATCCAGGGACAACAGAGGACGAAGGCGAGGCCTTGGCAAGTCCTGACGGCCGGGACCGCGATGGAACCGGCATTCCAGCAGGAGCGGAGCTAGGAGCGGTGGACGAAAGCTCTGACGAAGGCTGCGCGAACAACGCAGAGGAGACATGAGACGGACAAGTGAGTAACGAGATGTCGGAGATGCCACAAGAGCGGAGGGAGCATGAACGCACCTCTGAGTCCACACCGAGCGAGCAAAGGGCCCGGGCAGTGGCCTCTTCCAAGTGAATAGAACAGGCCAGGCATCGGCGAGACAGAAGACGCCTCGACACTCTCCAGCGACGTGGTTCGGGTCGCGGCGGGGGCAGTTGTGATGTTGAGTTGTGGCCGAGCTCGCCGAGCCGACCACAGAGGCAACGGGATCGGACCGAGAGGAGAAAGTTGACGGCGGTCCTGATTGGTCAGCAAGGTTGCCTCTCACAGTTACCGCACTAGAATGACTAGGACTAATTTAGTGACGAAGAGTCCTCGGTCGGACCAAATATACTACCGACCGAGGACTAAAAGTCAGGAATAGGTCAGTTTTAGGTCCCTCTGTGACAACCACACGAGGGCACGCCGTAGGTACGAATTCGTACCTATGTGGGATTATGGATTTCCCACAGAGATATGTTCACACTTGATATTTGTATAGAGATTTAGGATAGAGTATAGGAAGAGCTAAGAAGGCCTCAGGGCCACATATAACAGAGCAGAATTTTCCCCCAACCTAACAAGGGTCAAGTCCGGCTAAGGTAAGCCTAGCTAGCTGACCGTAGCGAGTGGATACACTCGGCTGAGTGGATGCCTGCCGACGAGCTTCAGGTACACTGACCGAGAGCTCGTCCTGGTAAGGCCAAGAACAGAGAGGGAAAGGAGAGATATTTGGCCGATTGTTACAGCGATTACACGTTGTATATTTGTATTGGAAGTGCGGAAGAGCCTTCATACATTCTTTACGCCGAGGTTTGACCTCGGCAGCCCCGTTTAAAAAGCCTTGACCGGCCCGTACCCTTCATTCTGAGGGATAGTGAGGGTTAGTGCGAAAGCACGAACGTACATCCTAGCTTCGCTCGTGCTAGTGGTGTATTATATTTGGGTAGACCTACCACGGACTCTGTATACAGAGGACACATTCCAACCCGGTGTAAGGGATCGTTCCTGAGCCTTCAGGCCTGGTTCCAACATATTCGCCGACCTTTCGAGGGAAGCGTGTGTTGTTGGTGGGACTCATCCGACCAGGAAGAGAATTTCATCGTGTTCCTACACGACAGTCCTCTCAACTGTGACTTTAGAGCCAGCGAGATTTTTCGAGTGCACCATGGAAGACTTGCTGTTGAATATTATTTTGGATGGCACATCACGCTGTCCTGAAAGAAATACTTCACGGTGGTTGTTACTTTTGACAAGATGAAGCGTGGCTTTAGGCACAGCGTTCATCGGCAATGGTCCTAATAAAAAAGCGTACATTCTGTTAAAAAATTCAATCGGCTTTACAACGGATTTTTTTAACTCACCTTCGCAGTAGTGCGCATGCAGACCACTCGTTAAAGTGTCTGCATCGAGAAGAAGAAGTCGAGGCAGAACCGAGTTGAGCACATGAATGGTAGGCGCTTTTGAAAATGCTGTGATCACCTCCTTAATCACTTTGTGGTGACTTTCGATTGGTTGTTGGGTCGGCAATATACCAGGGGTTGGAGAGCTGTTCACAGTCCATCGCTCCCATCTTGGTGAGAGATATACTTCCTCCAGCCAGTCTGCATAATTTTTTTCGCCAGCTAGTCGCCATCCCCGAATTACACGTTTTGACAATGTCCGAAATTGACGATGCGATCTGATTTTGTGAAGCAGCCACAGTTCTGGGAGCACTCTATCATTGTAGAATTGTTTTTTAACTAGACGAGATCGCTGCTTTCTAGCTTGGGCTAGTAAATGTTCCCAGCAAGACAGAATGACCACATCCGGCCAGACAGTTTCGAGGGCGCGTGCAATGGCACTACAGTGGTCAATGCTGCAAATAGCAACTTTGACATTGATGTCAAAAAAGCGTTCAGCGCACGTGACCAGGGTGCAAAACATCGTTTCGTAAGCCATCGCGCACTCTGTCCGCACAAACATGTACAACCAAGGTCTGAAACGATGTACATACTGGGCATTTTCCCATTCAACAGAGATTCCCCCAGCATCTACCAAGGTCCAGCCCAAACAATGAATACGATATGTGCCATCGGTCGACATGGCAAAACTAGGGCCTTGTGCTTGTATGGCCTTCCTCACGTTACAAAATAGAGATCGTGACGTAAAAATTAATCCGAGAGTTGGCACTTGCTTACCGCCATCATCGAAATAATCCTGGAAGCGCTCCAGCACAATCAATTCGTTCATTTTCGCGAAGTCAGTCTCATCTGGGCGATCAAAAACTTCTCGAGTTTGGCAAAGCCTGAGGTGGACCCAATTATCCACAGTGATGAAGTTGTCGATCTCCCAGCCACCCTGCATTTTCTTCTTAAGACGATTTTTGCGGTTTTCAATCATTCGCACGTCTGGAATGCGCTTCAAAAGATCGGGATCGTTGGTGTACTTGTGCATGAGTAAATTTCGAATTCTACCAGCTCCCATACCGAGCTGAATCAGTGAGTCAATTTCAGACTTGTGGGCAGCAGCAATGCCATGCTATTTACGATCTACGTCCACCTGAGCATGAATTCCTTTTTGCAATAACTGATAGCGAGTTAACCCCCCACCCACGTCCTTCTGCACAATTTTAACACGATGTGGGCATCTCTCACGTGAACGACATCTATACTCAATCCCAGTGACGTTGGCCGATACGTAGCGCGTGTTGTACCTGTACTCAAACTCGTTTAACTGCTCCAGCGCCACTTTGGCCTGCTCCATTGAGTCGTGATACCCTGCTGACGCGTATCGGGCGGCACTTTGGTTTGTACCGGCAGTGTCCACGTGAACAACGACCTCGTTGGCGTCGTTGTCATACCCAAAGTCGTACGGCTGCAAGATACCGGCGGCGCTATCTTCGAAATCCGAGTCTTCAAGGTCGCTGACATCACGAGAAGAAACATGTACGCTGCTGATAACACCAGCACCATTGCCGCTTACAAGAATCTGATCTAGCTCCTCTAGTGACTCCATGTTGGAGAATAAAGAGAACATCCACAAAATCGGACGAGTAGTTTCATAACCACCGGCTTGCGGTAAAGTCATTTCTTTCACTAAAATAGAACAGAATGATCTCGCTCCTTTCGATCATAACAACAGTAATGCAGATTGCATTCTGCTAGTTATCTGTAACAGCGATTCAACACTGAAAACCTGTTGTTTGGGTGACCTACTCCACGCAACAGAAAAACAAACATGGACAACAGCTTTGAAGTAGATTTCAGAACAACAGGTTGGGTAGTAGATTTACAACAGAAAATAATAATATTCCTCGACACTTTTCGCTAGACGATCGGGCCGTTATCGCAGCTTCAACGCGCTGCCGAGGCAGCAATCCGTGATGGCATGATAACCTCGGTGCTGGTTAACGCGATGAATGCCCGCCAAGATTTGGATGAAAGAGATGGACAAGCGCACTGCAACCACGGCAACAAGTAGCGGAGGAAGAGCTTTACATTTTTCAGGTTAGCAACTGCACAGGCAGGAAACGATTCAACTCTCTTACATGCACGGCACTCTTGCTCCGAAAGCTCCATGAAGTACAGGGGTGGCAACCACAATCAACACCTTAGAAGTGGAACTGCTCGCCGTGCTTGCGGACGACCGTCGCCTTCTGCGGGTGGTGGTGGCCCACGAGCGCCACGTACACGAGGCCGCCGAGCGCGCCGCCGACGGTCGGGCCCACAATGGGCACCCAGAAGTAGTAGTGGTTGAGCGAGAAGACGTGCGAGCCCCAGCCGGCGGTGAGCATCATGAGGCGCGGGCCGAAGTCGCGCGCCGGGTTGATGGCGCAGCCCGTGTTCACGCTGAACGCCATGCCGATGCCCACCACCAGCAGAGCCACCGCGCTGGGGGCGCTGAACGGAGAAGCAGGTCTGTTGTGTTGGTCAAGCACCGCGAAAATACCACCAACTAGAAGGGCAGTCGCGAACATCTCGGTCAGGAAGGCGGTGAAGTTGGACACGTACTCGTTCGGGTAGGTCGCGAAGATGGCGTGCGTGGTCTCCCGGTTCGGGTCCGCGACGTTGAGTAGCGGTCGGTACAGCACGTAGATGAAGAGTGCAGCGAGGTAGGAGGCGAGCGCCTGTGCGGCCACGTAGGTGGGCACCTTCTTCCACGGGAACATGCCGAAGAGCGCGGCGGTGGTGGTGATGGCTGGGTTGAGGTGCGAACCGGAGACGCCGCCGGCGATGTGGATGCCGAAGAGCACGCCGATGCCCCACCCGAAGACGATCTGCGTGAAGTCGCCGTACGCGTGGTCGCTCAGAATGGACTGGCACGTCGCGCCCAGGCCGAAGCTCATCATGACGAAGACGGCCACGAACTCGGCCAGGAATTCTCGGACGTGCGGGCTCTTGACAGCGAACCGGCTCACGTTGACGGCGGGGGTGCCGTTCACCGCGGCGTCGTGTGCTTCCAAGTCCATGTAGCCGTGCTCGATCTTGTCCGCCGCGTGTGAAGGGGTCGCCATCGTGGAGTGCTGCTGCTGGGGACGGAAGTGTCGAAGCGCTCGGAGGCGAATTTGGAAGTGAGCTTCCTCGGCCACCTCAACTTCGACTTGGGGCTCGCAGACAGCCGAGACCGTGCTGGTTTGACAAGATTAAAGCCGCCTTACCACTACCAGTAGCATGGTCTAGTTGAAGTTCAATGGCTCGGTAGAGGTCCACTGCGACGATCCGCAAAGCATCTCGAGCGGAGACTCACTCGCTTGCTCGTGATGGCACGCTAACTTCAACGCACGGCCGGCCGGCTTAGGATGACCGGGAGGAGGCGTGGCCATCAGCTCAGCAAAAGTTGAGACCTACCGGTAGGCACTCGCAGATATCCACCACCCGGCCGACATCGTGCTCACCCCAGCGGCCAACATCACTGCAGCCCCAGCAGCTCGCAGGCCGCTGCCGCCGTGCAATGCAGGCTTCCTGGTAGTACACCGCCACGTGCAATGATGGCACGGCAAGGCATAATCAAGCATCAGCGCTCGAGGAGCTGAGCCAGGCTTAGAAGGCGCCACCACGGTGACCAGCACGCGTCGATCGCCTGCGACTCAGGCTTGCCATCATCTACGTTGAAGCTGTCTGCATCGCTTCGCGGACTGCCGCCCCGCAGTCGTCGGCTCGAAAACTGTTGACGTTGACAGTTCCGGCGGCACCGTGGATGTCCTCCAGTCAAGCGGACGGCAGCAAAAAGGCAACTTCAACATCCACTGGGGAGCATGGCTGCAGTGGAGGCTCCGCCGCGGCTTCCAGGGGGAGCATGTAAACCGCTTCGGACTTCAAATCAAGACGACCAAGATTTCTCGCAGTGGATCCACCCACCACACGGAAGACTTGTCAGCTTGGCTGGAAGCCCGCGCTGTCCGGGCGCCATCATTCCCGAGTCGGCATCGCTTCGCGCCCAAGCAGAAAGTGTTGACGTTGACAGTTCTCGCCCGCCCGACGGCCTCTCAGCGATGCCGAACGCTTAGTCACATGGCCGGGTGCTCGCTTGCAATCACGGCTTCTTCTCGGCACCAAGCGGGCGGATTAGTCCCAACAAGGGGGGTCCAGGCATCGGTGGTGACGCCCATAAGTTGTCGAGAGGACAGCGCCACCTTATCTTTAAGACGACCTGATGGGCGTGCACGCAGTCGCTACCCCAACACGAGGCAAGCTCACACAGTGAAGACTACCAGTCGAACACACGTGTTGCGTGGGGCTACGAAGGCCTCAACCGCTTCGTGTACACAAGACTGAAGACCCCCACCTGCAAGATCGACGATACGTAGTCGGGGACACGCACCGGCATCCGAGCAGATAGGGCTCAACAAGACATCGGGTAACAAGCGCGCTGGCATTGGGCAGAAATTTCACGTGGCTGAACGTGACCGCGCCCGGGAAGACAAGCTGCCATGAGCGCTGGACCCGACGAGATGATAGCTCCACTTCCGTGGACCAAAGGAGGCTGCCATCAGAAGGATGAAATCGCCAAGCAAGACGTAACAAACAAACCCCACGGTGCCGCTTGATGCGGGCACCCAGAAACAAAAAAATGAGCAGGGCACAACAGATTCTGTTCGGTGTATATCTGCATATTGGAAGTCCACCAACTTGGGTTGAAATGGGCGTTGTATTGGTAACGGGGTTCAGGCTTTGACCTGTCCTCCTGATGCTGCGTAGTGCGCCTCGGGCATAGTCAACTTAACTCAAATTCAAAATCCGAGCTTCGCCTCTGCACCACGTTTGGCTCGTATGCTGCCCCGTAGATCGAGAGATCGAGAGACTGGTACTTCCGTAGCCAAAATCGCGAAAAAGTGAGTATTTCTACAGTAGACCCAAGACGCAGCGCTTTTGCGAGACAGGAATTCGGAGCACGTGTTGCCCACTCTCACCACTGCTACGATACCATCTTGTCTTTCATTACATTGATAAACACCACAGTAACCCAAGCACTTCAGCCGAAGTGCAGGAAGAGCGTGTCTGTAACTTGGGACGAGTATGAATTTTTGTGTACATTTAGTGCAGAGGACCAAAAAATAGTCCATATTTGTGTGCAGTCTTGAAGCCTCACGCGGAGCTCGCACCTTGGGCTCGCCATGTCCCGCCACCGCAACG
Organism: Phytophthora sansomeana; assembly: GCA_032158285.1. Lineage (NCBI taxonomy): Eukaryota > Oomycota > Peronosporomycetes > Peronosporales > Peronosporaceae > Phytophthora > Phytophthora sansomeana. The sequence continues at coordinate 584,019 of JAPDHH010000271.1, read as the reverse complement.
TCCGCAACCGCGCGTACTCGTACGAGGACGAAGGCACGTCCCTCGGTGTCATATCTCACCCACTCTCGCGTCGCTAACCACCCTCTGCACCTCCTTAGACTATGACGAATACTACGACGACGACGCGCCCAACTCGCCCAACAGTGCGGATCCTATTTTTGCCACATTTACAACAAATAATGCCACATTTACTAACCGCAATTGCCACAACTAACGCTATGCAGACGAGTTCATGTACCGCCGCGACTCGCCCAGCCGCCAGCGATCTGTCTTCAGCTTCGTGCAACAGGAGGAGACCGAGCACCAGCAGCTGGAGCAGGAACTGACCAATGCCACCATTGAAGACCCCGGAGACGCCGAGATCCTGGAGATGATGGTCCCTCAGGTGCAGCAGGTGGCAGGCAGCAGGTTCTCGGCCCAGCAGATCACGCAGGAGCTCCGTAGCGCCAACTACGATCTGGACAAGGCGGTCGTGGCTATGTTGGAGAAGGGCAAAGCCCCCGTCGCGGCTGGAGGAGTCCTGCCGCTGCAGATTCAGATTCCAAGACTGGAAATGGTGGCTATGGCCATTGGAAACAAGGAGAAGACGGAGTCTAAGCCCAAGAAGGAGATCGTGATGCCCGCGCCAGCTAAGGGCAAGGCCATGGCCATTGGTGGAGCCATGCCATCGCCACCGAAGAAGGCTGAAGAGAAGAAAGCGCCTAGGATGTCGGCGGCGGATGCGGTCAATGCTGCACCGACGATCTCGCGTGCACAGACGCAATTTACGCCCGCGGAGAAGAAGGCCTTCGAACGTGCAGAATTGAAGACGCAGGAGCAGGCGGCGAAATTGGAGGAGGAAGCGCGCAGTGGAGGCAAGACCAAGATCAGTATGGTGGTCATTGGACATGTGGATGCCGGCAAGAGTACCATTACCGGTCACTTGCTTTACAAGCTGGGCTATGTGAGCAAGCGGCTCATGCACAAGTACGAGAAGGAATCCCGCGAGGCCGGCAAGTCCTCTTTTGCGTATGCCTGGGTCATGGACGCCGACGAGGAGGAGCGCTCACGTGGTGTCACTATGGATGTGGGCACGAGCCACTTTGAAACAGCGACCAAGCACGTGACACTGCTGGATGCACCAGGTCACCGTGACTTCATCCCGAAGATGATCGCCGGAGCTGCGCAAGCAGACGTTGCTGTGCTGGTTGTGCCAGCAGTAACGGGAGAGTTCGAGGCAGCATTTGAAAACTCTGGCCAGACCAAGGAGCACACGCTGCTGGTGCGAAGTCTTGGTGTTTCACAAATGGTTGTTGCGGTCAACAAGATGGACACGGTATGCACAGTTCTTTCGACGTTTTGGTGCAGGTTCAGCGCGTACTCACGTACTAATTGTTGATTGTGCAGGTCAACTGGGATAAGGACCGCTTCGACAACATCGTGAAGTCCCTCTCCACCTTCCTTCAGGGCGCGGGATTCCGTCCGAAAAACTTGCGTTTCGTGCCGCTAAGTGGCATGACCGGAGCTAATCTGGAAAAGACTGGCGGAGTCACGGAGTGCGCATGGTATTCAGGACCCTCGTTTGTTGAGGCCATCGGTAGGTGAAATGCATCTATCGCTTGTTGGTGCAGTTTTCTAACCTTTAATTCTATGCCGTGCAGATACGTTTGCCCCACCCCAACGCCAGATCTCAAAGCCTTTCCGTATGACGGTCTCGGATGTGTCCAAGTCTATGAGTTTGGGCCAGACCATTTCGGGTCGTGTGTATGCTGGGGCTGCCGCGGTGGGCGACTCGGTAAGTGCTCACTGCATTCGTGTGCGCAAATTATTTTGTGGCAGTTTGCCTATTGACGACACACTTGTTCTTGTTGCAGTTCCTGCTGATGCCAATCGGCCTTCCCCTGACCGTAAAAGGTGAGCTTTAGAGTTCTTAGTTCATTCTTCTGGGTGTATGAACTAGTTGACTAATGCAATTCGCGCGCAGGAATGGAGCAAGATGGCGAGACGTGTACACTCGCTCGTGCGGGAGATACCATCGAAATGGGAGTCACTGGTATTGACCCGTCAGCACTGACGTAAGAACCGATGTTGCAACTTCAACTTCGCTTTCGAACTCTAACGCTAACTGTTATTGTGTGAGTGCAGTACGGGCAGCATTCTGTGTTCAATTGCGTCGCCGGTGCAGCTCGCCAAGAAGTTCGAAGCCAAGATCATGACCATGCCGGCCGTGGAGGTGCCGCTCGTCAAGGGAACGTACGTGACGATCCACATGCACAACGTGGACGAGCCCGTGAACATCACGCGACTCGTGAGCATCCTGAGCAAGACGGGCGAGGTGGAGAAGAAGAAGCCGCGTTGCATCACCCGCGAGCGCTCGGCCGTGGTGCAAATCACGTGCCAGCGCAAGATCTGCCTCGAAGAGTTCGCCAACTACCGCCAGCTCGGACGCTTCACGCTGCGCGACCGCGGCAAGACGCTCGCCGCCGGCATCATCACGCAGATCATCGCGTAGTGACTTCTACTTACGGTATAGATCGATATGATTGCACCTATCCCATGTCCACCACACCTTATTATGTTCCTCCACACACGTCACTCATCTTGGTCCCATTTGGTTTTTTTTTGAGTGGATTGACGCCTTCTTCCGACATGGCAGCGGTGACTGGCAGCGTAGTGAGCGTGCAGAGCGCGGCGCAGTTCGACGAGGCGACGGCGCGCGAGTCGACGCTGTCCGTGACCTTCTTCTGGGCGGAATTCCACGAGGCCTGTCGCCCCAACGGCCAGCTGGACGTGGTGGTGCGGCAGTTGGCGACGCTGCATCCTCGCATCCGCTTCCTGAAAGTGGCGGCCGAGGAGCTGCCGGAGCTCTCGGAGCGTTTCCAGATTGCAGTGGTTCCCACTTTTGTCATTGCACAGGGCCACGCCGTGCTGGATAAGCTCGAGGGCGCCAATGTGGCGGAACTGGCCAAGCGCGTCGACGTGCTGAGCAAGAGCGTGGCCAAGAACAGCAGCGCCAGCAACGCCGCGTCCACGCCTACGGCCGAGGAGACCCCCAAGCCGCTGGACGAGGCGCTACAGTACCGGCTCAAGAAACTCATCAGTGCCTCGCCCGTCATGCTCTTCATGAAGGGCAATCCGACGGAGCCCAAGTGCGGCTTTAGTCGGCAGATGGTGGCGCTGCTGAACGAGGACAAGATCCAGTTCGGCACCTTTGACATCCTCAACGACAATGAGGTGCGTCAGGGACTCAAGCAGTTCTCCAACTGGCCCACGTTCCCGCAGCTGTACGTGAACGGCTCGCTGATCGGCGGACTGGACATTCTCAAGGAGATGAAGTCCGAGGGATCCATCGTCGAGCAGCTGGGACTGACCAAGAACGTGGAGGAGGCCGAGACTGCGTTCCAGGAGAGTCTGCGCGCGCTCGTCAACTCGGCGCCCGTGCTGCTCTTCATGAAGGGCACGCCGTCAGAGCCCAAGTGCGGCTTCAGCAAGAAAACGGTCAAGCTGCTGCGCGACCACCAGATCGCCTTCAGCTCGTTCGACATCTTGAGCGACGAGCAGGTGCGTCAGGGACTCAAGAAGTTCTCGAACTGGCCCACGTACCCGCAGCTGTACGTCAAGGGCAAGCTGATCGGCGGACTGGACATACTGAACGAGATGGCGGAGGACGGCGACCTGAGCGAGCAGCTTGGTGTGGAGAAGAAGGCCAAGAAGGAGAACAAGTACGAGCAGCTAATCAACCGCGCGCGCGTCATGATCTTCATCAAGGGCTCGCCCAAGCAGCCGCAGTGCGGATTCAGCCGCAAGCTCGTGGAGATCCTGGACGCCGAGGGCTTCAATTACGACTACTTCGACATCCTCTCGGACGACAGCGTCCGCCAGGGACTCAAGAAATACTCGAACTGGCCCACATTCCCGCAGCTCTACGTGAACGGTGAGCTCATCGGCGGACTGGACATTGTGCAGCAGCTACAGGAGGATGGCGAACTCGCGGAGCTCAAGGAGTAGACGAGGAACCACTACGGACTGCATGCAGTCAACTACACTCGAAAAATAAAGATACCTGGGTCCATTACATTTATCAGCGAGTTGCCGTGCGATGCGCTAGTTTTTTCATGTAGCAGGCGGCAGTGGGAAACACAAGCAAACTGTCGAAATGAGGAGCATAAATACTTTTATTCTCAGTGTCGTCTACAAAATGGCAAAATAATGGCTTTCTATCGTCACTGCTTGGCTGTGCGAAGCTCTCGGCGAGCTTGGCAATTGAGCAGACCAGAGGCAACTTCGTTGCTCACGTTTCTTACAGCTCGTGGCGCTCGAGGATCACGAATGATTCCTCGAGATTTGCGTTGGTGCGGACGTTGCTGGCTGCACGAACAGGAGTCGCGCGCGTCGCCATCGGCGGGCGCTCCAGCCGCATGGACGCGCTCATTTCATCTGCTTGTTCTGCCCATCGAGAGGAGATGAAGTACGTTGAGCTGGTGTTGGCAGGTGCTTCCGGCAAGCCGGCACCCGTCTGCAGCTCCAGCATCACGTAGTCGCTGGGAATCTGCGTGGTTTCAGCTTCCACCACCGTTGCCACAGGGATTTCTCTCTCCTCCACCTGCTCCTGTTCTGCATCGTCGGTCTCTAATTGCTTATTTGCAGGCAGCAAGTCTTCCACAGCTTCAACCGAAACTGGAACGCCTGCTCTGTGCCTCTCCTCCTTCTTTTCCCTCCCTGTCCTCCTGGTATAATCCCTCTCCTCCACGAAGAACGCGCTCTGACTCATCGTCTTCTTGGGCTTCTCCACGCTGTCCGTCCACCGCACACTGTCGTCCTTCCGGTAGTTAAACATGGACCGACTCATCTGTTCGTACAGACTCTCGCTCGTCACTTGAGCGGCTGGGACTTCCACAGCTGTAGGAGTCACCAATCCATCCACCGACAGTGTGGGGAACACCAAACCCATAGGTTCCACGGGCTCAGGGGACACGTTCGGGTTCACTTCGGGTCGCACATGGATCCGCTTCTGACCGCGGACTTTGCCCACGTCAATCACGTGCAGCACGAGCGCCTTGTCCGGACAGTCGAACGTTTCTTGCAGCGCGCGTTGCAGTACCGTATTGGAGCTCACCGACACGTAGCGGCGCTCGCCAGCCTCGTCCCCGGGCGCCTGCAGCAGCAGCGCGATGTGCATTTCGTCCCCCACGCGGTCGCGCGCCAGACGCCGCAGGAACGTGAGCCCCGCGGCGAAGAGGTACCAGGCGTCCACGGGCACGGGCTCGGCGTGCGACTGCTCGGGGAACGTCACGAAGCAGGACGAGCGCACGACGTCAGCGCTCGCAGGGCCGCCCCCCATCCTCTCGAGCGGCAGTTCAGTAGTAAACGGGCTGAATCGGAATGAGCTTTTTCTTCCGACCCCATTATTAGCTGTGTACCAAAATGCTGGTACGCCTCACGAAATTTCGCGTGTCGCAGAAAGTGCTGTCCCAAGATACATGCGGGTGTAAGAGCAGCTCGATGTGGCGAGCAAAGGCGTGCTGTGCCATTTCGTCTGAAGATCGGACGCAGGAATTGTTGCTGGCAATTAAGGTGTTGCGTTGGGGTGAGCATTAGTTGTTATTGCTAGAACAAACAATTGCATTACGAGTGTAGATTCATTGAGATGTAGTTGTGCGGTAGTTTAGCTTGCGCCTTATGATGATCAGGTGCTGAGGCTCATCAATACGCCCCTATAAAGCCAACAACGTTGCAACGTATGAGCGATAACGGACAAAGGGTTGCTCTGTTATCAGGGAAACAAGATTTATATATTTTTATAAGCTGCCACATCCAAACCCAACTTTGGTTGTCCAGCAGGTCACAGCGAAATAAAGATTTATTACGGCGTCCTAATATTTGATGACCTACTTGTACGTCCTATAAGTACAAGTTTGGAAGCCTAGATGTCTTGTTCAGCACTAATTTAGAGGCAGCTAGCTACCCACGGACGGAATGCAATTAACAAGCGAATCACCTGAGGTAGACGCAGCGAATTATGCTAGGATTTTATGAGATGACCACAGTTTCTCCCGCCGTGTACGTTGTAACGGGTCCGATACGGACTCCTACACCTTTCCACCTGCAATTGCAACCATGCAAACCACCGGAAGTCGCGTTCGCCTTGCTTCGAGCTCCACTTCTGCCTAACTCGACCTTACAGTACAAGAGCAAATCTATGTGCCGTACCACATTTCCCACTCGAACCGCAGCCCGAACCGGTCTGTCGAACCGCGGACCGTCCAGGGGTAGGTGGCGATTTGTCTTGCGCCCCGTATACTTGACTTCTTTCCAGTATGCCAAAAGCCTCCTACCCATTCATTTGGGCTGCGCGTCGCTCGCTTGGGCCGCACTCTTCGCTCGAATTCATCCTCGGAAACTCTCTCAACATGGCGGAAGTTGCAACTGAAGTGAAGCTCTTTAACAAGTGGTAGGTAGCGGCTCTGATTCTGATAACCTCGCAGCGGCGCGCAGTGCGTCGGCACCGCAAGACGCAGACGCGTCCTCGGGTGGTGGTCCCATCGTTTCTAGTGCACTGGGGCCTTTTGGGCACCCTCGTAAAGACAGCTCTAGATTCCGTGACCAAAATCCCCAAAAACCGCCGAAAAGAGGCTAATACAGGTGTGCTTGTGGCGCGTAACAGGTCGTACGATGACATCAGCATCGCGGCGGACATCTCCCTGGAGGACTACATTGCCGTGAAGGGCAAGGCTGCCACGTTCCTGCCGCACACGGCGCAGCGCTACCAGAAGAAGCGCTTCCGCAAGGCGCAGTGCCCCATCACGGAGCGTCTCGTGAACGCGCTCATGCGCAAGGGCCGCAACTCTGGCAAGAAGCTCAAGGCCACGCGCATCGTCAAGCACACGCTTGAGATCATCCACCTGCTGACGGACAAGAACCCGCTGCAGGTTGTGGTGGAGGCCGTCATCAAGTCGGGCCCGCGTGAGGACTCGACCCGCGTCGGCTCGGCCGGTGTGGTGCGTCGCCAGGGCGTGGATGTGTCCCCCTTCCGTCGCGTGAACCAGGCTCTGTACCTCATCGCCACGGGTGCCCGTGAGGCGTCGTTCCGTAACGTCAAGACCATTGCCGAGTGCCTGGCTGACGAGCTGATCAACGCGTCCAAGGGCTCGTCCAACAGTTACGCTATTAAGAAGAAGGACGAGATCGAGCGTGTGGCCAAGGCCAACAGATAAGCGGCGAGTGCGTGGACGTCGGGCGAGGGGTATCAGCAGCTTTACGCTTCTGGTATAGCAGAGGGGAGACAGACATTCAGAGACGGATCGTGTTCAGAGAGCAGGGAGTGGCGGACGGCAGTGACTTTTGCTGTCGACAAGTTGCGAGCTGGTCGTTCTGGCTGCGTGCAGCGAGGGCTGGCATGTGTCGTCGCCTGGGTGCTTTTCTTCATTTTCAACTTCTGCCGCCTTCGACGACGAAAACATGGCGAACCGATTAAGGACCGACTTCCTTTTATTCTGCTTCATTGCCTGGAATAAAATGTGATACACCGAGTTGTTGAGAGCACCAAATCCCCGCGTTCATTTTGTTTCTAGCAGACGTCGTGGAGGTGATAGCTGACGTAGCTGGTGTTCACGGTGTGTTGTGATGGTGCTGTGCAGGTTAGTCCATGACCCCTTCCAAGTCGACGTCAGTCTTGCCGGCTCGGAGCTGCTTGATGATAGCCTTGAGACGGTTTACTTGCTCACTCTCAGAGTTTTTGTTGGCGTTGTTGGTGATGAGCTTGACGCGCGATGCATACGTGAGCGACGTCACGGTCTCTTCCTGGTGAAATGAACGACAAGCACGCAGAAAAGGCGTGAACATCGTGCAGTTCGTCGCGCGTAGCCATTCAAGACAAAGCCAAGACGTGCAGCCGTACCTGATTGTAGTCGGCTGGCGAGATGTTGACAAACATGAGCTACCGGACCAAGTCATGGCAGCAGATTAGCGACTTCAGATGGTCTGGCAAGAGCTGATCGATTGGGGTTACCGTTTTGGCGTTGCCACCGAGAGAGTCCTGCATCAGCTGCGTCAACTGTGAAGGACATCAACGTTTGTGAGGACAGAACTCCAAACCCTGGTGAAAGTTGGCGCGAACCTTGTTGTTGCGGTACGGAATGAACTTTTCGTTGGTCGACAATGCCGAGATCACGTCTCCAAGAGCTAACGAGCATAAAGAGTAAGTGACTCAAGTTGTTTCAAGATGGTGATGTTGCCTACAGAACGTACCGCTGAGACTTTTGTTGATGGCCTGAGCCTCCTTGAGTCGATCTGCTGTTGCACCAGTTTTACCAGCACGTTCCGAGCCAGCGAGATCGACGAGACTGAGCTTACCAATGGTGGTGGCCTTTGTGGTTTTGTTGTAGCTCTCAACGAGCAGCGAGAAGATCGAGTGACTGCGACTGCTCTCGGCGTTCATCTTGGTGGCACCCACTTGTCGCTTTTTGTTGGCAGCCTCGAACAGCTTTAGAGTTTGTTCGGGAGAAGTACACTTCTTGAGTGTGGCGTTTTGGACGACAACCATGCCTTTGTCATTCTTCTTGATCTCAAGTTTGTTGTCGTGGGCACCTCCGCCTTCCATGAGATGAAACAAGTCAATGAGGGTGTCGTTGTAGAGCTCCAGCATCGTGGCCTGGAAGGTGACTGTGAAGTTGGCCTTCCCTTCCTCCGCCAACGCAAAGAGATGATGAATTGTACGTGGGCTCAGCCCTGGATCGCTGTCGACCCCCGTCATGGTGAATGTCTTGCCCGATCCGGTCTGTCCGTACGCGAAAATGCAGACGTTGTACCCGTCCACAGCGCTCTGAAGGAGGTTTTTCGTGTCCTCAAAGACCTGTACCTGAGTGCTTGCAGGCGAGAAAACCTGGTCGTACGCAAAAGTCTTCGCTGCTCGATTGCCTCCGCTCACTTCGAGCGAGAATTCGTCGAGGAACTTGACACACGGAGCGCAACCACGCTCATTTTCGGACCCACTCATGGGGCGACATCGAGCGTAGACGCGGATTTTGCCCTTCATGTCTTCGATCTGGTTGTAGTACTTCTTCCGCAGGGCTTGCTCTTCACGATAACTCGTCTCAAGTGTTGCGAACTGCGCTTTGGCTTCACGCAACTCGTTGTTCAGTGGAGCTACCAGAGCAGCTTGCTCACGGAGCTGCGTTACTTCCATTTCGAGTTGTCCAAGCTGCTTCGCCTTGCCACCAGCAACACCGAGTTCTTTCTGGAGAGCTGCTGCTTGTTCCTGCAGTTCCTGTGAAACTTTTTGAGCAGCCTGAAGCTGTTGTGTGAGTGCTGAAATCTCTTTCTTCGCGGCCTTTTCGCTGTCTTCGAGAGCTTTCTTGTGCTTCTTCTCCATGTCCACCACTCGTCGATCTGAAGCTGCTGATCCATTTGCTGCAGAGCTGCTACTTCCACCACCTCCACCACTGGCTAGTTGTGATTCGGCCTTTGCGAGAACTGCTTCAAGCTGCGAGATTTTCACGCGATCAGCTTTCGCTTTGCTTTCAAGAGCACGAAGCTTTTGCTTAGCATCATCCAAGGCTTTACCACCTCCAGCATTGGGAGTATTAATTGCTGAACTTTGAGGTGGAGAACTCTTCTTCTTGTGAGACTTCTTCTCTTCTCCACGTTGCTCAGCTTTCATTTGCTTCTTCTCGAGTATCTGTTGCTTCCGAATGGCTGCCGCTGCTGCTTTTGCCTCCTTTCGAGCATTCCGTTCTGCCAGTCGAGCTGCAGCCTGCTCTTCTCGAGCGTTTAGCCATTGTTCGCAGCTCTGACGAACTGCATCAAGTTGCTTTCGAAGTGTTTGGGGACCACGGGCTGGAGGAAGACGAGCGGATTCTGTTAAAACTCGCTTGAGCGCTGACGCTTCTTGTCGTCGCTGTTTTTCGTGAAGTGCTTGGAGCTCGCTAATGCACTTTTCAGCGCACTTGGCGTACGTTTGGTAGCATTTTGCTTTGTCGCCTCGATTGAACTGCGACTTACCACGTGCTACAGCATCGGTGATACTCTGGACAAGATGAAGAGACCGAGCAGCGTCTTCCTTCACCTCTTGGCTTTCGTCCTCTTCAGCTTCTTCTTTTTCGTCGTCGTTGAAATCCTGCTCAATTGGTTCGTCGTCGACGTCTTTCGCTTCAGCTGGGCCAGCTTCAAACTCTTCCTCCGCATAGTCGTCATTTTGTTCCTGGTCTCCTGCAATGTCGACGTCGTCCACAGCTTTTGCATCAAGATCAGTTGTGGCTTTTTCATCCTCAACGATAACGTCACTACCATTTGTGTCGCTGTCGGACTTGGCCTCGCTGGGCGGTGGGCGATCAAATATGTCACTGTCACGTGCCTCTGATAGCTCCAAGTGCAGTCTTAACTGCTCAATTTCAGATTCGAGACGAGTTTTCTCCGTTCGACGCTCCTCAATTTCTCTTGATAACGTGGCGATTTCTTCCTCAAGTGCTACACGTTGCTGTTGATACTGGCGGTCGAGCTCTTCCTCTCGAGCTTTGGCTTCTTTCAATTTTTGATCCACTGCAGATAGTTCGTTTGCTCTACTTTTCACTTGCTCAGTGTCTGGCGATCGAGATTCATCTTTACTGTCAGCAATGTCAACGCGAGACTTGTTATCGTCAACTTTCCTGGATGATTTTGACTGCTGTGGGTTTACTGTCAAGTCGATCGTCTCTGCTGGTTCGACCGACACCGCAGGTTCACCACCAACTACCTCAACTTCTCTTGAGTTTTCAAGCTTGGCATTTGCCAAGAGCAAACGCAGTTCTTGTAGCTCTTTTTCCAAAGCGGCCACGGCTTCATCTTGAAAGTCTGTGGCAGCGTCTGTACTGCTGTCTTTGGTCTCAATAGACGGAGGAACTGGGTGTGCAGATGAACTGGAAGCTGGCCTCGAACTCTTGTTACCCAGAGTACTTCGACTACTTGCGTCCTGATCAATAGCTACTGCTTCGTCACTTTCGTGCTCTCCAACTACGCGTTCAGTGCGATCGGTGCGTGGTGACTTCACAACTGCAGATCCAAGTGCTGACCAGCGACTCGATGCGTCAATACGGAGCGCTAACTCTCGGTGTTGCTGCTTCAGTGTTGACACGACTGCTTTTTGAGCACTGAAAGCTTTTTCAGCTTCTTTGAAGGCCAAATACTTGTCCTTCACTTGCGCTTTCTCTTCGATTGTCGGTTCTCGGCCATATTGATTCTGGAATGCAGTGAGCCACGTCTTGACTGCCGCTTTCGCAGTCTTCTTGGCCTTCGTCAGTGCTTCTAGTTTCTCTTTTGCTTCATGGAGCGCAGATTTGGAGCGGATCAGAGCGATGTTCCGCTCCCGAGCAACCTCGACTTCACTTTCATACTTGGTCTTGTCCAGTGGAAGTGCTGGGACTCCAGTGGGGACTTCAGCAATGGTCTCTACAACTTTTAGCTCTTCTTTCGCTTCTGGCTCAAAGTCTTGCGTCTGTGTTGGAGCGTCCAAAGTCACTGGAGGAACTCTGCTCGGTGTGCCCTCTATAGTCACAACAACGGCGTGAACGAGTAGCTCGACTGTTTCTTGAACAGCTTGAGCCTCGATGAACTGGAATCGATCTCGCGCAGCTTTCAGCCTGCGCTCTAGTATTTCTTCACGAGATCCTGCGGCCTTAGCTCTCTCTTCTAGATCACGCAGCTTCGCCTGAAGACTTTGAGCTCGCTTTTCTTCAGCAACTTGTTGCTTCCCGTCGACTACGTTGTCAATGAGTACATGAAGAAATCGCTCAACTTCCAGACTCGCAGCGAAATGCCTCCGAAGTTTGTTCTCTCGGTCAAGGAAGGCGAAATGCTGAGTGTCCATGCCCATTCGAGCATTTCGGAGCTGCTCGCCAACACGCATCGCTTGACCATAAGCGTCTTCACTACACATTTCCAGCTCGTGTTGAAGCTGCTGTTGTGAACGCTGTCCAGTGTGAACTGCAACGCGAGATACGCGCTCAATCTCGTCGAGTGCAGCCTTTTGCTCTCTAGCGAATTCGTCCTCGTGCGCCTGTAGTGCACATTCAAACTCTCGTCGCCACGCTTCATAAACTTCCAAGTGTCGAACGCGCTGCTTTTCCTGTTCGTCTAGAAGCTCCTGCTTTTCCTTCACGTGGATCTCTTCTCGAAGCACACCAGCTTTCTCCAGCTCAATGTACTGTTCTCGAGACTCCTTCAACTTTGTTTCGGCTCGTTCTTTGAGCGCTCGTACACGTGCTTCGTGCCGTTCACGGGTGTCTTTCTCAATGCCGCGGTAGTGTTCCAGAATTTCTCCAAGCTTCTGGACTTGCTCGGCTTTCATCGCGTGCATGTCGGCCACCACTTTGCTGAGCTGCGCTCGAGCAAGCGCCACTGGGATATAAGTTTCTTCACGCTCTTGCGTTGGTGCTGGTGGTGACGCACCGACATCCAGCACTTTACCAACATGGAAATCCGTTGTAAGCGGTAGTGGCGCCACTTGTACGAGACTTGCAGACGATGGTAACGCATTGCTACTGAATTGAATTGGCTGGTGCTGATGAATTGGTGTCGATACTGCTTGACGTGGGGTAACCCGACTTGTTTGTGGGGATTCAGCAACTACACGAGGGTCTGCAGACATTTTCCTGAAGTCTCAAGACACTTTCGTGAAAGTCAAGTCGAAGTGTAGATCGTTGATCCAGACTGCATGCACCAACGAAGACAATCATGCAGCCATGGATGAAATTCGTGAATGGTGAAGATCAAGAGCACTCCGAAGCACACTTGTCGAAACGGACCTGCTATATTAGCCGCTCTCCTCGAGATGAAGTTACGGATTCAGTGCTCGCTACTGCTTTTCAACTTGCCTGCAAGGCAGAACTCTGTCTTCACGTTAGTGTGGAGCTCGATAGTACTGCGTCTCAGTGGATTCGACCGGCTCATCGTCCAGGAACGGTTTGAATGACGCGTTGATATTTTGTCCGTGTTGAGAGTCATCACCGACGTTAGCAGCCGCGTTGCCGTGGTGGTTCAGATGCGATAAACTCAAGAGCGGAGTGAGCAGCGCGCAGCAGAAGATGAAGATCGACATGTAGAAGAGTCCGGTGCTGTAGGAGCCGGTGATCCGGAAGATGATGCCGAAGAGGGCACCGCCCATGTTGCCTCCTGCGCCGACCAAACCGTTCACTGTTCCAGTGTGATGCTCGTTCAAGTACGGGACGATGCCGTAGGTCGAGCCCCCAGTAGCTTGAGCAACAATGGCCACAAGCACGTAGAGCGCGACGCAAAGCCCGAGAGAGTGCGAGTGACTGAGCGCCATCACAAATGCTCCGAGGATGCACAACAGCAGAAGCTGAACGTGCTGACGGCCGCGCATGCCCAATCGACGATTCACTGCGTCGGACGTCAAGCCACCAACTGCACGGGCGAACAAGTTCATGAGACCGAACGACGACGCCACCGTGGCGGCGCTTGTCTTGGACAGCAGCGAACAGAATGCACTATCAGTGCAGCCGTTCTTGGTGAACTCCTTGTAGAAGTACAGCGCGCCCATGTTGTTCAGCTGTAGCTCGGTGCCGAAGCACGCCGCGTAGTGTGCGATCATGATCAGCACGTTTCGGTCCGACAGCACGATCTTGAACGAGTCCATCAGACTCGGGCGTTTGAGCTGCTGGTCTGGAGATTGCACGTTCAAAGTGGCGCCCTGTTCCGCTTGTCTCTTCTTGTCCATGAGCTCTTGGAAGTCTCCTGTCGGACAGCTATCCACTGCAAAGCGGATCACGACACCCATGGTGATCATCAGCACCGCGGGCAGTGCGATCGTGATGCGCCAGCCCAAATCTTCCGAGATGTGACCACTTGACGTGATGGCGTTGTAGACGAACGGAAGCAGCAGGAACGCAAAGCCAATGCCCGACAGTCCTAAGCCGCCCGTGATGGCGTTGGCCGCGCCAGCCACGTTGCGTGCAAAGGTGATCGTCGTCCAGTACTGGCTCGTGACGAAGACGCAGCCAACGAGTCCGACGAAGAACCGCATGGCGAGCAGCGTGGTGGCGGAGTTGACGAAGGCAGCACAGAAGATCGGGATGGCTCCGAGCCACAGCACGGCACTCTGCACCGCCTGAGGCCCGAACCGATCCAGCAATGGGCCGGACGCAATACGAGAGAAGATGGTGCTGGCTGTGCTGGCGATGTCGGAGTTGAGCACTTCTCCGTCGGTAAGACCGAGTTGCGTCTTGATGACGGGCATGAGCGGCGGGATAGCGTACCAACCGAAGAAGCCCGTGATGGCCGACATCCAGGACAAGTAGAAGATGCGCATGTGCGGCCGCAACATGCTACAGGGTCTGATGGTCGTCGCTCGGTCGAACTGCTTGGTGTCCACTGGGAGATCGTAGCGCTGCTCATCGGTCGCGTCTTCGTGTCTGTCCACTTGGACGAACACGCAACGTGGAGACTCGCCAGGTGACGGCAATCGGGACGAGAGCTCTCGTACGCGAGGCGTCAACTGGAGCGAGCTCAGCGACAATCGCCGCGTTGGCGTGTTCAAAGACGGCGAGGCGCTGAGAGGCTCCATACTGAAGGATGGAAATTCTGAAGTGAGCTGTCCTCGGATGGGGGTTAATCTCATGCATTTCGGATGACTCACAGGAATAACTGGCGGTACAGCTCCTTGGCTCGTCTCGTACCGTTGCACCGGAATTGCACTGCACTTCAATATGGGTCGGTAGACCTCGATCACTGCCAGGCTTATGCGCGTGGCGGCACGCGCTCGCCAGCTGGACTACGAAACTCGATGAGTGACCAAGTTGTGTCAATATTAGTTGCTGTCCTACCTGCTACTCTACTTGCGTTTAACGCGCGGTTCGGTGGTCTCCCTTCACTCGTACGGCTCATCTTCGAGGTACATGGTGCTGTGGGATCGCTTGGATTGGTGGCGGTCGTCGTCCGCTTCTTGCTCCTGCTGCAAGTGGGGGAACCTCAACAGCGGGGTCAGCAGAGCGCAGGCCAGGATAATGAGGCCCGTGCACAGCAGACCCGTGCTGCATCCCGTGGTGCTGCGGAAGATGATGCCGTAGATCACGCCGCCCAAGTTGCCGCCAGCACCCACCAACCCGTTCACGGTGCCCGTATGCTGTTCGTTCAAGTACGGCACGATGCCGTACGTGGACCCGCCGGTTGCCTGCGCAGCAATGGCCACGAGCACGTACAGCGTGATGCATGCACCGAGCGAGTCCAACTGACTCAATATGATCACCAAGGCGCCCAGAACACACAGCAAAGTGAACTGCACGTACTGGCGTCCACGCATACCTAGCCGGCGGTTCACGGCGTCGGAAGCCAAGCCGCCAAGAGCGCGAGCAAACATGTTCATGAGCCCGAAGGACGACGCCACTGTGGCAGCGTTGGTTTTGGAGAGAAGGTAGCAAGATGTGCTCGCTGTGGTGGTGCAGTTGGTCTTACTGAACTGCGTGTAGAAGTAGAGAGCGCCCATGTTGTTGAGCTGCAGCTCGGTGCCGAAACAGGCTGCGTACTGGGCAATCATGACCAGCACGTTCAAGTCTGTGAGCACGATTTTGAACGACTGAAGCATACCCATCGGCTTCGGCTGTTCGCCTGCGTGTGGCTGCGTCATTGGCAAGACGCTGGAACTGCCGCTGATGCTTATCCGGGCAGGAGCGGCTTGGCCGTTCTGCTCAGCTTGTCGCTTGGTGTTCATGAGCTTTTGGAAGTCGCCCGTCGGGCAGCTATCCACAGCGAAGCGAATGACGGTGCCCATGATAACCATCAGCACTGCAGGCAAGGCGATGGTAATACGCCAGCCCATGTCCTCCGACACGTGGCCACCTGAAGTGATGGCCTCGTACACGAACGGTAGCACCAAAAATGCGTAACCAATACCCGAAAGTCCCAGTCCGCCGGTGATGGCGTTGGCTGTGCCGGCAACATTACGCGCGAACGTGACGGTCGTCCAATACTGGCTTGACACGAAAACACACCCGACGAGGCCAACGAAGAAGCGCACGATAAGCAGACTCGTGGCCGAGTTGACGAAGGCAGCACAAACAATGGGGATCGCTCCGAACCACAGCACGGAGCTCTGCACTACTTGAGGGCCGAACCGATCCAGCAATGGGCCCGACGCAATACGGGAGAAGATGGTGCTGGCCGTGCTGGCGATGTCGGAGTTGAGCACTTCTCCGTCGGTAAGACCGAGTTGCGTCTTGATGACGGGCATGAGCGGCGGGATAGCGTACCAACCGAAGAAGCCCATGATGCCCGACATCCAGGACAAGTAGAAGATGCGCATGTGCGGTTTCAACATGCTGCGCGGCTTGATCGTTGTTGCTCGATCGTACTGCTTGTGGTCTACTGGGAGATCGTACGTCTTGGAGGTCACAACCTCTGGCTCATCGATGTGGAAGTACGCCGTGTGCGGCGTTTGGGTGGGAGACGGCAGGCCGCTCAGCCGCGACGAGAGCTCTCGTGCTCGAGGCGTCAGCTGCAGCGAACTCAGTGACAGGTTCCGCGACGGCGGGAACTCGTACGGCGATGCTTGGTCGGGGACTTGTGGTGCCATCGTTATGGTGTGCGATCTATGAGGTCTTGACGATGTAGTGGTGGAAGGCGTCTCCGTCACCACTGCTCCATACGCGGTGCAGTGTGAGAACTGTAAGGCGAATTGAAAAGTGAAGTCGAGTCGGTACCGACGTGAGGCATTCTACGTGCTACTGCTAGGAGGATCCGAACTGCATGGGAGCAGAGCACATTCCCATGCACGATTGCCATACAAAACGCAAGCGAGTTGCCGACGTCATCTGAGACCGCCGAAACCGCCTCGTCACTTGCCGTTTCTGAAGCAAACTTGATTGGCAGACGAGCGCGCGATGATGCGCCTGCCGACCATCGTTTATGCCGCTGGCGGCACACGACCAATTTGCGGATGGCATTGGGCGACGCCGTGGCGGCATACCACGTCGCAGACTACTTGTTCAATCGATGCCACGCCACAAGCACGCGCCCGTCGTGCTCGAAATGCAGGGAAACGCGTCGTCATTGGAACGACATTCACGCCGGGGCTGCATTGATTCCGGCGGTACATGAGGAATCAAAGACAAGCATCGACGCTGCTTGGTGTGCGGACACATCGCTTTAACAAGCTTCAAACAATGGATCGTTGGTATTCTAGCAGAGGTGTTTTGGAGTTCGTTTGAAGCACGTGGTTCTAGTCAGAACATGGTGTGATGCGATTATTATTATGGCGCTCACGAATGACTTCGCTGGTTTTCCTGCATCTTGATGTGCCATTGAGCAGCCAGTTGAGTTGGTGCTTCGACTCGGTGGAGCAGTGCCAAGTGGTCGCGACGAATTGCCTTCATCCTGCCATGTACGCACACTATTAGCTATCGTCTTAACATTTGTCAAAGTTACGACTCTTCGCCGTACCGTTGAACGAGTGAGGCCACTTCGCTTTGAGCGTCCAGCTTTGCATTTTCTTGTTCTCGGCAGTTCTTCTGCAGCGTCTGAAGATCTCTACATTTCATGCACGAGTTCCACCATCTTAGCGAATCAAAGGCAGTAGGCTTCGAACTGTAATGTATACCGATGAGCAATTTGAAGAGCGTGGTCTTTGCTGGTTCGAGCCTCTTTCTCTTCTGTCGTTAGGTGGTAAGAACAATACTCAGTTGATGATGATAGTCCCCACAAAAATGTTTTACCCATTCCACTCACCATTAAGCTGAGTCTTAAGCTCTTGAGCCTCTTCTTCCACTGTCTTTGCATGTGCTTTCGTTTCCTGTGGTTAAAGCAAAATGAATTATCATCCATTTTGCATACTTCTTACATGTAGCAATTTCAACGTACATCAAGAAGAGTCGAAAGTTTCTGCAGCCTAATCTCTGCTTTCTCGCGCTGAGACTTTTCGCTCTCCCATTCGATACGTAGCCGCGAGAGTGTTTGAGTCAAATGCCGAAGCTCGAGGTCCATTTTCCGGAACTCGTCAGCTTTTCTCTTCTCCAGTGCGTCGCGATGTCCCTGTAGTAACCAGCATGCAGTTCAAAAACAACGACACGCGTTGTTAGAACTGCATAAAACCAGCAGGCACTAGCCTTGTTGCACCTGCGTGGACTTCCAGTCTTCTCGCTCAGCCTGATATTGTTGTTGAAGGCGCTCGAGTTCCTGTATGATAGTTTGCCTTGAAATTACTTCCAGCTTTTGGCAACCAAACCAGGACAGAGGACAAAGGTTAGACCTCATCTTTCCACGAATGGATCAGCTTCACTCAGACCTGAACTTGGCCTTGCAGTGTCGAAACTTGTGTTTTGGTATCT
This sequence comes from Phytophthora sansomeana, assembly GCA_032158285.1. Taxonomy (NCBI): domain Eukaryota; phylum Oomycota; class Peronosporomycetes; order Peronosporales; family Peronosporaceae; genus Phytophthora; species Phytophthora sansomeana. The sequence goes on along the minus strand of JAPDHH010000271.1, from coordinate 565,732 downwards.
TCTAGCTCACTCCTTGTCTGCTCCAAACTGCGAAGTGCACACATCATCGTGAGTAAGTGCTCGAACAGCCAGAGAGAGAGAGGGAAATGCACTCAACTTACTCGTGAGTTTTCCGCTGAACCTCGAGTAATAGCTGCTTGTTCGTCCTTTGCTCTTCTTTCATCTCTACCTGGATACGCTCGTAGTCTCTTTCGATCATTGTCTGTCAAGTTCACCTCGTTATCTTTTTCAGTTCAATCCGCGTGAAGTAAAACTATAGCCCACCACTTCTTGCTGTAGCTTGGAATTCTGGAGAACAACAAACAATTCACTTTCAGCGACAAGTCCTACGACGACTTCATTGCAACTACTAGCGTACCTGTTCTTGCATTTCCTCTGCAAAGCGAAAAGCTTGTTCTCTCTCCTTTGCAATCGAGTTCAGTTGTTCTTCTCGTTGACGTCGAATCTCCGACATTTCTTCGATCAATTGAGCCTGATCCAGCTTGGTTTGTTGCAGCGCCTTGAATTTGTCTTCATGTTCGCTGTATATACCATGTCAGGGACAACTGTGCTTCACCCACTAGGGCAACATATGAACACCTTACCGAATCCAAACAAGTAGAGATTGGTACTCGTCTTGAGCAGTTTTTAACCGACCGAGAAGCTCATTCTTTTCTTTCTACTTGATCAAAACATGTTAGTCGTGACAGTGCGCTTCACATACGCCGCGTCTTACCTCTTGCTCTTCACAGATTCGTTCTCGATCACCTAAATCACTGATGGCTGTACGATACTTTGACTGGTACTGAACCAACTCGGCATCTACGTCTTCTGAGACCTCCGCGTGTTTTTTCTTCAGCTAAAAAATCAAAATACACACGTAAGTTGATGGCGGACAAAGCATACATCGCTTTTGTCTTCTTACCTCCTGCACGTGTGTTGCCACCACAAGAGCTTGCTGGAAAAGCTCGTTTTTGGTCACCGACTGGAGAAACTCCTTCACGTCACCAAATTCCGAGCGCTGCAGAAGTTGACGTACAACGAGTCCAGCATTGGCTTCGGTGCTGTAAACTGTTTTTGCTGGTTTTGCCTGCTTCGAATTTCGTGTAACTCGTCTTACTCTTGCTGGTTGGGGTGGTGGAGTGAGTATTGCTGTCGATTCTCCACCTTCTACTACACTTCTAGCTTTAAAAGTTGTCGTTTCGCTCTGCGCGTCTTCGCTCACAGTGCTTTTCATCGACCCACTCCTTGTTGTTGTCTTCTTTTTCTTCTTAATCACGGTAGTCTTCACTCCATCTAACAGTGCATTAGACTCTGTGGCCACATTTTCCTTCTCATGGATCTGCTGTCGCCGCCGCACAAGACTTGCTCGGTCCATTCGCACTACTTACAGCAGTTTCGAGTTGTGGCTGTTCACAGCGATATCGATATAAGGATGGCTAGAAAACAATGAAAAAGTAGGCATTCTCTCTAAAGCGCTGAAGAAACGTGTCTAGTTGGATTGTTTGCCGTCTAGCTGTGAATACCTGGTTCCAGTGTCTCCATGATGTTTTTGTGCATGTTTTGACTCCACCGATCCATATTCTCCCGAAGTTCGTACCAACCATCTTTCTTCACGGGAAAACTTGGACAACGGAGGCGTGAATGTGACCATACTGTTAACACCCCTATTTTCTTCTTTTCCAAATTTTCACCAAAGACTCGACGAGAATGCCGAGGGTACGATCGGATTTCCATCACGACATTCGCATCTTTACGTATTCGCGTTTGTGGGCGGTACGGGTGTCGGAAGTCTTCGTCTACAAATTCCGACGCGATCAGACCGTATTCTTCCGGTTCGTCCGACGTAGCTTCGTGGTAGCGGTAGAAAGTGACGGCATTGGATTCCATCTGCAGCCCTTTGCCCGTCGACGAGACCAAGCGGAGCTGTGTGATGCCTGGCTCGCCATTGTCGTCATCCTCGCGAACTGTAAGATGCCCCACCTTCTCCGAAATGCTGATCTCGCTGTTGGACTGGAAGTACATTACCAGATCAAAGACCTGCTTGACACTCTTCGCAGACTCGAACTGAGACGTAGTGAAGCAAACCACCCAGTAGTCTCCTTCGTCGTTTTCAAAGCGACGCTCCTCTGACAGGGCATTGAGAGGGTTCACATGTTTCAGTCGTTGGCTCATAAATCGTCGAGCATCGTCAAGCTTCAAAGTTTTCATGGATCGCAGTACCTCCCTTCGAGCCATCTCGTCTCTGGGCAGGATGAGCGTTCGTTGAATTGGACTTCCACATTGAATACTCTGCAAGCAAACACAAGCAAGAGGGTAAGCCTGAAACCATTAATCCAAGAAGCGGTAGCCCACGTACACATGCAGTGTAACCCGACATGGCCGCCTGGACGTCCACGAACACCTCCTGCTGCTTCTTCACCACATTATGCAGCACAGTGGTGTACAACTTCCTGTCCCCTTGTCCTTCCGTCGTGGGAGCAAATGCCCGTTGCTGCAACTCCCTCATCTGAGACTGCAACTGAATCATTTCGACGCGCAACCGACTGATTTCCTCCTACGGTTTACATGTAGTCGAAAGTGAAGGAAACTGAAGTTCAGTCGACTAGCAAAACGCTCTGTCGGTCTGAGATGGACAGTTGCATACGTACTTTTCGGAGCGTGTGTGAGCCCTTACGGTACGCTCGCTTCCTTTTCTGTTTCGCGACGGGGACTTGGTCGTCACTGCTGTCCTCGCTGGGGCCGTCGCTGGACACGTCCCTCTTCCTGCTCGCCATTATTCCAAGTGCTTTATTGTGCGCAGACTTACTGCCAATCACTGCAGCTCATTCGGGAAAAAACAAACTTGCCAAAAAGTATTCATTTATCCTCGCCAACACCAGAAGCCTATCAAAACGAAGGTTTCAAATTGCTCCAGTGCACGTGTGCAAATGACTTAGTACCACAGCGCCTTGTTCGAGAACAGGCTCTTCGCGTTCGCCAGGTCATCGTCCGCCACCGTGAACGTGTCGTTGAACACGATCTGCGTGCCCACGCTCGACTCGTTGTACAGCGGCCAGTAGATCTTGTCGTCGGCCCACATGGTGTTGGGGTTGCCCGTGAGCACGAAGGAGAGCAGGTACTTCTGCATCATGACAGCGACCGTCGCATCCACAGAGGAGCTTCCGCCCATGCCACCCATGCCACCGGGGCCGCCAGTCGAGCTACCGTCCGTCATTCCCGTACTGGTAAAATCACCGACCGAGGCCGTTGACGCACCCGAAGAAGCTGTCGTGGTCGAAGTCGAGCTGTCGGACGAGGTAGACAGTGAGTACGTGCTGTACCAGTAGTAGCTCTGGTCCGTGCCGTGCGTGGCGGAACTGAGAGCCACCTCACAACGTATCAGTGTCTAAAAGCAACAGTATGGCAGTGTGACGCTCACGCAGCTCTGTAATGATCCCATGCGGGCTCCGTCTACCAGAGCGATTCTGGCTTTCTCGCAGTTACGCTCCTGGAGTTCAGCTGTGTCTTCTACCGTGTGCTCTGGCAAACCCTTCACAGACACAAACGGTGTTCGAGGCCGTACGTATCAAAAGTGTTGAATCAACAGCAGGAGCAGGTGTGCTGCAGTGTGACAGCGCCAAGACGACAACTGCATAAAATGCGCTCGAGAGCGCTGGATCTCGGTGTTCATCGCTCATCATGCGTGTGATGAACGATGATATTGACATGTGAGTTAGCAGATGGTCTGTGTGCACCGAAACAGAACATGCCCTGCTGCACACCGACTTTTTGTGACGCTGACTCGACCGTTAGTTTGGCCTTTGCGGGCAATCGTGCTCCTGGAAATACAGACGCCATTAGAGCTCTCGGTTACGTGTGACCAGCAAATACACGTGTATCATACACTGTACTGTAAGTACCAAAGTATCCGAGACGACATGGCGCTTTCCGCACGGATCACTCCAGTTCATTACTTTGGCCAAACGAGATGAACACGGAAGATTTATGTTCGTTCTTGTCCACGCAAATGTCACGAGGCGGTGAGAAGGCATCACTGCCATCTGCGTTATCGCCAGGATTTTGGGTGTACATGTACAGACCAGGCTTGGGTAAAATGCAATACTCAAATTAATATTTTCTGGCAAAACAATAAAATCCGTGGTTCCGTGTATTGCAGTATTATTTTACTCGACCTTCATAGCGAGATGCAACTTACGGATCTTTTACAAAGTACTGAAATTAAACGGGAACTTCACTTCGATTATCTTGAGTTTTAGTCCCTCCAGCAGTAACTTCGCTGATGGCAAGAATCTTTCGCACATCGCTCTTGCAATGATGACGTCCATAAACTTGCATTTTAAGGTGGCCAGAAGAGTGCCAATTAATTCAAAAATGAATTCTAGCGCAAGCATTAATAATTCCGTTAAAATATTATAATATATTTTATGAGTTATTATTTTTTACCCATCCCTGGTACAGACTGCACCTTGTTTGAATATCCAACGGAGTTTGACTTCATCGGTAGCGCTGCAAGGCTCTACGTACAATTGTGCAACATATACTGCGTGTATCACACGCTCCAGCGGCCAGGCGAAGGAGCTACCATGTCGGGCCACACATCAACTGCTAAATTAGAGATATGAGCAACGCTTCTCACGCCCCTGCACCAAGCACCTCGTGTGGTTAGAGCTCAATTACCCCGGTCACTATGACGAACGATCCCACTTGATTGCCATTAGTCCATTAGACTAGGATTGTCTCGATTCCTGAAAGTTAGGGAGATCTGCAGTGCTCTTCAACTCGATGGGCACGCACAATATCCAGGAATCTCGTTTTTCGGATGGCCACAGGTGCCAGTTAGTCAAACGCAGTGCTTCAGCTCCACAGACGCCATACCAGTGAGAACAAATGTTCAAGCCCTCACAGCTCACTTTTTGTTTTGCCACAACGCAAAGCACCAGTTCCAGACTGCAAACCCCATGACCCCCAAAACCAACCATGCGCATCAACGCTCTTCTGATAGCCGCCGCCGCGGTCGTGGCTCCTGCTATGGCTGGCAGCAGCACTTACGCTCTGCAGAGCAACGCATCCGTTGCCAGCTCCAGCAGCCAGGCCACAACCACCAGCAGCGGCTCCTCGTCGCTCCCCACCGTCGAGCTCGACTACACCACCGTCCAGGCCGTCGGCGGAAACACCACCGTCGGATACTACAAGTACCAGAACATCCGCTTCGCCCAGGTGCCCACCGGCGACCTCCGTTTCGCCGCCCCCGAGTGGCCCGAAGTTGAGACCGAGACCAACACCAGCACTAACCTCGCCGACGCCGACGTCGCCTGCTCGTCCGAGGAAGACTGCCTCTACCTCGATGTGTGGGCTCCTACTGACGCTGCCGGACGCAACCTGCCGGTGCTCGTCTGGACGTACGGCGGAGGCTCACGGGCGGCTCCAAGGCGGAGAACACGCCCGAGGGTCTCTTCGACCTGTCCACGGACTTCATCTTCGTCGCCTACAACTACCGTCTCGGCATCACGGGTCTCGCCACGGGCCCGACGTACCAGCACGAGGGCGGCGATGCCAACCTGTGCGTGTGGGACTCGACGCACGCCTTCGAGTGGGTGCAGAAGTACATCGGCAACTTCGGCGGCAACCCGAACGACGTGACGGCCATGGGTTTCTCTGCGGGAGGCTCGCAGGTGCTGTTCCAGATGACTCGTTTCGGCGGCAACGCGCCTCAGCTCTTCCACAAGGCGTACATCATGTCTCCGGGTTTCGTGCCTGGCGCCGGCCACCACCACGGCGAGCAGTTCTGGCAGAACGTGTCTTCTGCTGTGGGCTGCGAGGGTGTCCACCTCGACTGTATGCGGCAGGTGGACTTTACCAACCTCACCGATGCCACCAACGACATTGTGGACGAGTACACGTACCAGCTGCAGCCCCGCGTAGACGGCTTCATCATCCCGGACACGTACGAGGCCAACCTGTACCAGGGCCACTTCAACTTCTCGGGTCCGTGCGTCATCTCGCACGAGCAGCACGAGGCCAACGGCCAGGCTTACGACGGCGTTGACACGCAGGAGGACGTGTCCACGTACCTCCGCATCTTCTTCCCCGCCATCACGGACGATGTGGTCGAGGAGCTGCTGGAGCTGTACCCGGAGGACGACTATGAGAGTGCTGGTCTCCGTTTCGCCGACATGAAGCAGTCGATCGACTTGACGGGCAAGAACTTGGCCCTGACGCACGCTCTCAACAACCAGACCTGGAACGCCGAGGTGGCTCTCAGTTCCGCCACGCACGGCACGGACCAGAGCTACTACTGGTACAGCACGTACTCACTGTCTACCTCGTCCGACAGCTCGACTTCGACCACGACAGCTTCTTCGGGTGCGTCAACGGCCTCGGTCGGTGATTTTACCAGTACGGGAATGACGGACGGTAGCTCGACTGGCGGCCCCGGTGGCATGGGTGGCATGGGCGGAAGCTCCTCTGTGGATGCGACGGTCGCTGTCATGATGCAGAAGTACCTGCTCTCCTTCGTGCTCACGGGCAACCCCAACACCATGTGGGCCGACGACAAGATCTACTGGCCGCTGTACAACGAGTCGAGCGTGGGCACGCAGATCGTGTTCAACGACACGTTCACGGTGGCGGACGATGACCTGGCGAACGCGAAGAGCCTGTTCTCGAACAAGGCGCTGTGGTACTAAGTCATTTGCACACGTGCACTGGAGCAATTTGAAACCTTCGTTTTGATAGGCTTCTGGTGTTGGCGAGGATAAATGAATACTTTTTGGCAAGTTTGTTTTTTTCCCGAATGAGCTGCAGTGATTGGCAGTAAGTCTGCGCACAATAAAGCACTTGGAATAATGGCGAGCAGGAAGAGGGACGTGTCCAGCGACGGCCCCAGCGAGGACAGCAGTGACGACCAAGTCCCCGTCGCGAAACAGAAAAGGAAGCGAGCGTACCGTAAGGGCTCACACACGCTCCGAAAAGTACGTATGCAACTGTCCATCTCAGACCGACAGAGCGTTTTGCTAGTCGACTGAACTTCAGTTTCCTTCACTTTCGACTACATGTAAACCGTAGGAGGAAATCAGTCGGTTGCGCGTCGAAATGATTCAGTTGCAGTCTCAGATGAGGGAGTTGCAGCAACGGGCATTTGCTCCCACGACGGAAGGACAAGGGGACAGGAAGTTGTACACCACTGTGCTGCATAATGTGGTGAAGAAGCAGCAGGAGGTGTTCGTGGACGTCCAGGCGGCCATGTCGGGTTACACTGCATGTGTACGTGGGCTACCGCTTCTTGGATTAATGGTTTCAGGCTTACCCTCTTGCTTGTGTTTGCTTGCAGAGTATTCAATGTGGAAGTCCAATTCAACGAACGCTCATCCTGCCCAGAGACGAGATGGCTCGAAGGGAGGTACTGCGATCCATGAAAACTTTGAAGCTTGACGATGCTCGACGATTTATGAGCCAACGACTGAAACATGTGAACCCTCTCAATGCCCTGTCAGAGGAGCGTCGCTTTGAAAACGACGAAGGAGACTACTGGGTGGTTTGCTTCACTACGTCTCAGTTCGAGTCTGCGAAGAGTGTCAAGCAGGTCTTTGATCTGGTAATGTACTTCCAGTCCAACAGCGAGATCAGCATTTCGGAGAAGGTGGGGCATCTTACAGTTCGCGAGGATGACGACAATGGCGAGCCAGGCATCACACAGCTCCGCTTGGTCTCGTCGACGGGCAAAGGGCTGCAGATGGAATCCAATGCCGTCACTTTCTACCGCTACCACGAAGCTACGTCGGACGAACCGGAAGAATACGGTCTGATCGCGTCGGAATTTTAGGGGTACCTGGTTTGCGGGGTTGATGCTGCGCTCGCCCTGAGCGCTCCCGGCGATAACCGCAAAAAATAAAAAATAAAATGAAGACCCCCCCCAAGTACCTCCAGTCTGCTATGCGTGTGTTCGCTCTCCTAATCGCTGCCGTCGCGGTGATAGCCCCCGTCTTCGCTGACAACTCGAACGACGACAATTCGACATCGCTGCCTACCGTCATGCTCGACTACTCCACCATCCAAGCTGTCGGAGGCAACACCACCGTCGGGTACTACAAGTTCCAGAACATCCGTTATCTGAACACGAGTTCCTGAATATATGTAGAACTTGCGGTTGCTTGTTAAGTGTCTTCTGTGTTGTGCTCAACGCTACATCTTCACTTAATGCCACAGCGCCTTGTTCCAATACAAGCTCTTCGCATTCGCCAGGTCGTCATCCGCCACCGAGAGTGTATCGTTGAACACGATTTGCGTGCCCGACTCGTTGTACTGCGGCTAGTATATCTTGTCATCGGGCCACATGGTGTTGGGGTTGCCCGTGAGCACGAAGGAAAGCAGATACTTCTGCATCGTGACGGCGATTGTTGTGTTGACTGGCGACGTAATTGCACCAACTAGTGCCGTCTCTGCAGCGTTGAAACTGGTGCTAGTCGTTGTATTTGACGACGTTGAAAGAGAGTAGGTGCTGTAGAAGTAGTAGCTCTGGTCTGTGCCGTGCTTGGCCGGAGAAATGCCGACCTCGCCATTCCAAGTCTGGTTCTTTAGAGCATTTTTCAACGCGAAATTCTTCGCAGTCACCTCATACAATTGCCGGATGTCGTTGAAGCGTAGACCCGCGCTTTCGTAGCCTTTCGCGGGGTACAGCTCGAGTATCTCTTCCACCACCTCGTCACCGATAGCCGGGAAGATGCTACGAAACGTTGGCAGAATATCCACTTCATCGTCAATGCCGTCATAAGCCACGCTATTGATTTCGTGCTGCTCGTGTGTTAGCACACACGGACCGGAGAAGTTGAAATGACCCTGGTACACACTCGCTTCGTACGTGCCCGGCAAAATGAAGCCGTCCACGCGAGGCTGCAATGTGTACGAGTACGAGCTCACCACCAAGGTCGTCGCATTCGCCAACGTACTGAAAGACACGCCTCGCCAGTGTGCGCACTATACGCTACATGTAGAGTTAGCTGTACGCGAAATATACAGTTAGTGTCTAGTAAATTTGCAAACATGTTATCGCCGAACGAGGAATGGCTAATATTTTCAAGCACCCAATTTCCTATCGGCTTTATCAACGGGTTTTTGTAGACTACGGCCGAGATTGGGCGTACCCAAAGTCCATACCTCAAGAAAGAGTACATATAGAGCGTAAATTGTTTAGGCTCGCAAAACTAAAGGGTTTTGATGCAGGGGTCTACGAATTTATATGGTGACAACTAACTTTCTCACTTACAGTTAGCAAACAGGGGACTAACAGATAGTTAGTGTCTAGTGAAATTTGTAAACAGCAAATTACCGAACACTACGCCTCGCATATAAGGGAGCCTCCTGGTGGTCCAGTGGGCTAGACCCACGAATGCTATGCACGTGATGCGAGTTCGAACCCCGCTGAGCGGGACTTTTCCATGATACGAAATGATCAGCATTCTCAAAACCAATATCTCATTCAAACAAATTCAGAATCAACATCAACAACCTTCAGATTAGCATAGTCACGTGTGTAGCAAACCACGAATAACCAGTTAATCAACTCAATTTCCTTCCTTCCTACGCCTCGCATATAATCCAAGTGACCACCCTCACAGCCCACAGCACTCGACACATTCTGCCAGAACTGCTCTGCATGGTGGTGACCGGCACTTGGGAGGTAGCCCGGCGACATGATGTACGCCTTCTGGAACAACTGCGGCGCGTTGCCTCCGAACCGAGTCATCTGGAACGCGATCTGCGAGCCGCCAGCAGAGAACCCCACCGCCGTCACGTCCTGAGGGTTCCCACCGAACGAACCAATGTACTTCTGCACCCACTCGTACGCGTGCGTGGCGTCCCAAATAGCCAAGTTCGACACGCCACCTTCGTGCTGGTGACCACATGTAACGCATCTGCGTTAGATTACCGTTGACGTTTACGAGACGGCTAACGGTATAGCTTACAGTATAGATTACGGTATAGCTTACGGGACGTTTTGTAGTTAAGTACGATATAGTTTACGGTATGCCAATCTAGGAGTGGACACAAGAGAGTGCCCCGCAAGCTTAACAACTAATATCACTTTTCATTTTGCCAAGCTTCCTCAAACCGTTACATGGTAGCACTTGAAGAGTCCAAGCTTCGACTTGTCACCATCCTGACCATCGAGCCAAGAATTTCCAGTGATGGAAGAGACCACCACTCCGCAGAATTTTGGGGAAGTCCTCGCACTTCTCGCCCGCCAACAGGTGAATTTCCAATCCATGATACAGCAGCAATATGCTGTTAACGACGCACGCATCGACGCGCTCGCCGCACGGCCAACAGGGGCCCGCAAGAATCAACCCTCGACCTACAATGGGAAACTGGACGAGGATTTCGAGCTTTGGTTCTTTGCTTTGGAGCAGTTCTATGCAGACTATCACCCACAGATGACCTAAGAGTCACCTCAGTTTGTGACTATGGTGTCATGCCATCTGGGCGTGACACCGATCAACTGGTATCGCCAGTTCGCATCGGCGTGCGATGCTAGTGGGCAAGTGATGACGTGGGAGACATTCAAGACGGCGATGCGTCAGCGCTTTTTGCCATCACACAGCGAGTATCGCCTGGGGGGAACGGCTGTGTGCGCTCAGTCAGAACGCGTCACTGCATGATTACGTGGCAGATTTCCAAAATTTGCTCATCTAATGCACCGTGCCGATTAGCCCACTGGAGCTCCGATTTTATTTCCAGCAGGGGTTAAAGCCGGACACGGCAAATCACATTCGTGAGCATTACCCGTTGACTTTGGAGACAATCAATCTGGCCATGCGATTTGACCACGCCGGAAAAAGAGCGGAAATGGCAAATGACAACTGGCAAGCTACAGCGACTTGTCACCGCTGCAAGAAGGTCGGCCATATCGCTCCGAACTGTCCATTGAGATAAACCTCTCGCTTTCAAAAGGAGGTCGTGTAACGCATCTGCGTTAGTTTGCCGTTGAAGTTTACGAGACGGCTTACGGTATAGCTTACAGTATAGATTTCGGTATAGCTTACGGGATGTTTTGTAGTTAAGTACGATATAGTTTACGACATGCCAATCTAGGAGTGGACACAAGAGAGAGTCAGCCGGCTCACAGCACTTGCCGAGTTTGCCACGTACACACGCACAAGAACGTTTCACCGTCTGACTTTAGTTAGCACAGCCGCACAGCCACTTCGGTCTTATTCCTAGCAAGGGAACAGGGCTTCGATGGACACAAGTATCGCCCGCCTACAAATGCAACTAGTACACGAAATACGGATGCGGTTGACACCTGGGTTCCGGGTGTTGCACGGTGCTGACTCGTCCTGTAGATCTACTTTGTCCTGGACTTGGGGTTGGGACGCCGGGGACTGGTTACCGGGGGCTGGTTGCCCTCTCTTTGGTCGCTTTACCAACCACCGTCGGGCTGGTAACCGCAGCAAGTCCGAATGCCGCCAACACACTACAGGGGAGTCTCGTCAACTTCGTACAGATTGCTACTGAGATCTTATTCGCGGTTTGTAGTTGTTACTTGCTTGGTGACACCTGTACAGACCGTACGGTGTCTTGGTGTTGCGTCTGTAGCTGTCTTGGTTGCTACGCCGCAAATTGAGTTCTGTCTGCTTATATATCCATGCACTCGCACTATCCGCCTTCTCATCCTATACTTTCATCCAGCAACTGCAAAACGCCCTGCAGGAAGATCGCCTGCTGCTCGGCCTTCATCGGCCGATCTCGATCTTCTGCTGGTTGCTCCTTGGGAGGTTGCTCATCTCTGCGACTTCTGGCACTGGCAGCTGTCTTGTTGCGCCGGGTTGTCGTTCACCACTTGTTCCTTCTTGTCTGCACTTGTTGAGGGTGGGGACATAGAAGTATTTCGTACTTCTTACTCTCTTCCCCTGCCCCGAATCGTCCTCGATTCGCGCTTCGGCCGCTGCTGCTGTCCTCGCCGCATCTCGTCGTCCTCGCGCTGTCCTCGCTCTGACTTCGTTGTCCTCGCCGCATTCATCGCTATCATTGATCAATCATCGCCGCTCGTCATTCCGCTGTTGTCCTTGCTCCGTTTTCGCCACTCCATCCGCTGCCGCTCCGCCGCGTCTCTCGCTGCCTTCACCATCACTGCCTATTCGCCGCTCTGTTGTCAGTGTGGTGGTGCTATTCTGCCGCTACCACTACAACTTGTCTCCGACCCTCGTTGATTCTGCGCCGTGCCGTGTCTTCTTTGCCGCCACCGGGTGCGTTGTCTGCGTCCGTACGTACGCGCCCTTCAGTCCAAAGTTGCTCATAGTCACGCCGGTTGATCCAGATGCGACTTGGCGCTCGTCCGTCGTCAAGTCCACTACCCATACGTTCCAGCTCGAACTCCAGTATGTACCGGCCTGTACGGGTTCGGTAGCGCCGCCTTCTGCACTCTGTGACGACTTCATTGGTCAACAATCGGTTGAGTCGCGACGAACGCGAGACCAAGCTGTCGGGTCCGCGCCGTCCTCGTCCTGCAAAGACGTAAATCCGCTCCTCGTCCTCTTCGTCACGCGGGCCTTCTCGGAGGTTGTGCACTTGTACGTTATCTTGGGCTGCGGCTGCGCCTTGTCCTGCGACGGCTCCTGCTTCGCGTGGCTTCTCCACGGTCCCTCCTTCGCCTCGGACCCATGCGTCGAGGTTGCTGCTCGCGTCGACTCTGTCGGTTTCTGTACGATCGAGTATGGTTGCGTGGCCTGCTGAAGCAACTGTATCGTCTGTTGGTACCGTACCTCGTTCGGCTTCGCCGTCGGTGCTATTGCTCCGCCCACCGGCAGCACCTTCGCCTTGCTGTGCTTCGCCGCTGCTTCCGATGCGCTCGTCATCTCGCGCTCGTCTCGGCTGCTCATCACTGTGTCGGCGAATGTCGTCTCGTCTTTGCTGCTGTTCACCATTGTCGCTGCTCCGCTGCTCAACTTCACCGCGTTGTCGTTGCTGTTGCTGCTCTCCGTGGCCGTGCTGTTGCTCATCCTCTCGTTGCTCCTGCCGCCCTCCTCCTCTGAATCGTGGCTGGCCTTCGCCACGGCGTCGCTGCTGGCCTCCGTCGTCGAGCGACGGTTGTTGTGCACCAGACTGTGGCTGCTGTTGGGCTGGGTAGGGAGCTCTTCGAGCCTGGGCTCTCGTCCGGCTCGCAACGCTGTCTCCACGTGCGCCTTCGACTTCTTGTCCTGCGAAGCATATACGCTTGCGTCTTGGGGGCTGCTCCTCACACTTACCGTCGTCTGCGCTGTCATCGTCGGCTCCATCATGCTGCTGGTTGGCTGCACGTCGTTTTCCAGGTGCTCTGCCCAGGGCTATCGGCTGAGGTGACTCCTGCGAAGTTCTTGCTTGCACTGTTGCTTCTGTGCGGGTAGCTTGTGGAACTGCTGCTGCTGTTGTCGGCCCAGCTGCTGCTGTTGATCCGGCTGCTGGTTGCGTTGTGCTGCCCGCATCTCCTTGTCGGCTTGCGCTTCCTGCCTCGGCTGCTCGCCGTCTCGTGGTTGCTGTGCTATTAGTGGTGCCCTGCCGTGCATCTAATCCTGCCAATTCTCTTCCCTGGTCATCTGCGTCGAGATCTGCCGCTGCAATGGCTTCTTCTCGCATCCCATCGGCGATATCTTTAGCCATGTGGTCCAGCAAATGCGTAGGGTAGTTTTAGGTCAGCAGAAATGAGCAATGCGTTACCAATTCCTCGTCCGACTCGAGCATCTGCACCAGAAAGTTGTCATAGCCAGCCGCCTCAATGATTTTAGCGGGGTCACGCCAGCGATGTCCAAGTTTCGTGATTCCCGGGCCCTTCGCCGGCCGATACACCCAAACCAATTGTCCGCACCGGAAAGATCTGCCTGGCCGCTCCTTCCGCTGGTTATAATAGATGGCCTTGCTTGCTCTTTTTCCAACGCCAATGCTGCTAACTCACGCGCTTTCTTCAGATCAGCAATCAGGATGTCATGACACTCATTCAACGTGCTGTGCGGTCTCGCCAATCGACTCTTGCGCAGCAGCTCTGTTGGTGATCGCAGCTTGCGACCCATCATCAATTCGTTCGGCTGATACCCGTGTCTGCTGTGCTTGGCAGAGTTGTAGGCGTACAAGGCGCTGGGGAGGAAGTCGTCCCAGTCGTCCTGCCCCTCGTCGACATACAAACTCACCATGTCTTTCCACGTCCTGTGGAATCTCTCCACTAAACCTAACAAATTCGGGCGGTATGGTACAGGCGTCGCCTGCTTCACTTGCAAGAGCTCCATCAGCTCAGCTGTTGCTTGGCTAGTAAATTCCGGTGCTCCATCCAACATGATCTCCCTCATTGGTCCGTAAACCATGATCACCTTATCCATTAGGAATCGGGCAATAGACTTCGCTGTGTGTTCTTCTGCTGCTTCTGCCACAGCGTATCGAGTGGTGTACTCCACTGCAGCAATGACGTAGCGCTTCCCGTTGGCTGTGATAGGCAATGGCCCCGCCACATCAACTGCCCAACGATCACCTACATCACCAGTGCGCACGCTTCTCAAGGGCGGCACTACCGCTTTTGGCTTGGCTTTGCGTGAGCCACAGTCTTGGCAGGCTGAAACCCACTGACGCACGGTTGTACTCATGTGCGGCCACCAGTAGAGTCGTCGCAATCGCTCATTAGTTTGCGGGCCCCGCAAGTGCCCTGCCCAGATACTGTCGTGGGCCTCCTTAAATGCAAGTGCCCAGTACACCGCGGGCAGCAATATCCGCTTCTCACCTGGCGCAATCTCCACATGCACCATTCCATCTGCATCATCTTGCACTTGTCTACCGCGATAAACGCCCAACCTCTTCCATTTCTGCACCATAGCTGAACGAGCTTGCTCGCGTATGATGTCAGCGTCTGTAAATTGAACAACACCTAATTCCGCGGTATCCACTTGCCGTACGAGCGCTGAACGTCGTAAGTCTGCGATCAACTGGCTAATCTCGGCTTCGCTGACGGGTTCTGCTTCTGCAGTACAGCACACGTCTGCTGCGTCACTACCCCGCTCCCCCTCGTCTGCTATCAACTCCTGCAGCGTCACTCGTTGCTCCATATCCTGTCGCTCAAGGGTCTGTCCGCCGACTGCAGCTGGCTGTTGCATGCGTCCTATGGCTAGTTCCTCTGCATTATCGCCTTCCACTAAGTCAGTTTCATCATCTGCTACTGGTCCTCGCGA
The DNA here is from genome assembly GCA_032158285.1 of Phytophthora sansomeana. Classification (NCBI taxonomy): domain Eukaryota; phylum Oomycota; class Peronosporomycetes; order Peronosporales; family Peronosporaceae; genus Phytophthora; species Phytophthora sansomeana. Next base: position 550,568 of record JAPDHH010000271.1, on the reverse strand, counting down.
TAACGCGTCCGCGACGTGATTCTCGCGGCCAGGACGATATAAAATAAACAGTGGTGCTGTTCACCTTGGAGGCGTAGGCAACCGGCTGATCGCCCTTGCCCTGATCTTGTGATAGTACAGCTCCTAGTCCTGCTCGAGATGCGTCAGTCGTCAGCTTGAAAGGAAACGTGTAGTCGGGGTACACCAACACCGGCTTCTTGCTTAACCACGCTTTGGCCCACACAAACGCTTCCTCCTGCTCTGCCTGCCATTGCCACTCCGCACCTTTCCTTAGCAACTTGGTCAACGGCGACATCTTTGCGCCAAACGCTGGTACAAATCTGCGGTAGTACCCTGCTAACGCCACAAATCTCCGCACTTGTGCCTCATCCGTAGGTTTTGGGAAGTTCACAATGGCTTTAACTAGTCGATCCGTAGGCTGAATACCGTCTGGTGTCAAATCATGACCCAGATACTCCATCTGCGTTGTGGCAAAAGAACACTTGGCCGCCTTCAAGCTCAACCCTGCTGCTGCTAGTCGCTCGAGCACTACTGCTAATTCCACGACATGCTGTGCCACGGTGCCTTTGGTGAAAATCACCACGTCATCCAAGTAAACTAAACAGCACACCCAGGTGAGTCCTCGCAATACGCAATCCATGAGCCTCTGGAACGTGCTGGGAGCATTGCATAAGCCGAATGGCATTCGTTTGAACTGAAACAGCCCTCTGCGTGTCGTGAACGCTGTCTTCACTTTGTCTTCCTGCGCCACTCCTAATTGCCAGTAGCCTGCATGTAAGTCCAGACTAGTGAACCTCTGCGAGCCATGCAAAGCTTCGAGAGTCTCGTCCACCCGTGGCAAGGGGTAAACGTCCTTCACAGTGACGGCATTCAGAGCCCTGTAGTCGATACAAAATCTTACCGACCCGTCTTTCTTCTTCACAATCACCACCGGAAAACCCCAAGCTCCTTCGCCGGGCTCGATCACATCCTGCTCCAGCATCTCGTTCACTTCTTTGTCAATCAGTGTGTTTTCCGAAACAGCATGTCTCCTACGTCCGAGCATGATCGGGGCCGAGTTTCCTGTGTTGATGTGGTGCTCCACGCCAACCTTAGCTAAAGGCGGACATCCAGTCTTCTTGTTCACTATGCACGCAAACTGCCGCAATAAAGCAATCACCAGGCCCTTGTCTACTTCCTCCATCTCACCAATCTTCAGCTTATCCTCCTCTACCAGCGGTTCCGCATCCTCCTTCCTCAGCGAAGTCACCCACTGTTTTACACGTTCACGCTCCAGTTCCCCGTTCAGCTCCAGGATTTGCATTTGATTATCCCTCGGGATCCAGGTTCCTAATGCTTCGCGTGCGGGCAGCTTCTCCCTCTTGCCCTCCACATCCAGCACCGCAATACGCACTCGGCCATCTCGCACAGTATCCACAGTAGGCGCTAGCATCAAATGTCTGTTTGCTCGCGGTTTTTCGGCACGAACACGCCCGTAGTCCCGTCTTCTGCATCCACGGCAACGCTAATAATGCTATGCGTGTTGTTGACCAGCTTCTCTGTCTTCGCGAGCCGCACAACCGCCTTCCTTTTCTCCTCCGGTGTCTGCTTCCACGTGGAAACGCCATGGCACGTAAACGGCAGGATCATCTTCCGGCCATCATCTGCGTAGTACTTGAGTTCTCGTACGCCGAAGTCCATCTTCACTTGGTGAGCCACCATCCAGTCCTCTCCGACGAGCAATTCATCCCCTTGGCCCTCCACCAGTAGTGCGTCTATGGTGATCCGCTGCTGATACTGAGTAGTGCCGGTAAATCTCCACACTCCTAACACCTTGCTTCTATCGCCACCAAAGCCTACAATAACATCGACCGGGGCGTGTCTGCTCACACAGCGACCGTACTTTCGCAGGTCTTCTCCAGCAACGCTGTACTGTGCACAGCTGTCCAGTCGTATCTCCTGCACATGCGTCTTGGTCAATGCAAGCAATGCAGTGGGTAGACAACTTGGGCTATCAGCTCCAGCCACTCGCAGTTGAGCCGCTCTCCATGTCCGTCCTCCGCCATCCACCAATAACTCCACATCACCATAGCTCCCGCGCTGCTCGTACTTGTAGTCGGGCTTCGTTTTCCGCTTCTTGTTCGGTTTGGCTGCGTCACTTCCACTCTCTACCCGCTGCGCCTGCTCCGCTCGTGGCTTCCGTCCCTGCAGTCGTCTCACTCGTCGTGCGTATCGGTACGCTTTTGCTTCCTTGAGCGCAAGCTTGCGCGCGGCACGCATTTCCGCTAGTGTGCCTGCCTCTGGCAGCTCTTGCGGACACAATTCTCGGTATCGGTCAACACATGCCCTCCATTCAGCATCTGTCATCTCCTGCTTTTGGTCGGAGGCCTTCTTATCCGTCTTCCACTCGGTTGCTTCGGGTTGCGCCTGGTTCTTTTCCTGCACCTGTGCGTCTCGTGCCGTTACGCGCTTCACTGCAGCCACTGCCACCTTTAGCCTTCGCACTCTATCCCGGGGCCGCTCGAGACCCGTTGCTTCCGGTAAAACATCCAGCGCTTGCCTCACTATCACACGCAGCACCTTCGCTCTGGCTTCATGCCGCTCTCGCAATTCGCTTGCTAAAATGCCACGTGCCACCGCCAAATCTGCTTCTGCTCGCCGCAGCCTTCTGCGCGCCGCTACCGTCCTCACTGTCTTGCGCAGCAGCTGTGTTCTGGGCTGTCGCTTCACCACGCCATTGCCATCCTCGACCAGACTCGATGCTGCTGCCGGGTCAGCTGTTGCCACACTGCGTACATCTGACACTTCCTGCTGCACGCTTTCGCCCTCACCTGCTGCTGCATTACCAGGTCCTGCATTGTTCGCGGCTGCCTCGGCGTCTGCTGAGCTTCCTTCGACCTCGCCCAACGTCTGCTCCAGCACCGCCTCTCCTTCACCAGCGCTCTTCCCCTTGGTTAGCGCACTGCCGCCCTCCTCAGCAGCGCTCTTCCCCTGGGTTCGAGCACCTACTCCTCCTGCCGACGCTCGTGCCGCCGTCTGCCCATGCAGCTGCGCGTCGACCACCTTCTTCTCTGTGGGGCATGCTGCTTCTGCTAGCAATAGAGCCCCCGCCTCTATTGCCGCCGCTTGTTTTCCGCCGGCCGCGCTGCTGAAGTCGCTGCTGCTACGCTGCCGTCCGTCGGGTTGCTGCTTGCCGCTGGTGTCGCCTGCTGGGGCGCTGCTTCCTCCGGACAATCTGCGAGGCGCTGTCTGCACTCTCTGTACCAGTGCCCTACCTTGCCACAGTAGCTGCAACGGCTCTCAGCCTTCCGCTGAGCAATCGTCTTGTACTCGGGCCCGTAGTGGCCCACGTTACCGCCGCTACCGCGTCCTTGCCCATAGCCGCGTCCTCCACCGGGGTTGTAGTTACCGCCTCCTCCTCGATTCGACCATCCTGCTCTTGGCTTGGACTCGTACTGCTGGTGGTTGTCGCTGCCGGTCGGTTCGCTCTCTGCCTTGACTTCTAGCGCGCGGCCTGCCCTTGGTTTGCTGGAAGCGAGTTTTGAGTTCAGTGCATCTTCCCGTCCTATCCCTGAGACAAGCAGCATGGCTTGCAATGCAGCCAAGGACACTGGGTCCTTCTTCACTGTGTTGGCCAATCCGCTCTCTACCTTTCCGTCCGTGTCATAGCTCGGCGCCTCCTCTTCTCCGAAGCCCAGTCCAAGTTTTCTCCAATCCAGCGGATCCGTCGTCTCCGTGGCGCTGCGCTTCCTCGCGGGCTGCTCGCCCTCGTCGGCGCCCGGTTCCCTGTAGCACCGCTTTGCTACGCACCAGTCCGTTACCTTGCGCCCCTCGTCGTACTCGCCGCACTTGTCTTCGGCGAACTGGACCGCCTCATCCAGCGTCTGAAGTTCGTACGCTCTCACTTGCGTTGCCGTGTGCTCGTTATTGATGCCGTTGATGAATGCTTCGATGTATGTCTCTGCAGATACGCGCCTACCGAAGCCAATCTTCGTCAACTGCGTCGCGTACTCGCTCAACTTCTCGGCAGGTCGCTGCAAGCGGGCTGCGAGCTTTTGCTGGATCGTGAACATGTTGTCCCTGCTGCCGTACTTCTTGCGCATCTTCCTGACGAGGTACGCCAAGTTTCTGTCCGCTGGTGTCATGGTCTCGGCCAGGGTGATTAACCACGTGCTTGCTGCGCCTTTCAGGTGCGCTGTAGCTCCGAAGTATAGTTCCTCTGGTGTCCAGGTGTCACCGCCGAGTCCTCCTTGCCGCTCCACTTTCTGGGGTATCGTGGCCAGCCAAGCTTCAACGTTTTCGCTAGACTTACCGTAAAAGTCATCAATGTTCAGCTTCTTCATCTTGTATCGCCGTCGGCTCTCCACTGCAGGCACGGGTGCCTGAATGACTATTGGTTGCTGTATTGGTGCTGCTGCCGCTACGGGTGTGGATGGCTGCCGCAACATGTGCCGCACCATCGATCTCTGCTGACTTGGTGATAGGGCGTCCCACCAGCTCATCGACTCAAGGTCGTCGTCATCCTGATTCGTGGACGAAGGTTCCGCCACTCGCTGCTCGTTCCGGCTAGGCCGTTCCCTGCTGCGCCGGTCTCTACTGCCATTTCCACCATCTCCACCGTTATCGTCATCGTTGTTGTCGCCGTTGCCGTGGTCGCTGCCGTCACTCCCGCCACCGCCGTCATCGCCGCCACCATTGCCGTGGCCACTATTTCCCCCGTTTCCTGCGCCTCGTGGCCGATTGTTGTTAATGTTTTCATCGGACTCGTTGTCACTGCTGTCGCCGGAATTGGGTGCGCCTGCCGGTGCTATCGTGACTCTACTACTGACAGCCACGGTGTCGTCATCCTGGTTGATGGTGCCAGTGTTCAAGCGTAGAGCGTTCTCGGTCGTCCTGTCCGCTTTGGGGACGTTGGTCGCGGTGATCGCTGCGTGGATCTCGTATCGACGGTCATCTTCTCCGAAGCACTGCTTATTCAATTCACGTGTGCTTCCACTTGTGCTGTGCCGGTTGCCTCTTTGTCTTTACTCGCCTTCGCCTCTCTCTCTCCGGTCGCTGTGCCTCTCCCCTTTCCTCTCTGCCGTTCCACTATCTCCCTCCTCTCTCTCTGCTGCTGTTGTGGCCCGGGTTCGTGCCGCAGGGCCAAGCTTCACTAGAAGGCCCCTGTATGACCACCAAGTCAGCCGGCTCACAGTACTTGCCGAGTTTGCCACGTACACACGCACAAGAACGTTTCACCGTCTGTCTTTAGTTAACACAGCCGCACAGCCACTTCGGTCTTATTCCTAGCAAGGGAACAGGGCTTCGATGGACACAAGTATCGCCCGCCTACAAATGCAACTAGTACACGAAATACGGATGCGGTTGACACCTGGGTTCCGGGTGTTGCACGGTGCTGACTCGTCCTGTAGATCTACTTTGTCCTGGACTTGGGGTTGGGACGCCGGGGACTGGTTACCGGGGGCTGGTTACCCTCTCTTTGGTCGCCTTACCAACCACCGTCGGGCTGGTAACCGCAGCAAGTCCGAATGCCGCCAACACACTACAGGGGAGTCTCGTCAACTTCGTACAGATTGCTACTGAGATCTTATTCGCTGTTTGTAGTTGTTACTTGCTTGGTGACACCTGTACAGACCGTACGGTGTCTTGGTGTTGCGTCTGTAGCTGTCTTGGTTGCTACGCCGCAAATTGAGTTCTGTCTGCTTATATATCCATGCACTCGCGCTATCCGCCTTCTCATCCTATACTTTCATCCAGCAACTGCAAAACGCCCTGCAGGAAGATCGCCTGCTGCTCGGCCTTCATCGGCCGATCTCGATCTTCTGCTGGTTGCTCCTTGAGAGGTTGCTCATCTCTGCGACTTCTGGCACTGGCAGCTGTCTTGTTGCGCCGGGTTGTCGCTCACCACTTGTTCCTTCTTGTCTGCACTTGTTGAGGGTGATGACACAGAAGTATTTCGTACTTCTTACTAGAGTGTCCCGCAAGCTTAACAACTAATATCACTTTTCATTTTGCCAAGCTTCCTCAAACCGTTACACCACACACGTGAGACCCAGAGGGTAGTTGTACGCCACGTAGATGAAGTCCGTCGAGAGCTCAAAGAGCCCCTCGGGCGTGTTCACCGACTTGGAACCGAGCTTGAACCGACCGCCGTAGTTGAACACCAGCACTGGCAGATTGCGTCCGGCAGCGTCACATGGCGCCCACACGTCCAGGAACAAACAGTCTTCCGACGACGCGCAATCGATGTCCGTGTCGGCGAGGTCGCCAGTGTTGATCGCCGTCTCCACGTCAGGCCACTCGGGTGCGGCGAAGCGGAGGTCGCCGGTCGGCGGCTTGGCGTAGCGGATGTTCTGGAACTTGTAGTACCCGACGGTGGTGTTGCCTCCGACAGCTTGGATGGTGGAGTAGTCGAGCGTGACGGTAGGCAGTGGGTCGAATTGTCGTCGTTAGAGTTGTAAGCGAAGGCGGAGGCTATCGATATCACCGCGATGGCAGCAATTAGGAGAGCGTACAGACTGGATGTGGGTGTGTGGGGTGTGTGTGGGGGGCTTCAGTGTGTGGCGACTGGCAAATTGAAAAGTGGTCTCCTGGTCCACTAGACTATAACAGAGGCCGCAGTAGATTCACTCAAAGGAGAGCACGCTTCAATGTCAACGCAACGAACTGCCGGTCAGGATTGGTTGTTGCCTCGGTGCTTGGTCATGAAGCAAATCTCCGATGAAGTGATACCGCGTTAGTCGCAGTCGTGAACGGCAGACTTCCTGCTGGTCGTCGGACTTCACTTTCTACTATAATACATGCACACTTTCGAGATGGAGACTCCATGCAGGGCACATGTACAGGTGCTGAGCGCCGAAAGCGGAGCAATCGTTACACTGACAAGTTACTTGTTTCTCTTCTAAGCTTGAATGTATCCGTGCTGCCAGATATACGGGACACTTTTTGAGACTAAGAAAAAAAATGTTTGCAGGACGAAGCTTTCCAAACCGAAAGCAGACTCAGAAAGAAGAAGAAAAACGTAGTTTGTTCATGCAAATATATAACGGAACCCTGTACGTTTGCTCGCTTCCCTTTAGTAGCCAATACGTCTGGCTGATTCCTTGATCCTTCCCTGACATTCCAGTTTCATCTAAGTTCCAAATCCGGGAAGGAGGTGTATCACCACAGCCCTCGATGACTTTTTTTAGTTTCGGGTAATGTGAGTCCACATTTTCTGCTGTTGATGCTTTGGCTCTACAGGTTGCCAGCGTTTGAGCGCTACGTCTACTAAATACGTGTTTGTGATCACGAATGAAGTTGTTCACCCAAGGCGTAGACGGAAATGATTCAAGTACTGTCCGAGTGTAAGGGCTGCGTTCGACGACTTCACGGATGAACAGTTTCAACTCGGTTGACGTAAAGCATTGACCACGATTGGTGCGAGCATCCACTTAATCAATTACCCCTTGTACTTCGCCTTCAGTCAGGACGGGATTGCGCCCACGTTTGGCGTTGATTGGAACTTGGTTGGTAACCCGCCGATGTAAACTGCTCTTTGTGATGTAGAAGGCGCTGGCAGCACTCCTTTGATATGACTGCCGCAACAGCCATTTCCATGCGCTCCTGGTCGCTGGCAATAGCCTCAATGTTCGTGTTCATCGCAGTTCAGTCGAACGGCGCTAGTTCTCATTGAGCTTTGTGCTGCAAAGGGAGAAGTGCTCCGTTACGTTTCGATCTTATAAATAGGATTACTATCGAGTTCTCCCATTGTCCCGATTTTATGTGTCCCGAATTATTAGCATCACGGATACATGTACCAGGTACAGTAGTTGTTGTGGTGCTTGGTTTTGTTTTACAAACGGGAAAGCACAAACAGAAAGAGAGTTGCATGTGTTTATGTCAAACAATTGGCCCCGGTCATCAACAGGCTCAGCCTTTCAACACTAGCTAAGCTACATCGAAGTCTACGCTTAATACCAGAGCGCCTTGTTCCAGAACAAGTTCTTCGCGTTCGCCAGGTCATCGTCCGCTACCGTGAACGTGTCGTTGAACACAATTTGAGTGCCGACATCCGACTCGTTGTAAAGCGGCCAGTAGATCTTGTCGTCGGCCCACACCGAGTTGGGGTTGCCCATGAGCACGAACGATATGAGGTACTGCTGCATGGCGACGGCAATCGTGGCGTTGACCGTCGTCGTAACGGCACCAACACTCGCAGCCTCCGCCGCGCTCAAAGTCGACGTTGTTGTGGACGAACTGTTGGAGGTCGACAGCGAGTACGTGCTGTACCAGTAGTAGTTTTGGTCGTAGCCGTGGGTGGCTTGGCCGAGCGCGACTTGAGCGTTCCACGTCTGGTTGTTGAGCGCGTTGGTCAACGCCAAGTCCTTCGCCGTGAGGTCGAACGACTGCTTCATGTCCGCGAAACGCAGCCCAGCGCTCTCGTAGTTCTCTTCCGGGTACAGCTCTAGCAACTTATTCACTGCGTCGTCCGAGATACCGGGGAAGAAGATGCGAATGTACGTGGAGACGTCCTCCTGCGTGTCAACACCCGAGTAAGCGTGACTATTGGTTTCATGCAGTTCGTGGGAGACCACACACGGACCAGAGAAGTTGAAGTGACCCTGGTAAAGATTGGCCTCGTACGTGTCCGGAATGATGAAGCCATCCACGCGGGGCTGCATCTGGTACGTGTACTCATCCACGGCGGTGTTGGAAGCATTGACCAGATCGTCGAACGAAATGCTCGCGCATGCAGTCCAAGTGCCCACCATCGCAGCCAAGTGAAGTCGAAATGTTCTGCCAGAACTGCTCTGCGTGGTGGTGACCCGCGCCAGGAACGTAGCCAGGGGACATGATGTAGGCCTTGTGGAAGAGCTGAGGAGCGTTGCCACCGAAACGGGTCATCTGGAACATCACTTGCGATCCGCCTGCAGAGAAACCCGCAGCGGTCACATCGTCCGGGTTGCCGCCAAATTTGCTAATGTACTTCTGCACCCACTCGAAGGCGCGCGAGTCGAGTCCCAGACACACAAACTCGAGACGCCACCTTCGTGTTGGTATGTCGGTCCGTTCGTAAGACCCGTGATACCCACACGGTAGTTGTACGCCACGAACACGAAGTCTTGAGTGAGATCAAAAAGTCCTTCGGGTGTGTTTTCCGACTTGGTGCCACCTGTAAAGCCTCCGCCGTACGTCCACACAAGAACCGGCAGGTTTCGACCAGCAGCGTCCGCAGGGGCCCACACATCAAGGTACAAACAGTCTTCAGAAGTTTTGCAGCCAACGTCAGCGTCAGCGAGGTTGCCAGTGTTAATCTCGGTCTCGATATCCGGCCACTCGGGGGCGGCGAATCGAAGGTCTCCCGTAGGCACCTTGGCGAAGCGGATGTTCTGGTAGTTGTAGTACCCGACGGTGGTGTTCCCACCGACGGCCTGGACGGTGGTGTAGTCGAGCTCGACGGTGGGGAGCGAGGTTGTCTGACTGCCGGAACTGCTCGCAACGGAGCTGCTTTCGACAGCACTTTGGACCGTGCCGAGCGCGTAGGTGGTGCTACCAGCCATAGCAGGAGCCACAACGGCGGCGGCGGCCATCAGGAGAGCGTAGACGCGCATGGTCGATAGAAAGCGGGGAGAGGAAGTTGTGTGTGTGAGCTGCTAAAATGCAAAGTGAGATAGCGACACGAGTGTCTTCCGCTCTCCTCCGCAGCTTGAACGCCGTGACAAGGACTTTCAAATCACTATGACAAAGAGGCGGGGCCCAACAGTGTTACACCAAAACAATAACTTTGAAAAGCGCGCTGTTCCTACAGCTGGCATCCTGCCTCGCTGGATCTTGTCGATTAGCTGGTGAAAGCCATAATCTCGAGACCGTTTTTCGTTCTTGTGATGATCCCCCTGCGGTGCGGCTATCCGCTAACGAGTGCGAAATTATCCGTTTGGCGTTCCTCATTGATCCACTACAGCGATCACCTGTGGCGACGCAGCATTGCGTCCCGGAAACGACGAGTCTTTATAGCCTACAGTAAGTTTAGTTGAATGACCAACTTGTTCCACTTTGTATTCGAACAGAACGCTTCTTTCATCCTGGGACTTCCTGCACAGCAGCAACGACCGATTCATTGCGGATCCGCTCGAACCTCTTGCTGCAGCACGCGGCGGCGCTCGCTGCAGAAATGCTCAAGTGGACATGCACACGATGCACCAGGCACCCGTATTGCGTCAATCGATTGGACCTACGTAATACGGCAGTCCCTTCGACTTGCGGAGCTGTCGTTCCGTTGACAGTTCGTCGACAGGATCGGCTGGTGGATAGCTGGAGCAAATCAAACGGGAAAGTTACGACAGTGGCGAGCATGAAAACACTACGGACAGCACAGTATCGCTGTTCCATGTTGTGATTGACAGCGTCACGAACGCCAGCTTTTCATCGCTGCAAAACTAGGAAGGAGTCCAGGATAGCTTCACAAGGGACATCACTTGCCACGAAGCGTTGACACTGCATCGCAGTGGCTGCCATACGAGTTGCGTGCAATACGAACGGAGACCCCAAGCCATGCTGCACCAACTTTGACCACAGGCCCGAGCTCCCCCGCTTCAGTGACCAACTTCAACGTCACCTTGCGTATCCGGCGTCGCGCTTGCCATGTGCTTTGCTTTTTGCTGGACGCCCACAGCAACGCAAGCGATCGGCATCGACGCGTGTATCAATTCAAACGCCCACATCGCTTCGCCTCGTAGTGTTCCTGCACGAATTCAAAGCCCAACTTTCCTTTTCCAACGCCCCTTCCTTCCAAAGTTAACCCCAATGCCGGTGCTACTATATACTATCCCACACGCCAACAGGACCAGTAGCAGCTATATCGGCCGGCCACGTCAGTGTATGCTCAACCAAGACCCCAAGTTTAACACGACAAGCGCCACGTCGCTGGTGTCACGACCAAATCTAGTCTTTGCACCATTCTTTCCGAACCACTTACTGTATTTCACTTTATCGTTTTCATACTCAACTCAAGTTCCACTTACATACAACATGCACAATACCCGCTCTCCGTTCCGAATTGATTGTTCCAAACTTGTTCACGTCAAACCGACACCAGTTCAAGTTGAGGCCATTCCCGATTCCGCCGCGCCGCACCGACACGTCGCCGTCTCTCCGTCTACAGAGCTCCGTCGTCCGTGCACCCGCCTGCGCCGTATCCGCCTCTCTGCCGCGCTTCTTTTGAGCCCTTTGCCGCGCTTCACCGCCCCGTATTCACTGCGCAAGACCATGGAGTCCAAAGCCCCCGTGTCGCTCGACGCCTTCATCAAGCTTGCCTTCTGTCTGGAGGGGCGAGACAAGCTCTCCAAGGTGCGCCAATAGCACCGCTGTATGCGCCTTTAACTCCTCTTTCTAACGCACTTTGCACCGCCTTGCACCGCCCTGTAGATACTGCAATACGGCAGTCGCGCGCTCGCCTTCTACGTCCTGTCAGCCGACCCCAAGAGCGACGTGGGGCAGCGTCTCCACGCGCTGTACAAGGTCATGCAGCAGTCCAGGAAGGCCTTCCGGCTGGGCAAGAGCGTCACGTACTACAAGAAGCTGCAGACGCTGCAGGGCAGCAAGAAACTGTCCGAGGGCCAGCGGTACCTGCAGTTCATCCAGAACGTGGGCATGCTGGGCTACTTTGTCACGGACAATATGGCCTTTGCCAGCAAGGCCAAGGTGCTCCGCTTCAAAGCCGACGAGCTGGCGCGGCGTGGAGGCATCATGTGGTTCTGCGCAAACGTCGCCGGCTTCTTTAACGCCGTCGACAGCCTCAACGCCGACGTGGAGAAGGAGAAGTGTGTGCGGGACATCCTGGCGTCCGAGGAGGATGCTGCGCGCGTCGAGACGCTGCAGAGCCAATTGGAGGCACTGCGCAGCGGCCGCTTCAAGAAGCTGCTGGCAGTGCTCAAGGTCACGTGCGACCTCGTCGTGTCGTCCAACACAAGCGGCGTGAGGTTGGCGGAGCGCATCACCGGCACCAAGCTGCACGACGGCATCATTGGCTCGGTCGGGTGCGTGTCGGCGGCTGTGGTGCTGTACAACACGTGGCCCAATGCACCGAAGGCGCTGCCGCCCAGCGAGAAGGTCGAGACGAAGACGGACGTCAAGAGCGAGGAGAAGAGCGAAGACAAGTAAGCGTTGGGGATTGCCGGTTCAGAGCGTCAAGGGTTGGTACGCCTGCATTGTCGTGCCTGCCATTGCCCATTACCTTTATATGAATAACACGATTGCGATGGAACTGCCAGGCCTCTGGAATTGCTCGTGGTTGTCTCTCCTTATAATTAGGTAGGCGAGGTGTGCCTTTGCACACGACCGTTATTGCTTCGTCAGATTTTGCATTGGGAATGAACCGCCGGCAACGAGGCGAGTCTCTGAGCGAGCGTCTGCGATCCGAGGTGCAAGTATCTGCTGCGCTCTGGCAGATCGGACCTACCGTCGATGAAAATGCAGCAAACGGAGATGTCAAGTCAGGAAACACCAGCCGCCGATCGACAGCATTCGCGAACATCGCCAATGTGAGTGAGCAGTGATTGACTCTGGTGCATTTGATCCAACCTTTTAGTAATTCTGGTTCTTGTCTCGATGATGCAGACTGGGAATGGGTTCCCGTGTCCTCGAGAAGTCAAACCGCTGCTCTTCTTTTACAAGTATCTCCAGCCTATTGGAACTGATGAACGAAGTGGAGGCTACGCTGACAACAATGGCAATGTATCAGGCACCAATAGTTCGCACAGGAAGTTGCGCGTCAATTTGCCGCTGACTGTTGTGTGTGAGCGAACAAATGCTCAGGAAATGGTGCTTTGGCTGCGTACTGACTCCCAAGGCAATGTAGTGCGTGAGGAGAAAACTCCGCTATGGCGAAAGAAGCTGCACAACGACCTTGTTAGTGTGGCTTCGACTACAGCCGCGAATCCCTCAAGTACTCATGAAAATGATCCGGTGCTGGCTGTTAGAAGCGTTGCCCGTTGGAAAAGCAGCAGCAGTTCTAATGGAGGCAGCGCTGTTGTGCTCACTAAACGAACGCTTGACCCGGTGATTGCTGTTCCGTGCGAGTTGCCCATTTGCATACAGCAATTTGTGCATTGTCGCGGCTCTCAGGCGAGTGTCTACCGCATTTTTTGGTGTGACCAGGAGCGCAAGTGCTTTGCAGTGAACCTCACCAGCAGGTACGGCTTGTCGAACTAGTGCTCTCTACGTTTTCATTGTCATTAACACTATCGTGGCACCGTTGTTCTGTTCACGGTTCGGTAGTGTAGCTTGAAAAGCACAGAGGCCCCTGAAAGTCTCGAGACACCGGAAAGTTCGAGTGCTCCTGTTGTTACGACCACAGCAACTCTGTCAGCGATGAATGCAGCGTTCGAATCTGCGATGTCTACAGCAGCACAAGTATCTCGATTTTATTGCGTCACGGTTTCTCCCGATGCTCGAGCATGTGCACGATGGCCCAAGTTACGAGGTGCGGCGATTGCAGAAGGTGTGCAGGCTACCTCACGCGTGGTGGAGCATGTTCAAATGCAACTCCCAACGATGCACTTCCATTCAATGACCGTTGATTTTATCAAGGACATGACTGGTGTGTGGTGGCTTACGCGGGTTGTCGACTTCAATGCTTCAAGCACCATCGAACCACCTCGGGACGAAGGGTGTTTCAATACACGAGACTCCGCCGTACTAATACCTGAAGCTTTTCGCTTGAAGCCTGGCCGGGGTTTTGAACCGCAACTGGATGACGGAGACTCTCCTCCTCGTGAATCGATTCTTGTGCGCGGAGAAGCGTTCAATAACGCACCAAACTCGCGTATATGTTTCCTGTGTGGATACTCCTGTGAGCTCACGGTAACATTTAGGAACGAGCTGCAATCGATGCTCAAAGCCCAAAACCCTGACGAGTACAAGGAAAACAGCACTCCCCCGATGGAGACACCTGCAGTGGATGAGTATCGAATGACGTTGACCATGGCACTTGACACGATCTTCTTGATGCGGCAACGTGGTGTGGGCTTACCAGTTTGGGAGAATGCTGTGAACACTGTCCGCAAGTCACAGCTGCGTGACGTGTGTGACTTCCCAGTATGCACGCTCTGTTATCGCATTTATCAGCAGCAACATCGTCTCCAATTGATAGCCCGTGAACTGCACAATGTGCTCTCATCAGTCCCAACGAACATGACCGACCGACCTGAACTCGATGATGAGCTAACGAATGATTCCGCCAGTAATGGTACTGGAGTTGGGATGGCAACATCTGCTGCAAGTACATTATCGACGCCGCAGTTATTGTCGACAGAGCTGCGCTGCCGTCAAGAAACCCCGAAGAGCATACTCACCCCTCTCGAAGCGTATCGGACTGAAACAATTCCTGCAGCGCTCCTACTGCGTGGGGATTCACCAGAAGCCCGACCAACCTGGAGCATATTAACACCAATGCGTGGTGCTGTCGTGGATCCTACAGCCGCCCAACTTCGCCTTGTCTTCTTTTTTCACGAGCTCCAGGACGGAGGACCCGATTTGGTACCGACCGATTTCTTCTTGGAGTATCAACTTGGTCAAAGTGTCACGCAAGTGCAGCTCGAGGGCAGTAAACGACACACTCCGAATCGTTGGCAGCTCTGTGAAGCGCGCGTACACTATCTCTGCGCGACGCTGGATGCTTTCAGCGAGTATTGCTCTCACAAACGACTTTTGATTAAAATGAAAGCAAAACCTAGTTCCCCGACCCATAACAATGATGCTAAGGATCTCGAGAGCAACAAAGCAATTGAGACGGATGAAGATGGCAGTCCCAAAAATCGTGACGGTGGTTCGCCTGGTAGTAAGAAGCGAGTTCATGAAAAGGAAGAGTTCTTCGGGTACTCTCTCCTGTCATTGCGAGCAGTGATTACAGCTGCGAAATGGTTTGGAAACTCGCTGCAACCCGAGAGCCGAACAGACTACTTGCTTGAATTGCACACAGCATCACACGGACTTCTCACGTTGAAGTTGACTGTCGGACTACTTGTTGACCCCGTTCCTTTAGGCCATGTACGTGATGTGTTACGAGATCGTGTGTTTCTGGAGGAACAACCTCCACGTGGGGTGTATTGGCCACCGCCTACACATTTTCTCGGTGGACTTGCAGTACCTCGTGACTGGATTGGCGCGTTGATGCCATCCGAATACACAAAGGTGCTGCCTATGCGTCGACGGGAGGCTCCTAACACGCACACTTCAGTGTCGAGTCCTCCTCGGCATTCTCGCATCTCTAATAATGTTGTGTTGACTTCTCCTTCAAAGCCAAATACGTTAACACGACGGAACAGTGAAGACCTGAACGAAAAAGCTGACAAGTCTCCAAATTCCAGCGTAATACCTCGAGCTGGCACCAAACGACGAATGTCAAGCGTAACAACGGGCAAGAACTGGGAACAAACAGCCCGGGAGTTGCTCAGTGATACACTCACTGCTGAAATGGGAATTACTACTTCTGACCAGGTGCAATCCGAGCGCAGGCCACGATCACTGCACCTGATGACCGCAGCAATGATCGGTACAACGCTTTCGCGGGCGTGTATGGCTGCAAAGCGTATCGTATTCCGTATCACGGAAGACACCGTGACTAAAAGCTTTCCAACAGTGTTACTAGCGACCATTTTACGGTACGCAAGTTTCGCAAACCCGGTGTCAACCTCGTGCTTTCCGTTCGCTTCATGGTCAAGCTGGAAGTCTCCAGCTGGATTTCACTTTACACGGAGGTACTCTGTAGATCGCTTGCTGGCTGAAGTCAAACCAGGAAGTCTTCCGATGCTAGCACTACTTGGAGAACTGTTGCTTGTGTTGATCGAGAACCGCGAACTACCCTCTACAGTTGACGCTAATGGATTGGAACCACTACTTGAACCTTTTTGGCAGCAGGATAGCGGTTGGAGAGCTATCCCACGCACCCAAACGAGTTGTCTACCGAAGCGTCGAATGATTTGGAATCGTGCAATCCGTCGTTGGGAAGCTGCCAGTGGCGACCCGACTGTCAGTGAGGAAGTTCTTCATCCGGTTAGTTTTCCCGATACACTTGAGGCAAATGCACAAGCCGCACCTCAAAGTCATGTAGTAGAACTTGCGTTGGAGATCAGAGACTTCCGCTCGAATACGCTAGCTCTTGTACTGTGTGAGTTATTCGAGCAAATGGAAGCGCTCGACAACGGATACATTGAGATTGCAGAGCTGCGGTCACTCGCCAAGTGCCTACCCGAAGATGAATTCTTTTGCGTGACAGAGCAACTGGATCCCGAGTTTGGCATTCGCGAGCGTCTTTCACACGAAGACATCGTTGGTTTGGCACGATTGGTGGAGCAGCAGCGACGTGTGGCAGGACGAACTCTTCTTCACTCGCTTATGGATAGCGTAGTTATGGTGAATGCTCTAGCTAGATTTGACCGGGTCGGCTACGGAGAAATGAGTCTACAAGGTACCTCACAGTGATGCTTGCTACTGCTCGCCCTCACTAATTTGTATTCACTGTTTTAGAATTTCGGGAACTGGCATGTGAGGCGCTGATATCGCAGCGTAAAGTATTCCGTGGGTTTCTAGAGGAACCTAAAAAATCGCAGGACGGGTTTTGCCTCCGCCATGGGTTCACGGAGCTGTATGCAACGGACAGCGTCTGCGTCCTGTGTGCAAGTGAGGTAAGTAGATGCATTTCATTTCACATTTGCTCTATGCTAACTTCACAACTTCGGTGATATGACTTTGTAGTTTCAACCCGATAAATCGCCTGGAAAGCCTACAAAGTCTCCGGAAACGAGCCCTGACAACTGGCAGCCGACTATTGTTGCAAATAACGAAACAAACACAACAATGGATGTGGTCCAAGCTGCGCATATGGCTGCTGAAAGGTTTAGTGGCGAACGTGCAGCAACACGAAGAAATCTTGAGATCGATGCCTTTATCGGAGCGAAGCCGGAAATTGATTTAGCAAATACAAGACGAGCATCTTCACCTCCGAGGTTAGAACGCCTCCGCCGCCTTTCATCCGGTAAAATGTTCCTCGAAGAAGTTCCCGCCGAAGCGGATAGAGAAGTGCGACCTCGGAGACGGCACGCTATCGCTCCTGGATCGGAGAATATTCGACAAATGGTTGATGCCGAGCTCGACAGTATGCTCGACCGGTTGCACGCTGCTGAGCGAACAATAGTAACTGGTGAAGCACATGTGAACGAGCGCAAACAGTCGGTGAGCTCAACACGAACTCGGCAATCAAGTACGTTATCAAGCGGTGCCATGCAGCACAGTTCGTCTTGTTCCGACTTGGGAAGTACTGTGAGAAATGCGTCAAGTAGAACAACGATGGCAGATCAAAGTCCTGATCTATCGGAAGCGTGCGTTGGCCAAGAAAAAGTTGCAAAGGCGAAAAAACGAATGAAGAAGCGGATCTTGAATCAAACAACTCGGCGTCTGAGGTCTACACACGCTTTACCAACTTCCTCTTCCCTGTCCAAGCTGCTGCGAATGGAGTTCAGTGATCGAAACCGGACAATGGCAACGAGTGCCAGTGAAACAATTATCGAGAAGGCGGTACGCGTGGAGGAACGGCGGAAACAGGTATCCGTAGCATGATGTTCATGGAGTTTGGACCGGAATTTGACTGTTAACTTTATGAATTTTGTTCATCATTTATGCAGTTGGACAGATTGGTCCTAGCCGAAGTGCAAGAAGTCAAGCGACGACTAGCCAAGCTGCTAGATGAAGACTAAGTAGCCATTGGAGAGTACCTGAAATCTCCCAAGTCGTAATCTTAACTACAACTTTTTACTTCCCTCGAACCAGAAAATACAAAAAAGGTGAAATTCCTTCGAGAGCGTTCCCAACTCACACGCAGTCCTTCATCCGGTACAAGTACCACCTCAGTCCTCCTTCACGCTCACTCCAGTGCGGCTTCCAGTCCGGAATGCGAAACTAAAACATCCGCCAACCACGTCAATAATCCTCTAAACATTTCAAAAAAATCACACACAAATCCTCACCCCAATGGACAAGACCCTCGCATCCTCCTTCAACTGCTCCTTCAACCTCTCTGCAATCCCCGACAACGACTCTGCGAACGCGTACACAATCACCAATTGGGCACTAGATATCTCAGCGCCCATGACGTCTCCGTGGTCCACTCGAATCTGGCGTTGCAACTTTTGCATTTCCACTTGTCGTCTTGCCCTTTCTACCAATTTCCCATCCAGTTCCACGCCCAACGCATTGCACCCGAACTTTTGCACGCCCGAAATCAACCAGCGACCGTCTCCGCAGCCCAAATCCACCAGCAGTTGGTCAGGTGTCAAGGCGACGTCATTTTCCTCCAATTTTCGCCATACAGCGTCAATAATCGCAATAGGCGAGGGGCTGAACGGTGCAAACAATTCGAGACGACTTTCGTCACGCTGCAACGTCAAGGCCTCATTGGCTCGCGCTCTAGCGGCTTCAAGCACAAGCTGACGTACTTGACGGCGGCGGTGGTGCGATGTAGCCATGTTGGGGGTGGATGGGGTAGTCAGCACTGGCCAGCAAAAATCCGGTTCACGAGGTTTTCATTGGTGGAAAAAAGCGTTTCTAGCTTCTGATTGGATGAAATGTTTACTGGAGACCGTTGCAACGGTCATTGAGCAACATGGCGCCCAGGAAGTTCCGGACGGCCGCCGTGCGGCCCGAGACGCACGACAGCGACAGCGATGAGGCGCCCGAAGTGGTGACCAAGCAGAGCGCCGAGCAGCAGGCGCAGCAGCAGCGCCAGAAGGAGCAGGAGGCGCGTGCACAGGCCAAAGAGGCGGCGAAAAGGTGTGTCATAAGTGGTTTTCAGCGCTTTAATCCGCTTTTTCAGCCATTAAACGGTGTTTTAACGCGTGATGCAATTGCCAATTGGTGTAGGAAACGCAAGAGCAAGCAGGACGCGCAGGAAGAGGTACTGGAACTGTCGGAGGAGGTGCTGGCGGCCGTCGCAGCCCGCGAACAGGAGGAGCAAGTGGCAGAGCAGGAAGCGGCCAAGGAACAACGTCGAGAGGACAAGCGACGCGCCAAGAAACAGGCCAAACTGCTGCAGCAGAAGACGCACACGAGGCAGTTCGGCAACATTCAGGTGCAGACGCTGGAAGCTTTGGAGAAGACGCACAGCAGGGAGCTGACGGACGACACCAAGCAGTTTCTGCAACGACGCACGGCCCCCAAGAGAGAGAGGATGGATGTGCTCAAGGGACACCCCGCGTTCTTCAGCAAGAAGCAGAAACAACGAGCGTAGAGGAAATGCCAGCAACGATTTGTTTTTCTTACTACGACGAGCTTGACTGGACGTGACGGACGTGCACTTGGAGACTTTCAAGGGATTGTGCACTACATGTAGAGAATCATAACTCTGACGCCTTGTTTTGATAAGGCAATGGGAGCCCTTCAAACGAGGTCGCGTCGTTCGCGTTGGATCACGACTCTCAGCGCCTCGTCCGTGGACATGTTGGACAAGGTGGTGGCCGAAAAGGTCTTCTGGAAGGTGTTGCCGGTGCGTACGAGCGCAATTAACAGAGGAATTCCACCTGCAGCTTCGATCGACTTCTTGTTCGCGTCACTAAGCGACAACTTGGCTAGCGCACCAGCTGCGTACTCTTTTTCAACGCTGCTGCCGTCTTGCAGCAGTGCCACAAGCTCCTGAAGGCCCCCAGCTGCAGTAATTGCTGCAGTGTTCTCCAGGTCGAATGCGAGACGAGAAAGAATGCAAGCGGCTATCTCTCTGCGAACGTTGAAATCATCGCGCATCACCGTCACGAGCGGAGGGATGCAGCCCGCTTCAGCCATCGCCTTCCTGTTCGCATACTCCCTCGCCAATTCTGCTAGCATGAGTAGGAGTACCAATGTAATCTCCCCTTTTTGGATGTTGCTGTTGCCGTCCCGCAGCAAATGCACCAGTGTCGGAATGGCACCGGCAGCTCTGATCGCCGATTTGTCGGGCATCGTCGCCAAATTTCGTAGTACTAGCCCGCTAACTTGTTTCAGCAGGTCATCGTCTTCACTGAGAAGAGTTATCAGCGGTGGAACGACACCTGCTGCCCCCAACGCAGCTTTGATCTGGTCAGATCCTATCGAGAGAGTTAAAATCACTGTCAGTACGTGTTGTGTCTGCAAGTGGCTGCCATCGTGCAGCAATGTCACGAGTTGTTGTATCCCCCGGCAGCTTCGATCGTGGCTTGTATCCTCGCAATCTTCGCCAGGTTTCCCAGCACAACCACAGCAGACATTTTCAGATTCCAATTGGCATTGCTGAGTAATTTCACTAACGGAGGAATTCCCCCGCCGTCTCAATGAGAACTGAATTCTCCGAGAGCTGCGAGAGAATCACGAGCGTATCAACGGCGTGTTGTTTCTGAAGTTCATTACCACTACGCACCAACCGAACCAGTCGTCGAATTCCACAGCAACTCACAAAAACTGCCTCAGCTCTTTCGTTGACAATCAGAGCGTGCAGTGCAATCAACGCGTAGTTTGCACACAGAGCAGTAGGGTCATCCATCAGGCTCACAAGTGGGTGAACTCCTTTTGCTGTTAGAATCGCACTGGGCATTTCAGGATGTATCGCCAACTCGGACAACACGCCGGCAGCTTTTTCTTTGGCAACGAGAGCCCCCTCTCGAGTTATTGCCACCAGTGTCGGAACAGCACCGGCGTCAAGTAGCGCGACGTGGCCGCCGAATTGTGTTGATAAATTCAACAGCGTCGACATGGCAATTTCTCGTGGAGTGCCGCTGGTGTTTCGCATCATGGACACAAGAGGTGGAATCCCTCCTGCTGCCGAAATCTTGCGTTTGTTGTCGTCGTTGCTTGAAAGTCTCGATAAAACCAACGCAGCGTTGGTCTGTTGTTTCTTGTTACCAGTCCGTAGCAGTGTCACCAATGGAGGAATTCCTCCACAAACTGCAATGGTAACTTGGTTCGTGCACCTCTCGGACAAAGTCGCCAAAGCGATTGCAGCTTTTTTCCTTTTCCGCGAACTGGTATCCACTGCGTTATCAGGTCAGGGATCGTCTCCTGCGAAGTGTCGAGTGAATGTTGCTGGCCCATTTCGTATCTTCCAAGTGAATTCGCGACTGATGGTTTAGTTGAAGGTTCCTACGATCTCATCCTTTTCAATGGCTACATTCGCTACAGTACACACGCAATACTTAATGCTGTAGACTACTATTCGTTCATGAATCAAGTGTAGATTTCGATAATACATGTAGGTATTTCTTGCTATTCTTCCTATATGTAAAGTTCATGTGAGTTTTCACCTAAAAGAAGGCAAAACACCGATTCATGCCTACACAGTTGATCTTTTGGTCTCCCAGTTCGTTCGAGAGCTCCGCGGTCATAAAAGCATGCACAGTTGTGGTCACTTCACTTGGTTTCGTGCACTCCGGAAGAGCAGTTTGAACAACTTGGTCGATCAAAGCCCGACGAATAGGATATTCAGCCTCACCCTCCTCCTGTCTCGTGAGCACTTTCCCCCATAACTCGAGGTCCTGACGCTCTACCAGATAACGAGCCAAGTCCTTGAACAAACCGTTCTCGGTGGTCACGCGGATGAGATCGTCGTCACAATCGCTGCCTCCTCGACGATAAGCCAGGAAGGCCAAGTACGGATCCACTTTCTCGCAGAACGTACCAACCACCTTGGAGTCGTAGTATTTGTTTTTGGTCAGGAACTGCTGAGGGTTCTTGTTCAGAGTGATATAGACTTTGCCGATTGCATTGTGCGTAGCAGTGTCTGCTTTTTTCCGAGATATACGCGACTCCAGCCATGGCTGTATGAGATCTAGGCGATTGCGCTTCTCAACCTGATCGCACAACTCGTCCACGGAGCACTGGGTAACGAGCTTTAACAAGTTTTTGATATAGTTGTCATCGCAGCCCAAGTCAAGGAGCTTGCCGATGACAACGGCAGCTTTATCCGGACTCACTTTCGTCACGTAGATACGGATGCTTTCCATCGAGTTGCTTGAGTACAAATACTGTACCAACTCCTCCACTACGTCGTAGCGGTCGCACAAGTGAATGAGCAGATGCGGGTTCTGCACATTTGAGTCCTTCAAAATGTTGAGCACGAAACACTCGACCACTTTTGCCATCGCCCCAGCTCGCAGATACACTGACAAGGCCATCATGACATCCGACTGGGCAACAAGATCACCCAGTTCTACTGAGCATTCGAGTTTGTCCTCCAACAACCACGTCTGAACCAACTTGCCACGGCCTTGAAGCATGACGCTACGGACCAACTCGATACCTTCCACCTTGTTCAACGTACTTTTCTCAAGCAGAACGGAGAAGTACTGCAGGATCGGCTGAGGTTGATCGAGTTGGGCAGGCATTTGCTGGAACAACTCAATCGTTTGTGGTGTACGGAGAATTCCTTGGGGTGATGCTGCCGCGAGACGAGATGCGCCCGTCTTTCAGACTAATGAGACGATTGAACTCGGTCGAGTAGAAATGTTCCGCTCCTGGGAGATTCATACGCGAGGCCAAAGCCAACGCTAACTGTGGATCTCGCATCGTGTTCAGCACGTACGGCACTAGCTTTGGCCTGTTAATCGCAAAGTGCACAACTCGACCTCGCTGCGTAATACCCAGCAAACCTTTCGACTTGGTTTCCAGACACGTCACGAATGGTGTGTCCTGTGTGAACTGAGCTTGGTACACGAGCTTCCCCGAGTGTGCGTCAAACAGGAAAAGATACCCGAGCTTGGTGATCATGTACACGATATCATCGTCCGGACTCACCACCATTGACACAGGAAAATCGTCCTGTTCATCCGGATCAAAGGGAATCCGCTGTGGCGGGAGATGAAATAAACCTTGAGGTGCATCATGATCATGGCCCAATTCCATGCAAAAGAGCTGAATTCGCTGACCTTCACCCTTGGAACCAGCAAACACCAGCACCTGCACCTCCTCCTTTCTCGAACGAAGCTTCATCTGCGCGAAGGCACCCATATAACCTTGTAGAACTTGACTCGCTTTTTTCTCCGTTGAGTAGAGCTGCATAGTACCAATGATGCATCCTCCTTTGGTTTGTGAAGTACCAACGAGCAACATCCATTTCTTGTCGAGGGAAGCCTCGTAGCTTACAATTTGTGTCTCGGCGCCCAGACTTGCACTGCGATAAAACACTTTAGTTGGAGCTGAACCATCATCAATGTTCCAGTGATACACGGCGGACGCGGTGACCATCGCGATGGTATCGATGGCAATCCAATGCCAAAAGACGATCGCCTCCATCATCACGTGGCTCTTGATCTTCGTCCGCAGATCCATGTTGAAAATCTGGAGCTGGTTTTCTGAGCGCAGGGCGATGAGGTTTGCGGGGTTGATAATCGCTGCGTCGGCGTAGATGGAACGGCGTTGAACGGCATTGCCCGCCGCCAAGTCTACAATTGCAATGCTGGGCTGACCGTCAAATATTCCACTGACGCACACGAACTTGTCCGATTCCATTGACGTCGTGGGGGACTTGATATAGTCTCGGGACATACCCAACGCACTCAGCTGCAACAGAATGCATTCAAATAGTAAGGAAATTAGCGAATGTATCTCTCAACAATGGCATTAGAAAGATGCGCACATTGAACACTTCTCGATAGGTAACCGGGAGTTCATGGTAGGGATTTACGACTTCTTGAGCCATTTTTTCCTAGACTCGGAAGCTTTTGTGCAGGGCGTCGGTCTTATCAAACTGGAAGCAAGTTGCTTGTAGAACTCGCGCACAGAACTCCAAGTGCAAGACATCTGCGGACAAATTTGATGTGATAAGAACAAAACTTCAGACGCTGAAACTCCCATTCATCGCGTGGTAGACCCAAGAGCACAGAACACGACACCCAGACCTTATCGTCAAATTAAGCTGCTACTGCTTTCAGAGTCAATAAGTGGACGTCGAATCGCAGCCTTTTCTTGGACTGATCGCTGAGCAAAAAGACTGCTTCCAGGCCGCCCCGAAGAAGCTTTCGACAAATGCCAATAGCAATTTGGATGACCATCGATCCTCAGAGTGTGCGGTCAACAATAAAATATAGTTCAATCGCCGTTGCTTTGATAGTTATTGCAGTAGCAGCAGGTGTCGCTCCGTTGATTGCACTGGTACGGGGCGGCAACGATGTACTGGTACAAAGTAGTTGCCATGCGACTGTCGTTTCGTACTAAAGAAACTGTGTAAACGCACGATTCCTCCCGCTTCAACAATTTTACCCCGGCGAAATTTGCGCAACGTAAAGTATCGGTGCCATGGTTCCTGCTTCAGAAATTTTGATGCTGTTTGCGTCGGTAAGGATTGATCCTTAGCGACAAGAAGTTGACTTTTGAGTGGATTAGCTGAAGCTGGCACCTTACATGTATTTGAGTTCGACGATCCGACTAATACACAGCATCATTAAAAGCTAGGCGTTGACCACCGCAGAGCCATTAAGATACGAAAACAAGTCGCACCATCTTCAACTCGAATACTGCTCGTAGCTTACGCCTGCAATTTCACCAGGCAGTTCCTTAAAACGGAAGATGTGCTTACGTTATCGGGACTAATCGGCTACAATTGAGAAATGGTACTAATCAGTGCCCTTGTTTGGTAAACACGTAACATCAAGCAGTTTGCGTGTTTTGCTACCCGTCAACTTGTGTGTCTTGCTCCGATTGCGCCCATTACCTGCGAGAGCCAATTCCGCTTTTCACTTTTCTTTTTGCATCCAGTTCCCAAAGCAAACTCAACGAACTAAGCACCTGCACCTCGAGACGATGGCGTTTCCGGAGACTTATCGCGCGTACCAGTACGAAAATTACGGCCCCATTGAGAAAGAGCTCAAGATCCGCTCCGGTCTACCGCAATTGAAACTCGACGCCCAGCAAGTCCGCATCAAGGTTCGCAGTGCTGCTTTGAATCCGATTGACTACAAGGTGGCGGAGTTTTACGGCCAAGTGATGGTGGGCAAAGCTCCGAGTGCTGATCACCCATTTGGCATTGGTTTTGATGCTGCTGGTGAGGTGGTTGAAGTGGGATCGGGAGTTCAGCGACTGAAAGTTGGTGATGCAGTTTATGCCTCGACACCGACGCCTATCGTCGGAACTCTGGCGGAGTATCTCGTCCTTAACGAAGAGGCTGTAGCGCTCAAGCCAACTAACATCGACTTTAACGAGGCTGCGGGTGTGCCTCTGGTGGCGTTCACTGCTTACGCCGGTATGGTGAACTACACCAAACTTGAAAAGGGTGAAACTATCCGCATTTTGGGCGGTAGCACTGCAGTGGGCATGTTTGCCATTCAGCTTGCGCACGATATGGGGGCCCGAGTGATTGCGACGACGAGTACGCGCAATGTCGAGCTCGTGAAATCGCTGGGTGCGGATCACGTTGTCGACTACACCAAGGAAAAGTGGCTGGACGTTCTGGAACCTCACTCGGTTGACGTTGTGTACGATTGCGGAGTGGACCCCGTGGCTTGGAACAACGGAGCTCAAGTGGTGCTCAAAGCGAAGACTGGACGTTTTGTTACGCTCCTGCCGACGATTGAGCCTGCAATTGACTCCGAGTTCGGAGCAAAGCTGCTTGGTTTCTTCAGCGTGGAGGACAAATTCGCTGAAACGCTAGCGAAGATCACGAAGTACATTGAAGACGGAAAGGTGAAGCCCGTGGTCGACAGCATCTACCCTTTCGACAAGGCTCTGGAAGCATTCGCGAAGCTGAAAACGGGGCATGCGCAGGGCAAGATCGTTGTGAAGGTACACCCATAAATCATCGTCGGGCCGCAGAATTCGATCTTTGGTGCTGCCATTGAAGCAAACAGGAACAACGAGTTTATCGTACAGTAGCAGGACTTCTGGTATGGCCTTCAATGCCAGAGTCATATCGAATCAATCCACGAATTTCACTTGAAGCAGTGATCATTGCGTTTGATTCATTGCTTGGCAACACAAATTTATACCAAAGAAAAATCAGTAAAAGTCAGCCCGACGGGTAACAAGGTTTCCTTACGTGGGAAGCAGTCTGCATTTATATATGCAGTATTTGTTCACTCAAGTTAGTATTCACCAAACTTCGGAAGCAAGGATAGAAGCTTGATTAGGGCAAATCTGGCGCACGTGGCTGTTTGGCGCGAAGGCATCCGTTCGAGATGATCGTGATATGTATCACACCTCTACACGTGAATCCAGATATTTCATCACGTAACTCATTTCAAGCTGTGAAGACGGCGGAACGTCGCTGAAAAGATTGTTGTCGATGGAGCTCTAGCTGCGTGAAGGATATCCAATCAAAGTCACATTATGTCTTTATACATGAGTAAAACCGCCATCAGCGCCAGGATCATGCCGCCCGAGTGTTGATATTCCACATAGCCTCCTCCTCAGTATCTGCAAACGTTTTGATACGCTTCTCCACATCTTCGAGCTTCATTCGCTTAGCCGGGTCAAAGTCGCACATAGCACACACCAACGCCCACTGCTCCTCCGACATACTCTTAGGTTGCTGCAGAAACTTTCCATTCTTGAGATGCCACTTCACAGAAATGTCAGGAATCAATCCCCACGGCAACATTCCTGACACGGCTTCTACGATACACATGCCGAGTGAGTACACATCTGCCTCAAACGATATTTTCCCAGTGGCGATAAATTCGGGTGCACGCCAACGAATCGCCCCAAGATGTTCAAACTGAGGAGAGGACTCCGAGTCGAAGACACTCATTCCGAAGTCTGTGAGCATTGCCGTGTTTCCGTCCACCAAGATGTTGTTGCCTTTTAGGTCTCCATGAATGATACTTCTACCGTGCAGCAGTTGGAGGCCATGCGTCACGTCAAGCAGAGCTTGCCAAGCGCACGATCGACCTGTCTTCTCTTGCCGGCGCAGGTATTCAGGCAGGCAACCCCCGGCGATATATTTACATACCATAAAACAAGGAGAGCCAACGTGGCAGGCACCATACAGCTGAACGACGTTGGGATGCCGACTTGCATCGTGCCAAACGTTAACTTCACGTAGAAAATCGTTGCGACTGCTTTCCGATGAAATCTCAACGCACTTAATGACAACAGCTGCATTCATGTACGTTCCGTGATAAATCTTTCCAAATGATCCACGATTAAAGGATTCACCCTCCACCTGAACTTCATGACGCGCGATAAACCACTTTTCTTCAAGCGGGACTTCTAATCCAGAGAAACCAACCACCTGACTCACAACAGCATGCAGGAATTTCTGTTCGTCTTTTGAGTAGTACTTCTTGTTGTGCCGAATTTCATGGGTGATCAGTGCTAATGCTTCGGTTTGAGCATTCACATCATCGAGATCTTTGAGTAGACTGCTGATCTCACTGCCAAATAACTGATGTCGCATTGTTTCTCGTTCGGCTTCCCATCGCGACCACCACACACCATTAATACTTTGATGGTTTAAACGATCAATTTCACGGTGCAAATCTGCGAGTCTGTCCGCTAGCGACCGAGCACCCACCAGACGAAACAGCTGTGGCTTGCCTCCATTGCTCACTAGAAGAGCCTCAAGTCTAGTTTTCACAATACCGACGGTGTAAACTCCACGATTCAAAAGTGAATGTAGTCTTTCCAGTACGTGACGGCACAACGGTTCTGCTTCGCTCATCGCCAAACAGAGGCTTGAAATTGCGCTTAAATTACCCGACATCCATGTCAATATCTGTCCTGCGATCAGTTTGTTTTGTTCGTTTTCACTGTGAACCAACTCCCTCAATACTTCATGACCGCCAGCACTCCTTACTCTAGAGCGGACGATATCGTCCCCATATGTGCAAAGACCCAAAAGCGCTGCCAGACCTTCGTGTATTCTCTTGTGGTTTCCTGGCTTCACGATAAATTGTATCAGAGCTTCTACGCCACCTTTCGTTGCGCATAGTGACTTGATTTCAAAGTCTAAATGATGAGCCATAAAACCCAAAACGCCCGATGCGTGTTCTCTCTGGACTGGAGTTCCATCGATGACCAGATTAAGCAAACGATAGACTGAACCAGTCTCAGACAATATGAATTTCTGATTTCTGCGGTTATCAAACGCAAGATTCCACAGTGCTCTAACAGCATATTCCTTCAGCCTGTCATTGCCGGTACGTACCAGTGCAACCAATTGCGTAATGCCTCCTGCATCAGCAATTTTTGATTTATTCACATCTTCACAAGACAGATTCGAAAGTGCGTAAGCAGCTTTCTCCTTCTCCAACCCTTTGCCATTCTGTACCAGCGCAACTATTGGAGGAATACCCCCCGCTGCCGCAATTGTGCTTTGTAAGGAACAATTCACAGACAGCCTTGAGAGTGCCCACACGGCGTTGCTTTTTTGCCTGGCGTTGCCGTCCTGTACCAGCGCAATCAATGGTGCGATTCCTCCTGCTTCAGCAATTATCTTTTGATTCGCACTACAATGCGATAGAGCTACTAACGCTCCAGCAGCTCTTTCCTTCTGCACCTCGTTTCCATTGCGTGCCAGCGCGACTAATGGCGGAATGCCTCCTAATTCAGCTATTGTCCCGCAATTCACATCCAACAAGGCCAGGTTTAAAAGTACCCCGGCAGCATTTTCCTTCTGCACACCATTTCCGTCTCGTAGCAACGCAACAATTGGAGGAATACCCCCCAAAGTCGCCAATTTCGCTTGAAAAAAACAGTTCGCAGACAGATTCAAGAGCGCCCGCATGGCGTTTTCTTTTTGTTCATCGTTGCCGTCCCTAACCAGCGCGATCAATGGAGAGAGACCTCCTGCTTTCGCAATTTTCACTCGATTGGCATCAACAACGGCTAAATTCGAGAGTGCAAATGCAGCTATCTCCTTCTGAACGTCATTGCCTTCCCGTAGCAATGCAACTATTGGAGGAATCCCCCCACTGTCGCAATCTCCACTTGGAACGAGCTGTTGACGGACAGATTTGAGAGCGCCCACACCGCATTTTCCTTCAATGTGGCGTTTCCATCCTGCACGAGCGCAACCAACAGCGTAATACCTCCTGATTGAGCGATTTCCACTTGGTTAGCATCAAATGCGGTAAGATTTAAAAGAGCTGCAGACGCTTTCTCCTTTTGCAAAACATTCCCGTCCCGTAGTAACGCAACGATCGGAGCAATCCCCCCGGCGGCCGCAATCTTCTCTTGGTAGGACGTGTTCTCCGCTAGATTTGACAGCGTCCACGCTGCCTTTTCCTTCTGTTCGTCGTTGCCGTCTCGTACGAGCCCAACCAACGGCGGGATTCCTTTCGCGGCGACGAGCTGATCCCCAATACACGAATCACACGACAAATACGTCAATGCGCCAGCAGCTTTGGCTTTCTGCGTGCTGTTGCCGCTCTCCATGAGCGCAATCAAAGTGACAATTCCTCTGGCTGCTGCAATCTCCACATGCTCTGCCCTGTTCAAACTCCAGTCTACAGACGCAGATCCGTATCTTTGCAGGTCGCCGGTACTCACCCACGCCACTAACGGAGGGATCCCTCCTGCAGCCACAAACGTCTGCACCTTCATCGTCCTCATGAGCTCCAGCAGCGTCTCTGCAGCCTCTTCCCTCTCCAGTGCGCACAACATCTCTCTTATTTGCTGCATGTTAAAGTCTGGCACCCAGTTTTACTCCACCCCTATTTCTAGTTACTCCCTTAATTACGATATCCTGTATTTCCTCCAATCACAATCGAGAGTTCGGGATCTTGAAGCGGCGCATACATTCACTCTCGATTCCGCATCCTGGGGACTTCAATGGCTGGAGCGGCCAAGAAACCTTCGGACGTGGCTGCTGCAGAGGCCGCAGCGGCTGCCCAAGCGCTGGAGAAGGAAGCTGCAGCTGCCGCCGAGGCACGGGAGGCCCAGCGAGAGGCGGAGGAAGCGGCCGCGAGGCTCAAGAAGCAGCAGGAGCAGGACGATCTGGACGTCGTGGCCGTCGGAGCCGTCGCGCACGTGATTCGACGCGCTTTCTACGCATTTTACGCGTCTCCAGAGGCTGCAGATGACGCGGTGGATGTTCACGATGATAACGCAGAAACTCCCGTGGATGGAGAGCCCCAACAAGCCACAGAACAACCAGCAGAAGGCTCCAAGCAGGAAGAACCTCAACAGGACGAGTTGCAGGCTGCAAATGGCCTCAATCAGGAGGATATAAAGTCTCCCAGGGACACAGAGTTGAGTCCCTTTGTGGCGCTCGCTCAGGCGCGTAAAGACGCCATCGCCTCGCAGCTGGAGGAGAAGCACGACCGGGCGAGAACGCTGCTCCAGTTCATGGAAGAGAGACAGCGCGAAGCGGCAGAAGCGGATGCTCGGAATGCAGAAGAGTTGAGTCACAAGGGGCTTGTGGTCAAGGCGCAGATTCCGGTGGGGCCGACGCACTTGAGACTGGATGAAGAGGAGCTGAGGGCGGCTACAGATGCTGGAAAGAACTTTGGGGAGTTTGCAGACTCGCTGCTGCATGCCAAAATGCTGGTGGAAGAGTACGAACAGAGGAGGAAAGAGGTGAGCGGCAACTTGAAGCGAGCGATGCCATCCCCGTCGAGAAAAACTGCGGCTGGAGAGGTGAGTAGTGAGAATGGAGAGTTTTTTGGATACTTGGATACAACCATGGCTTCAAGCATACGAAAGGAAGCGACGCTTGAGCAGCACAAATATCATATTGCGGCGGTTAAAGTCGCACATGCAGAGCACCGTGAGGCAAGCACAGCAGGTAATATTTCGCCCCCAAAAGATGGTATGAACAACGGTGGAGATAATGTGCCAGATCTGGTTGCGACGACGTTAACACCATTATCGACCACTCAACTGGAACGACAGCAGATAAAAGCATCGAAACAAGGTATGAACCCCGTGGAGAAACGAAAAAACGTAGCGATTCTGGAGCGCATGCAGACGAAACTCGACTTCGTCCGAAACCCGCGTTATGCAGTACCGGTTCAGTCCAGCATCGTAAAGGATCGCATGGAAGAGGATGTAACCGAGAGCAATATCCACCCGAAACCCAGTTTTGACATCGTGCCAAAGCCTCCCGTCACGTTTACAAACTACGATATTGGCGGCATCTACGAGCAAATTGTATATGTGCGAAATACGAGCTCGCTATCTCGGCGGGCACGCATTCTTCCCCCAGCTACAATTTTCTTCGTGATGGTGAGCATCTCCTTTCCAGAAGCTAGCGGGATGGTCGCCCCTGGAATGCACATCCAGCTACGCGTTCGGTTTACACCAGACTCCCGAGCGGACTACAAAGACAGCTTCACCGTTCAATACGAAACAGAGCAATTAGTGGGGCCTGGATCAAGCGGAATACCGGGCGCTGCTGGGTCAGCGGAGATTGTAGTTCCACTGATGGCACACAGGGAGCCTCCTGAGCTGACATTGCCGCTGATAATTCGTGCACAGAATACGCTAGTTGGTGGTCGCTCGGTCACATCTCTGGTTTGTAAGAACCTTGGTGGAAAGGCACGATTTTGGCTGCTATGTGAGCCGGCATGGTCTCGACTGGAACAACTTCAGATGTCCATCGATGGTAACTCCCCGACTCGTTCTGCAGTCGATATGCTGGGCGGGGAGTACCAACATGAAACTGTAATGGGTGTGGGCCCCTTCCGCATCACACCGAATGATTTTGAGCTGGACAAGGGGCAAAGTGTGACGTTTGACCTCACTTACGCCCCTTCTGGCATAGGTGAACAACGCGAGCGGTTTGTCATGGTATGTGATAACTGTCTCGTTCGTGTATTCCAGATCCTCGGTCGCGGGTGCCAGGTGGATATAGCTGTCACACGCGTGAACGATGCACCCATCGACACAACAATTACCGAAATGGGACCTCTAGACCGGTTATTTTTTACAGAAGAAGTCCTCGTGAACGCTCGCGCTCACAAGACGATTGTGCTTGCAAATGATACACCAATAGATGTCAAGTTCTTCTGGAAAATTCTCCCTCTAGTCGAAGAAGAACAGCGTGACGGTGAAGGCAAAGATAAGACTATGGTGCTTTCACTGTCATCGGATTCGGCCCCACCTTTCAGAATCACTCCTGACAGCGGCATATTTTCGTTATCATCATCGGAAGAGTTCGCAATCGAGTTTTTGCCTACTAGAGCAAAACCTTACGCGTACCAAGCAACGTTAATGGTCAACGATATTCCAGCTTGTAGCATGCCAGGTCCTGGCCAGATGACTCATTTAAAGGCGGCATTTCAGATTCAGATCCATGATGACGCTCCACTCAGTCCACGAGCTGCAGCAAAAGCAGCAGCAAGAAAATTGCAAGATGCAATGCCAGGATTCTCTGTGCAACTTCGTGGACAAGGGAGACTTGGCAGCTTTACAATTGATCCACCACTGAAAAATTCATGGGATCCTATTGTAGATGATGGGGTTCATCACACTAAAACCAGAGAGTGCGAGTCTGCCCAGTTGCTAATACAGGACCATAATTATTCCGCCAGCGTATCGCTTCGGAACCAGGTCGATGCACCTGTTGGCTATCGCTGGGATGTCACGGGGCTACGTCAACGGCACGTAGCAGCCAGTGGTGCGCCTTTGATCTCTTCCTTAACGCCAGCAACGAAGGTTTTCCAGCATTTCGATCTGAGAATTTCGCCAAGTATGGGGGAGTTATCTCCTTTGGGCCAGCAGCAAGTGGAAATAACACTAACACCAAAGGCAACAGGCTTTTTCACTGAGCGTCCCGTGCAGAATTACTGCACTGGACGACGCAAGTAATTATTGTGCACCACGCTTCGAGCGGTGGTTAATTCTTGAGGGGCGTGTTGCTGGGGCGGAAATTGAAATCACAACGAGGGAAGTTGACTTTGGGCTTGTCCTTGTTGGTGCAAGTGCTGAGTCAAGTATCACCATCCGAAATCCTTCTTGCAATATCCAGACGCACTGGAAATTAGTACATCTTGAGGGTTCTACCTCAGGTGGTGGAGACCCATCAGTAGGACCGCACCTACAGCAGTCCCCAGTTGGAGCAAGACTTCGGCGATCAAGCTCGAAAGAATCCGTGATCTCCCGTAACTCGATAATCTCTTCAAGTTCTGGCAACGAGACAGAACGCAGCCTTTTCACTTCAAGAGATATATTACCGCGGGCCACCGTAGCTTTCGCTCCGGAGACCGGAGTACTCGCACCTGGAGAAGTTTTCACTGTGAAAGCTACATGCATGGCTGGGTCACTTCCCGAAAGATTTCGAGGTCATTTCAGTTGCCAGGCAGCGCCAGAATCCCGATTTTTCGGAGCCAACAATGTCGGTGCTCATGCGGCCGTATCAGCACGGGCAGAAATCCAGTGCCCTAATGTTTTCCTCTCAACTACTCGGTTGCCACTAGGCACAACGTACTTGGGTGTAGAGATTCACCGAGCGATTGACCTCGTGAACGTTTCCAATCTGGAAGCTGCATTCAAATTTGTCGAGCCCGAAGGTGCCTCCAGAGCGTATACCATCACGTTTTCCCCAAAGCAAGGCACAATTCATTCAAAAGAGCGGCTTGCCGTCACGATAAACTACACGCCACGTCAAGTAGGGCGGTTCACGGTCATACTGGCATGCAGTGTGCGTGGTTTGCCGGCCCCGCTAGGATTCGAGCTTTCGAGCAACCACAAGGGTCTTGTTCTCACGTATGATCTGCTTCAAACTCGGGCGGTCACAAAATTGTTGACACGAAATGAACGCTTACTGGGCACCACCAGTCTCATGTTGCCGAAGTCGCCGAAAGAGATCGCCTTGGAGCGAGGCATTCCGCTCACAGACTGCGACCTGGAACCGGAGACTACTCCACTGAGCAATGTTCCTAAACTCTCATTCGGTGACAACGTGCCGCTAGGTGAAAGACGGACACTCTCTCTTTTGATTCGAAACTACAGCGGCATCGAGGCAATTGTCGACCTTGAGGCGAAGAAATTTCCTGCTGCAGCAGTGAACGCTTCACTTCTTGTCGCCGGAACGACAAGTGCTGTCGTGGAAACGTTAACGCGGCAAAATAGTACCCATTTTTCTCCGAGCAAAAGCAGGCATAAGAACAGACTCACCCAGTCCAAAAGTACGCGGTCACTTGGGTCTAACAGAACGGGCTCCTACCGGACGAGTGTTGTAGGTCAAGAAAACCCCACAAAGCCGCGACTGACGGATGCCAAAGACATTGAGAACCGATTTCAATCCGATAATGGTCGAGCTTATCTGCGTCAACGCGCTGAAGACGTGGAAGATCGGCATATACTACGTGAAGGGCGTGGTGTAGCATTTCAACTGCACCCAGCACGAGTTCATATACCACCCTGGGAGCAGGTCGTCGTGCGTGTCACGTGCTTCAACAACATGCCGGGCACTTATGTCGACGATGTGGTAAGTCGAGCAACTGGGGTGCCTCCTGTGTTTCTTCACGCAAACGTGGGTGTTATTGGAACTCCACTCGCATTGGACCGCAACTGCGTGGGGCTGCATTTCGGCAAACCCGTACCTGCAGGACAGCCCCAAGTCTTGCTTCGACAACCAATATTAACATACGGCGATGTCTGTATTCGTGCTCCAAGCATCACAAGGACATTGCGTGTGGTAAATCGCGGACCACAACGCGCTCGCCTTAAGTGGAAACTGGTGGAGAATGGAAGGGAAGATCAACTCGTGAACGTAACCTTGCGCGTTGATTTTGGATCACGTGTGCAGCTTCACATCACGCCATGCGATGAGAACAATAGCGGTGCTGCCACATTACCTTTCGTAGTGGAACCTCAGTCGGCCATGATTCCAGCATTCAGCACCACTCCGTTCCGTGTTACGTTTGATCCACCTAAGCACGGAATATCAGCGCCAAGAGCACTTTTGTTAGCAGATGCGTACTGGTATGACACCAGTCAGGATGAAAAATCTGACACAGACAACACCAGCGCTGCAACTTGCAGCAGCACCACACTCCCTGACGGAGGTGATCCTCGTGAAGAAGACGCCCAAAGCCCGACGCGACAAAATAACAACAGTCCACCCAGCACGACTCATGTTGCTGCAGGGAAAGCTTTTACAGCTGTACGGATGGCAAACGCGATGGTTCGAAAGCCTGGCCCCGTGACAGGTAGTATCCCAGCGTCATCCTACAGCCCCAAGTGCGTCCGTGTGCTACTTTCCGCTGATGTTATCGAGCCAGAGTTGTCCATTGACAAACCAAGGCAACAACTTCAGCAACTTCAAACTCCACCACCTCTATCAGGAAGAAGCGGCGCAAAAAGAAATAGCATTCCTTCGATGGTAATCTCTCTTCCCCAGCAACTCGCTTCGTATCACATCAAGTTCACGACGTGGTCAACGCTGATGTCAACGTCAGCAGCACAGCATCATTTTCACCAACGCGAGCTCATTTTGGTAAACAGGTTGGGTTCGAGAGTGACGTTCCGGTTGGAGTGTGATGGCCCATTTGCTGTCGCTCAAGCCGATTCACTAGCACCTCGCCACCCCTTGTCGATGGCCGATCTACCACCAGCACACCGTCGTTCAACAGCCCAGGGTGAGTCGTACATGTTCATGCTGCCACCTCAGATGTCTGTGCGTATCGATCTGCGGTTGCTACCCTCAGCGACGGTGGCAGCAGATTCAAAGCCCAAACCAAAACCTCTTCTTCTTCAGCAGCAGCCACTTCACTCGCAGTTTGATGGAGAGCTCCGTGTCAAATTTGCCACGAAATCGGTTCAGACAATTCGACTCGCAGCTATTGTGCTGCGACCTGCAATTGTTGTGTCTCCATCGGACTTTTTCTTTGGACGGGTTCACCTCTCAGCCTCTCGGTTACTAGTACTACGCCTAGCAAACCCAACCGTTGTGCCTGCGCGCTTCGCCATCCAGCACGTACCAAGACCAAAACCCATCTCTCGAGCTCAGCATCAGGAAATTCGTCAACACCACGCACATTTGACGGACGAGCCGACCGTTTTCACATTCTCGAAACTCTCAGGCGAGCTGCGTGGACCCACCACTTCACTGAAGTCTGCAGGCGGCTGGTTACCTACCACCGACTCCATGCGCGACTTGCTAGGCGAAGAGGCCACCACGACGCACCCGCTCGTCCACGCTCCGCTGGAACTTCGTGTTGAATTTCATCCTCGCGAAAATGGTCGTCGATATAAAAGCCGCTTTCGCTTTGCTGTGGAACATGGTCGTGATTTTGAAGTGGTCCTCGAAGGCACTGGACACCTTGACGAAGTGGACGATCCGAGCGACGGAGATCGCCCTCTTGTGCGTGTTCACGAGCTTGAGCACTCGTATCATATCTTCCGCGGGACCTGAAATTAACCTGTACAAGGAATTTGGGCATAATAACACGTGAGACAAATAGGTGAATAGAATCGTGTTGAGTTCTTGGGCCTTGTGCAACGAGCACGAAGGTTCATACGCTTGAGAGGGTAATAAGCAGACGTGCGCGGCGAGAGGTGTTGCCACTACTTACCGCATCATGCACGCATGTTAAATACAGTTTTTGTCCAGCCATCCTGACTGGGCACGAGCTCGAGCACCGAGTGGAATGGAATCTCCAGGTCCGGGCTGCTTTCGATGGGCGCGCCCAGGAAATACGAGTAGAGCACTTGCAATGTGGAGATGTGCGAGACCACGAGTACGGGGCCTGTGTGCTGCTCGATATCGATGAGAACAGGCTCCAAGCGCAGCATGAGATCTTGATAAGACTCGCCACCAGGGAAACGAGTACGCCACGGATCTTTTTCGTACGCCGAATACGCGTCGGGCATTTGATCCTTCATCTGATCCATTGTCATGCCGTAGCATTCGCCTTTATCCAACGGATTCAACGTCCCCATTTGCACTGATACACAGAACACAAAAATAAGAACCAAGCAAACAGATATCGAATTCGGTCCAGGAGCATACACGTACTTCGCTTGCCGTAGGGAAGGAAATCCGCCGTCTCGACAGCGCGTGGCAATGTAGATGTCATCACGAGGCATTCCGTCGGGTTGTCTTCCGGCATAATGCCTTCATTCTCCATCCAAACCGCTGTCCGTTGCTTCACAAACTCGCCCAGGCGGTACGCAAAGTCCACCCCCAGCGGACTCAGATGCGCCGAGCGCGGCGCAACACAAGGGTCTTTGATAATCGCGCGGAAATCCCGCCGCACCTCTGTGCAATGCCCTGCACGTACCAGCCAGATCGGGCGGTGTTCAATGTGGAAGCTCATCATGTACGGCAAGATGGACTTGGCTACATGTCCGTAGATGCCCTTAGCATGCACTTTCGACTGCATGTCAAACAGCTTGATGTAGCTGCACTCCTCCTCGTCCTCGAGCGCCTCGTACGCCGCTTCATAATTCTTCAGTCTCTGCTTCAGATCGGCAACCGCTTCCTCCTCGGGCATGCTCTGGTAGTCCGGACTGCTCTCGACCTTCTGCTTGATATTCGCGTTAATCACAGCTTCACTTGTGCAAATGCTCTCGACAAAGACCACGTGCACGCTGGTCTTGTGTTCTTCAGCAAAGGCACTGAACGTGTCTCGCAGCATCTTCCTCCTGTTCTTGGTCGTGTTGGTGGCGTCAAAGACCGCCACATCTCCTCCTTTCTCGCCGTTCTCCCCCGCGAACCAGCGCTGCACCTGCTTCAGCGACTCGAGCGCGAGCATCTCGCGTTCCTCCTTGGCTTTTGTATTGTTAGGGTCGAAGAACGAGTGGTCCTGCTTCACGCCCACGCTCTTGGCGCGCCGCAGCTGGCCCACATTGAAGACCTCGCACTTGAGGCCTTTCCAGCAGAAGAACTTCCAGAGCTTCTTGGCGATAAACGACTTGCCGCGGGCCGGCAACCCCACCATAACCAGCACGAGCTTGTCGGCCGTGGGCGTGAAGCGCTGGCGCTCCGTGAAGAGCGGGCGGTTGGTCTCGCGCGACCCGCGGCGGTTGAACGGAGGCGGCGGCACTGTGAACGTGACGGTCTTGTAGTCCATCGAGTCGGGAGCGCCCGGAGACGGCAGATTGGCGGCTTCGTCGCTCTGTAGCGTCACTTCTACGGCCAGTGGGGAGCTCGCAGACGGCGCAGGAGACGCGGGAGACGCAGGCGCAGATGCTGAGGCGGGGCGCGACGTGGCGGGGGCCGGCTCGGCCACGGGAGACCCCGACGAAGGAGACGCGAGCCACTCGACGGGAGCCATGGGAGGTTGAAGACTTGGGCGGAGATTTTCGAACTGAGGCAAAGAGCGGGCGGACGGAGGGCGTGAAATTGGGAGAGGTCTGGGAGAATTGATAGGAGGGGGAAAGACGGGGAGGAGCGTTAGTGAAAGGAAGAGAGAGGAGTGGAAACCTGGTAGAGTTGATGAGTAAGTGGAGGAGGGACAAGGGAGTGGGAAGGGTGGGGGCGAAACCGCTTGGATCCCATGCAGAAATCCGAGAGGCGCGAGAAGTTGACGGTAGACTTGAGAATTATATGTGGAGTGAGATTCGGTAGGTCCGAAGAAGTAGCGGGCGGAAGTAGCGGCGGAACACCGGGATCGACCAATCGTGTCAAGGGAATGTTCGTGTGGAAGCTCTGCGTCTTCGCTCTCTGGTAATGCCTTGCTCTCGTCCGTGGCTGTGCGATGCAGTGCTGTTGACTCGTGTTGCTGGCAGACCTGAGCTTGTGTTGATTCCGTTCTGCAGCTCGTGTAGTTCGTCCTCTGGCAGGCCTTATACCAGACGCAAATATTTCTCAAATACTCTGCTGCTACTGCACTCGCCACTCTCTCGGCCACCGATGCTAAGAAGGTTGTGGTTGCCATCGCTGAGGGTGTTCGAGCGCCCGTCAAATGGGCGGAAGATGGAATCGATGCGCAGAAATCAAGTCGCAGCGTCGAATGGTGCAGCAGAAGCGCACTATTTCCTTGTTTGACCCAGTTGCGGATCCGCAACCACCATTGCCTACACACTGCAGAGGCTGTCCGTGCTGTTACTACAAGAACCAGTGGCCGTACTCGGTATGCAGCGTCGAGCTTCACGTATCAACCACATGCCGTCAGATCACACCATGAATTAAGTGGGTGGAATTCGTCAAGAGCGGCGACGCAAGACATTACACGGAGGATGTATGGTACGGTTGAAGGCGAGGCAAATGGGAAGAGATCACCCATGACAATCTTGCTGGCCTTTCGAGGCAAAGTTAAGGTTCGTTTGCGTTTAAGGTATTGTTGTAGTTGATGAAGGCGTTTTTTCTTATTGGGAACGGTTAGGATACAACTGAGCTTCCTTCTCCTCTCGCCGGGCTCCAGGAGCTTCCCTGGAGCGGGAGCTCTTCTAGCCAAGCTCTATGGCCGACGGATTCTTTCTTGACTTCCAATAAGCTAACATGAGCGAGAGTGAAATGCGCCGCTTCAAGATCCCGAAATGTGAACTGTAATTGGCGACCGTCCAAGGGCTGGACTTGAGGCCACTTCAGGCCAGCGCAAGTGGCCTCACACTCAACGCAGGGGACACAGGCGCCACGAAGTTCTCAGTTGCGAATTTGTCGAGCAGGCCAGAGGAGTAACAGACGTCGAGATGGGGCAGACGCCGACGAAGATAGCCGAGCCACTTGTCCAGGACGGCGATGACGTGCAAAAAGAGATTGCTGTTGGAGCTCTGTGGAATCTGTCATTTAACAGTACGAACCAAGAGAACACAGCTGAGGCAGGAGATATTCCGCAGTTGATTGCGCTGGTTCGGGACGGCAATGACGTGCAGAAAGAGAATGCTGCGGGGGCTATGTGGAATCTGTCATTTAACAGTATGAACCAAGAGAAGATAGGCAAAGCAGGAGGCATTTCGCCGTTGATTGCGCTGGTTCGGGACGGCAATGACGTGCAGAAGAAGAATTCTGTGGGGGCTCTGTGGCGTTTGTCATTTAACAGTACGAACCAAGAGAAGATAGCTGATGCAGGAGGCATTTCGCCGCTGATTGCACTGGTACGGCACGGCAATTACGTGCAGAAAGAGATTGCTGTTGGAACTCTGTAGAATCTGTTATTTAACAGTACGAACCAAGAGAAGATAGCTGAGGCAGGAGACATTCAGCTATTGATCGCGTTGGTCCAGAACGGCAATGATATGAAGAAAGAGAAGAGTGCTGGAGCGCTGTTTAATCTATCGGTGAATAATGCGAATCATGAGAGGATTGCTCGGGCAGGAGACATTGGTCCATTGGTCAGACTGGTACGATACGGTAATGATGTGCAGAAAGAGAAGGCTGCAGGAGTGCTGTGTAATTTATCCGTGAATAGTGCGAATCAAAAAGAGACGATTACTCGGGCAGGAGGTGTTCCACCGTTGGTCAGGCTAGTCGATGCCGGTAATGACTTGCAGAAAGAAAAAGCTGCTGGAGCGCTGTGTAATCTATCGGTACACAGTGCGAATCAAGAGACGATTGCTAAAGCTGGAGGCATTATTCTGTTGGTCAGACTTGTACGACACGGTAACAATGTACAAAAAGAGAAGGCTGCTGGAGCTCTGTGTAATCTATCAGTGAACAATGCGAACAAAGAGAAAATTGCTCAGGCAGGAGGCATTTCTGGCGTTGGTTGCACTGGTACGACATGTCAATGACGCGCAGAAAGTGAATGCTGCTGGAGCTCTGCAGAATATATCGTTCGATGATGCGTATAAAGATAACATAGCCCAGACAGGAGGCATTTCGCCATTGATCGCGTTGGTTCAGGACGGCAATGACGCGCAAAAAGATAATGCTGCTGGAGCTCTATGGAATCTTGCAATTAAAAACAGCAGATGCCAGAAAAGCATCATGTCCGAGGCTGGAGCAGCAGATTTAATGGTTAGTCTCGTTCTCAATGGCACTTCAACCCAACGAGAAAGCGCAGCAGGGGTGTTGGGACTTCTAGCTCAACATTTAGATACTGATACCAAGCTACTAGTTGCAACTAAAGGTGGGGTGGAAGCACTGCTACGCTGGGTTACGATTCCAGAAAATTGCAAGTGGATACACGGAAGGTTTAGCAACTCTTCTGGGCCTTTGCACTGATGGAGATGATATTTGTCGTGATGTTTTGAAGAAATCTGACGGCCCTAATATACTCGCCAAATTGACCCAAAGTGGCGACGAACAAAGCAAGCTACTAGCAGGTCAAATTTTGTCATGGTTAGCTGGTAATTTACGCGTGCTTTCAGACCTCTTTTCAGCGATGAGTGAAGCAGAACCGCTGTGCCGTCACGTAGTGGAAAGACTGC
The DNA here is from genome assembly GCA_032158285.1 of Phytophthora sansomeana. Lineage (NCBI taxonomy): Eukaryota > Oomycota > Peronosporomycetes > Peronosporales > Peronosporaceae > Phytophthora > Phytophthora sansomeana. Next base: position 509,423 of record JAPDHH010000271.1, on the reverse strand, counting down.
AGTCACTTTTGAATCGTGGAGGTTTATGCTTTCGGAACTGTAAAAGCTCGCCTTCGAGGCACTTCTAGTGAGCAATGGAGGCAAGTCGCGGTTGTTTCGTCTCGTGGGCGCTCGATCGCTAGCAGACGGACTCTCAGAGTTGCACCGTGAAATTGATCTTTTAGACTGCCAAGAAAACAAGGGCTTGTGGCACTCCCGATGGGAGACCGAGCGGGCAGCAATGCGAAACCAGCTATTTGGCAGTGAAATTGGCAGTTTACTCAAAGACCTCGATAATACCAGTGCTCAGACCGAGGCACTGATACTGCTCTCTCACGAAATTTGGCACAACAAGAACAGCTACTCGAAAGACGAACGGAAGTTTCTATACGCTGTCGTGAGTCATTTAATTGGGTTTTCTGGATTAGAGGTTCCGCCTGAAGAAAAGTGGTTTATCGCGCGGCATGAAGTCCATGTGGACGATGAATCTTTCAATCGCGGATCATTTGGGCAGATATACCACGGAACATACATGAATGCAGCTGTTGTCATCAAGTGCATTGAAATTTCACATTGGAAAGCAGTCGCAACGATTTTCTACGTGAAGTTAACGTTTGGCACGAAGCGAGTCGTCACCCCAACATCGTTCAGCTGTATGGTGCCTGCCACGTTGGCTCTCCGTGTTTTATGGTATGTAAGTATATTGCTGGGGGATCGTTGCCTGAATATATGCGCAAGCAGGAGAAGAGTGGCGGGCCATGCCCTTGGCAAGCTCTGCTCTCGATGTGACGCATGGCCTTCAACTTTTGCACAGCCGAGGCATTATTCACGGTGATCTGAAGGGTAACAACATTTTGGTGGACGGTAGCACAGCAATGCTTACTGATTTTGGGATGAGTGTCTTCGACTCGAAGTCGTGTCCTCAGTTTGAACATCTTGGGGCGATTCGTTGGCGAGCACCCGAATTCATCGCAAGCGGAAAAACATCATTTGAGGCGGATGTGTACTCACTCGGCATGTGTATCGTAGAAGCCGTGACAGGAATGTTGCCGTGGGGTTTGGTGCCTGACGTTTCTGTGAAGTGGCATCTCAAGAATAACAAGTTCCTGCAGCAACCGAAGAGTATGACGGAGGAGCAATGGGCGTTGGTGTGTGCTATGTGCGACTTTGACCCGACCAAGCGAATGAAGCTGGATGATGTGGAGAAGTGTATCAAAAGGTTTGCGGATGAAGAGGAGGAAGCTTTGTGGGAGGCCAACACACGAGCGGCATGATCCTGATTCATCGTGGTGTTGATCGACAGAGAAGGCAATGTATTTGATTGATTCCTCATTACGAAGCTAGTAATTCATATTTGCCGACGATGCTGCAATGGACTTGTAGCCCTCGCAGGCATCTTAGTATCATCAACATTATACGGAGTGAGATGGCTCCAGCAGCCGCAATTAGAATGCGACTCAAGTTATAATAATGATACGAGTTTCCGGGTGCTCTCGTGAATTTATCGGTTGACGATTCCAACAAGAAGGCGATGCAGCACGTATGCTTATAAAATTGACTCGAGGCAATGATGACTACCTCCTGGAGAAGAGTGCTTTGTGGGGATTATCAGGTGACGAAGAATACCAAGTCACGATCGCTACGGTAGGAGGCATTCCGGTGCTTGTGACGCCGGTGCGTGAAGACACCAATCGTTAGAAAGAGTATGCGGGCCGCAGCGTATTTGGCCGAACGTTGCCTTTGGTTAAGTTGTTGGCGAACGACACCAAAAGACAACAGCAGTTGGTTCATTTATCTCTGAATTCTGAAAGTGAATCAAGTGGAACTGGTTGGTGATGTTGGTTCGAGATGGAAATGCGTTCCAGAAAGAGAAGGCGATGGCGGAATCGCTTCAAGAAACATTTGCTTCATCGCAGATTTCGTTGTTTTCCGAGTCTTGTTCACTGTACTCGTAGCTATAGGCAATCACCTTCCATACCCATGGATCAGTTTCGGTATTATTATATTCTAGAGCAGCAGCATACACAAGGCAAAAAACTAGTAAAGTGTCGGAGGCCCAAATTATCCAGCTGAAAAACCTGCAAAATCCACAAAGTGGATTTCTAGTGCACAGAAAACGGATCCAGTGATTTGGCTACAATACTTTGTAGCCTACAAGCAGGAAATATTATAAATGTACCCATCAAAGCGCAAGTGTTCGTGAACTCGACTTTCAATCGAAAACGTTACCACGCAAGAGCGACTTGGGCTACAAAATGGGGCAGAAGAGCTCAATTCACATCACCAGGTCAGAAATCCCCCTAGTGGTGGCGTTTCTGCGAGATGGCAGTTCTGATGAAAAGTCCAAAGCCGCAGCTGAACTCGAGAAATTATCGGAGACCGAAGCGAGCAAAGTCGCGATTGGCGCTGCGAATGGGATTCCTCCGCTCCTAAAACTCGTCCAAGATGGAAATGATGCTCAGAAGACGAGTGCAATTCGTGCACTCTCCAATTTATCTGTCAATGATGTGAACAAAGTGGTGATCGCAGCCGCTGGTGGAATTCCAGTGTTGATAAAAGTCGCAGAAGAAGGTGACAACATTCAGAAGGAGAAGGCGGTGGCTGCTTTGTGGGGATTGTCGGTCAATAACAAGAACAAAGCCACGATTGCAGCAGCCGGAGGGATTCGAGGGCTTGTGAATCTGATGGCAAGTGGCAATGGTCGTCAGAAGGAGTTTGCTGCTGCGACGCTGTTGAATTTGGCGGTGAACGTCGAAAACAGAGAGGAAATCGCGGCAGCAGGTGGAATTCCTCCCCTGGTGACTCTGATACGCACTGGAACCGACACTCAGAAGACCAAAGCTCTCGGTGCACTGTCAAATTTTGTCGGCAAACACGGAGAACAAGGCAACTATTGCGGCGTCCGGAGGTATCCCGCCACTAATTGCTTTGATCGATCATGGTAGTCCTGCTATGAAGGAAAAGGCTGTTGCAGCACTGGCTAGTTTATCGCTAAACGATGCCAACAAGGAGATAATTGCAGATGCAGGTGGCATTCCGCCGTTGGTGAAGCTGCTGCGAGCGTCAAATGCCACTCAAGAAAAAGCTGTGACAGCGTTGTGGAGTTTGTCGGTGGATCAAAAATGCAAAGCGGCGATCGTAGCAGCAGGGGCAATTCCTCATTTGGTGAAGTTGCTACGGAAGGGCAATGACGAGCAAAAAGAAAAGGTCGCAGCAACAGTGTCCTATCTCTCTACAACCTCAGACAACAAAGCGTTGATTACGGCTGCGGGTGCAATTCCGCCGTTAGTAAAACTGGTGTGTGATGGCAGCGCTTCTCAGAAAGAGAATGCTGCAGCGGCATTGTGGAATTTGTCAGAGAACCCTGAAAGTCAATTGGCGATCGCAAATGCAGGAGGTGTTTCTGCCTTGCAGGAATTGATTCGCAGTGGGAACGTTATTCAGCAGCGAAGAGCTTCCGAGGCGCTGTCGAAAGTATCGTCGAATGCTCACAACAAAGCGGCAATTCTAACTGCTAGTGGGATGTCAACTGTGGAAGCACTGAGGACATGGAGCGACACTCTAAGTAAAATGCCCAGCGGAAGGCAATCCATTTTACCCACCACGGATCGGCAAAACTTAGTAGCCGCATTTTCCGCAGCAGAGCACGACGAAAGCATTGCTCAGAAAGAGCACAGTCTGTACACTCTGTTGGATCTGGTTGCAACTACAGCAGACATTCCTCTACTTGTCAGCGCTGAGGTTATCCCACTTGTGGTGGCATTCGCACGTGATGGAACCGCGTACCAGAAAGAAAAGGGAGCACACGCACTGCAGAATTTGTCGCGCGGTAACAACAAGTTTGCTATTGTAGAAGCCGGTGGTGTTCCCGTCTTGGTGGAGTTGGTGAAGAATGGTACCTACGCGCACAAAGTATTGGCAGCGAGAGCGTTGAGCAATCTATCCGTGAGCATTTACTGCAAAATGGCTATCGAAGAAGCTGGTGGAATTGAAGCGTTGAAGACGTTGGAACAGGATGGATTCGTTTCTCACAAATCTGTTGCAGGGCAAGCACTCCACAATTTATCTCGAGACGGAACCTGCTGCAACTAGTACGGTGACAGTCCTCTTGCACTGGTTGCTATTCTCACATACGTTTGTAGTCTTTGGCTCGAACGCTGTCCGGTGCTAGGCTGTGCAATCCGTTTCTACATCATTTTTATCCTGGAAACCTAGAAACTCCTCGGATCCCAAGAAACATTCGTCCCAATCAAAACTCCAGCGACCACCATGGCCATCCTGCTTCATTCTAACCCTCGTAGGACTATTTCATTCATAAAAAAGCAAATTGGAGTACAAAGGAAGCATTTCCATGACAGATCTCCATTTTTCAGGAACGAGGATCAAGTCGCTTGACCTATGACGGAGGGGCAGATCGGATTGCAGCCATAGATTTAGCGCGTCCCCTCCGACAAAGATCGCAACGAACAGTCGCAAAGGGTCCAACTGGCGGGGTCAAAGCGCCACAAAGGGTCCAGTTGAACAAGTACCACATGCTCACAATTGATTTCGCCTTCTCAAGTCCAGACTGCAGAGGTAACACGACCAAGCAATGATCAAGTGGTGGTTCATCGTGACACTGGCAACGGTGTTGACTACAGTCACTATGGCTGCCTGCCCCAACAAGTGTTCCGGCCATGGTCGATGTGGACTCAACGACGTCTGTGACTGCATGCAGAACTGGATTGGTGGTGATTGTGGAGAGCGTCAATGTCCGTTCACTCGGGCGTGGCATGATACGGCGCAACGTAAGGACGACGCGCACTATACGCTGAACGTGGCAATCGTGGTTCATGTGATCGTACAACGGGCGAGTGTTCGTGTGATGCTGGTTTTGCTGGAAGTGGCTGTCGACGCATGCAGTGTCCAAACGACTGCAGTGGGCACGGAACGTGTGAGTTCATTGAGGAATTGGCATCGGACGACTACCACAAACGGATCAAGGGAACGTCGGGCACTACGTACCAACTCTGGGATCAAGAGAAGGTTATGGGCTGTGTGTGTGATGGTGGCTACGAGGGTCACGACTGCTCCTTCCGCACTTGTCCGAAGGGTGATGACCCGTTGACTCCGAACCAATTTGACATGATCCAGGCGATCGTGATCAATGAACCTGGAGGCTCGGGCTTCTTGACGTACTATGACCCGTACGGCAATGCCTACACGACCGAGAAAATCACCTTTGGTGCTACACTGGGAACCAATGACGACACAACGTGCGCAAACATTGAAAAAGCGCTGATCCGTCTTCCCAATAATGTGCTCAACAATGTCCAAGTATCGGCTGCGTCGAGATTTTATGCGTTCACTCGCACTGATCCTTCGGACGTTCAAGGGTATGGGAACACCTTGAAAGTTTTCAACGATGACGGGACGGACGGTTTGAATGCTGGGCCTCAAACCAAAGTGATCTGTGAAGTGGAGTTCACATCCGAGCCTGGCACTACGGGGTACCAGAACTTGCTGGAATGCAACATTGCAGAGCACAATATCGCTGGTCAGCACCCTGTTACTAGTGGTGTAGTGGCTTCGGCCGCCTCAGCAGCATCGTGCTTGGTGTATGAGGTCTATCCGACATACATGCCCAATGTTGACACTACCCTCCCTGCCGACGGCACAGCTGATGGCCAAATTGCTGACGGCACCTCAGTCCAGCGTCCACTCACAGAATTGTCCGAGTGCTCTGGTCGCGGCAGTTGTGACTACACCACTGGGACCTGTGGATGTGTCGTCGGCCACATGGGTTTGGCGTGCCAGAAGCAGGAAGCGCTTGTGTAACGAGAGTTCGCAGCAATCTACAGGGCGGTGCAACAATCAAGCAAAGGTGAGTAAAAAAACGACTTCGAACGATGGGCATTGATTGAGATCTCTAAGTGAGAAACAATTAGACCAATAGCATAGTTGTAGTTTTCGAGACGTGTTGCCTTTACACATTGACAAGCAGTACTAACATCGTCGTTCACCACCAGAGGAATTCATGTATCATCGCGAGCACCTATCTTCGCTCTTGAATGTACTTACTGTTAACGGAAAAAGGAGCAACTTGGGAAACAACTTGGTCAAGTCAATGATGCTTTTCGGCATGTTCCAACATTCTTTCACAATCGATTGGGCGAACACGCTTTGATGAATGCCGCGAAGCCAACTTCATGTGGATCATGTTTCAGAAACAACAGAAAGTGAACTTGCCCGTTTGTTTCAGCAATGTTAACCCTAAAAAAGGCGCTTGGATTGAATGTTATAAAGTATCGATAGCCAAATTGACCAGCTTGAACATGTCGAGGGTACGGCGAGAATGTCGTACGTCTGCCTCTGTATCTGGCCGTCGTAAAGCACGCAGCGTTGAATTAAGGAGCCAATCCGTCGCGAAGCTCTGAATCGCAACATGCAGCTGGAAGATCGTCAAATTTGCAGCGAATAAGGGTGGTGCTCCACAAGTGGGCGAACTCTACTTTGGGTGGTACAATGCTTATCGGTGGGAACTATCTCGAACGTGTTCTCAAGTGATAGCGTGTAAATATCAGCGAGTCAGTCTTTATTTTCAATGTTAGCGGCAAACTTCCTCATCCCAATCCTCAATTACTTCCAGGATAAATGCAACAAATAAAATAGCGCATTGTATCAGCACATTCCTCAGTTGCAAATTGACTCTCCGAACGCGTGTTTCGCACTCTGTTTCCTTCTCTTGTTCAGCGAGCTGTTTGATTTTTCTCTCAACCTCATCAAGTGAAAGTCTCTCCGACGAGTTCCAGTGGCACATTCCACACACCAATGCCCATTCCACATCTGATAGCTGCTGAGGCGTTGAAAGAAACTTGCGGTTCTTCAGGTGCCACTTCACAGCCACATCTGGGATGTCACCCCAAGGCAATTTCCCCGTAAGTGCTTCTATAACGCACATACCGAGCGAATACACGTCCGACGCAAACGAAACTTCGCCACAGAGCACGAACTCTGGCGCACGCCAACGAATCGCCCCCAAATTATCATATTTTGGTGGTTCTTCGGAGGTGAAGAAGCTCATGCCGAAGTCGGAAATCATGGCCACATCTCCGTCCATCAGAATATTATCTCCTTTCAAGTCGCTGTGAACGATGGCGTGACTGTGCAGATGCTGGAGGCCGTGCGTAACACCGAGCAGAGTTCGCCATACTCTTGTTATCCTTTTCTTGCGGTATCCGCTCAAGTATCTCGATAGGGATCCACCACTGATGTATTTGCACGTCATAAAGCATGGGTTTCCAACATGGCAAGCCCCGAAAAACGGAACGATGTTTGGATGTCGGCTTGCTTCTTGCCAGACTTCCACCTCTCGCAAGAAATGCTCCGGACGAGGTCTGAATCAATTTCGATATACTACATCGGCGTTTTTGAACTTACCGAGATAGACCGTTCCAAAAGCCCCTCGGCTTAAAACGAAGATATTCCAGATAAGCCGCAAGACAGCTTTTTCGCAGTACAGTGGATCAAACCGACGAGAAAATCGCTTACCGCAGCGAGATTCCTAGCCCAGAGACAAGAAACCAAGAGGTACAACAAACCTGGTGACAACAACTTGGAGCCATGGCCAGAATTCCTGGAACGGGTGGCAGTACGACAGCGTGCTACAACCGAAGAACAGATCAGAAAGACAATCACATTGATTGATCGTCTCAATACATATCAGGCTTCTATAAGGAAAAAGATTAACAAAATAGAAGGCCAACTTACCACCACCAACCCCTCGGCTTAAAACGTCTCCGTTCACTTGAACGTCGTAGGGCGCGATAAACCACTTCCTGGTCGGTAACATCTCCAATTTCGAAAACTTAGCAATTGTTTTGATCAGTTCACGGAAAATCCCCAATTCGATCGGAGTGTAAGAATCCGTGTTGTGTTCAGTTTCGTGAACGAGCCGTGTAAGCGCTTTCCTTTGCTCTTTGGGGTGGTTGAGATCATTAACAAGCTGCGTCACCTCACAACCGAACAGTTGAGTCTTCATTTCTGCTCGATCTAGTTCCCACTGGGGTCTCCATAGTTCACCTTGGCCCCGTACATCCAGCTGATCCATGACACGATGAAAACTTGCAAGCGTGTTGGCAACTGCGTACACACTGGCTAGGCGCACCACCACCGAGTTGTTTTCATTCATTGTCAAAAAGGCCAAGAACTGATTCAATATCGCTTCCACTGAGGCAGAGGTAGCGTCGTGAGTCAAAAGCGTTTGAAGCCGCTCGAGTACGTGGCGGCACATTGACTCGGCTTCGCACATGGCACAGCAGAGTTCGGTCAGTTCCGCAACGCTGTCGGTCAGCCATACCAGCATTCGAGCAGCTAGGTACTTGATATTGCTGTTGCCCGTGTGAAACAAACTTGTCAAAATCGCCTCGCCGTCTGCTATCTGTGTATGAATGCGAACATCGTCTCCGCTCTGAGCGCAAAGGCCCCAGAGAGCTATGAGCCCAGCATGTGCCATCTTGTCGGTGGTAGACCCTTTCACAAAAGTCAAAAGAGATTGAATTCCACCGTTGCTTGCGATGCAAAACTTCATGTCGGAAGAAAGATGCCGCGACAAGCATCCTAAAGTCCCAACAGCATTTTGCCGCTGGATTCGACTGCCTTCAAGTGCGAGGCTGATCAGGGGCTCGATGCCACAGGCAGCAACGATCCGATCTTGATTGTCCTCATTCTCAAAAGCAAGATTCCACAGCACCCCGGCCGCTTTCTCTTTGTGAGCGGCATTGCCACACTTTACCAGCTCCAGCAACGGTGTAATCGCTCCCCAGCCAGCAATTGTAGCTTTATTGTCGAGACTCATTGACAAATTCCACAACGCGCCTGCTGCCAACTCCTTTAAAGTGGCGTTGCTGTCACGTAGGAGCTCCACCAACACTGGGACAGCATCGGCAGCTGCACTTGCAACAATAGTGTTGGAGCTCGTCGATACATTCCACAGAGCCCCCGTAGCCATCTCTTTCACATCGACGTCATGATCTCCAGCTAACTCCACAAGAACCGGGATGCCTCCTGCAGCTACAATGGACAACTTCCCTTCGTCACTCGCCGATAAATCCAACAGCACTGCAGCAGCGTCCTTCTTCGTAAACCCCTTGGACAAATGCACCATCTTGACAAGCGATTCGAAGGCTCCAGCAGCTGCCACTTCTGCGTAGTTAACAGGTTTACTGGAGATAAGCCACAGCGCTGCAGTAGCTAGCAGCTTGACGACCCAATTTCCAGATTGCACCAACTTGACCAAAGGCAGAATTCCTCCAGCTGCGACACTCAACATGTTGTTGTCGTACACCGACACCCGTGGCTGGGCGACGACAGCATTGTCCTTGAAAAACACATTTCCACCGACCACAATCGCCCTCGCCCTCGCAATCACGTTACTCGACTGGGAGATGCCGTGCCCTTGGCCCATAAACCTTCGTCGTTCGACTGTTTGGCTTGGGGGCAGAATTCAAAGTGAACGGGTGAACATCTTACAGAGACGTTCTCACGCTTCTCACGGAGAGCCGAGAGCCAAGGCTCACACTCACGTGCAACGCTTCGCAGGATTTGAACTCCCGAATGTTTTTTTTGTGGACAGCAAGCGAAATCCAAAATGTAACGGCTGTTCACTTGGAGTTTGTATGAAATGGTGTTTCCATTCGGATACGATAGCGATACCCGTCATTGGCCAAGAAGAGCCTCGCCGACACCTGGGCAATCCTCTCTTGCTAAAATTATTATCAATCATATTGAAGCAGCATGCATGCTATGCGGATTCGAGCTGTTCATCGCCCCATTTAGATTGCTCGGCGTTCCATTCGCTCGACACCCACTGAGATCTTCACTTCCAGTCTTCACTTCCAGGACAAAACGTACGCTACTATGCTACTACACTGGCTAACAACTCCTCGCTCCAGCATACCGCTGACAGAGAAATGGATGCCCGGATCGACACATCGGAGTCAAGCGTCAGCGGAGCATATGGATACCAGAAAGTTACGCGTTGTCAAACAACTCCGTCCAGTGTTTGTTAAGGATACATTCTGACTCCAACAATGTGGTTACTAAGTATACGTGTATGTCTTTGTGTGAAGCATATCTGTCATATCCTCCAGCACGTACAATACGATCATTGTTCTGCTGTGTAGGCTTCACGTGTTGTTGCTTGCAACCGGGAATGGAAGCGGAGATCAGCCGCTGAAGCGGTCAAAGCCGAGGTATAGTGCCAATTTCCACGCAACAACTGCGGCATATGAACAGCTCGTCAGTGGGGGCAGAAGCAACATAAAAGGTACCGGAAACCCCTTTTGAAATTCCCAGGAGTACCCCATTCCAGCTAAGAAAATAATGCTCTTGAGCTATTGCATTCTTCTTTCACTGCGCTACAAGCATACTATCCATGTTGGAAACACTGGTTAAGACTAAACGATAGGTTCTGTTAGCTCTTCGCAACTAGCTGTGACGCCACTAATTCAGCTCATGTGTTGAGCAGATTGGGTTAGTAGAGTTGAGCGACCTCTCTTTGCTATCCATTCCTGCATTTTGGACACTTCCAGAGAGCGCGTACAGGATAAGACACAACAAGAGCAAAGAGACAGCATAGCGCCACGGTTGGTGTTGAGAAGGTATAGCGAGGAAAATTGGGTCGATTTTTTTCAATTAGGGAGGCCTGCTGGTCCGCCGTTCGACTCCCCATCATGATGGGCCATCATAATGAGATGTACCCCCCTGTGCAGGCGTAGGCGCGTCCAGCTGGCCGGCATTAAATTGAAATAGTGACTGGCGTTTGCAAGGTAGGGACGGCAATCGTACAGGGCAACATGCATGTCATTCTGTTTTCTACGATTAAGACTCCAAGCGCACAGCCAGGTGAACTTGCATCCGGCAACGGCAGCGACGGAAGATGTGCTTCTCTCCTGGCACCTGCGCTTAGCACACACAGCACAGCTGGAACACACAATTTCACTGGGGTTGCACTCTGTTTCCCGTCTTTTGCTGGCTGGTGTCCAAAAAGTGTTTGTTATTGACGTTGTTGTTATTGCTGGTGTTCAAATCGCAGGTTGCTACTTATCGACCTTTATTCGCGGTCCATCTACATGTATTAAGTTTTTCACTTCAACTTCACTCCTCGATTCTGATTTACTCGTTCGCTCTCTTCTGATAGGCCGAAACCACGCTTTGGTCTCAATTGTCGACCGCAGCTTTCACAACCTCTACTACGCTCGCTGCAGCTGACGACGATGAAGGCCGCTGTGATCTCGCCCGCGCTCTCGATCTGGTGGAAGGTCGGCGCCGTGTCGGGCGCCAGCGCCGTGTTGCTCGGTGGGTCTATAAATAATGCCGACCCCCATCCCTGTCTATTTTTAGTCTACAGTATCCAAAGCGCTCACTTCCTGCGACGTGTGCAGGCGCCTTCGGAGCTCATGGACTCAAGAACCGCATTACGGACCCGCATCTGCTCAAGAACTGGGAGACGGCAGCTCATTACCAGGTAGGGAGAGAACTCTGCAGTTGGTGGCAGTAGGTGTACGTCCTCACACAGTATTGCAGCTGATCCACTCGGTGGTGCTCCTGGCCACGCCCCTGTGTCGACGTCCGGGACTGGCTGGCGGATTGATCACGACGGGCTCGATGCTCTTCTCTGGGTCGCTCTACGTCATGACGCTGACTGGAGATAAGAAGCTCGGCATGGTCACGGTGCGTGCTGGTTGCTGTGTATTGGGGAGAAGGTAGAGGACTCATGTGCATTTTGGCGTTGGAACAGCCTGTTGGCGGCATTGCGATGGTGGCAGGATGGCTTGCACTGCTGCTGTAGGAGGTGTTGAGACGCAGTGACTGGGCTTGATAGGAGGTGAGAGGGGTTCTTGATGCAAATTGCTAATTTGCAGCAGAAATGAATTGGAAGTGTCAAGTCAAGTCTCGGTTGGAGTCTGTAAGTTTCATTGCTACTTCGTTGCAGTCTGTGGTTGCCTCTTCAAGCCGTCTCTTCACAAAGATCGTCCTTCGCGAATGGTCACTTGGCGACGCGTCGGAGCAGGATCGCAGTCCAAGCGACACGAGCCGAGCTTGCTCATATCTGGATTCGCACAACTGCAGCACAAGACCAAGCGAGTGAAGATCAGGAGATGACCAAGTGGGGGTTCGTCGCGGTGCTGACGGCACTGATAGCCTCCGTCGCTACGGGTGCCTGCCCTAACAAGTGTTCCGGACATGGTCGATGCGGCCTCAACGACGTTTGTGACTGCATGCAGAACTGGATTGGAGGTGACTGTGCAGAGCGTCAATGTCCGTTCACTCGGGCGTGGCACGATACGGCTCAGCGTAAGGACGACGCCCACTATTACGCGGAGTGCGGCAATCGTGGCTCATGTGACCGCACGGCGGGGAGTGTTCGTGTGATGCTGGTTTTGCTGGAAGTGGCTGTCGTCGCATGCAATGCCCTAATGATTGCAGTGGTCGCGGCACGTGTGAATTCATCGAAGAGCTGGCCTCAAATACGTTTAATAAGCGAATCGGTGGCACGTCTGGCACTACGTACCAACTCTGGGATCAAGAAAAAGTCATGGGCTGCGTGTGCGATGGTGGCTACGAGGGTCACGATTGCTCGCTTCGAACTTGCCCAAAAGGTGATGACCCATTGACTCCGAACCAGTTTGACATGATTCAAGCAATCGTGATCAGTAAGCCTGGTGGCTCGGGGTTCTTGACGTACCATGACCCGTACGGCAATGCCTACACGACCGAAAAAATAACGTTCGACTCGTATGCAAACCGAGACAAGACGTGTGCAAACATTGAAAAAGCACTGAACCGTCTCCCCAACAACGTTTTGAACAACGTTCAAGTGTCAGCAGTTAGAAGATTTTACTCGTTCGCTCGCACAAACCCGACCGATCCAGGTGGCGAAGGTAAGTCTGGCAAAGTCTTCGATGACGACGGAACCGGCGCTTCAACGATCTCTGGAGATGGCACGGTTGATAAAACGATATGTGAGGTGGAATTCACGTCCGAGCCGGGCACTACTGGGTACCAAAATCTTTTGGACTGTAATGTAGCCGACCACGATGATCCTGGGCACCACCCTGTAAGTGCAGGTATCGCTACGGGTGGTACGTGCGTTGTGTACGAAGTTTACCCGGCTTTGCTTTCGATTACCGACACGGGCGCCGCAGGACTTGCGGATGACCAAATTGCCGTGAACACCGTTTTGCAACGCCCACTCACTGAACTGGCGGAATGTTCCGGTCGTGGCACATGCGACTACTCCACCGGAAGTTGCACGTGTTTCGCTGGTCACATGGGCTTGGCCTGCCAGAAGCAGGAAGCACTCGTGTAGACGAGCACTACACCTGATAAGTAAGTAGTCGATACTACTGCAAAAAACAAACTCTAGTCATTTCGAGCTTCAGAATACGAAAAGAGGTGATAACAAGCTATTCGCGATTGCTCACCAATCTTACACCGAGGGATTTACATGTTAATACTCGTCCTCGGACGCATCACGCACTCCATGCTCTGACACTACATACAGGCCAATGATACAACATCAATCAAGACTTCTTCACCGAATACATTTCCTTGGTAGTAGTATCATACCTTCAAAGAGAGCTGAATCATGCGCAAGAGCAGCAGACTTGATTAGGCGCGCCACCCGACAATTGGCCTGCGATCCCATCAAACCACCTCATGTAAGAATAAAAATGGTTAGCAAGGGGATACGTAAGCCATATATCACCCACCTCCCATTCAAAAACAACACGGTTTGCGATGGAATGTGCCCAGCTTTCACCTTCGCAATCACAGCAATACGATGCTGTTAGAACAACACTGATTAAGCCAACCGACAACACTTACCCAACGCTGGTCGCTCTTGGGATATTTGGCGCTCACCCGACGACTTCATTGTGACGTGGTTAATTACCACAATCTAAGCAAAAGTAATCGTGTTAGATAATCGTAAGAAATGAATACAGTGCGAAGCCTTCTCCTAGCAAACGAACGCACAGCCAAGTCAAACTCAACAGCAAGTCGATGCAGAAAACTGGCAAGATCATCTAAGGCCCGTGACCGTTGGGCATAGTCTTCAAAGCCGTGGCGAAAGTGGAAAGCGACAGTGTCAACTACCACAAGTTTGCACTATTGCATCGATAAACCACACAAACAAAAAATGGTGAGTGCAGAATACAATTGTAAAACTCCACTCCGTGCATGCTGTCCACCTCAGGCGTTGATCGAAGGTATGCTGGCAAGGAATGTAAAACTTCCATTTGCTCTAGATAGTCATGCACGCGGTAGGAGGTGATGCCTCGTAGAATATCGTCCCGAGTCTACAGCATATCCAAAAACGGAAAAAGTCAGAAACACTTACAATCGTGCTGAAAATTATTTCCGCCATGAAGCAGCTCGACATCGCTCACCAGCTTTTCCGAGCCGGTTTGGCGGAAATCCTCTAGTAAGTGTTCCGCCATTGAAGCCACACGCTCAATGATGAAACTCCCTTCGCTGTCTACAACCAAGAATTAGACGGTATCACGACAACAAGTTCCTTAGGACGATAGACCTACCAATAAATACAGAAGATATGGCCTTCCCAGATTCACTCTCTCCATACTGCGCAACCAAACACGCATGGATGCTGGTGACAGTAATAAAGTTAAATTACCCTCCCGCATCATTAGTGTTGTCCCCACCAAGCACCTCACCCAAATTGTGTTTTCCCAGTCCCTGGACCACCACCTTCCTCCAGAAAAGCCATCAAATTTATCAGTAACACAGCAAACCAACTCTCACGAGCCTCAACGTACATATCTCCGTCACTTCACCACGTTGCAAGCCTCCACCCAGCAATCCGTCCATCCCCAACAGCCTTGTAGCGATCGGTGTGCTCTTTGTGACATCCTAACAGCAACAAAAATCACTAAAAACCACCCTATAAACTAAATATTAGTCACCAACAACCACCTGCAGCACTTGCAGCGCCGTCTCCCCCACAACTGCCGCTTCCTCCTCCTCCCGAGCGATCTCCAGCACTTCCACCGCCTCCTTCACACTAATCTGCGCCTCTACAGCTCTCAACATCAGTCTCTCAGCTATAAACACACCATTAAACCAATGATATTCACTCACCGCTGGCCAATTCTCGCGCAGAGACGTCCACGAGGTCCTTTTGGTACCGGAATCCTGCCCGGAAGAGCGATGCTTCAAACACGCATTACGCATCCCACACAGCACCCCAGACCATCCAGTCAGCACAATATGCTGCTACAGACGCGTGTCTACCTGTCCATTCAACCCCCACATCTGCTCACCCAGTACAGACGGCGCCAGACCGCACGCCGCGAGCGGCACACCCGCCTCCGCCATAACGCGCAAACGTCAACTTGCAGCAATCAAAAGCATACGGCGCGCTCATTCGTCCAAATCCGATGCTGGTTTGTCATTGGCTAAAATCCGTATAAGTACGATCGAGCTTCCACCGGTCATTCGCCTTCACTCTCGTCCGCACGATCGCCGGACCCCCAGAACCGCAAGCTGCTCCCTCAGACTAATGGCCCTCCGCCAGAGCTTCCAGGCGCTGCGCTCGTCCGCGGCGCGTCGCGTCCTGTTGCGCAACTTCAGCGTCGCCCCGCACGCCGCCGACAAGTTCGTGGTGGTGCGTGTGTCGTCCATTTTGTGGCGCTAGTCTGGACCTTTATGATACCTTTTTTTCTTATTTGAGTGTTTGGTTTATTATCTATTGCAACGGAGCAGGAGTTTCCCCAGGAGCACGAAGGCCTGAACATCGAGTTCAACTGGTCGCTCGCGGACGACGACGTGACGCCGCATGGTGACGCGTTCCGTAACCTCAGCTGGCCCAAGCTCGAGGAACTGGCCAAGCAGGAGAAGCCTGGTACGCGCAGTGTTTTTCTTATTTGTAGAGGACTATTTTGTTCTTATTTGTGTTTTGATGTGGTGATGTGTGTAGCTGGCAAGAAGGTGGCGATACAGGAGGTGGACGTGAGCATCGTGTTCAACGACTTTGAAGGGCTTTACGAGAAGGTGACGGAGCACCTGTCCACGGAGCCCAACATCTACACGCAGGACGGCGCTGTGGGATCGTTCAAGGACGAGCGCACGCGCGTTCGTGTCATTTCGGACTCGCCACTGGTGGCGCTCTTCGCGCAGAGTCTGCTGGTGCGTGTCCCCATTAAGGACCCGCACGCTGCTCGCCCCATTGTGGTGTACGTGGCCACGGGCGGTGAGTTCAAGGGCAAGGAGCCTCAGGCGCAGCTGCTGCTGGACAATGACGACGAGGGTGCCACGTTCGTGAAGGTCGTGATCACTGGCGCCGCTGACCTGTCCACCGTGTCGGACGCTATTGGTCTGGCCAAGAAGAAGCTGCTGGAGGTGGCCGAGTCCGAGTCGCTCGTGGTTCCGGCTGATGTGCTGGTCAAGGGCGACAAGACCGCGCTTGTGTTCAACGCCACCGGTGAGTGGAAACTACAGAAACGTCAAGTTTATGCTGGAACTTCGTACTGACAGGGTTTTGTTTCCTGCTATAGGAGCTGGCCGTGCTGCTGCCATCAACAAGGGACAGCTCTACAGTGCTCACCTGAACATCTGGAACCAGGTGGGCGTGACGTCGCTTTACGGCGGCGCAATTGTGGACGGCAAGGTATCGAAGAAGCACGTCGTTGCCGTTGAGGGTGGCTCAGCCGTGAACGTGCCGTGCAACAACCTCGTGGAGCACCCGAAGGCTGCTATCTTCGTGGACAAGGCCGGCAAGGGCGTGAAGTCCATTTCTCCGGCAGAAGCCGCCGCTTTGCTGAAGAAGGTGGATGCCGACGCCGATGTGGAGAAGTTCGAGGCCCTCCTGAAGAAGGCCGACACCAAGAGCTTTGTCGTGTCCAACGACGCCGACGTCGAGTCTGCTCTGGCAAAGCTGTAAATAAGATTTGCCCGGTAGGACGATGACAAGTAGCAAGCAACATCAATGCACTACAATATATAGTGACGAAAGCACCAAGAAAAAGCAAATGAAAGAGAATGTGGCGAGGTCACTGCACTTGAAGGCGGCCCTTGTCGATGTCAAAAGTGTTTTTGTGCTGCTTGAAGTGAATGAAAGCTACAACTGCATCAGTGCACGTGTACCTTTACGAAAATGTTGTTGGTCCCAGTCTTCAAGACACATGCAACGGAAAGCCAAGAAAATGAATGGCAAAATCATTAGCTTTAGTCATCATGCATGGGCCTTAGAAACGGCAACACGAGCGTGATAAAAGGTGTTTCGAAGCGAAGACGAGATCTCGGAGAGCAGCAACAGAGTGACACGACCAGCGTTGAGGATACCTCGGCATTAGCTGACAGCTGGGCAGCAGCACATGTGGCTGCTTCAAAACGCGACTAGCCACTCGTCAATCGATGCAGATGCAGCATCCTCACTCGTCGTCATCGTCGTCATGCGCCTTGTTGTCCGCCTTCTTGGCGAACCCCTTGATCTTGTCGGCCCACGAGTCCGCCGTCTCCTGCACCTTGGACGACACGTCCGACGCCTTGCCCTTCATCTTGCCCTTGGCCTCCTCCTTCTCCTCGCGCGTGCGGTCGCGAGCCTTGCGCGCTCCAGCCTTGGCATTGCCGGCCATCTCGTCCGTCTTCTCCTTGGTGCGATCCATCCAGTCGTAGTCGTCGTCGTCATTGTGGCGCTTGCTCTTCCGCTTTTCCTGCTCTTTACGGCGTTGCATGGCGTCCTACAGCCAATAAAACCATCAGAACTCGTCATCAACAGCTTCAAACCGATGCAAAACGTTGCAAAAATACCTGCACACACTGGCGATAGTCCTGCGTCTCCTGGTCGCAGTTGGCGCGGTCGAACGAGCCGCCCCAGAGCTTCTGGAACCAGTCGCCGTAGCACGCCTTCACGCGCTCCTTCTGCTCCGCACACTCGGCAAACGCGTCCATCTTCATTGTGCGTAGTACAGCGAACAATCGGCAATGAGCAAGGAGTGCCGCGGGTCCATGGGGGCAAGGTGCGGCGGGGACACGGCGTCGAGTGTCGCGCGCTTTGGCACCCCACACTCGACTTCAATGCAAATGCAGACGCACCTTGGTCTGAGACCTGTCGAAGCGTATGCTGGTGTCTGCAGCAGTAGACTCATTTTATCACCGCCCAAATCAAATACCCCTGTTAACCCGATACCGCGACAGTTGGGAGCGGATTTGTACCAGAAAGTCCTAGTCATCGGCTTCCGGAGGTTCAACAGGACACAATAAAGCTCCTCCTGCGTCCAGTATACTCTCTCCGTTTCACTATCGCACCGGAAGGGCCGGACCGTCGCGCACGGTACTCGGTTGCGTTTTTCGGCTTATGTTCGCCTCCACTCTATAGTAAAGCCAGCCAAGCTCCAGTCTCGAGTGTCCTCTGCGCTCTTATCCTCGTGCCATCTCCTTCCTTCTTCGCCAGTCGCCTCCCTCCCTCCTCCCGTACGATGCCTCCGATCGGCAGCAGTTTCCGCAACATGATGCGCGGCAACTCGTCGTCCGAGTCGTCGTCCATGTCGGACGAGAACGACATCCAGATGCAGGGCTGGATGCGCAAGCAGAAGGAGACGCTGCGCTCGTGGGCGCGGCGGTACTTCACGCTCAACGGCAAGGTGCTGACCTACTACGACAGCGAAGACACGAGTCGCGGCGCGCGCGGCATCCTCGAGTTCGTGGACGTGACGGCGCTCACGACGGAGAACAACGGACTGTCGCTGCACTTGGTGAACGGCAAGGAGGTGCGGCTCATTGCCGACACGCACGTAGCGTACGCGGCCTGGATGGCCGTGCTCTCGGCCGCCGTCAAGAAGCCGCGCACCACCAAGAACCGCACGAGCAAGGAGGGATGGGCCCACTGCCTCACGGACGACGACGTGTGGACGCGCTTCTTCGTGGTGATCAAGCACGACAGCTTCAGCTGCTACGAGTCGGAGGACGATGACGCCGAGTTGGCGCTGTCGGGCCTCATCCGCGCCGTGGACGAGTGGGACGGCAAGCGCTTCGGCATCGTATGCTCGCTCAACCGCAGCCGCACCATCAAGTTGTGCTTCGACTCGGCGGAGGAGAAGATGTCGTGGTTCCTCACGCTCGAGTTCTCCGTCTCGTACGGTGCCGCGCGGATGAAGAAGGAGGCCAGCATCAAGAGCAACAGCAGCGACCACAACCCCGTGCTGCGCGCCGACTCGAGCAAGTCGGACGTGGGCGCCGCAGCAGAGGAAGAGGACGACGGCGTGTGGATTTAAGCGAGGTGGAAGGTGGGGATGGAGGTTGCAAAGGGAGCTGCTCTAGGCGCTCCGGCCACGTTGGAGACCTGCGTCCTCGGAGAGGAGAAGAACGACAAGCGCCCACCCCCTCCTGGGCACGCAGCCCGAGTAAATATTGCGGCCGAGAGGCGGCGACACCGTCCAAGTCGCGCCTTGCTGGTCATTTCTTTTTGGTAAGTGCTGCTGCGAGAACGCTGTAAAGGAAGAGAAGACGTTCATTTCGATGTAAAGGTCAATAAATGAAAGTATACAAAGCCAGCTACACGCGCCGAGGTGTTGGAGCGTCTTGCATTGCGACGGAAGCAACCAAGAAGCTCATGAGCGGGGGATCTTCCGTCGATTACGGCAAAAGGGGTCAACGCGGTCTTCAACCTGATACAGAACTTGAACCGCAAAGCAACTCGGATCTACACACCTGGCAGCAAATAATGCTGCGAGCGTGGAGATGATTGAAAACGCTGGAGGAATCCGAGCGTGACGATTGAATGCTGCATTACTTCAGCTTACAATCCTGGTCAAACTCGGCCGTCACATTGAGTGTCGTCGCTCGTTCGTTCGCAACGATGAGGTGAGAGATTTATCGTACAGCTGCCGCGGCTCATCGAAGGCAAGTGCATACAGGAAAGCCGCACTTGAAAGCGTCGACCACGGGACTGGGCCAGAGCTGTACGCGAGGAGCACGTTTTGCTGTGCAATGGGGCGGAAGATAGCTCGTTTATGGTGAAGTTCTTGTCATGTAGGCACCGAGTGCTAAGTCTTCTCTCCATTGGCCGCCCGAAGCGTTGGCAGCAGGGAAGCGTGGGCATTTCGTCTGTGCAAGCGGCAGGAAGCGCGACGCCTTCCGCCGGAAGTTCCGGTGCTGGAAAACGCCGAGAAGCGGCCGCTAACCGCTCATGGATACATGCCGCCGCTTCGAGCGGAGAAATGCTTTGCGCGGGAGGCGCCTTTCAATTCAAAACGCCAAACGTCCCGCATCTCTGCCATCCGCAGCATGTGCTGGTAGCAACTATTATATGCTACGCATGCTGTACTCCTCTCAGTTCTCATATTTTGTTATCCCTCCAACATGATATCCTACCGACCACGAAGCAAGCGAGTGTCTTCTGCTTCCAACGTACACCAACGCTACAGTAGTCTCTGCTATCAAGGCTGTCCGTTTGCCCCTCAAAAATCGTTCGCTGCTCTCAGTTGCTGCTGGATAGTGCGTCGCCACCAATTCCCCATGACGCTCAAACTCCATCGTCTCTGCCCCTGATTTTGCGCGAGATTCGAAACGACGCGAGGGATTACTGTACTACGAGTTCAGTTGAGAATCTGCCACGTCGAGCGCAAGACGATGGGCGTCGCGCCCGAGACATGGCGCTTCGGCGTAAGACGTTCGTTGCCAGCCACCACCTCCCACTTGTCCTTGGCACTCACTTCCTTCTCTCTTGTCACTTCTCATAGGACTCGCCACAGTTCTTCAAGACGCTCTTCTGGAGACTCGAGAACGCGCCGCCAGTGCACAACTCGCCCCTCGTCCGCAAACCGGCGCAGGACGGCGCGACGTGGCTCGTGCTCTTTGAGCGCCTGCAGCAGCTGGACCAGCTCTTCCAGGCGTGGCACGACCAGCTGCGCACCTTCTTCATGTGGCACGGACAGCAAAAGGAGCAGCGCCCACGACGCAAAAGCTTGGACGGGACGGCGTCCGAGCTCGAGCTCGAGCTCGAGCTCTCGGACGGCTATTCGTCTGATGAAGACGCACCTGGAGAGCACTCGACGCTCCGACGCAGCGCCGTCTCTTCAGCCAAGACCCGACCACGCAGCAAGACGCTGTCGGACTGCCATTTGGAGGTCAACTGCACCCGCAAACCGCCCGTGTCCATTACAGCCAAGATCCATGTCGGAGACAACCAACCGGCCGTCGTGCGCCCGCCGGCCATGCAGATCTGCATCATGATTGTGGGCACGCGCGGAGACGTGCAGCCGTTCCTGGCCATTGCCAAGCGGCTGCAGCAGGATGGCCATCGCGTGCGGCTCGCCACGCACAAGATCTATCGGGAATTTGTCATCAGTCACGGCGTCGAGTTCTACCCGCTCGGCGGAGACCCCAAGGAGCTCGCGGCGTACATGGTCAAGACGGGAGGGAGACTCATTCCTCCGCTCAAGCTGGAGACGCTGCAGAAGGATGTTCCGAGGCAGATGCAGATGCTGGAGGAGATCTTGCAGTCGACGTGGCCGGCGGTGTCGGCGCCCGACCCGGACGCCGAGGGTCTGGGCACGCCAGGCTCGCCGTTTCGTGCGCAAGCCATTATCTCGAATCCTGTCACCTACGGACACATTCACGTTGCCGAGAAGCTGGGCGTGCCGCTGCATATCATGTTCCCGCAGCCGTGGGTGCCGACCGTGGCGTTTCCTCACCCCATGTCGAATCTGCCGTACCAGGACAAACCGCAGAGGAGAAACTATCTGTCGTACAAGCTCGTGGATCTCTTGATGTGGGAAGGCACCGAACGGCTCGTGAATACCTTTAGAAGCGACGTGCTGGACTTGCCTCGCATCCGAAAAGGTGGCCGCGGACGAGAAATGCTGCTGGATCTAGATATCCCCCACTCGTTCATGTGGAGTCCGTCTTTGGTGCCCAAGCCGTTCGACTGGGGCGATCTGTACGACGTGGTGGGGACTGTCACGCTCAAAGGCGATGGCTCGTCATATACGCCGTCGCCTGAGCTGGAGGCGTTTTTAGGTAAGGATGGAGGCCCAATCTTCGTAGGATTCGGATCGATGGTGCTTGAAGACCCACGCGCAACGACCGAGATGATCATCGAGGCAGCGAAGCAGGCAAAGGTGCGGGTGCTGATCCAATCGAGCTGGACGGACATGGCCGGAGACCTCGACATCCCGGACAACGTCTTCTTCATTGGGAACTGTCCGCACGATTGGCTTTTGCCACGATGTTCTGCGGTGGTGCACCATGGTGGAGCTGGGACGACCGCAGGAGGCCTCCTGGCTGGCAAACCAACCTTCATCGTGCCGTTCTTCGGTGATCAACCGTTCTGGGGCCGCGCTGTGGTGAAAGCTGGAGTCGGTGTTGACCCTTGCCCGATCAATGAGTTGACGACGGAGAAGCTTCGTGCTGCGTTTGAAGAGCTACAGAGCCCATTCCTTCGCAACCGCGCGCAGAGGCTTCAGAAGACGATGCAGAAGGAGGACGGCGCTGAGGAGGCCGTCAGGAGCTTCTACCGACACCTGCCTCTATCAGCATTACGCTGCGACCTGGATCACGAAGGCATGGCGACCAAGTGGAGTCGACGAGACGGAGTCAAGTTCTGCGAGCGCTGCAGCGCGTTGCGACGCGCGTGTCCCGGGGCCGACTGCAAGGACGTGATCGAGTACCGCGCAGTGGACTACGCAGCGCGCGGCCAGGAGCTGGCCCAGATCACGCGCTTTACGTGCGGGCCGTCGCCTCCGGGCGCCGCCGTGATCCTGCAGGAGGTTGGCTGGGCCATCGCGTGCCTCAACCACATCGGCGGCGTCATGCGCGACATCAGCCAGTTCCTCCTGCTCTCGTGCTTCACTTCCTGGGACGTCGTGCCCGTCAGGTGAACTAAAATGGAGAAGCAGACTGCAATGGAGAAGGAGAGTGTACAGTATGTACAGCTAGGATAGAGGAGACCGTAGCAATCGGAGTCAACAATGCAGTATTATGAGCATTGATGTAGCCATGTACGCGCACGTCTCAGGGAGCGGAGCAAACCCCATCAACAGAGCGTTTGATTAGGCCAGGCCTTGATTCCTCGTGGATTTGTGTGCTGCGTGATCATAGTCATCCGGCACCACGCGATTACCCCCGCCGTCATTCTCGATTCCGCGCCGTCCGCCACAAGCCGCCGCCGAGATGCCGCGCGAGTGCAAGTTCCACGCGTGGAACCAGCGCTTCAAGGCCGCGTTCCACAAGGAGTCGTCCACGCTGGCCATCGCGCCGCCCCCGAGCGTGCAAGACGCGCTGGAAGACGTCCGCACCGCGGGGATCGCCGTGCACGACCCCGACGGCCGCATCCGGCTGGATTTGGCCGAAGAGGACGAGATTGACCTGGACGCACTGCGCCGCAGGTCCCGCAGCACGCTGGACGAAGAGGAAGACCGCACTCTAGACGACGCCACGCCGGACAAGACGCCGCCCGTGCTCAGTATCTGCATCATGATCGTCGGCACCCGAGGAGACGTGCAGCCGTTCGTGGCCATTGCCAAACGCCTGCAGCAAGACGGACACCGCGTCCGCCTCGCGACGCACGCCATCTATCGGGACTTTGTCACGAGTTATGACGTCGAGTTCTATCCGCTCGGAGGAGACCCCAAGGAGCTGGCCGAGTACATGGTCAAGACGGGCGGCCACCTCATCCCGATCAACATTGAGACGCTGCAGAAGGACGTGCCCAAGAAGATGCAAATGATCGAGGAGATCCTGCACTCAACGTGGCTGGCAGTGTCGGCGCCCGACCCGGAAGGAGGCGGCCCCGGCATGAAGGGCAAACCCTTTCGAGCGCAGGCCATCATCTCCAACCCCGTCACGTACGGACACATTCACGTCGCGGAGCGGCTGGGCGTGCCGCTGCACATCATGTTCCCGCAGCCGTGGGTGCCCACGACGGAGTTCCCACACCCGCTGTCCAACATGCCGTACGTCGGCAAGCCGCAGAAGCGGAACTATTTGTCGTACAAGTTGGTGGATCTGCTCATGTGGCAAGGCACGGAAGGCATGGTGAACGAGTTCCGGACTGAGGTGCTGGGACTCCGCAAAATCCGCAAGGGCGATGGAGGCCGCGACATTCTGCTGGACCTGAAGATTCCGCACGCATTCATGTGGAGCCGAGAGCTGGTGCCAAAGCCTAAAGACTGGGGGCATTTGTACGACGTGGTGGGCACGGTGACGCTGAAAGGGACGGCATCGACGTACACGCCGACACCGGAGCTGGAGGCGTTTTTGGGCGACGATGGCGGCCCGATCTTCGTCGGCTTTGGGTCCATGGTTCTAGAGAACCCGCGCGCCACGACCAAGATGATCATTGAGGCAGCGACGCAGGCAAAAGCTCGCGTGCTGATCCAGTCGAGCTGGAGCGACATGGCTGGGGACTTAGTGATCCCTGACAACATTTTCTTCCTTGGAAACTGCCCGCACGACTGGTTGATGCCGCGCGTGAGTGCGGTGGTGCACCATGGTGGCGCTGGCACGACGGCCGCAGGTCTGTTGGCGGGCAAGCCGACGTTTATCGTACCGTTCTTCGGTGACCAGCCATTCTGGGGCTGGGCTGTTGTGCGTGCTGGTGTGGGTGTAGCGCCTTGCCCGATTGAAGAGTTGACGACTGCGAAGCTTCGCTTGGCTTTCGAGGGTCTGCAGAGTCCGGAACTTCGCAGTCGTGCTGTAGCCATGCAACAGAAGATGCAGCAAGAGGACGGCGCGGAGGAAGCGGTGCAAAGCTTCTATCGTCATTTGCCAATTGAGAAAATGCGCTGTGATTTAGATCACGAGCGTGTCGCGACGAAGTGGTGTCAACGCCACAAACTAAAGCTCTGCAAAGTGTGCGACTTCGTGATCGGAACTCAGCCGGAGTCGTTTGACAAGAAGGTGGTTGACTACCATTTCGTTGACTACACTGCTCGTGGTCCTGCATCGGGATTCGCAGGTGCGTCTTCAGGTGCTGCTGCATTTTTTCATGAGCTTGGCGGTGCTTTCAAAGACGTGGTCGTGAAGCCTGCAAGAGGTTTCCGCGAGGAAGGACCTAAAGGAGCTGTGATTGGCGTGGTGAAGGGTGTGAGCGGACTTGTGATCCGCCCTGTTCATGGCGTGGCCTTGTTTGCAGATCATATTGCAGCAGGTCACGCAAACTACTTCAGTGAAACTGGTCGACGGAAACGTGGGAGTGTGTTCGACAAGACGTTTATGGTGGCCTTGGGAAAGGAAAATGGTCTAAACGATTCCTACACCTCGGGAGGCAAGACAGAAGAGCTTGAACCTCACAGAACTATTGGCCCCAAGAAGGAGGTGAGAAGAAAAGTTGAGCTCAATGTCTCTGAAGAAGACAAGCTCAAGTATCAAACTCGCTTCCGTGAGATCATGACCGAAAAGGAGAATGAGCGACATTCGCTGGACCGAATCCAAAGAGCATCATACTCTTCATCTAGCGGCCCGGAATCTGGCTCGGACACAGATAGTGATGAAACATCATCGAGAGGAACTATCGAGGTTATCTCTGCAGACTTCACGGCTAGTGGCAACATCGGAGTCAACTTTAATGTTGGCAGCAAATCTCCAGACACCATTAGCGAATCCAAGATCGAGGAGTGGCGTCAATACGCCACACTGCAAAAGAGGAAGTCACAGCGAATCCTTACGAGGTTCATGGGCACCAAGGTGCCGTCGATGAATATTTGCTTGGCGACGATCGGGACGTGGGACAACAACGTGAAGCAACTTGTTGCCATTGGTATGCGGATGGCTGCCGATGGTCATCGCATCCGGATTGCAGCCAGTGAAGAGTTTCGAGACGAGATCACCGGACGAGGACTGGAGTTCTATCCTCTTGACGGTGAAGTGAAAAACTTCCACGACTTTATCAAGTACCTGCATGAGACCAAGAGTGCCAACGCCATCCAACGACACAAAGCGGGTCGTCCAGTTCTAGGGCCGTTCAAAGACCTCATGTATTCCCTGTGGCCCGCAGCCAACGGAGTCGATCCTCATGGTCGCGGACACAACATTCCTGGCGAGCATTTTCGAG
This sequence comes from Phytophthora sansomeana, assembly GCA_032158285.1. Lineage (NCBI taxonomy): Eukaryota > Oomycota > Peronosporomycetes > Peronosporales > Peronosporaceae > Phytophthora > Phytophthora sansomeana. The sequence goes on along the minus strand of JAPDHH010000271.1, from coordinate 483,391 downwards.
CAGATGCGTTGCTGTGGCACCCGTTGTTGTTTGGGCATGTACACGTTGCGGAGCGACTAGGTATCCCGCTTCAGTGCTTCAGCTTGGCCCCGTTGTCTCCTACATTTGCGATGCCGCACATCCTCAGCGCAACTTTCATGGACGATATCAGTAAGCTTGGGCGTGAGTTTAAAAAGACTAATTGGCTATCGTACGGAGTGGTGGATACTGTACTGTGGCGCGGCATGGAGGACATTGTGAGCGATTTCCGACAGCACATTGGCCTTCGTGGGCGCTTCAACGAGCCTAGTCCGCTGGCTGAATGGCGGATTCCTCATGTGTACCTCTGGAACCCTGCTTTGTTGGAAAGACCGGTTGATTGGGGACAAGAGTTGAGTGTGGCGGGCTACGTTACCCTGAAGGACGAGCGCGAAGTGGCCAAGATGCGCAAATTCAAATGGAGTCGATCCCTGAACGACTTCATCTTGGAAACCTGCCATCCTGTCATTTACTTCGGCGTGTCCACTTACAGTTTGGCAGCGGTTCAAATAGACAAACTGCTTCGCCAGCTTGACGAGGCCGCTGAGCAAGCCAAGGTGAAGATTATTTTCCAAGCTCGAGAAGGTCGGGCTGGCCACGCGCTCTACCACTCGGAAAACATTTACGAGGTGGAGGGCTCTTTCCCGTATTCACTGATCCTCCGCAAGGTAGCAGCCACCATTCACTGGGGCGAGCCCGCTATCCTCGAGGAAGGGATCTCAGCCGCCAAACCCGCAGGCATTTGCGTCAATCTGTCATCCCAATACTACGCAGCAGTGTATGTGCGTGACGGCAGGGGTGGGCATCCCGCCCATCGACTTGAGAACCTGCACAGTTGCGTCGTTGGTATCGTCGTTCCAGCAGATTCTGCAGCCTGAAATCCGTGACAAGGTACAAGAAGTTGCCAAGACGTTCCGACCGGAGCAAGCTCTTGAAAAGGCTGTCGAGGCGTTCTACATGAACTTGCCACTACCTGCCATGCGGTGCGATGTGGATGAGACCAAGGTCGCTCGTATTTACGACCCGCGGCTGGAACTCAAGCTCTCGTTCGAAGCGTACATTGCCATTCAGCCGCTACGAAGTCACGACGACACGGACGATGTGTCTTACAAACCATTGTGGTATGACGGCCGTCACCCCGCCAAGTACTCACTACGAGATATCGCAGGTGATCAAGAACCTCTCGACGACAAACCGACGCACGGATTGGAGTCGATTCGCAAGGCATTGAACTCGTTTGCCTCCCATGAGTCCACCGACTCGGCGTCGGAGCCCCCTAGATCCGTACTATCTCGACTTACAAGCCGAGTAGCAATGGTGGTGGAAAAACCGAGGTACTGGTCGACTCCGCAGGAGGAGGCTGCAGAACGGAAGATCATCATGGCTGCGTACGACCGAGTAGTGCAGCAGCAAGCAGAGCAGCAACTGATCTCAAAGCCCCGGAAACCATCACACTGCCCCTTGGTGGAGGCACTACGCAAGTAAATGGGATCACTCACGACTGACGTGACGCATTCTTACCATCGCTAAATTGCATTAACAAGTTCACAGCATCATGACCAACAAGCTTTGAGACGCAAATTGCTGTCGGTTTGGATTTCGTTACCGTATCGATATGCTACATGGACTCCACTACTGGACGCGGCCTTCCTCGAGCCCCGACACGGTGCTCAATTTGTCGCCTACAACGCTCACCTCCTCACCACGCAGCATCTTGAACTCGCGCTCCCACTCCTCGGTCCGGAACTCGTTCTCCATCTTGGCCATGACGACCGACGCCAGACAATTGCCCGTGACGTTGGTGAGCGTACGCATCATGTCCATGATCCAGTCCACGCCGAGGATCAGCGCCACGGGCCACGACGGGATGTCGAATTGGTCCAAAGTTGACGCGAGGACGATAATGGAGGCCGAGCGCACGCCGGCCACACCCTTGGACGAGACCATGAGCATGAGCACCATGACGATCTGCTCCCCAACAGACTTGTCGACACCCGCCGCCTGTGCACAGAAGACGGAGGCCAACGACAAATAGAGCGTGGAGCCGTCGAGGTTGAACGAGTAGCCGAAGGGCACCACGAAGCCCGAAATGTGCGTCGACACGCCGTACTTCTCAAGAGCTTCGAAGACCTTGGGCAGAGCGGCCTCGGACGTGGCCGTCGTGTAGGCGATGATGAGCGGCTCCTTCATGGCAATGAGGAACTCGATGGGGTTGATCTTGAACATGGCGCACACAGCACCGAAGACGACGATGATGAAGAGGAGGATCGTCACGTACACGGTCGCAAGCAGTGCACCGAGACTACCGAGAGACGACAGACCGTTCGATCCGATGGCGTCGGCGATGGCGAAGCACACGCCGATGGGGGCCGTCCAGATGACGATGTCCACGAACTTGAACATCATCTCGAGCACAGCACGCGAGAAGTCGATGATGAGAGCTCGGTGGTGGTCCTGCAGTTGAGCTGTAGCTACACCGGTGAGGATGGCAGCTACCAGGACCTGGAGCAGCTCCGAAGAGCCCGAACCTCCCATCATCTCACCCCACGTCTTGGGGGTCAAGTGCTCGATCCACGTCTCGAACGTGAACGAGGACGAGTCACTCTCGTAGTCGTCACCTTCGTCCAGACCGACGTTGCCTGGCTTGACGATGTTCACTGCCAGGAAACCGACGATGAGCGCGATGGTGGTGACGATCTCGAAGTAGATGATGGACTTGAGTGCGAGGCGTCCGAGCTTCTTCATGTCCTTCTGGTCGGCGATACCGACCACCAAGGACGAAAAGACCAGTGGGAAGACGATGAATTGGATCGTGCGCAGGAAGAGGTTCTTCGTAGGGGCGGCCTTCTCACTGAAGGTGGGGGCGAACTCGCCCAGGATGATTCCGATGACCATGCCAACGACGATCCAGAAGGTCAGAGACGTCAACACTTTGCGGGCCACCGACTTCTTGACCGGAGCAGGTCGCTCCATGGCAACGTAGCTGTCCGTCATGACGGACTTCGATCGATTCGACTTGTTGGTCTGCGGCCGAGCTGGCAAATTCAGGAATGAACTCTCAATCGCTTCATAATGAAGTGGCCGGGATTCTGTGGCGGGCGCTCGGTAGGATTGACTCGCCCATCTACATGCACATGCACATGTACCACCAGCGCATCGCAGGGTATGTCGGGAGCTACTGTTTAGTAGTCTCGTTGAGACTAGAGACTTGGTGCATTGTGTATCCGACCGAGCGACAAGATTGTAAATACAAATGCTGGAAATCTTGCTAGACGTTGTGGTGAACGTGCTCAAGTGGTGGGCGGGGACAAGTTGAAAGGTTTTGCTGTTGGCTCACGACGTGGTGGCCGGTCTCATGGTGTTTCTCGACTTTTGGTTTCGTCGGATATCCGGAGGTTCCCGCCATCCTCAAAAGTGGTGCTCCTCCCCGTACACACATGCAGAGGCAACAACATTGATAGCGTGACTTCTTGGCGGCGCGGCCTTCACTTCACTTGGCTCCACTCCACTGTTTTACAGACTCTTCGACAACATCTACGATAGCTGGTGCCCCCCGAATAGCTAGGTCAACCCCATCCGAGACGTCGGGGGTGCGGTAATGCAGGCAGGAGAGTCAGAAGTTCTCGGTCGATGCTGCGGTTGTCACTCAGGTCTTGGGAAATGCTGTAGCTGGACGACGTGGTATCCGAGCGTCTCGGGTGTGCACTTGTAAGCTACCACTTGTAGCTTCTCGTGCAGTCTCATTTCGACGTCTGTCTGTACGCCGTGTCGACGTCCAGCGCAATGAACACGATGACTTCCTGTTTCTCGAAGACGTTGCAGACTACCCACGAGCAACCAAACTATGAACTGATGCACATTATGGACAGACTCGCCTCCCTGCCGGATCAAGATTTTCTCCTTGGCGAAGGCCCAGTCGGCATGCATACAGACCTGTCTTCGGCTCTGCACGCTCGACATCCACGTGGCAGGTTTGCTGATCCCGCGGTTGCTGACCAGCTCAAGGTATTAAGCGTTAAAAGGGACGCTGCAGGATGCTTCAATTTGAAGTTATAGGCAAGGTGTAGCTGTCTGTCTGGCTTGCAATCTTATCAGCGACGAGGCCTCTCTGCAGCAACATTGTGTGCATTTAGTGGTTGCTACATGCATTGTTTTCCACAGCACGCGAAGCTCGAGACGCCGTGGGGAGCAAAATCTCTTTTTTTGGTGAGCGGGGCGCGTCAATCGGCACTGCAGATGAGACCGTGAGAGTCCCGCAGCGGGACACAGCATCGAACGACAGTCTGTGATGCCAGATACGTTTGCAACGTACTGGCCAGGTGGCGAAGCAAACTAAAGCGCTTTGCAGCACGAAGTGGGCGGCACCACCACTTCAATGCCCCCTTTTATCCAAGCCCGAGGCAGGTGGTTCCTTTGCTCTCGCTCTTTAGACGGGATGCGCTCGTACAGAAGATCCCGCGGGACTTCCCTCAAACGTTGCAGTGCTGCGGGCAAGACCATTTTAATCGGCCACGCAAAACACTAAAATGTGACGGTGTGCGCTTCGCCACGTCGACAAGCGAGCTCCACGTAAGCTTCGTACACTGCACATTACCGTTTGTATGTGTACACGGTTGCTTTCTCTCGATAGACTGGAAGTCCAAACAGCACCACGCATTTTGGCGAAAAGTACACACGTAAAAACATAGGATACCTGAGCCAAGTGAGATTTTGCGAGAAAAAGAGACGGTTGGAGGCGAACTGCAAGCTAGCGAGTTGTGGTCGTCCCTCGCGTCAAAGCCAATCGATTGCCGGGCAAAAGTTACTTGCGATCCACGAGCTTAAAGAGCTGTTGAAGGCTGGAACTTCAATACTGAGAACCGCCCTTCTCTTCGCAAATCCGGTGTTGCTTCCTCCGCTCTTTTCTGGAAGGCGTTAAACACTTTGCAAGATTTGAGTGCTTGTACAGTTAGGGCAAGTCCGCTAAAAAAACATGGCGGTGTACTCTCTAGACACGGACCCCACAAGCAAGCAACCAAGAGCGGAAGCTCGTCGAAGTCGCATTCATCGTTCTCGGCTTGTCGCTGAAAGAACGAGGTCCTACACTTGGACGGATTGCTCGTGCTGTAGCTGCACGAAAATGTTTTTGTGTAATTCTAGAAGACGCCAAGCGTGCGAACCCCCGTCTCTGAGTCGTACCAGGCGAAGGTTACTGCTTCGAGATGGCACACCTGATGGGATGCAAGTCGACAGAGCGCGGCATCCCATCAGACTTGTTGCTTCTCTGCACGAGTGCCCTCTGTAGGAATCCGGTGCAAAGTGCACAAGGCGATCCTGTAGGGCTTGAAATTAATGTTGAGTGGTACAGAGCGCGGCGCTGATTAACGCAAAAGTGCGGCAATGTACATACACTTGCAAGACTGTCGAGATTTGAGGAGGTACAGCGAGCGCTCCATTGGCTTGCGAGGGTCGACGATGCCGGTGTCACGCGAGATACGGAGCCGTTTACTTGTCGTGGTACGCAGGACTTGTACATGGCTAAAGCGTTCACTGGCAGCCTTCAATGATCCTTTCGTCCGTCCGCCTTGGTCTTCGGTCCGTTCATTCCTGAATTTGCCAGCCCGGCCGCACTCCTCCGACCGCCAGCAAGCCGATCCAGTCAATCCAAGCCGCAGTCATGGCCGTGAACGACAGCTACGTTGCCATGGAGCCGCCTGCTCCGGTCAAGAAGTCCCCACTCCGCAAGACCCTCACGTCCCTGACGTTCTGGATCATCGCCGGCATGGTCGTCGGTATCCTGCTCGGCCAGTTTGCCCCCACCTTCAGTGAGAAGGCCGCCCCCATGAAGAACATCTTCCTGCGTACCGTGCAGTTCATCGTGTTCCCGTTGGTCTTCTCGTCGCTGGTGATCGGCATTGCCGACCAGAAGGACATGAAGCAGCTCGGCCGCCTCGCACTCAAGTCCATCATCTACTTTGAGGTCGTCACCACGCTGGCCCTCATTGTGGGTCTGCTCGCCGTCAACCTTGTCAAGCCCGGCAACGTCGGTCTCACCCAGGGAGACGACTACGAGAGTGAGACGACGTCGACGTTCACTTTTGAAAAGTGGATCGAGCACTTGACCCCCAAGACGTGGGGTGAGATGATGGGAGGCTCGGGCTCCTCCGAGCTGCTCCAGGTCCTCATTGCTGCCATCCTCACGGGCGTCGCCACGTCTCAACTGCAGGACAAGCACAAGTACCTCATCATTGACTTGTCGCGTGCCGTGCTCGAGATGATGTTCAAGTTCGTGGACATCGTCATCTGGACGGCCCCCATCGGTGTGTGCTTCGCCATCGCCGACGCCATCGGATCGAACGGTCTGTCGGCTTTGGGCAGCCTCGGTGCTTTGGTCGCTACGGTCTACGTGACGATCATCCTCTTCATCATCGTCGTCTTCGGTGCAGTGTGCGCCATGTTCAAGATCAATGCCATGGAGTTCCTCATCGCCATGCGTGAGCCGCTCATCATCGCCTACACGACGGCCACGTCCGAGGCTGCTCTGCCCAAGGTCTTCGACGCCCTCGAGAAGTACGGCGTGTCAACGCACATTTCGGGCTTCGTGGTGCCCTTCGGCTACTCGTTCAACCTCGACGGCTCCACGCTCTACCTCTCTCTTGCTGCGGTCTTCTGCGCCCAGGCGGCAGGTATCGACAAGTCCATCGGGGAGCAGATTGTCATGGTGCTCATGCTCATGATCTCGTCCAAGGGTGTGGCCGGCGTGCGTTCAGCCTCCATCATTGTCATTGCGTCAACTTTGGACCAGTTCGACATCCCGTCGTGGCCCGTGGCGCTGATCCTCGGCGTGGACTGGATCATGGACATGCTCCGTACGCTCACCAACGTCATGGGCAATTGTCTGGCGTCGGTCGTCATGGCCAAGATGGAGAACGAGTTCCGGACCGAGGAGTGGGAGCGCGAGCACAAGCCTGTGCACGGCGAGGAGAAGATGAGCGTTGTAGGCGAGAAACTGAGCGTCGTCTCGGCCATTGAAGAGGGTCGTGCTTACTAATGCGAGTCAGTGTGTATGTAGTGCTAGGGCGTCGTAACTTAGCGGTGGGGAACATCCCGATAAAGCAATAAAGCCCGTTGTATTCCAACTTGCTTTCGTTGTAGTACTTGCAGTACTACTCAAATAGTACTCTGCAAAATAGTAGTTTGGGTTGAAAGAAAATTCGTACTCTCTCAAAAGCTGATTTCTGATTCGCAAATGTCCATTTTGGCCAGAAAAAAGCCGAATTCGAGCAAGTCTCAATTGAATTTCACGCCAAAAGTACTACATGTACTCGAATAGTACTCAAAAATAGTAGTCGATTTTCAGTTTTCCGGGAGGATGCCCTCGAAGCTGCTGTCTTTGTTGTCGCGCTTGCGCTGCAGCATGGCACGAAAGCTTTTCGGGATATCGTCCGGGTTGTGAATTCGACGAATGTCCGCTGCGGGGTCTAGCCGAGTGCGAACTGTCGAGCGCTTTGGAAGAAGTCCGCCCATGACTCGCTTTTCACGCGGCCGAATGAGGGGAAGTGTGCGTGCCCCCATGCCCACACTGCTCGCTAGAGCCAATGCCTCTGGGGTGCTGCCTCTTGAAGACGCTGGGTTGGCACTTGAACCAGCGATCAAGTCGTTGAGAGCCTGGTCGGCGATGCTCAACGTTTGCAACTGCGGCATCCCAGTCAAGTTGTTGCCTGGACCCGTTGAAGACGTCAACGACAACGCAAGCGTTCGTCGACGAGTCGAAATAGGAACCGAGGGGACGGTCGTTCGCTGCAGCCGCTCGTTTCGTGAGGACTCGAGCACCTTAAAGCGAACAGACGAGATGGATTCATTCAGCGGCTGGAACACGTGCTCCTTGGCTTCAGAGTCGACCAGCGTGTACGTCTTCTTGTCGGGCTTCGTCTACACAGCAAACGATGCTTCAGGTTAGCTGCGTCCAGTGTTACAGTAGCACGCATTGACAAGGTACCGGATCAACGGGTCGCATGGCAATGGCTGTGACTCGAAACGCTGCTTCGCCTTCCCTGATGATGTCCACATCGTCAGTCTAGAGGTTTCGAGGACAGTCTAAAGTGTTGCAAACCTTACAGGAACGCACGTCCAACAAAGTGCGACAGCAGTGCATGCTTCGTCCAGCCAGCCTTGCGCACGAACTCGCTCATATCCAACACCTTCAACGCGCTGAGGGGGTTGTTCGCAGCCCCATCCCAGCACGAAATCTACAACCCAAGAACCACAGAGGAGCAACGGATGAGAATTTCGCAGGTTTCCAGTTCCATCTACCGTTGTGCTTTACCTCGCCGCGCGTGACTTTCACAATTGTGATGAGGTCCGAGATTTCGCCGTTGACATCGGCGATTTTCCTCTTGAGATACGATGCAGTGGCAAGTGTTCGTGGCTCATTATTGTTGTTGCCAGGTCCAAACGGACTGCTTCGACGACTTAGAATGGCGGCATTACCCACCGTTGACAGAGCCAAACTCTTTCGACCAATGCGCCCGAACGAGCCATCTCCAGAGACGTCAGCGTCGGACTCCTCCTGTTTCTTCAAGGCATTTTGCGCTGCGGCTCGTGAACGGTGGCCGGACACGCACACCCACACTTCTCCTGGTTTGGGCATGGTGTCTTCCAGCAAAGTTCTCACGCGGTTCCGAGGTTGAACCGTTGAGAGCACTAATCGTGCAATTCTTGATGAAGACCGCTATCGGCGGCTGGAGTGCGTTAGCGATCGTATCGTCCTTGACGGTGTTTTCCTCCAATTCGTCATCTTCATCTAGCATCTGAGCGTCAAACTCTTCACGGATGAATGAGCTGGTTGATGATCGGCTTCGCTGAGGCAACCACCCCCAGTCACAGCTTGATTGCGAAGACGCGTACGTGGCTGGGCGTCCAAGCTGCCAAGTTCGATGCCGTCCGCCAAAACTACCCACTTGCACGCCGTCCAATGTCCAGATACTGACCTCGCCATCAGCACAAGAGAATATCAGGAACAACTCGGACACTCGAGTGAGGTTCTCCACAAAATCAGCGCTGAGCACTCTCCGGCTCGGTGCTGAAAGCGATTTCGTTGCTCCCTGTTGGCTATTCAAATGACTACCGAGACGCCACGTACAAACCAACGCAAGCTCTACTCCTTCGTGGTTTTGAGCAACTCGGAGCTCCCAAACTTTGACGAAACCTGCAGCATCACCGGAGACAAGATGTGTGTTTGCTTTATCGCAACGCAAGACGGTGACAGGCTCCAGATTCGTTGGTGGTCGCGTTGCATCCAGAGTCGATGTCGGGCTTTGCATCGACACGTCAAGTGGAATTTCACCTTGCGTCGCCATGGATCGATCAAAGCACAGCAGTATGCCTCGCTCACCTGCAGCGAAAAGAAGTTCGAGCTTTTCTGCGTACCACAACGACTCGATTGGTCCTGAATTTTGATGCAGCGGAGCAACAAGCTCTCCTGAGTTGAGAGACCAGAGCAGCACCAAACCATCCAAACCAGCAGTAGCCACATACGCCGGCGGCAAATAAGCTAGCGTTAGAACGTCCATCGTGTGTTGTTGTCGTCTACGACGGCGTCTGCCACGTCGCCCGTGGTTTATTTCATCTTGATCATGGTCATCGTCGTCGCCATCACTATCTGGGGGAAGAATGTGAACTGGAAGTGCTTCAGACTCGTCGTTCTTGTCAGCCCACACGAAAAGCTGGCGGTCCCAGCCGACAGAACAAACAAATCGTTGGCAGATGAAGTCTCCCATTCCGACGCGTAAGTTGCGTTCGATGTCCATGATGTTAGTAACCTCGTGCTGCCGATAGCGGGAAGTCTCAGAACATCGCCCGGTTCGTGGGGTTCCAGCTACTGGTGGTCGAGGTTTTAGTGCTTTTGGTGCCTGGGCAGGAACTTGACCATTTTCTCCCGGCTGAGGTCGAGGTGTTTGGTTCGTAGGGGGAACTGGTGTCGGGTGATCTTGACCATGCTGAAGACGCACACGGGTTGGTGATGGTAGTTCAGTCTGAGCCATCACCACGGAATCACCCCGACGGCCTTCGTGGTCCATCCCAAAGGAAGCTGGAAGCAGCATGATGTCTCGTACTTTTCGTTTTCGAGGGGCAGCAATTGCATCAACAGCTTCGGCACCTCCGGAACCACTAGAAGGATCATCAGGTAGCGCCGCACTGCTTGCCACCGTTCCTGCGGTCGCCGGAGTTGTCGTGAACAATAGTGAACTTACAACAGGAGGCTCTTTCTTGTGGAATTGCTTGACGAGCGCTCCGTTGCTGAAGTTCCACATCTTCAGTTGTTCACCGTCATGCGAACCCGTGAGTAGTCTTCGACCAGCATGGTCAAAAGCAATACTCGTCACAGGATTGGAACCATGTGCATGCGTGAAACTCGAGATTTCATCTCCAGTTTCGGCGCTCCAAGTCTTGATGGCGGACTCTGCGTCCATCGCAGCCGTCACCACCTGATGAAAAATGTTGTTGTAGCATGCCAGCCTTATCGGACGTTCGACCGGAGCCCCTCCACGCAGCTTTGCCTTCCTTGCAGTAGCCAAGGAAGCAACAGGATTTTCATCCAGATCGTCGGTGCCTTGTGAACCAGCTCCACCTGCAACTTTCACTGCCCAACGGGTGAGTTGGGTCGTTGCAGTCATTAGGCAAGGCTGCTTGCCGTCAAAAAGCAGAGCTGACACTCGGTTCTCAGCACTCAAACTTACCCCAGCACCACCTGAAGCCGCTGTAGCTCCTGAACCGGATGAATGACCTGAAACACCAGCGCTATTGACCGAGTTGCCACCTCGATGGCGATCCACGACAAATGTTTGGAGACACCGATGGTTCCTAACATCCCAGACCTTGACAGTGTTGTCTGCAGCCGCCGACACGATCTGAAAATTGTCGTCGTCACTGACAAGATGCAGCACGGAACTCGTATGGCCTTTGAGCGTAGCAACAGCTCGCTGCGAGCTGTACGGGTTCCAAATGTGAATGTCGCGCTCCATTCCACAGCTTGCAATTAGCCGCGTGCTGGCACACCACGCTAAGTCGAAGACACCTTTGCGGTGGCGAGTGTACTCAAACTTGACCACCAAGCGATCCACATCCAGGATTGATACGGTGGCGTCGAGCGACGTCGCCACCACTGCTCGCATATCGCGAACCCACTTGACGCGCGTGATCCAGTCGGTGTGCTTCTGGAACTTGACACGCGATGAAAACCCTTGAGCTTCTAGCACTGCACTTCCTGCAGGGTTGCCACCGCCACTACCAACACTACTTGGGTTGCTGGTTGAAGTGGCTGCTGCTGTTTGATTTCCATTCCCGACTCCTCCGTTTACTGCCGTTGTTGTAGAAGACCCCGAAGACGTCCCAGCAGGACCAGAGGAATTCGTACTGCCGACATTTGGTCCGTTGGCTCCAGCACCAATACTACCGTTGCTAGTGCTCGACGATGTGGAAGTTGTTGACCCTGGTGGCGGTGACCGACCATCGCAAGCCAACCATTGATCGGAGCATGTTAGCACCGAGATGCCACCCGTGTCGTCACCAACAACAATTGCTTCGCGATCATCTGAAGGTTTTTCAATGTACGCTAGGCAGAGCGGGATGCACTGCCGTCGGGAGTAGTCCACGAGGTCACCGATAAGCTGCCCCGAATTCAGGTCGTAGAAGCTAAGAGTACGATTCATGGACGACACAGCAAGTCGATTTGAGCGCTTCATCACGCAGCAGTCCGTAAGCCAGTCACGTCCAGACGCCAACACTTGCTGCGGGGCTAGTGAATTCGCACTCCAAGTACGCACACTGCCATCTTTGCTGGTGGTGAGGTAGACACTTGGTCGTTCAAGTCGTACAACTCGAGTGATCACGTCCTTGTGATGCGGCAGCAGCCCAAGACCCAGCGTTCCGCCGCTGCCTCCTGTGACGTTGCCCATCGTGTCGGTCGGAGCTGATGCCGTCGAACCCCCCGGACCATTTCCACCGATGTCACCCGTGAACTTTTCAGGGAACGCAGTCTCATAACATGAGTTCCCATCATCGCCCGTGTATTCATCACTCCCGCTTCCACTGAGAAACATATACTAGCAACAAACAACACCATACGTGGTTAGAACCAGCGTTGGTAGACAACAACAAACAGGTTCGCGCTACGCACATTCGTGAGTTCATCCCAGTCCACAGTTCCGTCCGAGTTGGCATCAATCTTTTGAAACCTGCCAACACAACAACTATCAGACCTCACGATGGTGTACACCCTGGTTGAAGTCATCGTACAGCTCTGTAAGTTGTGTCTCGCTGAGCGAAGCATCCACGATTTCTCGGAAAAGGCTCACAAACTCCTTCTCCGTCAAGTCTCCGTCCGCAAACTTCTCCTTGAGTGACTGCAGTTGCTCGACGCCAATCTCATCACGAGAGAATACAGTGCCTGACCGCTTCTTGGCTCGAGGCAATGACATTCCGTGAAGTTCTGAAGCACAACGTGGCTTCGATGCACTTGCGGCCGACTCGTAGCACCACAGCAGACGAAAATACTGGGACTTGAAACTGCAGGACGACCTGGACAACATGGAGCTGCAAAAATCGCGTACATTACGGCAAATTCTAGGCTACACGATCACCAGACTCCATTCTACTTACTTACATGCTCGCTCCTTCAACTCGGACGCTGCACTTCATGCCAAACTTTAGCATTCCACAGCATCTTCGTGCAGAGCTCGACGCTCCGCCGCTCGCTGCACAACTCGTGAAGCTGTACTGGCCAGACTGCTCATGGCAGCGTACTGAGAACGTGTGAGATCTCGTGCTTGTGGGTCGGCACAGCACACGGAGCCGATGACTGTCTGGCCGTCAGACCCCATCAATGGAAATCCGCAGTAGAAGTTGATTCCCATCTTACGGACACTCGACATGGCACTGAAGCGCACGTCGGCCTGGACGTGACGAGACACAAGCGGCTTTGGGTCGAGGATTGTTTGCGTGCAAAAGCCTTGTGCTCTCGGGTACGAATGACCGCCGGGTACTGCTGGGTGAGTAGAGGCCAATACGTGCAGCTGAGCTTTGTCCACGACGGTGATCATGCTTACAGCACAACTGAGTTCCTTTGAGGCCAACGAGCAAATGATGCCTAGCTCGGGCACATCACCGAGTTTATTCAGTTGCTGCTCGCGAATCATTTGCAGTCGATGATACTCATTGCTTGGAATAGGAGGTATGATGGCTGCCGCTGGGTCCTCCGGGAACTCGATGGCATAGCTTCTCGAGTCTGCGTTGGCAAGTGGGTAGTCGTCTTCCCAGCGTGGGGTCTCGCCCCACATCTGCTTGAGACGCTCTGCGTCGTCAAACTCTCCCTGTTCGCTTCCTTCGGTCTCTTCATTGTGTTCTCCCAGCAAAGGCAGACCGTTTCTGGTTATTCCCGCAGATGCGCTGCGAATCCTGGCAGCACTTGATCGTCTCCGAGCACGCTCCTCATCGACAATATCCCTCATAACACTCAGGACACTAGCCTTTCGTCTTCGTTGGGCTGCACCACCCGCGGTTGCATCGGCGAGAGTCTCCAGCAGCAAATCGTTTAGTGACGCCGGTCGTGTTTTCAGTGTAGGTCTTGTCCTGCCGCGGAGACTTCCGCTTGGAGTACTGCTCGCACGAGAAACAGGAGAGTGTGCATCGGATATCACTCGTGCTGGACGCAGATCCTCTTCCGTCACTGCATTGTAGCGAGCTTGATCCACACGAATGAGGCACCGTTCGCACACTCGCACTTGCTCAATTTGCGGGCGTACGTCACCGCGTGCACGGTGCTCACGCTCCTGGGCATGGGCACATTTATCACAAACAAGGAAGCCGCAGAGGCAGCACAAGCGTCTCCTTGTGCGCTTGAAAAACTTTGAAAAGGAGCGACGGCAGCAAGCGCAACGAGGGACATTGACAACAGTCTCCAACGGGAGACGTGTGCTGTTGACGATCACTTGCATCCCAAGCCGACGACGTCGTACAACAAGAAGGAACCGGTGGCAACTTGCAGCAAGACGCAGGAGCCAAAGACGGGCTAGACGTCGCTCGTGTCCAGCACGCTTGAACGCGTCGTGGGCGTCTGGGGGTAAGTACTCGCCGTGGAAAATCACACGAGTGGCGCGGATATTGCTGTCTTCTTCAAATGAGTAGTTGATGACCACGTTAGGGACGTGCTGTTGCGCACGGGAAGGTTGGGAGAGTGCGTTGTCCGTGACGACGCAGTCTCGTGAGATAGACACAAGAGTTCTTGTGAATGCCGGCCGAGGAGAATTACTGACCGCACTGGCTGTCGACGACGCTGTTCGTCTCGCCGATTGCTCTTCTCTCGCTTTATTTCTAGGCTGCAGCAGCTCCAGGAAACACCACTCCTCGTTCTTCGAGAACAAGTTGCTACTTTCGAATGTTGCGGTTTTGACCGACAGCTCTCGGTGCTCAAATGCTCTCGCGGGGTTACCAGCACTATCTTGAATCTTGATTGTGCGCAAGAGCTCGCCCTCGACAAACTCGCGGCGGTAAATGCAGCGCATCATGTCACGAAAGATGTCGGTGCTCGCAACTCGAAACACCAGGCGCATTTCCTGCACACTGCAGGGCATGACGCCTTCAGCCAAAACGGCGAAGCCCTTGGGCCCCCATCGTGTCTGGTGCCGCCGGTCGCGGACGGTAAGACGAGTGAAAAGCTTCATGGCGTCGCTGTTTGCGTACCCTCGTGGCAGCTTCTTCCGTTTCCACACACTTTGGTGTTTGTCACTGAAATTCGCCGCCGCCAACTCCATGTCGAGCTCGCTCCAGTTCACGCCGGAAGCAGTGGCCGCTCCCAATTCGTGCAATCGCTTATCGCTCAGTCGAGTCGATTCCCTCATGGCCTCGACAGTCGGTGGTCGGTGACGTAACGAGCTCGGGTGTTCTCCAACGCCGTCCCATGCAGGTTCATCACTGCGCTGGCTATTGAATTCGTACGTGGCGCTGCTCTCTCCACTCTCGTAGCTGAAGCTGGGGTTCATCATGGCCACGGAGGCGGAGCTGGCTCCGAACACCGCCATGGACTCGGACAGCTCCTGCCTCGCCTCCCGTGGGGCCCCGAACTTCCGAGCCGCGGGCATCTCTCGCACCTTCCAGACGAATCAACGAGTGTGTGTCCTTGCCTCGAACGCAACGTCTTGCACGATGATGCCATCGATAGCCGCTTCCACTTCGCTTCTGCAGGAGCGGGCTCAGGATTTGTCCACGCGCTCCGAATGTACACGCGACGAGATGGAAGCGGACACAGCGAAGCGTGCAGCAACCAGACTCAACGCGTACGTTGAGTCAGATGGCCACGGAAGATACTTTCGCGGGATGGGGGTCCGCCTGGTTTGACTCTGCATTGTGGACAACAACACTCTCTTGGTGCTTAGCTTGGGCTGGTCGCAACCAGATCGATCCGGACATGACGCCCGCGTCGCCCATGCTGGTACTAGTGTACCAGGTATCCGGTATCTGATCGAGAAGATCGTCTTCGAGAGCTGCCACGGTCTCCGGTAGATCTTGGCGTGAGTCGGGGAGGGACCGCTTTATCAGACGCCGACGGAGGTGCAGCTGTTGCCGTCGAAGAACTATCGACGCTGCGACTGGAGCGGGTTCGGCGCACGTAGCGAGAGCTTGAGGCGCGAATGCCATATGAGCAACGCTGTCGTTGTAGCGAGCGATGCATCAGGAAGGCGGCGGCAACAGGCTCATGGAGCAGCTCGAGCAACCTAGTCCAAAAATCATGTTGATCTGATCGACAATTATGGGACAGCAGTGTTCGTTGTGCAGATGTTGCCGAGTGTCCCTGGACAAAACACGCAGAACGGAAGTTGCTGCGCGAGCGGAGAAATGTGTCACGATGGCTGTGCGAAGTGTATTGGTGGTAAGGCCGCAGCCATTGAATCTTAATCCCTCGAGCATCGGCCAGATAATAGTTACGCCAGCTTAATCAGCAACTTTTTTGCTTTCACTCTACGGAGTTTAGGTCCTTGAGGAGCACCAGCGTGCGAGCAGCGTCAAGACTCTCGCCCCACGAGCTCCTCTGCTCTTCGGTGATATCTTCGCCGCTGCTGATCGCTGCTGCCAAGCCTACGAACGACTCAATGGTAGCCGTGGCCTTCTCGGGAATGGAGTCTTTGAATGCCTTCAACACCATTCCGCCGTACGACACGGTGGCGCGAGGAAAGCTGCCAGGTAGACTAGTTACCTGCTGGAAGAAGAGCTGGAGAATTAACGCAGCAATCAAGGCGCTCTGTTGGCTGCTCTCGACAGTCAGGAGTGCAGTCTCGTCCAGCTCTGCAAGTGTCGCCTGTCGGTAGCCGAAGACAACCTGGCGCTCCTTCTTACGGTCCAGCTTTCGAAACGGCATGCTTAGCGCCTCCGCTAGCACTGGAACATGAGCCGTGAAGTCAGCAAGTGATCGACGGCCTGCCGTGGCCAGCGTCCAAAGCCGCACTAGAGCACTTGCAGTAGACTGCGGAAGGCTCGACTCGAGAACCTTTTTGTTCTCATCACTCAAAGCGGTCACAGGAACAGCAACACTCTTCTCTTCACTTTCGCTGGGCGTCGACAAAAGAGGCACACCCTCCAGCCCCAGACTGTTACTCTCAGCAACGAAACTCGTCACAAGTGCAGAGAGCTCCACTGCGGCCGACTCGAGCAAGTGCGTCTCAACAACAGCGAGCTGCTCCAAACCTGAAGGATCCTTGGCGTCGACGTGCATCGAGAGCTTATTGAACCCTTTCTCGAGAATGAGCATCTTTGTGTACTGCTCATCGAAGCGATCCTCGAATGTCTTGCGAAGCTCACGAAGTGACGCCGCATCGCCGCGCAGGATACTAGACAGCGCCTTGGTCAATGCAGTCGAGTACACATCATGAATCTTGGGCTCCAAATACATAACCAAGCCATTGACAAACTCCTCGTCGCCTTCCAGATCCTCTACCGCCGGAAACCACTGCACTAGCAGCGCAATCGTTTCTCCGCGCGATGGCACGATAGAAACTTGCACCGGTGCAGATGTTCTATCGTCGTCCTCGCCGCCATCGCCGCCACGTTTCGACGCTCGTTTGCCCTTCTTGCCCTTGGTAGCCTTTCCGCTTTTGCCCCCACTTTCTTCCTGGTTGCGCTTGGTACTTTTGCTGCGCTTACCTTTCTTACCTCTCTTGCCACCAAAGTCTTCGTCGTCCGAATCTTCACCTTCATCCACTTCGAATTTGTTCTCCTTCACTTGAACGTGCCCGCCGCTGGTCTTCTGCTGTGCCGCTGCGCGGGACGCCTTCATCGCCGCGTCTTCACTGATTTTCTCCATGCAAGAAGCGAAAAAGCCCGCGCTGACAGCATAGCTATCTGCAATCTGGTACGCCTTGGCTGCATGACCTGCCTTCTCCAGCGCCGGTGACATGGCCAGCAGCAAGCCAACATCCACTGCAGGCAACGCACTGGGTAGCAATAGACGCACATCCACGAACGTGTTATCATTCACTGCTGCCTCCACATCTCCTTCAAGCTGCAGCTGCAGTGTACGACTCACAACACTTTCCTGCAGCGGCACTGCATCCGGGAACCTTTTCTTCAAGAAGTCGAATGGGCGAGCAACCTGCAGCTCCTTCGCTCGTGCGTGTTCCAAGTACCCATTCTGCTGGAAGAACGAGTACATGCTCTCCCTCTGGGCGGTCATGAACACGTAGGGCACGTACTCCCTCCCTCTCATCGTGCCCATCAGCACTTTGCTCTGTATGAGCTCACTAAGCGCCTCGTTGGCTACTGCTTCATCGAAGCTGAAGCTCCTGAGCACATCCGGCACAAATACCGGTCTCGTGACGGCCGCAAACACGCCGCGCAGGCGCGCCTTCTGCGCCGCCACGTACGTGTCCGTGTACAGCACGTTGTTTCTCTCTCGAGCCTTGAGGATGCTGCCGAGCCGTGTGCGCACCACGTCCCGCATGTAGTCCACCGCGAAGCCGAACTGCTGCGCCAGGTCTCCGATGGACGTGGTGCCGCTCTCCTGCAGCAGCACGTCCGTGTCCTCCATGATGCCGTCCAGGTACCAGTTCGTGAGCAGCTCCTCGCCATTGTTGACCACGTAGAATGTGTCCTTGTGGCCTCTGCTGCCTCTGCAGAGCGCGTTCGCCTGCTTCTCCACGTGCGTGCGGTCCACATCAATGAGTTTCTCCAGCTCCGTGAGGCTCAAGCTGTCCGCCGTGCAGCGCCACGTAGTCCGAAATCTCCCGCTGGACCTGCAGCGGCGTCAGAAACTGCTTCCCCGTGCGCGTGTGGATCACTTGGAGCTTGCCGAGCTGCTGGAGCTTGAGCAGCAGGTCCACCACGTTGTGGTCCGAGAGCTTGAGCGCCGCCTCCTGCTGCTGCACGGCCGCCAACTGCTGCTGCAGCAGCGCGATCTCGTCCATCGTCGTCGTCTTCCTTCCGTGCGGAAATTTGCAGAATGAAGGTCACTTTCAGCACCTCAGTGCGGTTGTCACTCGCGCGAGGGGCAACTTACGTCACTCTTCTGCAGCACTTGCCTTGACTATAGTCGACCATGGAGGTGCGGCTCGACGTCGCCGAGGAATCGCTCAAGGTGTTCGTGGCGGCGCTGCAGTGCCTGGCGCAGGTGGGCAAGGAGCTGTCCATCGAGTGCGAGCCGGGCGCACGTCGTCTCACTCTACGCGCGCTGAATGACGCTCACTCGGCCTCCGGACAGGTGACGCTGGACCGCTCGTTCTTCTCCGAGGCGCAGGGCAGCAGCATCACGCTCGCGGACGTGGACATTTCGTCGCTGGAGACGCTGCGGGCGCGCTTCAATGGCCGCGCGCCCTTCGTCAAGTGCAAGGTGTTCGCCAAGCCGTGCTGCAACGTGTTCCGCACGCTCAAGCACGTGCAGAGCGTGCAACTGGCGCTGCTGGTGGACCAGGACGCGCTGGAGCAGGCGGACGCGAGCCAGGAGGACGTCTCGCAGAGCGGCGACGTGGACGAGGTGGGGCTGGACTGCATGGAGCTGCGCTGGCGCCTGCGCTGCGACTTTGACATCACCAAGACGCACCACATGAAGGTGCAGAGCTGCCAGATCATGCGCGCCGTGTTCGACAAGGACGCGAGTCCCAGTCGCTGGCGTACGCGGCAGCACCACCTGAGCTCGCTGCTGGCCCACATCCACCACAGCAGCGAGGTGAGCGTCACGTGCTCGCCCACGCACGTCAAGTTCGAGAGCTACTTTAACAATATTACAGACAGTAAAGCCCAGCTGCAGACCGAGACGGCCGTCGAGAGCGCCGAGTTCAGCGAGTACATTCTGCAGCCGCCAGCGGACAGCGTGGACTCGTCCGCGCAGTTGATCTTTTGCATTAAGGAGATCAGGGTAGGTCGGGTTTTGGAGGGAGTAGGCAGGAAAGAGACTGATTCTGGTGTCGTTTTGCAGGCGTTGTTGGTATTCTGCAAGGCCAGCGACGTGCTGGAAGTGTCCTTCTACTATAGCTCGAGCGGCAGGTGGGTGCTGGAGCATTGCTGCTGTAGAGGGTGATGTCTGATGGTCTTGTTGCTGCAGTCCCGTGCTGTTTGCGGCCGAGTCGACGTCAATGGCCAAGTTCTCGATCGAGATGACGCTGTCCACCGTGACGACATTCCTGCCGGCGTCATCACAAACCCGCAGGTCCGCAGAGATTGGCGCCTGTAATGCTGCCTCTTACCGGAGACTTACCTCTGTATGGTTGTGTCCCTTTCCAGCGAGGAAGAAGTCGCGCTCTTCGCCAACGGTAGCGGCAATGTCAACCTCCCCACGAGCCAGACCCCTTCTCAGTCTCAATCGTCTTCTCAGGAGAACCCTCGTTACCTGACACACAGTAAGCGTCCCCGCGTGGACTAACAGCAGATGGAGAACACAGTGGAAAGCAGTCGAAATACGCAAATGATGAAGTTAATTTACCCAGAAGACGGCGAGGTACGTCGTCCACGCCTACTGCTCCCGCTCCTGCACGAACCAGCTCTCTCCGCCGAGCTCCGTCTTGCCCTCGGCGACGCTCTCGAACGTCGGGGACTTGTCGACGATCTCCCACTCGTCGCCCTTGGGGCTGCTGCCGGCCTTGTCGTCGCTCTTCTTCTGTTGCTTGTGCAGGGCGCGGCGCTGGGCCACGATCATCTTGCGCTTGGGCGACGGGCGGCGGTAGGGCACGAACATGGTGTCGGCCACGTCGTCCTCTTCGTCGTCGTCGCTGTCCACGCCGTCGCTCTCGCTGTCGGAGAACTCGTCGCTGCGCGCGAGCTCGCGCAGTTTCTCCAGGTCGAAGTGACGCTGGCGCAGGGGCGACGCCAGCGTGCGGAAGGCGGGCGACAGGCGGCGGTTCATGCCGCTGTTCATGCCCCCGAAGGCGTTCTCGGAGCCGTGCATGGATACTGCGGCCATGGTTTTAATGCGTCTGTGGGTCTCGGTCTCCGCTTGCGCTGCTGAGGGAAAGTTGCCGAATGAACAGGTGGGAGGATGCTCGAGCTCAGAGCTGCGACGTGTGCGACTCTAGAAGATTCACTTACCCTCAGTATGTCCCATCGCCCACGCACCCCTATCGTCTGGATGGGAGCGGTTTCGGTGCAGGGCGTTTGCGTAGGAAGGAGGACGGCGCCACATTGGCTGCGTGTCAGCGCGCAGCATCCAAGTCTGACAAGGCCCATTGTCTGCACGCAGGGCTGCAGGAGAAAATGCTCGTGGCGCAAGTCCAAGACGAGGATGACCAGATGGAGAGAACTAGCGTCAAACAGCAGGAAGCGACTTGAGCTGGGCGAATTGAAGTTCAAGGGCTTGGCACTACATGAATAACGCTAGGAGCGATTGCAAGGCGAGGAAGCGCAAGGCAGAGAGCTCTGGGCGTTATGGGAGGGTTTCCTCGAGTGAAGATGGTTGGTCTCCGTCTGTCGGCCGCCACTAATCGCGCCGCTTTGGTGGAGAATAGTCTTCGCGCGAAAGACTTGCGGACGCTTGCTTCCCTGTAGCCATTTGGGGATAGGCGCGATGCGGAGGGATGTGTGCGTTGGCAATGTCAACACTTGGCATGAGCGCGTTGGAATGGACGAGGGCTGAGTGCTGTTTTCAAGGGATGCGAGTACTATGAGCAGTGTGCAAGCAAGGGCTGGTTTTGATCCGCGAGGTGCCACCGCGTTCATGGCGACTAGGCGTCCGCGGCGATAATGACATCACTACAAGGTGGGGTGTGCAGTTACAAGACGGACTCGGAAGGCAGAGCGATAACTACGTGAGGAAAGGCACGGCACGAGCTTCATTCATATGCAGGCACACGCTCACTCGTACGTGACCTGGAAGAGCAAGCACTCCTCGTTCTGGTCGGTGCGCTTGTCGTTGATGAACAGGTAGATGTCCTCGGATACTGCTGAAGAGTGAGATCGAGCTGCAAACGCGAGGCGTAGGAACGCTTTGGCCGTTGCTGGGGAGCTGTAGTACAGGTTCGCGAGGCACCAGCAGTCTCGGCGCGCTGGAACGTAGCATGATGGTCTGCGGCTGGTCCCAAGGGTTTGCGTACGAGATCTTCTTCTGCGCTGCTCGACCCACGGGCAGTCGGAGCTCGTACGTTTTGGTGATGACCGGAAGCGCTAGCGTCACGTGAACGCTCCAGGCACCAACAAGCTCGTGCGTCTCCACGTCCACGAGGTTCACCAGCAGCACCATCTGAGTGCCAGTGCCAGTCTCCACTGCACAGAAAGCAAACTCGATCCGGTTGAAAGCTTGAGGCACCAAAGTAAATACTTGGGCTGGACGGAACTGCACGAGGCCGCGGTGCCGTGTTGGAGTGAAGCACATGACGTGGCGCTTTGAGGCCTCTGTCCCTGAACCCTCCCGAGTCAAGGATCCTCCATCGCCCTTAATCACAAGTTCGTGCCGCACGCTCTGGCCCAGAACTGCGTGTACATCCACTCGCAGCTTGGACTGGATGCGAATCTGCCAGACTTCGTACACGCGTGCGTAGTACTTGTCATTGTAGAGCACGACAAAGAACGTTTCCAGTGCTGGGTATTCGCCAACGCGACACTTGAAACTTGCGAGTCCGCTGTTGTTGGCGTCGTCCTCTCCACTACGCAGCAGCTCCATGGCCACGCTCGCATCCATACAGATGATGAACTTGCCACGAGGGTACTTCAGTTTCCATCGCCAAATGGACAACGCCGGATGCGAGAAGCGTAGCACACGATGACAAGCAAATGGCTGTGGCTGCAACTCCATGTTGAAAAGAGCTACGGTATGACCGTGTGAGCAGCTCTTGATCACCACGGAGACCGGAATCGTCGAGTTTTTCTTCTCCGCTCCAACGTTTCGTGCTTTTGAAAAGCTGTCACCCGTGTCAAGCCACCGCAAACGCATGGGAATGTGAAGCTGATCGTGAGAGTCCATGACGACTTCATCATGGTCGTCAATCATTTCCTTTTCGACCTCTGCACTTGAGTTGATGAATCCGTAGGCAAAGGGGCAAGTTCTCGCGGTAAAATGCCCACTCATCGCTGTTGCGAACGATCTCCAAGTCCAAAACTACGGCGATTTCTCTGGAGGAAGGTAGCAGCATCTCTATCCGGAAGCGGTCGTTGTGGTTGTACGGATTCGTGAATGGCAACTCAAAGAACAGCAGATCGCCAAACGATGGAAACAGAGTGAGCGACGTGGTAACCTGCTGACGCAGCAAGGAGTACACGAGAGACTTCTTGTGTCCATCGCGGTAATAGGACAGCACACGAAGCAGTTGATTCTTCTCGTCCTCGAAGCGACGAAGACTGTCTTCAGCTTGCTGTCTGCCACGCTGCTGGTGCTGTTTTACCTTTGCAGCAGCTCGAACAAGTTGCTTGTGTGCTTTAGACTCGTCGATCTTGATATGCTGGCGATATCGCGACAGTCGCTCGAGCTGTCGTGCGTACAAGTGATCATTCATTTTCGTCACGGGCCTCGGCATTCCTCCACCAGTTCCTGCGTCGCTTTGATCGTCACCATTCTGGTCAGAAAGCAGTGTAAAGCCTAGCTCCATCAACACCTGAAGAAACTCAACTCGTAGCAGTTCGCTCCGCTTCTTGCGAGAGCGATCATGGCTGCCAGGTATTCGACCACGACGATCATCAGCATCCTCCAGGAATTTGGAAACTACGCGCAACGGCAAAATGCCACGCTGGTAAGCGTCAAGAGCAGTTTGCCGCAACTTCAGCTCAACGGCCCGAATTTCAGGATTGGAGTTGAATGCGTAGTTGCAATCGAGGTTTCCAGTAACTCCTTTTTGATCCTGTTGGGCGGTTGAAGCCATGGTTTGCGGGGGAACAACTGCACCAGAAATTTCGTTCTTCGGCGCTTGCTCCAAGTTTACCTGAGCGGGCTCGCCTGTGCCATCGATGTTTACTGGCGTTTTAGGTGCCGAGGCAGGCTTGGTCTTCCACGGCTTGTCTTGGCTGATAGTCGACGATGATGTTGGTGTATCGTTCACGTCACGAGCGCTTTGAATTCCTGAAGACGGCCGCGGTGGCTTCTTCGCTGGTATTCTAGAAGATCCTGCACGACGAAGTGGTGGCGGACGCTTGCTTGCTGCTACTGGAGTCGCTTTGGTATCCGATTGATTCGCACTCGATGGGGGGCCTTCGTCTTTGGTGAGTACTGAGGACTTCTCTGTTATGACCGCGACTTGACCAGAGGGCGATTGCTCGGTGAAGGAGACAAAATCGTCCACACGAATTCCATTCTGTTGCATGGAATCCAGGGACTTGGCCATTTTAATGATGGTGTCGTCTGAAAGGTTGACAAAGTCTGTGCCAAGTTCGCGCAATCCAGTCATAAACTCATCATAGGTGAGAATTCCCTTTGCTTCCTTGTCGAAATGGCTGAACGATTGCTGAATTGCCACTCCACGTTCTGTCGCTGTCAGCAACAACTTTTTTAGCTTCGACAGTCCATCAGATACCTCATTTTCCAATGGGCTTGTTGATATTTCCTCTGGTTTCGTTGTTGCCTTCGAAGCTCTGGCAGCAGCAAACGATACTCGCTGGGAAGTCTGCGGCTTTCCAGGTCCTTCTTTCTCATTTGTTACCTCAGCGCTGATGACCTTCGGATCTGTCTTCGTCCGCCGGAATGGAGCTGCTGTCGCCGTAGCATTCTCCAGGCTTTTGCCTTTACCAAATGAAGATGAACGCACTGGCCTCTCTGACGGCCTCCTCTTAGCCGGTTCGCTCTCTGCGGGAACTGTCTCCGAGTTTGGGCTTGCGTTAGTTTCATCGCCATGTTTTGGCTCTTCATTGCTGTCAGCATCAGGTGATGAAGTGACGGATGCTTCGGCTTCTTTTGTCGACTCCTTCGAAGTATCAGAGTTTGTTTGTATTGGAGCGTTCGGTTGTTTCAGATCATCTCTTGGTGTATCGACTGACTTCTCTTTCACTGCTTCTGCTTTGCCAACCTCATTATCGCCCGAGATAATGTCCGGAGGAACTGATGCGTCACCTTCTTCATTTGTTGGTATTTCATCTTTTGACGAGCCATTCACTTCTTCAGCTAAGGGGGTATCAGTTGCTTTGCTGACCTCGGCACCATCTTCAGTCTTGGTAGACTCGGGCGGGTCGTTTCTCTCAGTAGGAGGTAGGGATATCTTAGCAGCCTCGACACCTTCTGAGGCGTCTGCTTTTGAGTCCTCTTGGTCACTTTTCACCACTACGCCGACAGTGGACGACGCTGGTTCTGGTCTTCTCAAGAACGCCTCGAACTCTTCCAGCGACACGTTGCCGCTTTCATCTTTGTCCAGCTTCTTTACGATCGCCAAGGTGTCTTCATCAGCCACACTCTCAAAACCAGGTAGTTGCTTTAAGGCTGCGACGAACTCGTCCTTGGTAATACTTCCACTGCTGTCGGTATCGAAATGTGCAAAACATTTCTTCGCGTCGACTTTGCTAGCCTCTGCATTCAGGAGAAGCTTTCGTAGCTTATCTTCGATAGTTTGTCGAGCCGAAGGTGGTCTAGAAGCACTTAAACTGCTTTTCTGGTCTTCATTATGCGAGTTTTCGGATGCAGTGGGCGGTGTTGCAGGCCTTGTTTCCTTAACATCTTCTTCGGTGGGTCTTGGTGATGGTGTCTTAGAAGAAGAAGACGACAATGCTGCTGCTGGAAAGAGTTGCTTGAACTCGGAGAGAGAGATGGTCCCGCTTTCATTTCGATCAAGCAGTTTAATCACCCCATTGATCACGGACGGGTCTGCTGCGAACCCCAGCTCGGTCATTGCCGTCACAAACTCGGCTTTCTTAATGTTCCCATCGCCGTCTTTGTCAAAATGTGCAAAGCAAGCATCAACAGATACACCCTTCTCTACTGCCTTTTCCATCAGAGCCTTTAATTTGCTCATCAGCTCCTCCTTGCCGCCGAAATCGTTTGCAGCAGTGCCTTCGCCTTCATTCATTAGGGCTCGGAACTCACTGAAATCGATCTTCCCACTACCGTCTTCGTCGAGTTGCTCTAGTAGCTCGTCAAAATCACCATCGTTCATGTCCTTAAAGCACCCGAGGGCCACCAACCCACTCTTGAGCTCTCCACGTGTGGTTTCGCCATCACCATTCGCATCAAAATGAGCAAAGCTCTTCTTTAAGTCAACTCCTTGATATTTTGCTTTTGCCAGCAGAGCCCGTAGTCGCGCCACCGCAACATCCTTTCCTGGCTGCTTCGTTGATGTTCTTGCGTTCTGTATTGTTTTACACAGAGTGCAGAGTTCCTGGACATCCACACTGTCGTCTTCACCCACAAACCCGAAGTATGACATTAGTTGCAGCACATCCGTGCTAAGCTTTCGCGGTGATAACCCGAGCTCTTCCGTACAAAATGCCGTCCACTTCTTCGCGGCCATTGTCGTCGATGCATCGAGTACACACATTTTGTCCATGTGAGGAATGAACATTCCCGACAGCAACTTCTGCTTCTTCTGTAAGTCGCTACCAAAGTCGTGAAACTCACGCCGTGAAATCACTCCGTCCCCATTAGTATCAAACCGCGAGGCGACAAGCGCAGCATCACCTTCGACCATACCCTGACCTAAGAAGAGCTTCTCTAACGTCGTCTGAAACTCGGCCAGGGAAATGCTTCCATCCGAGTTCGAGTCAAACTGCTCAAACACCTCTTGTATTGTCATTCCACTGGCACAAGCACGAACAATCAGCTTGATCAGCTTCCGTTCAGCCTTCTCTCGAGCTGCTTGCTGAAAATGTGCCGCTTCCTTTTGTATTTCTTTGCCAGACACACCGCAGGCCCTCAAGAATTCGCGATAGTCAATCTTCATGTCGCCATCGGTATTAATCGCTCTCACATAAACTTCCACGGCATCTCTCTCGAACGCCTTCAGAGTGTCTGCAGATTGATCATCGTTGCCTTCCATTGTTTTATCAAGCTGCATTAGCTGGTTTAAAGCTTTCGTGAATTCTTCGACGGAGAGAGTGCCGTTCCTGTCGATGTCAAAGTGCACAAACACCTCCTCAAAGCTGATCCCTTTCTTCGCCAGGCGGCTTAGAATCTTTCGGACATCCTCGGTAATATCCTTCACAGTCTCCTTGACCACCTCCTTCTTGTTCTCTTCCACCGACACACCCAACGATTCCAAGAACTCGGTGTAGGAGATTGTACCGTCATGGTCTTTGTCTAGCTCAGCGAGCAAGTCACGCACACCTTCTCTATCGCTGCTCGTAGATATCCCAAGCTGATTGAGCCCGCGCTCGAACTCCTCGTACGATAGATTTCCATCTCCAGAAGTATCAATCTCTGTGAATACGTGATGGACACGGATTCCTTTCTCCATTGCACGAACAACAATTCGCTTAATGTGGTCACGCCATTCAGCCCTTGACATGCGAGCAGGTTGCTGGACGAACTTGTTAAACTCTCGGTAGTCTATTTTGCCATCCTTGTTTGTGTCCAGCAAGTCTGCAAGAAGCCCCAAGTCGTCATCTGAGAGATCATCAAACACAGGACCCAGTGATCGCAATGCCTTGATGAACTCGGCTCGAGAGAGGGATCCGTCCTTATTTACATCGAACAGCGCGAACGCATCAGCAAGAGCAAGATGTTTTTTCGTTGCGAGTGCCATCACAAGCTTCAAACGTTGGGCGTGGTCAGCAACAGCAGCGTTGGGCTGCTGCTTCTGCTCTGGAGGCTTGACATTTTCTGGGACTGGCAACGGTTGCTCTTCGGCTGGTTTTGCAGGGAGATCAGCTTTAGGCACCACAATTTCTGGTGGCCTCAGCGAAAGAAGCGCTAGTAAGCCTGTTTTCCCTTCCACGTCGCACTTGATGCGCGTTGAGCGACTGCTAGTAGCGCTCACAGCATCACCTGCGCTCTTGCGTGACGCAAACAAGTCACACAAGATGGAAATCTCTTTCGGTGTGAGTGTATTTGCTGCGGCCAGACCTTCTTGTTGGCGTGGCTGTGACTCCGTTCGCTTGCGAAGCTCCTTTCCACTTCTGTCTCCGTAAAACCCTTCCTGTGCAAGGAGCCGATAGAGCTCAGCATTGGTCTCGACCAGAGGACGAGCACGAACACGGTGCTTCGCTTTACGAGGTTGTTGGTCTGCGCTAGCTTCAGTCGCGGATGATTGTGTCCCCGCAGACTGCACGAACTCGTTTGTCTGGTTCGATGTGTGTGGATCAATAAAATTCTCGCCCTTCAAACCATAGCTGCTCATCAAAAGCTGGATCCTCCCAATACTCGTAGTATCAACTCCATTTTTCGTGTCAGGAACGACGCAGACTGCACCACTTTCGTCGTCTCCAGTATGATCAGGGACCAATGCCCCTCCTAACGGTGGCGCTATCTCGACCTCAGCTTGGAACTTCTTCACGCTACTTCCTTGACGAAGTAGCTCGTGAAGAGGAATCGCAAACGTTCCAATCTGAAAAAGGCTGTCTGCATCCCAAACATCCACGTACAGGTTGTTCCACTTCAGGTACTCAGCAAATCGGCGAGTTTCCAAGGGATTCATTGTGGACGTCGTATCCACATCGAACTGAATCGCCAGTGAAGGTCTGTTAGCTGGAGTGTCTCGCATCAGCAAGAACGTCTGGATCTCGCCTCCAGCTCCATTGTCGAAAGCTTTACTAAGACGCAATGTCTCCGTTCGCGTAGGAGGGAAATTGTAAAACTGGAAAGTGAAGTAAACTCGATCAGGTGCAGGACTACTACACTCCATGCCCGCCTTCGCCTTTGACGCAGGACTACATCCTCGATAGGCAGCGAAGTGGAATCTGACCTCGTTAGCTTTGAATGGGTCCTTCATCTCTGTTTCAATGGATTTCGCGATAAGCTCGACCTTCTTGGGCGCTTTTCGTTTGTCGTGAGATCTCTGGTTGTTGGTCGGAGATGAAGGTGGTTTGTCGTGAGACTCCATGTATCCGTAGCGAGTAAGAAGGGTCTTTGAAGCGCGACTCAGCTCAGATGTTGGAGCATCCGGAACAACTGAAGTTGGGTCGGCAGGTCGTTCTCTTTGCTGCTTCTTGGTTGGCGACGGCGTCTTCGGGGGGATCTGCAGCTTTTTCCTTAGCAGTAGGAGAGGTAGCCAACGCATTTAGCGTTTGAGCCAGCACAGGATTGCTGTTCGCCTTCCCCAACAACTTTCTCGCCCATTGGTCCGCAGCACATTCTTCGTTTTCTTCGGCAGTTTGGTTGCTCTCTTCAGCAGTGACCTTAACGGGTGATGCCGGAGCCTTCGCTTCCTCCGTTACCTGTCCGGTGGCTGGAAAATCTCCATCGATTGTAATCTTCAGGTCGCAAAAGGCAAAAGAGTCCTTGACGGACATCTCTCGGCTCTGCAGTGATCTCGTTACTTGGTCTGGTGGAGTGTACAAAGTGTTGTCCGAGTAGGGCCGGCAAGGAGCCCCGGAAAGAAGGTCTACATGAAGGACACGTCGGTGCTCTTCTTGCTCTTGCAACAGCACCCCTCCTAATGTCGTAAGCGGTTCAGCCGCGATAGCTGTGGCGTGATGGTGCTTGTCGTACAGATACAGCTTTTTACCATCGCTTGGAACTAGCGCACGCGCTCCCATCGTCACTAAGATCACGTCCTCTTCAGAAGGAAGGGGTTTCTTGGCTTCAAGAGCTTGCTGCTTTAGCTTATCCGGCCAAATAATCCGGAAGTGAACCGTGTACTGAAGTACAACAACGATCGCCATGTTCGGATGAAACACAAAGCCCCGAAGCTTGGACTGGTTGCGCACGCACAGAAGCGTATCGCCGCCGTTGGGGTCGGCTTTGAGCGGGACTGTGAATTGACGTGTTCGAAAGCACCGACCATTATGCAGAGCGATCTTGAGTACTCGAGCAGATACTTCGCCTTCAATGCTGGTAGCTCCTTGATGGATAGCTTTACGACTGATCCTCAGTCGAGATATCAAGTTGGCTTCGATTTCATCACGAAGGTTGATGGCTACCCGTGTAGCAATCACGTTTAGCTCGAACGGATCGTCTACCTGCACCGTCTTGGGCACCAAAGATGCAATCTTCACGAAAGATGCTAGTGTTTCTTCGTACGTGGTGTCTGCCTCCTCCTGAAGCAGCATTTTCGGGTTCTTGCCCATGTCGATGTTTGCCAGGTTTCCATTTTTCAAGCCAGGAATGGGGTCGAGAGCACCAACTAGCTCATTTTTACGCAAGAACATCGCGATCGACATCATTGGTTCGTACTGCACAAGCTGGTAGTAGAACTTGGACCCTTCGTGCTTCTCCTGGGCACTCCAGGCATCAGGATTGAGTTCCCACAGCACGCGCGGACTGCCAGTAAACACACTGACAGAGTCTCCACTCGTATTCAACGAGAATGCAGACGGCAAGGAAGTGGTCTCACCATTCTGCACTGGTTGCTGTCGAGCAAAGATCGGTAGAAGCGTCCAGCCACAGCCAACTACTCGCACGGTTGCCTTCGAGTCGGGATCTTTTTCGTATGCCACGAGCTCCAATACTCCGACAGAATTCGCATCCATGATGTCCGAGATAAAGTACGCTCGGAAGTTCAAAAGCGCATTCTCGATGACGTACCGGAGTGTGCCGTCCTTGGGGTGCCGGGCTTGTTTGATGTTGAAAGGGTCGACTGCAAGTTCGGGGCTTACCCACGTATTGCCAAAGAATCGCTTTGACACAGTGTGGAACAAGCTCACGTGCACACCCAAGGTGATAAGAGGCTCCTCTTCGTCGTCTTCGCTTTCATTGTTGCCACTGGAAGCTGGAATTGCAGACGAATGCAGGATCGAGTCCGGCAGCACCCAATTCAACATCGACATGACGTGAAGCGAGTAGCCTTTCGCCTTCTCAACCCGAACGACTCCAGCAGGAACGGGCATCGATAGCAGACTTGAGCGGAACTTCTCAAATTGTTTCTCTCGAGTCGTCCATAGTGACGTGGACGCCGGCTCAGCAGGAGGAAGCAACGCACTTGTGCTGGCAGATTGGTTTTGCGACTTCCTCCATCGCCGCCGCGAGACGCCCGTAGCTCGAGCACGCCGAACGGACGGAGCAGTATGCGACTCCGAGTCTGTCGAGAACTCGGACTCGGACACCGAATCGGAAGACGCGAAGCTCGAGGAACTCGGCGACGACACGCCCGAAGACGACGCTCTTGACGCCATCAGAATAGCACCACGAATGACTCGACGGATCCAGACGCCTGGCAACAAGCAAAGCACTAAAACGGTCGAAGGGTCACCAACGCAAGGCACTCAACAAGCAGGCGAATCAAAAGCAAATGCAGCAACCTGTTCGCCGTCTCCACGCTTACTAAAACTACCGGTTCGAGCTGCAGGTCCCGCCAAGAATCTGCGCGTCGACAAGTTAGGTGTTGATGAGCTTCTCGGCCATGGACAGCTGCGCCTGCGTGAGTCCGGACAGGTACGACACCATGAGCAGGTCCTGCAGCCCCGTGTTGAAAAGCTGGTCGAACTGTTCCTCCCGCAGCATGGGGATGGCCGCGAGAGCGTCGGCGATCTCGCGTCCGAGCTTGGCGTCGGCCGTCTGCTTGCCCGCCACCACATCGCCCACAAAAGAGCTGGCGCCGTCAATGTACTTGTACAGCTGCTCCATCGTCTCCTCCAGCGCCTCCAGTTCCTTGGGCAACGCCGTGGCCTTCACCTCTCCGTCCTTGGGGGTCATGGCGTTCACTACACCATGCAAAAACACATTAAAACATCTCTCTACTAAACACTACAAACTGCAATTGCAACGTACGTGCGATGGCCTCTGGCTCCGAGAGCTTCTGGGTCACAGGAATCTGCTTGAACTGGTTCACGAGCGCCGTGTCCACGACCTCGAGCGGGGCGCTCACATAGGCCGACACGTCCAGCTTGTCCCCCTTGAGACTCGTGTCCACCACCAGGTGCACGGGCAGCTCACACACGGAGCTGTAGAACTGGTGGATGAGTGCCGAGTGGTCGTCCAGCTGTCCGGCGCCCGCCGCGTACCATCCCACGACCACTTCGCCCTCGTTCACGCGCTGGTGCAGCTCGTACATGTGCGTGTGGAAGTCGCGGCCCACAGCCACTTCGTCTCCGTTCTCCAGGTGCGGCACGGCGAACGAGCCGCTGATCTCGGCCACGCCGTTCTCCACGCGGCCCAGGAGCGTGCCGATGACGCGCTGCTGGTCCTCGGCGCGCCGCAGCGAGCGGTCCAGCGCCTGCAGCACCACCACCGGGTGCAGCTTCACCTCCGTCACGGGCTCCGTGCCCAGCAGTAGCGCGCTCATGATGCTCAAGGTGTCGGGGCTTGGCTGGTTAATGAGTGGAGACGGCTATGCAGGTGGGCGGTACCAGTAATATGGTACGAATAGGTTGACCCATTTTATAAAACTGGGGACGGGAATGGGTCGCTGATTTGGGTCGAATCGATTCGGGCCGCACACTTTTCGGAAAAAATGGGGACGCGAGTGACGCAGGTGGAGCGCGCGCTGCGGAGGCGCGTGCTGCGAGCGGTGCGGCCGTTGGCGGGCGGTGACACCGCTGGACGGAGTCTGCAGACGTCGGCGGTGCACGCGGACGCTTTTTCCGGTCTGCAGACGCGCTCTGGGACGCAGCAACCGCGTTGGAGTGTGGTGAGCATTGCGGCCGGTGGTGTATTGGCGCTGGCGGCTGCACTGACCAGCGACGAGGCCCACAGCGAAGAGAAGAAGCAGGCGGAAGGAGAATACAGCGTGAACCCGATCCAGAATGTGACGGCGCTGCTGCGTCTGTACGAGCAGATCGACCAGAACATGAGCGTCTTTGCGGCGCGCATGCTTGAGGACCTGGAGAAGAGCGTGGAGAAGGAGAAGAAGGAGAACGGCGGCAAGCTTAAGCTCTCGCCCGAGCAGCGCGCGCTAAACATGAGCATCGCCTTCGAGTCGACGCTCGAGAAGGTGCAGGACGCCGTCTTTCGCAACAACTACGTGACCAAGGAGCACGTCCAGGAGGCCATGCAGCAGCTCGTGACGGGTACGCTGCGCGGCGGCGGCCCCGACGGCAAGATATCGGTAGCTGAGGCGGAGACCATCGATGACTTTGTGCGCAAACTCGGACGCCTCAGGTGGAAGGTCACAGGCTCGCGCGACCCGCTGATCCCTGGAGCCAAGTCGGCGTGGGTACGATGATGAGTTGTGTGTGGACTTGAGCTAAGTAGTTAATTGTGATCTTTGTTGTTGCTGCTGTGCTGCAGATGGTGCCGGAGGACAAGCCAGAGATTGAAGTCGCGACGGTGATTAGCGTCATGGAGAAGCTGATCCCGTCGCTGACGGTCGAGATGGAGAAGATCGCCACCGCGCTGCGCAAGCAGAAGCTTTCGGACGCGGAGTTCCGCAGCCAGCTCTCGCAGCAATACGTCAAGGCGTCCGGCAAGCTCACCGAGGAGATCTGCAAAAAGTTCAAGCTGGACCTGCACGCCTTCCAGGCGGCACTCATGTACTACCACGACAACACTGAGTTCGAGAAGGCGCTGGCGAAGCTGGCCGAGCAGCAGCAGAAGAGGTACGGGGATGTTTCGGAGTCCACTCTTTCTGTATTTGCTTGCGAATCACTATGCTACAACGATTTCCTAACTGCTCCCTAAACTAACTTAATGGTGGTGGTTTCCAGGTTCAAGGAGCTCGGCTTGTAGGCCTCGACAGGATCCATTTGAAGGCCGCACGACGCGGCTTAACTTGGCGTGCCTAAACTCCTTTGCTGCCAGGAGACGCGGCTGCCTATAGAGACCCACGCCGCCCTGGAGCAGCTCAAAATCTTGAGAAGCTGAGCATTCATCTGCCCTCCTCTGTGTTCTCTCTCCTCTTGGTGTGCTGCAGATCTCTCTTTAGAAGCGGCGTGGCGCTTCCTTCTGCGCCATGGCAATCCGGCGGAGCAGTGCACTGGGACGCGTGAGTCGATGCTGCTGGAGGAGCGCCGAGCCGCAACTGCGGGCTCCGTGCTGATTCAGCGCGTGCTGTAGTCTGGGCAATTGCTGCGAGGCCATAAGGAAGTCCCAGAGCTTACAGACTCGGCAGTCGCTGCGGACGTCGCCGTTCTTCTTGGGGCACGGGTGCGTCGCGTACGTCTTCATCAGCCGGCGCGTGGAGTGGCAGAGCGAGCTGCCGCACGCGTCGCCGGCGTGGCAATGCTGCACGTGCTCGAGTCCTCGCTGGAAGGACGCGGCCTTGGCCTCCCACTGCTTGCGCATGGCGAAGGCTGCGGCTTTGGCTCTGGCGGTGGCAGCCTGGGCGTCTCGCTGGTCATTTGCTGGGGTCTGTTGCTGCTGTTGCTGTGGTTGCGGGTCTGTGGGGGGTTGGTCGAAGCAGCGCAAAGGCGGACTGGGCATGGAGAGCTGAGGACGGAAGCGGTGGGAACTCAGTCGCGCAGGACAGCGAGAATCGCTATCGTACGCGGAAGGAGGCGAATTAGAAATTGGAGCGGGCCGTGCCAATCGACGAAAATATCGACGCTATACAAACTGCGAGTCATCGGCCGTTGCAGACGTTGCAGACAGCAACCCAAGAGACAGACGGCTCGAATCTTTGCGCCGTTTGAACTTCCGCCATAAGGAACGTTGGGTGCGCCACACCAGTTCTAGAACGGACGCCGAACGCGCTTTCTGACAGCCAGGAGAAGATTCCGCTGAATCCCTGCGATAGTTTGTACATGGGTACGCTTCGCCACCGCTCCTAACGGATTTACAGTCTGAAATGCACTGCAGAACATAGTACCCTTCTCCACCGCGCTGTATCAGTTGATATCCGATACAGCGGGGATTGTTTGGATGCCACTCCCAAATCGCAAGAAAAAGCTCATGCCGCAAACGAGTTGCTTTCCGTGACGTGGTGCTGCTGAACGGTGTCGAGGCTCCAGCACTCACAGCCTGGGCACCGACGGCGAGAGCGTCACCAATGCGCAAACAGCTCGGCACGTGTTCGCGTGCATTCGGACAGCTTGAACGCGAGCCCTGGCCGGCCAGCGAGAACGAGAACGTTCTATTGGGGGCTAGTATCCCCCCAACAGCGCAGTGCAGCCTTGGATGGCCAAGCCCCACGTCGAAGCTGGTCCCCCCACAAGAAAAGGTGGTGAAGGCCATGGACGCTTGCTCACCGAGTCGTAGCCACCATCATCCATCGTCGTCTACAGACACAAACCGTCGAAATGCCAAACACATTCACGCGGTCGATCACGCCCGGTCGGACACATTCCCACCACGAGTTTCTTTCTCCAGGCCTGTGCGGGCCCTCGAGCACTATTATGGGTAATAATTCTACTGTTCTCTACCGTATTGGCAATACGAGCGGCGCCACCGCAGCTTCCAAGTCTAGCAGTGGTAGCTGATCACGCGCATGCATGCAGAAGTGCAGCATGTTTCGCCAGTCGCAACTGTCATGCACGCAGCTCGAATGGCCAACACGACCAAGTTATCTATCGCGAGCTACGATAGCCGCATCAGCATTTTTATATATTGGTATTGGTGACATGGGGCTACCATACAGGGTCCTTCCTATTGCGCGGTGAGATGGCTTGGCGCGTCGGCAAAGTAGGTCTGTAGAATGAATGCCCGTGAGAGCAGCGGCTCGATTTCATTCTCAACCCAGTCCTTCGTCGGCAGGCTCTGCAGAAAGAGGACCAGGTCCTGGAACTCGAGCGTCTTGAGAGTCTCGCCAAACGTCATGAGAATCGCAGCGCACACGTACACATGGAAGCTCTCGAAGCCCGAGTCTTCACACAAGTACGTATCCCAGATGCGCACAATGCCGTCCAGCGGGAGTTCGCGCATGAGCAAGCAGTTCATCCACCGGAACGCGAACTGCACGAACTGCACATTCTCCCGCTCGACGATGTGCTCAAACAGGTCCGCATCGCAACGGTGCACCAGTTCCTCCATCCGGTGCACCATGCGCTGCAGACCAGGCTGGGCAAACGTATAATGATCCTGAATATCATCCAGCAACTTTGTCAAGCACCAGTAGCTATCTGCCTCCACAAGCTGCAAGTTTTCGTCCGACACCATCGACAAATCACACAGTTGCGGCTCATCTGTACACCAACACCACCGTCAGCACCACAACTTCTCTTGAAAACGCATTCCAGACTGCCAAGTGAGGGTATCGATCACTTACCAACAAAGGCCGACAGAAATACGACTAAAAACGGGGTCATGAGGTCGTTGATTCCTTGCACGTAGCCACTGGCTGGGTGCCGAATAGCCCAGATATATAGGACGCGTTCCATGCACTGCATGCACACGACATTAGCATGGTAAAGGCAGCCATAGCAAGAGGACGGTCGACTCACCTGGTGAATGCGCTCGTTTTGGAAGAGTTTCACATCAGCGTTGGTGCGTGGGATATCGACAAGAATCTGGCGCAGTGTGGTTTGCTCACGCGTGCCCCGATCCGTGTCCGGAATGTAATAATACTGCTGCAACAGCTCTACGTACTCCTGTCGCTTTCGCTCCAACATGGCGGTACGTCGATCTTTCTTCGACGGCATGTAGCCCTGCAATGGAAGCAGCAGCACAACGTGAGCGACCATTGAATTGACAACAACAAAACACACAGGACAGCCTTACCAGCAGTAGCCGCCACACTGTAGGCCGATGCTTCGTAGGTACCCCACCCCAGCTAAGCTTACGGAGCTGGTCGAGATCGACCACTTCCTTTTCTAGCAAGCGTTCAAACTGCGTGTACCGAAGGTTTCCAGAAGCATTCCGAGACGACGTAGCAGACACCAACGCGACATCTGCAGCAAGCGGACTACCCTTGCCTTCGCTGCTGTGGTGGTGTAGTTGGTGGTGCGACTTGCCGTGCGGGTGCGACGGAGTGCCCTGCGCTTCCTGCTCCAGCTCGTCCTCGTGCAAAGAGTGGCGGCCCTTGGTCGGTGCGTCCAGTGACCTAGACGGCGCATCTCCAGTCTCACTATCTGCAGACGAAAGACTTCGCAAGCGTGGAGATGCTGCGTCAACGGGTGTCCTACCGATCACACAATGCATCAGCCACCCACAGCAATAATGACACAGATTCCTCTCCACCGCATCCGAACCTCAGAGGAGCTGGTGACGGGGTTGCCCACACCGGAGGAAGCTGTCCCGTGTTCACTTGCTTCACCGATCCCGGAAGCGCCTGCGGTTTCTGCTGTGTCGCAGCCTTATTCTGTCCACGCGAAAAGAAACTTGACGTGGCCGCATTGCTCAGACTGGCGGCGGCAGCGCGCTCCTTCTTCTTCTGCGCAAACTTGTGCAGCGCGTTCTTGAACGGGTTGGACGTCGCACCCTGCGGAGCCGACGGACTTGGCTGCAGCAACAGCAACAGCAATGAACCAGCAACATTAACCCACACTTCCTCAGCCTGTTAAAGCAGTAGACGCAGTTGCATCTTCGTGTAGCTTCAACAACTGTCGTGCTGCTGCCTCAATGGAAACCCCTGAAAGCTGTAAACGCACCATATCTTCACTGGAGGGTCGACGGTCAGCTGCGGCTTCCATTGGCGCAGTGGACGAGCTGCCGTCGGCTACAAATTGGCTGCAATTCCTGGATTTAGCGGGAATAGGTTGCGTAGCTGCTGATATAACCACTGCACAGCTGGATTTTCGACGATAACTTCACTGCGAGAAGGAATTAGGAGACACACGACACAGCAACCTGTTAGCAAGATTGTAGACCTCACGGGGCTTGAACGCGGATAGCAGGAAGACCGCGTAGAGGATGCGAGAGAGGCCTCCCCCTCCACGTACCGAGTCTGCGTCGGATTCCACGCACCGCCCGCCCGTTTGTGCTAGAAGAAGCTGGTGTGGCAGACGCAAATGTGGTGTACCGAACGTTAGATTCAAACCAGTGTGGCGTACGTGAAGTGATCCTAGACTAGGAAAACCGTTTCTTAGCCGAAGATGGAAGCCTTGTGTGTAGCGCGGCCTGCATCCTGGTGAGAGCGCTGCCGTTAGATGACACCCTGCGCATTACTCGCACGCATGGGCGACGCACATGAGCATTTTGAGTCGTGTAGGCAATGGTGCACGTGTCGTGCAGCAATTGTAAGCATCTACACTTTGCCGTTGTACGTTTCCCTCGTAACTGCCTTTGGAATTGTAACTTGGGGCTGACTCAGACACACGCACCTGAGCAGGTGCAGCAATGGTTACCAGACGCTGGTCCAGTGCCAGTGCTCTCCGGAGCAAGTCACACGGCATCAGATGCTCGGTGTGCTTGTCGAGCACTGCAGGCACCGGCCGAGCTGAGTGCGGATTTTTGCGAGTCCTGCATTGCATTGCACTCAGTGCAGCACAGAGACCGGTGCGTCTGGCAGTCGGTCGGTGTTGCTCTCGATGCTCGACTCCAGGCTGCGGCACTGGTGACCGGCCACGGACACCTGCGTTGGTCGTGGATCCTTGTTGAACCGGGCGCGGGCGGGGCAGCGAGCAAGAAACGCATCGCCAAGTTGAGCTCGCAGCGAGCTTGAAGCGGGTTTCCCGCTGGCGATGGCGACGCTGACGTACGCGGCCCACAGAAACGAGGCCCGGGCCGGTGCTTGGAGCCCGCACGAATCTCTACGGCGGCGGCAATTGACGAGGCACAACTCTCCTCAACGCGTTCTCGCCACAGTCCGCCGCCAGATACGACGCCATGAAGCACGGTGCTCGCGGCGTTCGAGCAAAGCCAATGGGGAGGTGGACCCCACCCCAGCAACAGCAGCAGCAGCGGTCGCAGATCGCACACCAAGATGGGGGCCCACACAAGGCAGCCAGGCCCTGAAGTGAGCGGCAACCTGAGCTGCGACGCGCATGCGCCGCGTTGCCGGCGGCTTTCTACGGCAGCGACGACGGCTGCAGCCTGCCTCGGACAAGGCTCTGCTGGGACCGAGAGAGGCTTGGTGCCGGTGCCGATGCGGCCGGAGTTGGAGGCACCATCTGGATGGAAGCGAGCGCCGCACGCCACGAGCAACTTGCGGCCAAAGCAAACACGATCTCGTTTACTTTCGTTTACGACGTTGCCGCATCGCCAACCCACAACCGCACGACGCGCCCGCAGCTTGACAACGCAACAAACATCACTCTGATCGGCGAAGGTTCTTGTGAAAGACGGGCCCCGAGCGGCGGGCGAGCTCTCTGCGCCACATGGGCGTCCGCGAGCGGGCTGGCCGATGTGCCAGGCAGCCGCAGGACTGCGGAATGCAGACGGCGGCCCATGTGCCAGCGCTTCCAGGCTGCTGTGGGCCTCGCCAGCCGTTGCTCGCGGACGCGATCTTAAAGGTAGAAGAAAGTCAGCAGCGGTATCTTTCCAGAAGGTGGATAGGGGAGTGTGGTCCACACGAGCTCGTGTACAGGGGCTTTGTATGGGGCAGCTGTGGATAGGGCTCGGCAAATCCAGACACGGGCCGAAGCCAGTGCACGGCGGGGCACGCACATCAAAGCCCCCACAAGGGAAAAGGAGACGGAGGAGGCAAGTCGCTAGCATCAAGCAACCACCACCACGCAGGCCATCGCTCGAGACCGCAACTAAGGTAGGCCCGCATCCAACGGCACTTTGCGCCCCCCCCCCCCCCGAAAGCCGAAACGCCCTCCCTACAGTACACGCAGCTAACATCCCCCTGTCGCTCCAGCACACTTCCCGACTTCCGCATTCAACCCATGACAGACTTCATCCGCACCATTTGGCAGACCACGGCGACCGCCCCAAGCGCCGCCCGCAAGTCCGACGCCGTGCAGCCCGTGGACCAGATCCGCCTGCCCCCCTCGGCCGCCGCCACGTCCCCGGCCGACAAGCAGCGTCTCGTCAAGCTCGAGCCGCCCGCGTCCCCCGATAGCCACTCGAAGGCGCAGCGCATGGCGCGCGTGCACGCGCGGCGCGACAAGCGCAAGCCCACGGACGCGTCGGACACAGACTCGGACGCTGCGCCCTGCAGCAAGCGCCTCAAGACGGAGGCGGCGCTGGACCCGAGCGGCGAGGAGCGGCTGCGCGCCATGGAGGCGCAGCTGGAGCACCTGGACCCGGACTCGAAGGAGGCCAAGAAGAAGCGCCGCCTCATTCGCAACCGCATGTCGGCGCAGCTCCACCGCGAGCGCAAGAAAGCGTATGTGGGCCAGCTGGAGGACCAGCTGCAGGCCAAGGAGCGCGAGCTCAAGGCGCTGCAGGAGCAGCTCGCGGCCATGGCCGTCGAGAGCGAGCAGCTCAAGCAGCAGCTCGGCCGCAAGGACCAGGAGCCGCAGATCAAGACGGAGCCCGTGCCGCTCGACGAGGTGGCGCCCATTGTGGCCCCGGACGAGCCCGCCGTGGACTGGGAAGTGTGTCTGGAAGACATGGACGAGGCCATGGTCGGAGAGGACCTCCTGTGCGACCTGGACGAGTCCCCGCTCGCCGCCTACGGACTGAGTCCTATTGCTGAGGACCCCGTGGCCGCCGCGCTGGCTGAGGAGGAGCAGCGCCAGAAGATGCAGGCGCAGAGCCAGTCCCACCACGAGATCCACGCCGCCAAGAAGAACCTGGCCATGATGATGGCCATGATGTTCTCGGTCACATTCTGCGGCCAGAGCGACTCGGTCGCGAACGTCACGAGCGGCAGCAACTTCTCGTCCATGTTCAACGCCGTGCCCGTCAAGGAGCTGTCGCAGATGAGCATCGCGTCTCGCATCGTGGCATGTCTGGAGAAGACGTCGTGGGAGGACTTCCAGGACGTGTCCTCGTGGACTGCCTCGGCGGCCAGCGCTGCCGCTGCTGCTGCGGTCGCCGTGACGGCCGACAAGAAGTCGCGCTCGCACCCGACCAACTCGCCGTCCGCCGCCTCTGACGTGACGGACTCGTCGGGCTCGTGCGACTCGCCCAAGGAGCTGGAGGACGTGGGCATGAGCTTCGACACGGACCTCATTGAGGAGTTTGTCTACCCCGTGGATGAGCCGTTCGCCCCCGCGCTCGCCGACACGAACTGGTTCGGCGCCGAGAGCGACGAGTTCGGCCACAGCGACGTCGAGGGTGACGACGAGCGCGTCACGGGGACCAAGACGACCGTAAAGCCCGTGTCCATGACCTCGCGTCTGTACGAGAAGCTGACGAAGCTCTGGAACGAGAAGAACCAGGTGCTGCTGACCGTGCTGAACGGCAAGAACGAGGTGACCCGGCGCTCGGTGGCTGACATGAGCACGATCCGCAAGGGCATGTCCAGCGGTGCTCTATTCCCCACGACCGCTGCCAACACGGCGGTCTCGTCCAACCACAAGCTGCTCGAGCACCACGACCAGTCCGTCACGTTCCTCTACCCGTTGAGCGCGTTCTCCGAAGACCAGCGCTCGGCCGCCTTCCCCAATGGCGCCACCCCCTCGGACCAGGTGTTCCTGGAGGTGTCGTGCCAGATCAATGGTGCGGCCAACCCCGTGCTATAGAGGATGGCTTGGCTTGAGGTAGGTAGACTTTCAGTATTAGGGAGCGCGAGCAGAGCGCTCTGGCTTCGTATCTTCATATTCGGTGTAGACGTGTAGTTCCTTTATCTATCAGGAGAACCATAGAGTCGAGAACAGCAAGGCAAGACAAAAAATATGGTTTCTTTGCTTCATCAAGTGTTCTTGCCACCCATGCTTAGCACAATAGCGACCGCGAGCATGTTGTGCTCCGCGCTCTTGTTCGCAAGCGTATGGTGTTGTCTAGGAGGATAGTTGTAGGCTTGTGCATGCATCCTGACAATGGAAACCATGATCGAAGGCAACGCTGCGTAGAACGCATGCATGATCCGACCGCTTCATTGCTTCCCACACTGACGTTGAGTCACCAATGATCAGGGATGCCCAAAATACAATATATTTGTACTGCATCTAGTACGGTGAAATACGTACCGGGTAGCACGATTCGCAGCACAGAAATAAATAATTGAACACAAGCTGACCCAACAGTAAATTACTGTATTTATTGCAAAGTCAAAGGGTGGACCGTTCATCCTAAAGACACGAATCCACCGTAGCCACATCCCAATAGCCGCCATTCACCTTGAGGAATAGGATCATCTCGAGCATCATTGGCGAGAGTCGGTGTCGTTCATGGCGAAGCACCGCGATGCTAAACAGTCGCTCGACTCGGTTGGACGTTGGTAGAATAGCCGATATGAGCTTGTAGGTTCATGACTCAGTCGAAACCTTGCGGCGCTTTAGGATTTGGTCCGCAAAACCGTCTTTCGTTGGAGAACCTGCCACCACCCGAGCGCTGTCCAGAGCTCCGGTTGCCACTTTGAACGGTTCCAATGCAGCCGCCTCGCCGTCCGTCAACGAGGTGGCTGCACCACCCAGAACCTTCACTACGGCTGCCTCGAACACCGGAGAGTGCACGATGTCGGCCTCCGAACCTAAAATTTCATTCACACGGTTAGATAATTTCGAGTGTTGGCATCACAAATCCATTACAGTACGTACCGAGATAAGTAGCCATGGACGGATAGATCTCTAGCAAACCGTCGAATAGGTAGCGTGCATCAAGCAAAAGTAAGCTCGTCCGACTGCCGTTTTTTTGAAATTGATTCAATGCAACGCAACTTCGACAGCAGATCTTCTAGCGCTCGATGCATCGACCTCAAAGGCAGCAACTCTGCCACGTCCTCATCGTCAGCAGAGAGAAATTCACGCAAGCGAAAGTAACGCTGCAGCATGGAAAATGTGGACGATCAACGCGTGTCTTGGCGAAGGATTGGCATCAGTGGGGTCTTCAGCCTAGTACAAAAATATTAACACCCAAATTTTAGTCCAATACAAATATCAATACAAAAATTGGTACAAAACCTATAAATTTGCCGCACCTGAGTTTCGCTGCTTTGTTCAAGGTGCGCAACTTTCGCATTAATTGCTGCACCTTCTCGAGGGCGGCCTCATGCAGTGCAAGAAATTCACGGACGCCAAGGTTGAGCCGGTGACTTGCACAACCAACAAGCGGCACCCCCATTAGATTAGCCAACCGCTTGTTGACTGCGCAATTGTCACCAACCAAAAACTTGCACCCACGAATGGACTTGCCAAAAAAGGGGAGGAAGCGCTCAATGGCCTTGAGATGCCCTTCAGCATTCAGGTGATCTCCTGGCTCGTCCATCACGGGGGCCATCGACAAAAGGGAGTACTGGAGCCCAGTAGGCGTGTCGTAGCAGCCGTAAAGCGCCAGGTACTGCTCCGTTCCGTGGCTCCAGCCGTCTAGCATGAGCCCAAAATCTTCAGGCATCTCTTCACCGATCGACTTTTCTACGGCCTTTGTCACACTCTCCATATTGGAGGCAAGAGACGCCGCAGCGACAGGCGGCAATTTCGTGTACCTACCCATCACAAATTTGGTAAAACTAAAAAATAGGAACACAAACTTGCATGCATTTACGTACCGACGTGTCTCCACGGATTCACAAAAGGAGAGTGGCAAATTGCCCATGACAATCCACTTCATCCAGGCATAGCGGTTGGAGGCCTTTTGGCTAACCCACGGCACGAGCGTGCCGGTTGCAGCGGCTGTAGCGTCTCGCATCTCGCTCTCGAAGTGGGGGTGGGCTACGCGGATGTGCGAAACCAGGTTGGTGTAGCCGCTGCTTGGCGTGTGCTTGCGCCGTTTCCCGCACGCTTTGCACACTTGGTACCCCGTCAGATCACCTTCTTCATCAAGCCATGGCTTGAAGAAGAAGGCAGCGATCTGTCTCGGAGTGAAAGTCGGGGTGGGCGGGCTTGGCGTGTCGGTCATGTCGTGCTCGAGAGAGAGGGCGTGGGGCGTGTGCAGGCTTCAAAGTACGTTCGAATATGAGTCCGCTAACGAGCTCTTATTGTTGGACTGACAGCTCACCGCCAACCAAAAGGGTTGGCGGTGAGATCACGGAAATAAAGTATCACCTTTTTCAAAAATGTGAAATACATAATTTGGTGGGACCCCAAAACGCACAAAATAAATAATTATTTTGGCCAATAAAAATGAACTTTTCCCGGTATTTATTTTTGGGCATCCCTGCCAATGATGGCCACAACAGTATATACACAGTCACGAAGCTACAGGCGATCACAGTTCTGGCGCAGGCCTTCAACTAGCCTCACTGCGCCATCTCGCAGCTCTTACGTTTCCTGCGGGCCTTCTCGTCATCACTGGTGGACTGCGCGAGTGGTGGCGGCGCCGAGTTCGTCGCCGTTGCCTCCATCTCCACGCAGTCGTACGATTCGGGGCACCGATCCAAGTCGACGCACCCAATTGA
This sequence comes from Phytophthora sansomeana, assembly GCA_032158285.1. Lineage (NCBI taxonomy): Eukaryota > Oomycota > Peronosporomycetes > Peronosporales > Peronosporaceae > Phytophthora > Phytophthora sansomeana. The sequence continues at coordinate 439,721 of JAPDHH010000271.1, read as the reverse complement.
CGGCATCGGGTCGTTCGGGGAGCCCCAACACTCCGCTGTCTCCGCCCGCACTGTCAGCAGTTGCTCGGCAGCCTCAGCAGTCGGAAGCTCGATGTACACGCACTGCTGTCCTTCCCAATGCACGTTCACCAGCCTTGTGGCCGACTGAAGGTTCAACGCCCACCCCACGCAGTGCTTGATGTGGAACGTCTTCAACGCCGGGCAAGAGTTGTTGCCTGTGCCGTTCGGCAGTGGAGTAGCACCCGGCGCAACTTGCACACGCGTCCGCGTCAGCTTCATACGAACGAATCGAGATCGCGATGGCGTGGGCGTCGGCTGTGGAAACGGACCCGGTAGACCCAGCACGTACGTTGGCAAGAAGTGGCTCACAAACAACACGTTGCGCAAGCTCTCCAGTGTACTGTCGGTGTGCTTGGTGTTACTTTCGGGCTGTTGCGAAGACGCACCCAATGAAGCGATACATTCATTGGACACGCCAAGACCCGAGCATACACGAAGGAATACGTATCCCGTCATGAAAGCGTCGTAGCCCGCTTGATGCGCCTGCAGAGGGGTTTGGGATGAGCCCATCGGTTCGCCTCCGTACTCACGTGCTGCTTCAACTCCCCGCACGCTCGCTTGCGTACTCTGAACCTCGGGTCCGTAGAACGGGTGCTTCGACAGCACCTCGAAGCAGTTTTCAAGTGCAGTGTGCGCCAAGTGCGTAGCAAACGAGTCCACATTCTGCATGGCGTGGTCGACAAGGGTCTTCGTATCAAAAACGCCGCCGCCTGAGCCAAGCCATGCATGCAGTTCGCGCTGGAACTCGGAACAGCGATCTGGTAGTGGTCCGTGGAACTTCTCGAAGCACTGCATGAGGTCGAGAAGCATGTTATGCCCCACGATCGGCTTCCGCGCGGCCACGATGGCATCCAATACAGCCGTAAATCCAATCAGACTGAGGTTCCGCTCACGCATCTCGTCGTCTGCAAGCTGCTGATCAGCAAGCAGCAGTGCTTGCCTTTGGCATTTGGAGCGTGTGGCTACAATCCGAACACGGCGTCTCCAGGGGTTGCGTACGACATCCTCGTCGTCCGCATTGTCCACTTTGCAATCCAGCGCCAAAGCATCGGGGAGAACCTTGCGCAGATATTGCACTAAAGCATGACGTCGGAAGGGTGCAAGTGGCTCCGTTACGTACGCACCGCACGGCCCGTACGTCGGGTCGGCTAGCACCGGTGTCAACAGGAATCGCTTCATAGCGTCAACAGCGTCTTCGTCCGGCTCGAGATCTTCATCCTCAGCCTGCTGCGGATACTCGTCCGCCACCTCGGGCTGTTGCTCCTGCTGAGCCCTCTCCTCTTCATCGACAGCTTCCTCCTCAATATCTTCCTCCTTAATTCCATTCTCCAGTTCTTCTTCGACCTGCGGCCCCGATTGATCCAACGGCTCCTCTTTCCCACTCAAATTGCTACTCGTCGTGCTTCCGGGCGGCGTGGGACGGTCGCGGTCTCTGGTATCTCCACGGCGCTTGTTCCGTCCATTGTTTTTCTTCTTGTTCTTCTTGCCTCCGCGTCGTCCACGGCGTCTCGTTCCATTATCCTGCATGCCACCTCTGCCTGCCTCTCTCCCTCCCTCATCAAACGCAGCAAGTCTCTGTTTCAATTTCCCCATCAACTGATCCAAAAACGCCTGCGTCTCGTCCGTAATAAGCGCGGGCGTCTCGGGATCGAACTTCCTCAAGATCTCGGGTCTGGCCGACTTCTCGAGCGCCGACTTGCACGGCTCCTGTTGCTGTTCATGGTGCGACAAGTGTCCAATGCCGCGGTCGATCCAGGCATTGAGGTCGAACCCGTGGGCTCGAATATACTGCAGACACTTGGCTTGGACGAGGAACCTCCTGTCCGGACACGCCGAGGCTCCTGCAGCTGCTCCAGTAGCAGGACTCGCTGTACTGCTATGGCTGAAGCCAAATACCTTCTCATGAAACACTGGGAAGAGCGGGAACTGGTACGTCTCGACTCTGAAAACTTTTGCTTCGTGGTCCCAAGTGAAGACACTAAGTCCGAACTGCACGAGCGGGAACTGCTTGGCGCTCTCTCGGTACTGGGCGTAGCGCTCGTCAATGGAGTCCATGACGCTGGGGCGTGGCGTGCTGTACAGAGGCACACGTTAGAGACCAAGCAGAGAGAGCGAAGGAAGGAGCGGCCTACAAGACGCACTCGTGGCACGAGATGCCGCCCATCTCCGTGTCGATGGCCACGAAGGCGCTGCGGCCCACCACGCGCTGCAGGCGGGCAAGCGCCGCCGCGTCCAGCTCGCCCCGCCCGAGCTCCTGCACCCGCACGTCGAGCATCTCTGTCCGTCGGAGGGAAGGGCCAGTCTAGCGTAACATGAAACTTGACATTTGCCAAAACCCGCAACTTTCGCGCTAAGTACGAACACGTTGAAGTTGAAAGGTGAAAATTCACGTCCCTTCGTCCGACTCAAGTGGAGAATGGAGGAATGCAAGACGCTGCAAGCTTTGAGGAGCAGGTATCGCCTTCCCCTGCTGATCATGACGATGGTGGGTGGATGTGGTTTTTTGTATGCGGTGCTGGACGTCCCGCCGCTCGAGTTCCACCAGATCAAACACTCGGCCTTCCCGTCGTCGTCCTTCCAGACCCGTCGCGGGTTCAGCAGCGTGTTGCGGTGGCTCGAGAGTTTGAACTCGCGTGAAGATCTGCTCGTGCTCGGACAACTATTGACACAGGCGCGGTTGCAAACTCACGCCTCGACTAGCGCAAAACAAGAGCCGAGCTTTGCGGAGCAGGTCGCAACAGCTGCATCTGACGAGATGTTCATGCACCTCTGCAAGCTCGGACTACAGATTGGACTGGTGCTCTTCTTGTATCGGCGGCGAGTCCTCTCCAAGAACCGGACCATCCCGACTTTGTGTCTCTGCATCCTTAGCTTCACCTGCTGGAAGATGACGCACACGTGTTTGCACGAGATGTTGGCGGCATTTCGCTCTTCAGCTGTACAACCAGCAACTCCACGGACGAAAGCTTTCGCGTTACACGATACGCGAAACGAAGTGACCGCGTCGTTTCTTAACGCGCTCTTCGTCGCTCGATACGGCTCCGTGTGCATCACCAACGTGATCCTTGGCCGGGCATACCAAGTGTATTTCTGCGAGCCGTGGCCAGCCAAGTGGAAGCGTGTCCCAGCGTATCTGGGCTCGAAGAATCTCGCCCTCGGCACTCTCTTCTTCGCTGCTGCAGGGGTTAGTGCCATGAGTGCGTCTTCTCCAGCATTGCGTTCGCTCTGTGAGGCTGCAACACACATCGAAGCATTTGCTCTAGTCGTTGCCTTCGGACACTTTGTATTCCTACATTTTCAAGATAAAACTGAAGAGACAAGGGCACAGGTGAAAGCAGCAAGCGAGTAATAATCATCAACTAGACCATCTATATGATTTGCAAAGGAGCTGGTAATGGCAATGACTGCTATCAGTCCTCTTCATCACTCGAAAACATCAAGTCTTCCATCTGCTCGTCACTCGCATTGTCCATAGTCAGCCCACTTTCATGGCATACGTATGCGTAGGCGTCTTGACCGACAGTTTCGAGCAGCGGACCCATGAACACATCGCGGATAAGCTGGAGGTCCCGTCCTGAGTCTAAGAAAACCGCAGCCACGAGTGCTTCGAAAACATCGGCGAACATCTTGGGTAGCGTGTGGTTAGTTGCACCAGTGGGTGCAGCCTTGCTCTTCCTCCTGGAAACCCCAACAGCTTCAAATGCCGGGCTCAATCCTGTACTCGCTTCAGTATGCACATACTTTCGCTCAATATTGGCAACACGCTCCATCGTCTCACGGTCAATACGAACGGTCCCCGCAAAAATGCATTCGTCTACACCAAAGCATGCCAACGCAGTTTTGCCCAGTGCATCGTTTGACACCGTAGCACTCTTCCACTGCGAAAGCGATCCTGGGAGCCACTTGTCGTACTTCAAAAACGCGTATGACAGAGTTAGATACTCGATCAAAGCATCGCCCAAGTACTCTAACCGTTCATAGTCACCCTTCCAAACCGTCTTCTTTTTCTTTTGAGTCCGCGACATAACCTCGATGTCTCCACCTCCAGCATCTCCATCAGCACTGCTAGCATCCATTTGATCGATGTGTAGAACTAGCTGACCCACCGACGGGTGCGTCACTGCCTCCAAAAGCAGGCGCTTGTTGCGAAACGTGTACTTCAGTCGCTTCTGAAGAAGCATAAGACGCTTTGGAAGGTCTTCAAATTGAGGTACCTTAAAATTGAGGCTAAGCGGGTGCTGGACTCCACCGCGCGATGTCATTGCTGCTTCATACAGCTCAATAGGGAAACAGTCCGGATAAAATGGTCTTGCAAAGTTGGTGGATGGGTGCTCTAGGACACTTACGCCAATCCACTTGAGGAAATACCGAGCACCCTTTTCACCCTGGCCAACAAGATATGCCCCTGTGATCGCCTCTAAAACATCAGCAATCCACTTAGCTGGAGCTACCACTGGATCGGGCGTCTTGCCCATACACGACGGCTTCCAGCACTGAAAAGGGTGTTGCTCCACCTCTGCTGGATACAAAATATAGTGGTGTAGGCGTGCTGCGAGTGCGAACTGGTTAAGTCTGTCGTTACGGATAATGTCGCGGCGAAGCTGCGTCAGTTCACCTTCTTGAGATATATCTTTTCGCTGTTCGTACATGTACCATGAGGTCTCGAGCTTCAAAAATGTGTCCCCAAGGATTTCCAATCGTTCGTATGCAGGTTTTGTGGTCGCGTCGTCCAGCAAAGACATGTCGAGCTCCAGTCCAATCTTCCCCATTAGATGTGAAATTTGGCATTTCCGTTCAAACTCATAGAGGAATGGGATCAATCCCATCGCATCGAAAAAACGGCTCTTAGTTAGCCGCAGACGTGATGTGTACTGCGGAATCAGTAGACGCTCATTAAACTTGCTTCTGTACTGCGCGATGCTTCCTTCGTCGTGGTTGCGCTGCATGACCCTCCGAATGATAGGGACAATTGGAGGTACTTGGATACCATAAACCAGCGGTTGATCTGCCTCTGCTTCTTCAAGCTGTTGACGAGAGTGCCACCGGCCCAGGATTGGATTTCCTGGGGTCGACTTCCCCTTTTTCAAGTGTGCCGCCCACGCTTTGTCGTCTGCTAAGTACTCCTTGCGAATATCATCCACTTTTTGATCGGTAAGGGCCTGCACTACGTAGCTTACGTTGAGGCGATACGTTGGCACACAGATCCACTCATCGATCGCATTAGCGGCACTTTCAGTAGCCCCTGTTGTAGGAAGTGGCCACAGCGGCTCAAGAAGGGGCTTCCCAATAATCTCACGAACGTAATTCCAATCGAGCACCAGCGCTGGAGGTTGTTTCGTTTCGTCCAGCAAACTGGGTACAACCAGATAACCCTTGTCGTTTTGCTCAGAAAACTCGTTCCATACGTCATCACTCGCTATGTCCACATCCCGCACGGCGTCTTGTACGCCCATACACGTGAGACGCATAATAATTAAGTGAAAGTGCAGCACGTCGTGGAGCTCTTGCTTTGTTAGACTGAGGTTTAGCGGCCGCTTTGCCAGAGTAATTGGCTGGATTTCCGGGGTCATAACACCACTCGTTGCAAAGTCATACCTCCAACCAGTATTTGTGTTCCCAGTATACAGCTCGTTAGTCGCCAGGATGGCGTAATGCGCGCCACCGAGGCCATAAAAGCACATTGTTGTTGACCACTCCTCGCCTTCCTCGCTGCTGCTGGCAGCCTCTAGTGTCAGACTTCGAATCGTTCGTAAGCTCAATTCCTCCGCACTTACCGGCGGTAAATCATACGATGACTGCGTCGATAGATCCGTTAAATGAGGGTGGGCTTCTGGACATTTGTCGTTCTCGCCGATGACGACCGTGTCATCAGGATTTAGGTTCTCGCTGTCAGCAATGTTAACCCTTGCTGCATCTTCCCCGTGAATGGTAGACACTTGATCATCCAGAAGTTTGGAACGGAAGTGCCGATCAAGAAGTCCTTTTTTCACCAACTCCTGGCAAGCCTTGAATGCAACGATGCCTTTTGCTTCGGCTTGCGTCTCCACTTGTTGAGAATGAAGCTGTCTCTTTATACCTAGAGCCCCAGGAAGTTTCAGCGTCGCTGAATAATTGAATCTCGTGTCTTTAACAGTGACGGGACTTATCATCGCAGTAGCCGGTTCTCCAGTATCACCATTTTCTCCATCCTCATCATTTGCTCGGTGCTCTGCTTCAGCTTTCAGAACATCGATTTTATCCATCAGCTTTGCGTTGTACTTCAACAATTTCTTTTTAGCTCTCTTCAGTGACGGTGCCATGTGCTTTGCGATAGATATTCGCTTCACAATGTACTGCGGGCGGCGGTCATAGGTATCCAGGCCAGGAAGGGTGTCACAAAATTTGCTCAAGCAAGACACGCTATTCGCCACGTTCAAAATTGCACCTGTATCGCGATGTATGATCTCGTACGGATTCACAACGGGTTGTACTCGCTTCGGAATAACTGACATCCGGCTTTCGGCTTGCAAGGCGGCCAAAGTCGAGCTGGGCAAGTCTGGTGTAGCATCTGATGACGTGGGTAAAGGCATCCGTAGGTTGTTGCTCTCACTTGTGTTCACCGGTGACTGCGCCACTGTGGGGTGGATGCGATTGTTTTCTTGTTCAAGACGAATGTACTCCTGCATTTTACGGACAAGGCCGTCGAATTTCTTTCGGGCCAGCACGGTGTCTTCTGTAATATACTTGATGAAGCCCTTTGTGGCATCAGCCCGTTTCCCAAATTCATAAAGTTTATTGGGCTCCAGCAACTCATCCATGATAACAACGAGATCACAAGGTGGCGGAGCCATACGCAATTTTTGTGAACTTTTTGAAACAGACGTGGTGACCATGACCTTGATTTTGAAGCTTGTGAACATTCGCATCACCTTCAGAAACGAGGAAAATTGTAACGCTCCAGATATACGCGCATTACTAGTGCCAAGCATGCAGCAACTTGGGGGCAAGCCCAGATCTACCAGTGCTGCAGTCAAGTACTCAGCAACAACGCGACAGTGGCAACGTCTCTGAAGGAATACCCATGCACGGGTCAGTTTTTGTCCTGGAGAGTTGCTAAAGCGATTCCGCACCACCTCGGCGGTCTTCAATAATCGTGATGAAGCCTCCTGAGTCCCGCAAAGACTGGACTGGACCGATAACCACGCTAAGACTTTAACGATAGGCCGGATTTTGTGCCTAGTGCTTTCGTCTACCTCGACATCGGGTCCAATGAACCTAGCAATCAGGAGGTCCGTCTTTGATTTTTGTGCTGTGCCATCTTCTTTCTCATGGTTGTCCCCCATACTGCTCACATCCATAATATCACAGTTTTTATCTTCACCATCCACTTCTCCATCTTCCGGCTCATTATCTGAGTCGCTAGCCACGCTTTCTCCATTCATGGGGTCATCAGTCTCCGGATTGTCGCCCTGCTGCTTTCGTTTCCGCCTATTGTTCACATTGTCTGGGTCGTCAACAATGCAAGCCTGCAAGTTGGCTTGCAGTTCCAACTCCACAAACTTCCACAGACACCAGCGGCCCAAGTGCGCTTCGACAGCTTCCGCATCTTGAATGAACCGATTCACCTTATCCTGCTTCTTACGTTCATCGTACACTGCAGCCGAGTTTCCAAGCTCCAGCTCCAGTCGAAACACGTGCACCAAGTCCACCTTCTTGCTATTAGCCCCCAGCAAAAAGTCTCTCACACTCACTTCCTCTTCCTCACTCCTCGTCGTCTTCTCAAACACCTCGCAGTGCACAGGTGGAAAACTCGGCTCCATGGACGTAGTCGAGAGCACCGGCAGCATATTGAACACATCAATGTGCTTCAACAGCGGATTGGTGACCGGGTCCCAGTCCATTTTAGACGCCGGCAGCCTCGACGTGGCAAAGATCCGGAGCGTGTCGGCGCTCGGCATCTCATCCATGAGGCCCGTCAGCAGCTTGAAGAAGGACGGCAACTCGGCGTGCACCACGTCCCAGTCCTCCACTACCAAAAGATGCACTTGACTCAGTTCCAAGACCCGTTTACGCAGCGTTTCCTGCAGAATTAACGGGGATAAGAGCGCGATGTGGCCGCGAGCCTCTTGCAGTTGACTGCGTGCGAACTCCAAATCCTCCAGCCACTTGTTGCCTTTCACGTTGCAGTTTGTCGCAGGGTTTGATGACGAATCTTCGTCGCTGCTAAGTACGCGGAGTCCGCAGAGTCTCGCGAGCTGCGTCTGCATGGCGGAGCGGCCGACGGGCGACGCGGCCACCGCCAGCGCGTGCTGCTGCGGACTGGCGGCGGCGGCTTCGCACAGCAGCGCGCAGCTCACGAACGTCTTGCCCACGGACTGCGCGCTGCTCACCAGGACGCTGCGGTGGCGCGCCACGGCCGCGATCTCGCGCTGATGTTCCCACAGAGCGGCGTCCATGGCGGATGCGGAATGCAGAGTGATGGATGTTCTGGGGTAAGCCAACGGAAAACCTTGGATATGGCATGTGGAAACTGCGGAAGGGAATAGGACGAAACACTTCAACTTGCAAGATGGGTACACTGGTAGTGACGTGCACGTTGCCAGCCAGGTTTTAACGCAGCGTGTTGCTTTTAGCGGCTAATGGAGAACATCTTACTGCTCAGGGAGGTTTTGATTGCATTCCCATTCGGGTTAATGACTGGTGCAACAGCTAGGGTGAGTAAAACGTCAGCAATGCTCTTCGCTTTCCTGCTGGACTCGCAAGCACTGTTGACCAATTCAACGAGGTTTGCGTAGTATACTGTATAGGATTCCAGACTTGCAAGCTATCACAGGCATGGTTTGGATTCGATACGTGTATGTCGAATAGCTTAATTAAAGTTGACGCCCGGCGGATCAACTCACTCAACAATTTTTCCAAGCATTCCATCGGCTATTAGATGCAGTGGTTCCGTGCAAGGTCAAGTGATTTTGATTTGCTCTATTGGTACTCTCCCCGAAACTCTACATGCACTAGCGTACTAAAGAGCTGATGTGCATTTCTAGTTGAAGAAAGTTGCGACTGGTGAAGCGACGACAACATGTACCGGTGTCCTGCCACAGCAACTGCAATCGGAACTCCATCCAAACCGATAACTAACCTTGTCCTGCACGATACGAGTGTGTCCAATTGCTCTTCCGATGCCATCACGACAACGACTGGTACATGTACGCAGCCGCCTCGTACGGCAGCGGTTCTAACCGAGATGAACCCACGCCGCCACTGCGCATTGCCCGCGCGACACCCCATGGAGCAGTCCTCTTTCCCATGCTTTGTTCTCGAACAGGAAAGGCCCGTCACAAGCGAATACCAAAACCCGGTGCTCTCGGCATACAAACCGCAAGTCACATTAGTCGCGAACATCCGACGGCGCACCGCGTTTTGGCACTTTTGCTTTCTCCCCTCTCCAATCCGATCAGCGACTTCTCGAGGGCTTCCCCCGAATCTTGCGCCTTGCCGCCACGCGGCACCAGTTTAGTTTGGTTCCCGGGACGCAGCAGAGGGAGAACGACGAGCAGCCATGGCAGACGACGGATTTCGCTATGAGCTGGAGACGCCCGAGGCGGTGCTCAAGCACTTTGGCGTGACGGAGACGCAGGGCCTGACCTCGGCCCAAGTGGAGACGCTGCGCGCGCAGCACGGCTACAACGAGCTGGACAAGGAGGAGGGCACGCCCCTGTGGAAGCTCGTGCTGGAGCAGTTCGACGACGCGCTGGTCAAGATCCTGCTGGGCGCCGCCGTGGTGTCCTTCGCCCTGGCCATCTTCGAGGACGGCGGCGAGGAAGGCATCGGCGCCTTCGTGGAGCCCCTTGTGATCCTCGTGATCCTCGTGCTGAACGCCATCGTGGGCGTGTGGCAGGAGTCGAATGCCGAAGCGGCGCTCGAGGCGCTCAAGGACCTGCAGCCCGAGAACGCGCGCGTCATGCGCGACGGAGAGATGGTGACGCTCCCGGCCAGGGAGCTCGTGCCTGGCGACGTGGTGGAGATCCGCGTGGGCGACAAGGTGCCGGCGGACCTGCGTCTGCTGTCCATGAAGACGACCGCCATCCGCGTGGAGCAGGCCCAGATGACGGGCGAGTCCACGTCGGTGAACAAGGAGATCGACGCGCTGCCCAAGGGCACGGAGAACATCATCCAGGCCAAGACCAACATGCTGTTCGCCGCCACGGTGGTGGTGAACGGCCTGGGCAACGGCGTCGTGACCCAGGTGGGCATGAAGACGGAGATCGGCAAGATCCAGCAGTCCGTGCAGGACGCCTCGAAGGAGGAGGAGGACACGCCGCTCACCAAGAAGCTGGACGAGTTCGGCGAGCTGCTGTCCAAGGTCATTGCCATCATTTGTATCGTGGTGTGGGTGATCAACTACAAGAACTTTTTTGACCCGATCTACGGCTCGGTGTTCAAGGGCTGCATCTACTACTTCAAGATTGCTGTGGCTCTTGCTGTCGCCGCTATTCCGGAGGGTCTGCCGGCCGTGATCACCACGTGCCTGGCTTTGGGCACGCGTAAGATGGCCAAGAAGAATGCGATTGTGCGTAAGCTGCCGTCGGTGGAGACGCTCGGCTGTACGACGGTGATTTGCTCGGACAAGACGGGCACGCTCACCACTAACGAGATGTCCTGCGTGACCTTTTCCCACCTTGGCAAGTCGGAGACGGAGCTGGTGACCTACGATGTCGAGGGACACACCTACGCCCCCATCGGAAAGGTTGAGGGAGCCCCGCTTGGCCAGTTCAAGGCGGTGTCCTCGCTCGCCACTGTGTGCTCGTTGTGTAACGAGTCGGCCATCGAGTACCACGACGGAAAGTACGTCCGTGTTGGTGAGCCTACGGAGGCTGCCCTGAAGGTGCTTGTGGAGAAGATTGGCTTCCCCCATGACAGGGCGAAGCAGGCCGAGCTAGAGTCGCTCCGCGCTTCCAACCCTGAACAGGCAGTTCAGTTCTGCAACAACTACCTGGACGAGCAGAACAAGAAGTTGGCTGTGCTCGAATTTTCCCGCGACCGCAAGTCGATGTCGGTGCTGTGCGCTAAGGCCTCCTCGTCACAGCGTGCTACCCGCTCGTCATCGAACCAGAACATCCTGCTTGTGAAAGGTGCCCCTGAGGGCCTCATTGACCGATGCACACACGTCGAGCTGGGCGATGGCACTGTTAAGCCACTGACTGAAGCTGGTCGTCAGGTGCTGCTGACGCAGGTGTCTAGCCTGGCCCGCAAGTCGCTTCGTTGTCTGGCGTTGGCTAAGAAAGAGGATCTTGCTGACCTCGCTTCGTACGATGGTGACCGCCACCACCCTGCCCACAAGCAGCTGGAGCGTACTGAGAACTTCGCCGCGATCGAGTCTGGCCTGACCTTTATCGGTTTGGCTAGCATGTTGGACCCCCTCGCCCGGAGGTGCGCCCTATGATTGAGATGTGCCACACCGCCGGCATCCGGGTTATTTGTATTACTGGAGACAACAAGCTGACTGCTGAGAGTATCTGCCACAAGATTGGCATCTTCAAGGATGGCGATGACCTCTCTACGCGTTCGTTCACGGGTGCCGAGTTCTTTGCTCTTCCCCTCGAGAAGCGTAACGAGTACCTTTCGGATGGTCATGGCATGGTGTTCTCGCGTACTGAGCCCAAGCACAAGCAGCAGCTTGTTAAGATGCTGAAGCAGCTTGGTGAGGTTACTGCTATGACTGGCGATGGTGTGAATGACGCCCCTGCCCTGAAGCAGGCTGATATTGGTATTGCTATGGGAATCACGGGCACGGAGGTGGCTAAAGAGGCCGCCGACATGGTGCTGGCTGACGACAACTTTGCTACGATTGTGGCTGCCGTCGAGGAAGGCCGTGCCATCTACAACAACATGCAAGCGTTCATTCGCTATTTGATCTCGTCGAACATCGGTGAGGTGGCTGCGATTTTCTTCACGGCTGCTCTTGGCCTTCCGGAAGGCTTGATCCCCGTGCAGCTTCTGTGGGTGAACTTGGTCACTGACGGACCCCCGGCCACGGCACTTGGTTTCAACCCGCCTGATGCGGACATCATGCAGAAGCCGCCTCGTCGCAGTGACGATGCTCTCATTAACGGTTGGACGTTCTTCCGATACATGGTTGTTGGCATTTACGTGGGCTTCGCCTGCGTCGGCGTGTTCGCTTACTGGTACATGTACTACGAGGCTTCTGGCGATGGCCACACTCTAATCACGTACGACCAACTGACCCACTGGACCAAGTGCCACGAGTGGGAGAACTTCACGGTTAACAACTTCGATGGCATGGACTTCTCGTCGGACCCTTGCCGCTACTTCACTGATGGCAAGAAGACGGCGTCGACGCTCTCGCTTTCCGTTCTGGTGGCCATTGAAATGTTCAACGCCCTGAACGCTCTGTCGGAGGACGGCAGTCTGGTTACCATGCCGCCCTGGTCGAACCCGTACCTCATGATCGCCATGGTGGTGTCCTTCGCCATGCACTTCTTGATCCTGTACGTGGACGTGCTGGCTGACACGTTCAGCGTGATCCCGTTGGACTTCAACGAGTGGCTGGTGGTGCTGGCGTTCTCACTGCCGGTGATTCTCATCGACGAAGTGCTCAAGCTCATCGGACGCCGCATGCACGCGCGCGAGCTCAAGGAGCGCATGGAGGAGTGGGAGAAGAAGACCCAGTAGACGGACGGACAGAGGCTAGAATGCTGGCCCGTTTCCGTTCTAGGCTGCGACGCGATGGAAACAACCGAGGTGAACATACTGGTATCGGCGGCTCCAGCGCCATTTGGAAGCGCGCGATCCATCGACCGAGCTCGTCCTGGCGCGGCGATGAACTTGGATCTTGTACGATGCAGGCTAGAGCGAAATCGAGACGGCAGTATTAGAAAAGAGAAATAAACACGACCACATGCGCCTTGTTTCGTTGTCTTGCAGCGTGTTGGCAGCGGAGTAGCCTGTTCATCCAGCCTGATGTTATCCCCTGAAATTTATTGGTCTCTTGGCCCGCCATAAGGCTAAGGATTACGGTGTTCGAGTCTGTAGTTGCAGACGGTTTTCGTTGAGCTGGCACAGCACCTGTCGTGAAATGCAACGCCTGCCCTCGCCATCCGAAGACAGCACTTCAACCTCCGGTTGTCATGATCGCCTCTGCTGATGTGCTTCGCTTCGTCCGAGGCCATGTCGCGGATACACAGCAGAAGGGGGCAGTGCAGCCTGGCGCCGCCGATCAGATGCCGTCGTCGATCGTAGACAGCAAGAAGATCGCCGGAGGACACGTCCGCGCCTTGGTCCAAGCCTTCGCAGCGACTTCAGTAGCAGCGGCGGAATGAAGCTGTCTTTCGTGGAAAACAAGACACGCAGGAGGGCAGTGTACAAAGTTACTGGTCAACAGCAACGAGGCAACTGCGAGCACTGGCAAAAAGGGAACGCCGGCAACCAGCGACCAGGATACAGGGCACTCGACTTATGCTCTGCTTAGCTCTATTAGAGGAGCAACCCCGAGAGCCGTCACCGAATGTGACAAGCCCCGTACAATCACCGGACCGCAAGGCACCGGCGTTGATAACCAGGCTAAGGACATACCAGATATCTTGCAACCAATAGGTTAATATAGAATAATCTGCCTCTCTCTCTGACAGCGAGGCCTTTGCCTGAACAGGGAGGGACCGAGACTTGGTGGCACCAAGTTGGTGTGCAATCTGGCTCGGCGGCGATCTGCGATAAGGACCGTCAGAGAAATGCATCACATGATTTCCCCACGGCATTTTATGCTTCTTGCTGAATTCCCCACCGAGGAGAACAATGTTCTCAGCACGTCCTTCCTCTCCTTTCTATATGTATCAAAAGTCTTGATTCAAGAGTACAGTTGACGGGATAAATGCCGCCAGCTTCGACGCGGACGACCCAAGCGCCGGGCACGACACGCCGTAGAATTTCCTCGCAGGATATGCATTGCTGATGGCCGTGAGTACTTCGCTGGAAGCCTTGCAGCAAGCTCACCCAGAAATGCGTTATCGCCCGATTTTTCAGCTGGCATTCGCCATTGCGCGCCAAGTAAAAGCGCCTTCTGCCGCCTTGCAGCGGAGACCGGGTAAGCTGCTGTCCAGCCTTGTGGGCAAGCACGGCCATTGCTTTGGATAGACCTGTCGTTCAGTTGCTTGGCTCGGCAAATTCCCACACTCGCACGCCAGTTACACATCTCGTGCATTTACCGTATCCTTGATACCGCACACACCTTTAAGTACCTAATATCACAGGTATACAACAAATCAGAGTGCTCAATACCGAACTTAATACGCATTATTGCCTTCCTACTATTGTACACTTTACCTTGAATCATAACTATACGCAGATATTGTGTATCTCAGTCTTAGGTGTGGTCCATCTCCATCCGCCCTGTCGCCCAGGGCAACTGAAGGTCAAATGGCTTAGTCCGCAATTCGACCGCTCCCGCCAACGCCTTTTTTAGCGCCACAAGAGAAGGAAACCATGGCCCGAGGAGGAGACCTGTGGCTGCAGCAGTTCGTCTGCAAGGAGGACCCGCCGCGCGCGCCCGAGGACGACGACCGCCACAGCAGCTTCGAGCCGCGCCGCCCGCGCTTCCCGCACGTGCGCGCCAGCAAGTCGGTGGACGAGATGAGTCGCCTGCGCAAGCTCACGTCGCTCACGTACCTAAGCGGGAAGTTCCGCGACGTGTTCCACCGCGAGCACCGCGACACGATCGTGTGCGAGGAGGACGAGGAGAGCCCCGCCAGCAAGCGCAATATTTATGACATCATCCGCCGCAACGAGCTGGCGCGGCCGGCCCGCGCGCACACGACCGGCGGCTTCGACCTGACCAAGTTCGGCGGCGCTGTGCCGGCCGTGCGCCCCGTGGCGTTCTCGCAGAGCACGTCGCTGCCGGAGCAGAGCCACGCGCCCAGCAAGGAGCAGCGCTGGTGCACGAACTGCTCCAAGTGCTTCCAGCGCGGCCTCAGCAAGTATGACCAGTACTGCGGCCTGGACTGCAAGACGGCGCACCGCCTGCGCCAGTCCGCGTGAAGCCACGCCCCTCACTACCAGTACGCCGCGCAGTCGCCTTCTCTCGTGTCGGAGGAGACGCTGGCGGTGCGCGCTGCGGCGACGCGTCCGCCGCCGCACTTTACGACCCACTCAGTCACCAGCCAGCTGTGCAGGTGAAGAAGAGTTCAAGAGGTCGTAACAAGCGCGCGCTCGAAGTAGAGCGCAGGTAGTTTCGGAGGGGGTTGGGAGGATATGAACCAGCAACAGGATGGCGGGTACGATGCCCTTTTGGTGGTCACACAGCGTTTCAGGAAGTCTCTGCAACGCAGACAGGCACACGTGTACGATAGGAGAAGAGCAAGGAGCGCGAGGCGGAGGACGCCTGCCTGCCGCCTCGGCTATAATGTTATGATAAAGCTATTTTAACCACGGACTTCATCTTGGTATCCATTTGCCTTGATTCTCCGCAGCGAAGAAGGTCGCTCCGCGCAGTTCAAGAGCACTCCACTCACTTCAAAAGCATTTGCCGCTGCGCCGCAGTTGTGTACCTCCACTTGGCGAGCCAAAACGTCGCAGATTATGCACTGAGCATTCAGTTCAAGAGCATTTCGAGGGAGGGGTCAATCTGACAATCCCAAGTTTCTTCGACACCCGCAGACGCCATGGTGGCGGCTAACAAGATCGTAGTGTGCGACAACGGCACGGGGGTGCGTCCTCTCAGTCTGCATCTCCTCCCTCCCTCCTCCCTCACCTCTAACCCCTTCGTTCTTTGCGCCTCCACAGTTCGTCAAGGCTGGATTCGCCGCCGAGAACTTCCCCAAGGCCATTTTCCCGTCCCTCGTGGGGCGCCCCGTGCTCCGCGCGGAAGAGGCGGTGCAGTCAGACATTCTGCTCAAAGTAAGTCGAAATCCCGGTTGAAACCGCAGCTCTAGAAGAAGAAATAGACTCTGACGGAGATATATATGTTGCTATCTGTAGGACATTATGTTCGGAGACGAGGCCGCCGCGGTGCGCTCCAACCTCGAGATCTCGTACCCCGTGGAGAACGGTATCGTCAAGAACTGGGACGACATGGAGAAGCTCTGGGACTACACGTTCAAGGAGCGGCTGGGTATTGACCCCAAGGGCCACCGTATCTTGCTCACGGAGCCGCCGCTCAACCCCAAGCGCAACCGCGAGAAACTCGTCGAGACCATGTTCGAGAAGTACGGCTTTGAAGGCTGCAACATCACCACGCAGGCCATGCTCACGCTGTACGCGCAGGGCATCACCACGGGTGTGGTGGTTGACACGGGCGACGGCGTCACGCACGTCGTCCCGGTGTACCAGGGCTACGTGCCGCAGCACCTGATCTGCCGTCTAGACGTTGCTGGTCGCCACATCACGAACTACCTCATCAAGCTCATGCTGCTGCGCGGTTACGCGCTCAACCGCACGGCTGACTTTGAGACTGCTCGCCAGATGAAGGAGAAGTGGTGCTACGTGGCCTACGACACCGCGGCGGAGCGTAAGTTGGCGCTCGAAACGACGGTGCTTGAGGAGACGTACGAACTGCCTGATGGCCGTATCGTGCGCCTGGGACGTGAGCGCTTTGAGGCGCCTGAGGCGCTGTTCGACCCGAACCTCATTGATGTGGAAGGCGCCGGCCTCAGCGACATGGTGTTTGACATGTGCATGAAAGCTGACATTGACCTTCGCACGGAGTTCTTCAAGAACATTGTGCTATCGGGTGGTTCGAGTATGTACCCGGGCCTGCCGAGTCGTTTGGAGAAGGACATCAAGCAGCGATACCTGACGGACGTGCTGAAGGGCGACAAGAGCCGCCTCAGCAAGTTCCGTCTTCGCATCAACGACCCGCCTCGCCGTAAACACTTGGTCTTCCTTGGTGGCAGTGTGTTGGCAGACGTCATGAAGGACAACGATGCTTTCTGGCTGCTGAAGAGCGAGTACGAGGAGCAGGGTCTGCGCATTCTGGACAAGCTGCAAGGTTAATCTGAAGCAAACCCAGCTACCAAACGTAGCTCTACCTGCGTGGTTGATGTGCCGATAGGCCACGCTAGATACAACAACCTGATGTAGCACAAAGTCAATTTTTCACATAAAAATCATCAGTTAATCGTGAGGTCACGTGAAGTTGCTTCACGCAGCGAGTGTTGAGGACAAGATACACTTTCCGATGCATCGAAATGTGTATCTTACGCATAAGCGATAAACTCAACCGACTAAAATGCCTAACTATCCCGTACCAGTTGATTGCAGCTCATTTCCAGCTTGGTCACTTGCAGGCAGCTTTACGTCTGGATGAACGCAAGCTCGCCCTGGAGCGTCTCGTGGCGGTAGTCTATACGGATGTCCGGCACGTTGGTCATACGAATATCTGCAGCAATAGCAGACACACAGTTAGTATACAGAGGGTAACAATAATTGATCTGAGCAGGAACGCACCGTTGCCGCGCGAGCCGGGAATCGTGTACTTGGGGCCAAGGTAGTGTTCCTTGAACTTGTGCTCGAAGCCGGACTGCAGTACCGAGTTGCGCGCAATCTCGCACATGTCTGTAGACGTCAGCTTCCACACCTGCACAGCCACCGAGTACTCTTCAAGCAGTGGGTCCTTCGTGTAGTGCAGCATGACGGGATCATCCGTACTGAGCGATACGTTCAAGCCACGCGCGTGGTAGACCGGGAAGGGATTGCGTTGGTACGCGAGGAACAAGCGGTTGTTGCTCAGCGGCGACATCGCAATACCAATTTGAGTGAGGTAGTACAGGTACTGCAGCGCGACGGACTTGCGCAGCGTGATACCGTGGTTGATGCCGTTGGCAGTCAGGTAGGCAGCCGCCAAGTGCTCTGGATCGCCGGCTTCGCCAGAGTGAGGTCGGAACGAGAAAATGTTAAGGCCCTTCTGGCGGCGGAACTCATTCAGTGCAGCAATGTTGGCATACAGGTAGTAGCACCAGTAGTCGTACGGCGGGTTAGCTTCATGCGTCCACTCGTGCGGCTTCGGCAGCTTCTTGCCGCGCTCAGCACGGAAGGGCTCCGCCTTGCTCTCGTCATCGACACAGTCGAAGCCCACCATGGTCTCGAGGAAGTAGTGCAGCGGGAGGTTGCTGTTCGGGTCACGCGTAACCTCGAACAGCGGCAAAAACATGTAGTCCAGGATTTGCTGGAAGTTGTCCACTTCACCGAGCTTCTTGTACAGGAAGTAAAGTCGAGGGATCTGCACCATCCAGCGCACGTGCGGCGACGTAAGCTTGTTCACGTAGATCCAGCGACCCAGCTTGTCCCATTCCGAATGCTTGCGGCCGTAGATGGAGACGCGCCACTCGACGAGCTGGTACTTACTAGCGTGCAAGTCGGAGATGACCTCCTTCGTAATCTCAGCCAGGTACTTGCCGGCAATCAGGTTGTCTGTCTTTAGGAAAATCTCACGCAGACGACTCTGACCTGCCGGGTTGTACTTCAGGTTGAACCGATCGAAGCGGTGGAACGTGTTGCTCGCGTGCATGTCCAGCGTGTCGACGCTCAGATCGTAACCCGTCAGGTTCAGCGACCGGAACACTTCGCTCAGCGTCATGAAGCGCCCGTCACGGAAAATAACAATCTCACCGGGCGAGTTGCGCAATCGCGACTTGATGAACCGCAGCAAATGCTTTTGGTTCATGCACGCCGAGTGGTGGATGTGCGTGTCGACCTTACGCACATTGTAGAAGTCACGGTGGGGCACCGCCTTCTGCGCCACGAGCTCGCGCTCCGAGTTCAGCAGCGTGTGCAGGTTAAACCTCGCTTCCAGTAGCTGCAGCCGCTTGAACGCCAGCGTCTTGACTGGTCCGTAGTTGATAATCCTTTTGATCTCGAACAAGTCGGCATAGTACTCTTCCATTTTCCCCACGCGGCTGATGGGCTCGACCGCGTCCTTGTCTTCGTAGACCACAACCACTCCGTCCTGCATGAAAAAATGGTGGTGCGTCGTCTCCGGGACAACGTTCTTGAACGGTTCATAAGGGATCTCGTCTCTGTGTCTCAGCTTGGCCGCCGCGCCGGCTGCGCGGGGACTGGTCTGCACTTCCGTCGGCGGTGGCGGCGTCTTGGGCTCGTTGACGGTGATCCACTTCTTCCGCAGTGCCAAGCACTTGCGGATGAGTTCACACACCTCTTTGGTCTCTCTGTCCACCTCTTCAGGCGTCGAAGTGATCTGGATCCGCTGGTACGTGGACATTTGTCCGTAAGGCTCCGGCAGCGTCTCAAAAAGATCTCCCGAGCTGGCGTTGTCCTTGACGGCGTCGTGGTCGTCCACGAACACCTCGGAGAGTCTGCGCAGCCGCTTCTCCGTGGCCACTTTCTCCAGGATGGAGGCCTTGAGGCGCCCTTCATTGTGCGTGCGTTCACTGGCCTCGTCGCTCTCCTCCTCGTCGGGACTCGGGACGTCGCCGTCGTCTGCGTCCGTCGACGCCTTGGCGGCTGCAGCGATCACGTCCGAGTGCAAAAGGTGCGGGGGAAACTCGGCTCCAGCGGCCCATCCAGGTGCAAGTGGGTCAGCTCCTGGGCCAGCTCGTGCTCCAGCACGCGCGCCGACGCGTCCATGGTGACGTGCGAAGAGGTCTTTTCGATACTGACGTCCAAGCACCATGGGCATGATGGGGATGGGCTGCGGCACGCATTCAATACACAAAACCTGGGATAGCGCATGCGAAACTGTGAAGAGGAATATACGAGTTGAACCGAGTGACGACCAAGCGGGGCCGATGTCGGCGGTCTTGAGGAGGTTGCGCCGTGGTAAGGCTCGTGAGAAATGTATTGTATTAAAGTGGTTGGGTGGATTGACAGTGTGGGTATAGTAGTTGTGATTGTCGACGGAGGCTGTGAGCATGAACTGCTCGTCGAGCAGTTCATTGAGCAGTGCTCGTCGGTGTTGTTGGTTTTACGACTGACATGCTAGTGGCGGAATGAATTGAATTATGTTGACGGTAGCATCGACAAGAACGACACTGCACTCGAAGCTTTTGTTGTGTGCAGATATACATGTAGCTGCACACAGACCTGCAGTGTGCGATCGGTAGCACTGCACTGCCAGCACCGTGCTGGTAAACGTGTTTGTCCAATCGATCCAACAAGTGTGGACGAAAACAGGGACGTTGCTGTTTGTCAACGTACGCCACACGCATCCCGCGAACTGCATCGATACATGTACATGCAGCCCGTTGCTTCCTACACGCCGTTGTGGTAGGATCAAGTGTGAGAATCTACTGCTGCTGCCTTCCAACTCAACTGCCGACAACATCTAAATCCGTCACATCCAATCCATGTCCGTTGAAGCTCGTGCTCACTGGGCTCGTCTCGGCACGACCAGACTTCGCTTCTAATCCTCCTTGGCGAGGTGGCCGCTGCCAGCGAGTGGCTGGAGCAGGTTGCCAGGAGGAGCAACGAGCTTGCCGATGCCAACAGATGGGAAGTCTCTCATAGGTCCAAAAGTCTCTCAGAAAACTCTCGAAACGTATAATCCAGAGACCGCAAACACCTCTCCGACTAAATAATTCGACAGGTTCGCAGCGCGGCTTGTTCCGGCGTCGCTATCATTTCTACGAGGTAAGAAACCCCACAACAAAGCCTTCTACAGCTGCTAAACCCAACGTTTCCAGCGCATAGCCAGCTATTGCTCCTGCATGCTTGAAAACCAGCTTCCGTTCATCCCATAGAACACAATACCCTTGCGAAATCGTTTAGATGCCAAGTTGAAGTGCCTCGCTAGGGCTAGGCGAGCATAAGTACGGTGCCACCATCATAACGCGCTCCATAACGCACTTAAGCGTGACATAGCACGCCCATTCCGTCTTATCCATGCAGTAGTCCAACCGCTCACTTGGTTTCACTATGACCCCTCCATCCTTAAGTCCGCAGAACCTACGATCTCCGTACTTTGCAGAGTATCCAAAGTACGTAGACGACAGCCTACTGGGCCAAGTCCGGTGTCATTCGCCAACTCACCAGCAGCCCAGCTCAAGCCTCCAGTCCAAGAAGCTCCATCCATCACCATGAAGGCCGTCAGTGGCATGCAGAAGCTCCGCCCCGTGGCCTCCAAGCTCCGCTCTCTCTCCAGTCGCAGCGTCTGGACGGCGCAGCAGGTACCAAGCTCTATTGATGCGTGTCAAACGTTGCACACATGTCCTAAGCGTCCTAATGATCCTCTTCCTGCAGTACATTGACCGAGAGGAGCAGTACGGAGCCCACAACTACCACCCGCTGCCTGTGGTGCTGACCAAGGGACGCGGCTGCAAGGTCTGGGACGTGGAGGGGAAGGAGTACTACGACTTCCTGAGCGCCTACTCGGCCGTGAACCAGGGCCACTGCCACCCCAAGGTCGTCCAGGCGATGGTGGACCAGGCGCAGACGCTGGCGCTCACGTCCCGTGCCTTCTACAACAATGTGCTGGGCGAGTACCAGGAGTACATGACCAACCTCCTGGGCTTCGACCGTATTCTGCCCATGAACACGGGCGTGGAAGGCGGCGAGACGGCCGTGAAACTCGCGCGGCGCTGGGCGTACGATGTCAAGGGCGTCCCGGAGAACAAGGCCAAGGTCATCTTCGCCAAGAACAACTTCTGGGGCCGCACGTTGAGTGCCGTATCAGCGTCCAACGACCCGGACGCCTATGGAGGCTACGGACCGTTCATGCCGGGTTTCAGCAGCATCCCGTACGACGACATTAAAGCTCTGGAGGACGTCTTCGAGAAGGAGGGCAAGTACATTGCTGCCTTCATGGTGGAGCCCATTCAGGGCGAAGCTGGTGTCGTCGTGCCCAGTGATGGCTACCTCAAGCGCGTGCGAGAGCTCTGCACGAAGCACAACATTTTGTGGATTGCGGACGAGGTGCAAACCGGTCTGGCGCGTACCGGAAAGATGTTGGCGGTGGACTATGACAATGTGAAGCCGGACATTTTGATCCTGGGCAAGGCGCTGTCGGGCGGCATGTACCCTGTCTCGGCAGTGTTGACAAGCCACGAGGTTATGCTCACGATCAAGCCTGGACAGCACGGCTCCACGTACGGCGGAAACCCGCTTGGTTGCAAGGTTGCCATGGCCGCTATGGAAGTCATTAAGGAGGAGAAGCTTGCGGAAAACGCCTTCAAGCTTGGCAACAAGTTCCGCAGCGAGATGGAAAAGTACGTATTCAAGATGGCAATCGCGATTGTAAACGATTTACTGGACACTAACCTCTGCATGTTTTTGCTTTGGCTCTCTAGCTTCAAGTCGAGCTTGCTTCAGGGTGTGCGCGGTCGCGGCTTGCTGAACGCGATCATCATCAACGAGCGTCCGAACCAGCCCGACGCCTTGCAGCTGTGCATGAATTTGGCCAAGAAGGGTCTACTTGCCAAGCCCACGCACGGCAACATCATCCGTCTTGCACCGCCGCTTGTCATGAGCGAGAAGCAGCTCGACGAGTGCACGTCGATTATTCAGGAGGTTCTCACCGAAGCGGAGGCTTAAGTACTAGCAAAGCCATCCGCACCCCGAGTTCTGTAGCGAAGTGCAGCTAGTAAGATTAAGGTGCATCATAATTGAACGTTGAAATGGTTCGAAGTATATGGATTCATCAATACTGTTCGAGTCGTAGCGGCTACTACCGTGAAACAACTACTACGTAGTACAACTTCCTATTTCCTACTTCTTCAACCGCTGTTGGTCTTGCAACGATAGCATGTTGACTACGTAGACTTGCGCAGCTTGTTTCATGAAGTAATCCAAAAGCAGCCGCCCATAGAATACAAGTGGCGCTTTCCAGTCGATCTCAAACCACCAGCTCCTACACGTTCCACTCATACTGCGGAATGTCAACCAACATCTTTCTCGTCAACTCCTGGCGTTCGTCAAAGTTCTCGAAATCGGAGACACATTCCTCCAGTAACTCATCGTTGAACAAGTTTATCTGCGGTCCGCGGATGGCAGTCCGAAGCTCCCCCACCGTTATGATATTGATCTCAGCAAGAGCTTTCTTCTTTGCATCGCCAATGTTGGGGATGATACCAACTCTTTCGAAAGTCGCTTCAGAATCCCACAAAATGTCTTGCTTCGGTAGTTCGTGCGTACAACTAACGAAAACCAGCGCTACACTCTTGGGGTGTTTCATTGATTCCTCCAGCAAACCGAGTGACGTTAAAGTCTCCACTACTCTCTTCCCGTTTACAGGATGAATCTTCGTCATGGTCATCTGGAACAGTAAAAGTGTCTTGTTGTCACCAACAAGTGGGTAGTAGAAGGAATCGATAGAGTCGAAAGTGGCTTCGCGCGAAATATGGTACGGACCGAATTCGAGTGTCGATCTCGACAACTCATTGGGGTTGAAAAAGTAAAACTCGTCGCTGGCCTCGCACTTGAATGTCTTCTGAATTTTGTGATAGCTGTTCGGAATTTGCGTGGTCTCAATATCAACGCCGCGCACCAGTAACTCGTGCACTTTCATATCGATCAAATGTCCACGATATGCTGCTCCTTCTGAAATATTGTGTAGATAAGAAAGAAGTCTGTCACGTTTATCAATGTAGCGGGAGCTCATCTTCTCCAGCACTCGGAGGGAGACGAATTTTGACGCGATTTGGACTTGGTAGCGTGCTGGATGACCGGACTGGGGCATGTAGTGTATAATTCCCTGGTCCGAAGGCCCTCCACGTATGTCATTATCCAATCTCACTAGTACATTTTGAACATCCATGCCAACGATATTTCCTTCAAGATCTCGGACGCGTGCCAGGAAAAACTCGTTGTTACGTGTGAGGCAGGTGCGAGCCACGCCACCAAAAATGGCAAACCGATCTTCGATCACTTTGCGTGTAATGGGAGGATCGAGCATGTCTGGCTGTAGATGAAGTGCCGCAGCGACTAACTCGTCCACATTCCACAATGGCATATACAATGTGTACGCCTCGTCCTTCTTCGACATCTTCTTAAACCAATTCTCGTTCGGGCTTGGGAAGCAGACCATCTTAAACGGCGGACTAGGCTCAAAACTTGGTGGGCCGTCGAACAGGAAAATGACTTCTTCTCCACGACCCAACGCGGAGTCGTTCTCTGCCCTCATGAAAGCGTACGAGTCTCGGGACGATTCTTCAACCGTGCCATCTTTTCTAAACACGACAACGTGTGTCAATACAGCGTATTGCTGCGTTCGGATGCTCGCTCTTGTAGCGCTTGAAGAAGTACCCGTAGAAGAGCGACTTGCCGATTCCTGAGCAAAACATTTTCGGGTTTCAGTCAGAACCGCGATTAGTTCGCACTCATGCCATGACTTACAAACAGTTCGATAGGCTTACCAGGTGTCCCCGTGAGAGTGATAATGTCGTAAGTGCCTAGCAGCGCCAGAATCAAGCGATAGTACGTCGGGTAACATGGACGCACAAAGTACTTTTGCAGTTTGAAATTGTTCTCCAGCGGCAGCTTTTGGGGAAACACGTCGGTCCGTTGTTTGGCACTACGACTAACGTCACCTCCACAAACGTTCCGTTTGCCAAGCATTTTCTCCGATTGAAAATGAACGAGCGGGGGTGTTCTCATTGTAAAAATATGAGAAAGGAAAACACGAATGCCCTTTTCTATTAAAACGGCCGGTCGATTTGTTGTCATTTTTTTTTTCACGCAATGGAGCAGACTGAAATGTACCAAGAAATTAACAACGAGACCGATCATGTTAACGACAAGCAACTGTCACGAGTCTTCCTGGTTGTCGTTAGTTGCATACATGGCCTGAGAAAGGAGATGCCGCACTATGATGGCGGTGTTTACTTGGATTGGCGAGTTGATTTTGATTTTGTTCTGCAATGCGCCAAACGTTGAACACATCAAAGTCTGTGCAAATATTTTGTCAATAAATGGCGACGTACGCTTGATTCCTACTACTGAAACTACTCACTGCAAAGGTGTGGTTATAATGTACGCACTTGCCGTATTTTCCCTGCGTTCCCCCTATGCCTACTCTCGCTCAGCATTCAACCTATCCCGCGGAGGGTTCATCTTCTGAATCTTTACCATCGGATCGCGTCGCAGTGCACTGTAAGGCAAAAACACTCAAGGTCAGATAAACGATAGCACAATCAGCAATTGAGCTATGCCGTACCTGAGATCGTTGGGGGTCACGAAGATAAACTGCTTCTTGCCGTCCTTCTTGGCAGCATCCACGAGCAACTGAATCGTCATATCTCGGTTCACAGAGTCCATGAACACATCGAACTCGTCCATTACTCGGAATGGGCACTCAATACTCTGGCCGAGAGCCAACAACAGCGAAACCTGAGTGTACGACCGTTCACCACCCGACAGCTCCTTCATGTCGGTCACCTGCGATGCACGCGAGGCCCCCTTTTCATTCTGGAGCACTGCAATTTCAAGTCGCTGGTCGTCATGCCGGAACTTCAGCTTACCAGCAAAGTTATTCAGACCCATGTAATCATTAAACCCCATTGACGTCCGGTGGGCAATCTCCTTGCGCAGGATCTGCCACACGCGCTTTCGTTCCTCCAGCATCGAGCGAATACGCTCCAGGTTGTCGCGGAACTTGTCAAAGTTGTACTTCTTGCTCTTGTACTTAATTTTCTTCGCCTCCATGTCATGCTTCAGCTCCGAAAGGTCCATTCCCTGGAAGCGACTACGCTCGCGGTCTATCTGGCGCTTGATGTCAGTTAACCGTTTGCCGTAGTAGTCGTGTGAATGAGTAACAGCTACACGTTCACAGTGTTGCTGGGCCTTTTGTCTCGCCTCCTCGCATTCTTCTTGAAGTGCTGCCAGCTCATCTTCCATGTGGAGCACCATTTCGCGCAACGTTGAAGCCTCCCGTTGACATGTCATCTCCTGCACTTTCATTTCACTGAGGTGCTTGTAGATGGCGTCTGCATCTTCCTGGTACTCATTCATCTCAGCAGCAATCTTTTTCTCCATTGCGTCCAATTCCTCGAGTTCATGAAGTTGTCCTTCCAGATCAGGATTGGACTTGGACAATATATCGTTTAGCTCCTGCTCGCGACGGTGGAGATCTTCAAGCTCGTCTTGTACAGCTCTCACTTCATCCTCAAGAACTGAGGTATCCAGGGTGTGTTGCTGCAGATCGTCCGATAGTTCCTCTTCAAGACTGCGAAGCTCTGCCCGCTTTTGGTTAAACCGACGAGACAAATAGTCAATTCGGTCGTTCTGCTGTTTCATTTGATGGCGGAAGTCTTCACGATCACGACGCAGTTGAGACTCGTCTCGGCGTAAAACCTCCAAATTTCCCTGCAAATAGTCAAGTTTCTGCCCCAACTCCCTGATTTCGCCCTCCACATCCTGACAAATGATAGAACTACGGCGATTTCCCTTGTTCGCGATATATGCCAAATTGCCAGACCGAACAACAAACTTGTCACCGCTTGGAAGAAACACCTCCGACACGTATCGAGCCATTCGGAAGTTGCCGCTAGACCCGCTCAGAACACTCTGCTCGGCTGTCTGACGATCATCAAACAGCAGCTTGCTCTCGGAGCTGCAAACATCCACCAGAGCATTGAACACTTCGTCGTCACTCACTTCCAGAATGTTGCAAATAGCGTGTGCAGCGAGGTCGCCCTCTGCCAGACGCAATCGATCATACCGACGCCCAGTCCGCTGCGAAATGATGATGTTGGCTTGGTTCTGCGGACAATGAGCTTGGCGCTTCAAGTCGTCCAGCAAGTGCTTATCTTGGCCATTGACCACCAAGTAGCTCCCAAGCGTGCCCTTCAATGCCACCTCGATCGCAACCGCGAAGTGCATGAATCGTTCAGGAAGCTTGACGTGGAGACCAAGAGGTCCGATAGGCGGAGCTGTAAACCGGCGCTGGTTTTGCTGAATGAGCTGCTGAAGCTGAGGGATTTTGCTGCCGTACACAGCTAGACTATCACGCTTCTGGCTTTTCAGCGAATTGATCCGGTGGTGGATCTTACCCGATTCACTATCCGCTTCACGCAGCTGACGGAGACAAGCCTCGTGGCGGTTCTCCACCTCATCTAGCTCACGCGGACGTGCTTGGGCTTGGTCTTTGGCTTCGTTCACTTCGTGCTCGGCGTCTGCCACTTCACGGCGCTTCATTTCGATACGGTCCCGCATCTCGTCGTTGCGCTGCATACGATTATGAAGCATTGCCTCGTGGTTCTCGCGCTTCTTCTGTACATCACGCTGCAGGCGCGCAAGACGTTGGTTTGCACGTTCCTTGGACTGCGCCAAGTGTTTCATTTCGGCCTTGCAATTGTGCAGCGGTCGACGAGCCTCACGAATCCTGTTCTTCACCTCCGTCTTCCTCTGGTTGTTCTCGGTCATCCGAGAGCTCACTTCTTCCAGCTTGTCGTTCTTCGCTTTCTGCTTGCGCTCGAGGTTCTCCACCGCTTCCTTCGTCTCGTCATAGTCCGCCGCGATATTCTCGGCGTCGCGTTGCTTTCGCTTCATCTTCTTTTCTTTCTTCGCAGCTTGCGCTTCTTTCTCACACACAAAGGACCACGCAAGCTCCTTTTTAAGCACCTCGAATTCTTCCTCCAGCTTTCCAATCTGAATAAAAGAAATCAAACCAGATTAGCAAACCCAGCATCAGCATGCACAATCAATTCGGCAGCAAGAGCCCAGCCCAATATCCTTACACTCTGCGCCTCCTTCCACTGCTTCTTGGCCTCCTCCATCGCCTCTTTCAGCGTGACAATCTTGGCCCTCTCTCTCTTCAGCGTCGACTCTGCAATGGTCCTCGTCTCCTCGTCAATCTTCGAGTACGTCGTCCTCATCTTGTACAGATCCGTGGATTGCAAGAAGAACTTGTACTTATCCTGCGGGTTGCCCTTCAAGAACAGCTTGGCATTCTCTTGGTCCAGAATGGCGCACGGGTTCTCCGTCTGGATATTCAAATGGTCCAGCATGGCATCCAGGTCCGTCTTGAGCTTTAGACACCAGCAAACCTCGCTCATCTTTCAACCTGTACTCGGCCGATCCGTCTCTGCGGATCAGCCTCTCCACCATAATTTTACGGCCAAACTGCTCGGGACGGAAGGCGTCACTGCCCACTGCGTCGTTTCTCAGCGTGATCCTCACCAAGGCGTTGCCCTCGTGTCCATGACGGATCAAATTCTTGATACTTTTGCCTCTGTGCGTAATACGCGCACTAGCCCCAAGACAGATCTGAATGGCAGCAATGATGGCGCTTTTGCCACTGCCATTCTCTCCTGTAATGAAATTGATATGCGGACTCAACGTCACGCGCAGTTTGCGGTGGCACATGAAGTTCTCGCAGTAAATCTCCTCCACGACGCCCATCTCCGTGTCGATGTGGGCGTCCATCTGCGAGAGCTCCGTGGCGGACTGCGAGGATGACGTCTTCTTGCGGCGTTTCTCGCCGACGTCGACGGTGTCTACGTAATCATCCTCTTCGTCTTCCAGCGCATCGTCCTCGGTCTCGGACGTGGTGGACGCGCTGTTGTCCGGGTCGTTGTGGCGCCGTTTCTGCGCCTTGAGCGGCGGCCGGCGGCTCGTTAGCAGCGCCATGAAGATGCGCAGCTACCGTAGTGGGTGCGCGGAGCGGTGGGTCGCGGACGGGGGAGCGGTGCGCCGGAGAAGGCGCCGAGGCGAGTGCGCGCGCGGAATTGCCGTGTTGGAGATGGCGCGAGTGGCGCCAAAAAAGAGGGCCTGTCGAGTATGATATCAGGTTTGGAAGGAGATATAAATAATGACGTTGAGCAGATAAGAAATGGGAGCGAAACTGCGATATTGTATGTTGTAGACGATATTATGTTATGGAGCTAATATCGTTATAGAAAGGTCAGGTTTGAAAAGAACTTGGCGCGAAGCCAATTTACTGTCTTAAATTCGCAGGACAGTCTCGTTGTTGGACGTGTTAATGCTATTTCTTAGTGCAATCCTGATCTGTTGTTTACTTGCTTCTTGCTGCACTCTGAATAACTCTCAACGCAAATCCACTGCAAACCGCTTCTGTCAGAAATACGGTACTACAAACTCGCCGACACTTCGCATCACGTATCTCGGTCTCGCGGTGGATCCATCTTTTGGACCTTTACCATCGGATCTGATGGCAGGGTACTGACAATACAAATAAAACAAGTCAGAGCATTTCACAACAAACGGAAAAAGCATCTCCAAGAACACAAATTCTCGTACCTCAGATCGTTGGGGGTCACGAAGAGAAACTGCTTGTTGCCGGCCTTCTTGGCAGCATCCACGAGCAACTGAATCATCATATCTCGGTTCACACAGTCCATGAACACATCGAACTCGTCCATTACTCGGAACGGGCATTCAATACTCTCACCAAGAGCCAACAACAGCGAAACCTGAGTGTACGACCGCTCCCCACCTGACAACTCCTTCATGTCGGTCACCTGCGATGCACGCGAGGCCCCCTTTTCATTCTGCAGCACGGCAATTTCAAGTCGCTGGTCGCTGTGTCGGAACTTCAATTTACCAGTAAAATTGTTGTTGGCCATGTACTTGTCGAACTTCTTTGACGTGCCTCGTGAAATGGCATCGCGGAAACGCACCCAATTATCCTGCCGCTGTTTCAGCATCGACAGAATACGCCCGAGATTGGCACGAAGTTTAATGAAGTTAGCATTTTTCTCCTCAAATTTGGACTTCCGCACCTCCATTTCGCTCTTTAGCTTGGCCAAACTTAACCCATCCAGTCGGCGGTGAGCATTGGCGAGCTGGCCCTCAATATTTTTCATTCGTTGAGTGTAATAGCACTGTGGGCGCGAGTCAACCGGGCGTGAGCACAACAACTGAGCCTTGTTTGCCTGATCATCGCAGTCTTGCTTTTCAGAATTCAACTCGCGTTGCAATTTCTCCACTAAAATTCGCAGCGCTTCAATCGCTCGTTGGCACGTCATCTCCTGCACTTTCATTTCACTTAACTGCTTGTAAATAGCGTCTGCATCCTCTTGGTACTCATTCATCTCGGCAGCGATCGTTTCCTCCATTGCGCTCAGTTGCTCATATTCACGCAATTGTCGTTCCAAATCCGGGTTCGCCTTCAACGATATATCGTGTAGCTGGTGCTCGCGACGGTGAAAATCGTCCAGCTCATCTTGGACGGCCCGCACTTCGTCCTCAAGCACTGAAGTATCCAGCGTATGTTGCTGCAAGTCGTCCGACAGTTCCTCTTCAAGACTACGAAGCTCAACGAACTGTCGATTACGTTTTCGTGCCAATTGATTTATGCGGAGTTCATCTTCTTGCATGAGGCGCCGAAGAGCGCTCATCTCGTTGTGCAATTGGTTTTCATATCGTGAAAGTTGTTCCAGTTCGCTGTGTAGAACGCAAAGCTTCTTTTCCTCCGTCGCGAGCTTAATATCTACTTCTTGACAACTGATAGAGCTGCGGCGATTCCCTTTATTCACGATAAACGCCAAATTGCCAGACCGAACAACGAACTTGTCACCGCTTGGAAGAAACACCTCCGACACGTATCGAGCCATTCGGAAGTTGCCGCTAGACCCGCTCAGAACACTCTGTTCGGCTGTCTGACGATCATCAAACAGCAGCTTGCTCTCGGAGCTGCAAACATCCACCAGAGCATTGAACACTTCGTCGTCACTCACTTCCAGAATGTTGCAAATAGCGTGTGCAGCGAGGTCGCCCTCTGCCAGACGCAATCGATCATACCGACGCCCAGTCCGCTGCGAAATGATGATGTTGGCTTGGTTCTGCGGACAATGAGCTTGGGGCTTCAAGTCGTCCAGCAAGTGCTTATCTTGGCCATTGACCACCAAGTAGCTCCCAAGCGTGCCCTTCAATGCCACCTCGATCGCAACCGCGAAGTGCATGAATCGTTCAGGAAGCTTGACGTGGAGACCAAGAGGTCCGATAGGCGGAGCTGTAAACCGGCGCTGGTTTTGCTGAATGAGCTGCTGAAGCTGAGGGATTTTGCTGCCGTACACAGCTAGACTATCACGCTTCTGGCTTTTCAGCGAATTGATCCGGTGGTGGATCTTACCCGATTCACTATCCGCTTCACGTAGCTGACGGAGACAAGCCTCGTGGCGGTTCTCCACCTCATCTAGCTCACGCGGACGTGCTTGGGCTTGGTCTTTGGCTTCGTTCACTTCGTGCTCGGCGTCTGCCACTTCACGGCGCTTCATTTCGATACGGTCCCGCATCTCGTCGTTGCGCTGCATACGATTATGAAGCATTGCCTCGTGGTTCTCGCGCTTCTTCTGTACATCACGCTGCAGGCGCGCCAGACGTTGGTTTGCACGTTCCTTGGACTGCGCCAAGTGTTTCATTTCGGCCTTGCAATTGTGCAGCGGTCGACGAGCCTCACGAATCCTGTTCTTCACCTCCGTCTTCCTCTGGTTGTTCTCGGTCATCCGAGAGCTCACTTCTTCCAGCTTGTTGTTCTTCGCTTTCTGCTTGCGCTCGAGGTTCTCCACCGCTTCCTTCGTCTCGTCATAGTCCGCCGCGATATTCTCGGCGTCGCGTTGCTTTCGCTTCATCTTCGCTTCTTTCGTTACAATTGCAACTTCCTTCTCACACACAAAGGACCACGCAAGCTCCTTTTTAAGCACTTCGACTTCTTCCTCCAGCTTTCCGACCTGTACACAGCAGTCGATGTCATTTGCACAGCAATAATTAGCAACTTGGCCAATTAGTACATCAGTCCACCACACTTCATTACACTTTGCGCCTCCTTCCACTGCTTCTTGACCTCATCCATCGCCTTTTTCAAGGTGGCCAGCTTAACAACCTCCCTTTTTAAAAAGTTTGCAATACTCCTTGTCTCGTCGTTAATCTTCATGTACGTTGCACGCATTTTTGCCAAGTCCGTGGACTGCAAGAAGAACTTGTACTTATCCTGTGAGTTGCCCTTCAAGAACAGCTTGGCATTCTCTTGGTCCAGAATGGCGCACGGGTTCTCCGTCTGGATATTCAAATGGTCCAGCATGACATCCAGGTCCTTCTTGAGATTAGACACCAGCAAACCTCGCTCATCCTTCAATCTGTACTCAGCCGATCCGTCCTGGCGGATGAGCCTTTCCACCATAACCTTACGGCCGAACTGCTCGGGACGGAAGGCGTCACTGCCCACTGCGTCATTTCTCAGCGTGACCCTCACCAAAGCGTTGCCCTCGTGCCCATGACGGATCAAGTTCTTGATACTTGTACCTCTGTGGGTGCTGCGCGCACTACCCCCAAGACAAATCTGAAGGGCAGCGATAATAGCACTCTTGCCACTACCGTTCTCGCCCGTAATGAAGTTGATATGCGGGCTTAACTCCACCCGCAATTTGCGATGGCACATGAAGTTCTCGCAGTAAATCTCTTCCACGACCCCCATCTCGGAGTCGATGTGGCTATCAGCCCCTGATAACTTCATCGCTGCGCGATCATCGAATTGCGTCAACTCGTTTTCTGCCGCCAGTAAGGCCTGCTCAGCAGCCTCTGGAGCAGCCTCAGCAACAGCGAGACATCGGGCAGTAGCCCCCAATGTTTTCTGCTTTTTCGCAGCAGCGCGTTGCGGTCGAACCATCACGAACTTGGAAAGGAACTTGGACATCGAAGCGAACGAGGCATGAGAGACGGCGGCAGCCTAACTGTAAGGTAGCTCTCGATCAAACATTTTGCCAGTAATGAAGCGGTCCCTGTCCCTGGATCGACAGCTTTGTTGATAACTGGCACATCGGGTGTCTTGGTTTCACTACACAACCTGTATTAATAGTCCCGCTAAGAACCTTGTACAGCTGGGGATCAACACACCTTCGCTCCTGCAACGTGAGACTTGGCTATACTTTAGATCGAGACCCAATGGCGACTGGACGCAGGTAGCAAGACAGAACACTGGCACTGCGTTGCTTTGATCGCACAAACTAACATCTTTCTTTGCCAGTCGTCGGTGTGCATTGTGTCAGCAATTTTACAGCACCGGATTCCTCGATAATGTGCCTGCAGGAGTGCGTCATCACATTTTTCATCTTCTTCACGAAATCGCTGTCTAACACGGTGCTGGTCTCGTTGCCAGGAATTACTGCGCGCGCGACGGATGCTAATGGAGCGCAGTACTGAAGATGACGGACGCAGCAGCCGCTTGATTCGCGAGGGGTTTGACCAATTTCTCGACGAGCTTACTCGCGAGCGGGAAGCACTTGAAGTCAGTCAGCGCAACATGCCGCTAGACGTTTGCGTCTTCTGCGTGCAATTTTTACCATCCACGTACTCCATGGGCAATGACGAAGAAGAGGTCCGCACACCGCACTCGGCAGGATACGTTGGTCCAGTACGAGCAGCGCCACCAACTCTGGTCCCGGTAACCCGTTGCAGCAGTGGAGGACAAGTTCGCTCAAGTCTCGTGATTCAGCACCAGCTTCCAAGCAAGAAAATGACACCCACTGCACTTGGTAAGAATCCACGAACAGCACGGATGGCTGCGAGGTTGCATCGGCCTCGAAGTTATGCTCCTGCTCCAAGTAATTCACTTTCGCCACGGACGTCCCCGACGTATCGTCTTCTCTCAAACGATGCCACTCGTGTATTGAGAATTGAGTCACCTACAGCAGCACTGCATTCCATGGCAATTGGCCATGATAGCAATCAGCAACGCTTACTTGCAGCCACGGACGTCATGAGTAGCTTGCGAGTACAGGAGCAGTACCAAATTGCCGCCATCTTACGAACAGAAGCTAGCAAACGCGAGGTGTATCACCGTCACCGCACTTCGGCAACAAAGCTAGCTCAGAAAACAGCTCGTGAACGTTCAGAACGTATGACTGGGTCTACCAACCCCGACGCGCCGCAGCACCAAAACATCATTGACGCGCTCATCAGAGGCGCAGGAACTTTGTACACGGGCGTTGTCGTTGCTCAACAGGAAAATAAACCGCCAACACCCATGCCTCGAACAAACATCACCGCGGATGGCTCCAAGGTCGTCACGAGAAAACATGGACGGCACTTCAAGACGGAACTTTTCTTCCCTGCTATCCCCGTGAACGCTCGATCAACCACGAAAAAGTAGAGCGGGGGGGCACACAGAGGATTTCCGGCATAGGATAAGCCGGCGCACGCTCACGAGTCTGCAAGGCAGCGGCAATACGCGCACGATTAATCGCAACAGCACGCTAACAAACGTCTACAAGACAGGAAAGATTTATTCTGCCTCGCTTCGTTCTTGTTTCTTGAACATTGTTCGCTGCTGAGACAGCAGGTACAGCAATCGTAGCTGTAAAAGTTTCATAGCAAGCTTGCTTTGTCAAAGGACCAGTTACAGGCCGAGCCATCGAAGAAGAAGCCGATCGTTGAACCGGCCGACAAGCCAAAGAATAGGCAAAACACCATGACGGCGCCGCCCGATTCACGGTCTTCCGGCTTGAGCATGCGAGGAGCGACTCCCATCGTCACGGTCGAAAGGAAACCATTTGTGACACCGATGATGAGGTTGAGTACGATATTGTAGGCGATGGCGCCCATGTCGTCGTAGCCGAACGAGTATAGAGAAGTACCAGCCACACCCATGAGCAGCAACGGGATGAATCCAAGACGCAGGATCGACAGACCCAGGCACCAGTTACTGGTGAGGACTCTGTACACTGCTGCACTCGTCATCACGCGGCCGAAAAAGTCGCCGTAGTTGTAGCTGCCCACGATACCCGGAGAGCAGTACCAGTTTCCTGTCACCGAGTGGGTAACATCGGCGTACGGAGGCTTGAGGTTGCGAGCTGCAGCACAGCCGAAGCCAGGGTACACGGACAGCGAGACAAAGAAGACGAGGAACTGCGCCAAGGCGGGTACCCAGATGATGAGGAAAATACGCCACAGGTTGGCACAAGTCTTGTCGAACGGTAGCGTCGCCAAACTCTCGGCCTTCATCGACTCCTCGTTACGCTTCACGAGGAACTTGACGCATGGAAGGTTGTTGAGGCGGTAGTAGACGAAGAGCGCAACAATCAGCACGACGATCAAGAGGCCGAAGAAGAGGTAGAAACTCAACTTCGTGTGGAGTCACCGGTTTGGTGGACCCCGCCTACCGCCAGACTCAGGATTGTGGCCAGCGTGAAACGTTGAAAATACCAGCGGTACCATTACCGATCTGCACGGCTTGGGAGAACTTGGGAATCGGGAAAAGCGCCGCAAACGTGTAGTACGTCGCTTCCGTCAACGAGTTGCCAAACCCAATGCATGCGAAGCACACGAGCACGAGAATGGCTCCCGTCTTTTCGTTGGAGAAGTCAATAGCGCTGAAGACCATGATGAGGACCGCCATGAGCATGAAGATGCCGTAGCCCACGCGGATACGGAAGTCGCGCGTGATTGACTTGTCCAGTCCGAAGAACATCTGAAGACCTTGTCCGATGACCATGGGCCACGCCGTGCAGAGCGTCGTGAGGAACGAAAAGTCGAGTCCCGAGTCCGCGAACTGCACCGTGTAAAAGTCCTGGGCGCTCAGACACGAGTAGTAGGCCCACAGCACGGACGCGTTCAGGAACATGAACATGTAGAAGATCTTGCGCTCGTTCTTGACCATGTCGTCCCAGATCTCCTGCGGCATGCCATCGCGTCCAATTTCGAGTCCCTCGTTATCCTGCAGCGCTGGAATGAGTTTTTCCGACTTGCGCGGCGACTCCATGGTGCAGAATGAACGATTGGAATGAAAGCAAGCGCTGCGCCACGCGGGGACTGACTGACTGGATGGCTGAGTGCTGTCGACGACTGGGTGATGAAAGACTTGGAATGGAATGGCCCATACTCTTTCGCTAATCAGCGATCACCGTCATCTTGTTACCCTAGGAGTGATGGTCCATAAGTTGCCGTTTCTCAGAGTTGATACATACTGAATCCAAGTGACTTGACAGATTCTCATAATATGTTCGAGCTTGATCTTCATCACGAGGACTTCCGCGTCTTGGTTGTTGGAAATAGCATTGCTCAACTTGGTTGCGTTCCAGTAACTTGTATTATAGAACGAGGGGTGAAAACATTGACACGAATGCAGCGGCGCCGACTGCCGACAAATCCACACACGACTGTCAATCGCAGTGAGTACGACGCGCCACGGTCTTGTCGAGTATCGGAAGGTAGCGACGCCGCCGCAGTCACGGGCCAAGCATCTACAGTGGAAACTTCCGAGGTCTTTCGCGAAGAGAACACCTCCATCGCCTTCGCGGAGGGGAGGCGTGTCTGGACATGTAGAGCTCTTAGATTTGATAGTGACAGCGATTGGCCGTTTTCAGACCCTCATAACTTATGTTACCTTTTAGGGACGATACTAGAGAATTGGGTTGGTTGCGCCTTATGGAAGACATGCAGTTTTGAAGGTATTTCATCGAAACCGCAACAAAAGCAAAGCAAAGAGAGTAAATTTCAATCTAATTATCTACGCATCATCCAATCGAATTCTCAACGTATCAAAATAGCGAGCGAGGTTCCAGCGGCAGCCCCCGTCCATTAGGGCATATACTTCGCTGCCGCTACACCAAGCTAGCAATCTATCCACGCATTAACAATCTAAATATCTACGCATCAACTAATCTAACTATCTAACTATATCGCATCATCCAATCAAATTCTCAACGTATCAAATAGCGAGCGAGGTTGCAGCGGTAGCCTTCGTCCATTAGGGCATATACTTCGCTGCCGCTGCACCAAGCTAGCAATCTATCCACGCATTAACAATCTAAATATCCACGCATTAACAATCTAAATATCTACGCATCAACCAATCTAACTATCTAACTATATTGCATCATCCAATCAAATTCTCAACGTATCAAATAGCGAGCGAGGTTGCAGCGGTAGCCTTCGTCCATTAGGGCATATACTTCGCTGCCGCTGCACCAAGCTAGCAATCTATCCACGCATTAACCAATCTAACTATATACGCATCAACCAATCGAATTCTCAACGTATGAAATAGCGAGCGAGGTTACAGACACAATTTGTTAATGCGTAGCAGCACATTGTGTTTGTAACCTCGCTCGCCCGACGGCAGCTATTTGAAGGGCGTCCGTGGTCTGCCGGGCATGCTGAGTCTACGGAGCTTTTTTTGTATTTTAGTCTCCTAGAAATGAACTTTTAACGAATTTGATTTGACCTACGGAGCTTGGCGGTATTTTTTGTAAGTGGTTTCCTCGCTAATCTCGGTCAGTGTAAAAACTCCTAAAACATTTTTCGTTTTTTCGTAATTTAATCTCCAAACTAGTAGCCTGTGAAACTGAATTAAAGGGCGATACTTATACAAATTCGCAATTTTATAAAGAGGCACTACTTGAAATTTGTATACCACCCGATACCTACTATTTTCGTGGACCACATACTCGAATTAATCCCTATTGGGCTGTCCGTACAACTTAAACGTCGCACTACCAGGATAATTGACTAAAAGGTCTTGATTCGGCTCAAGCATGAGCAACACAAGGCAACCTTCGCTTCGGTGTATTACAGACAAACACGCATAGCTACAATTTTCAAGTGTTGCTGATTACAGACCCAGCCATCCCTGGTCACTGAAGAAGAAGCCGATCGTTGAACCGGCCGACAAACCAAAGAATAGGCAAAACACCATCACAGCACCGCCCGATTCACGGTCTTCCGGCTTGAGCATGCGAGGAGCGACTCCCATCGTCACGGTCGAAAGGAAACCATTTGTGACACCGATGATGAGGTTGAGTACGATGTTGTAGGCGATGGCGCCCATGTCGTCGTAGCCGAACGAGTATAGAGAAGTAC
Organism: Phytophthora sansomeana; assembly: GCA_032158285.1. Classification (NCBI taxonomy): domain Eukaryota; phylum Oomycota; class Peronosporomycetes; order Peronosporales; family Peronosporaceae; genus Phytophthora; species Phytophthora sansomeana. The sequence goes on along the minus strand of JAPDHH010000271.1, from coordinate 401,969 downwards.
CAGCCACACCCATGAGCAGCAACGGGATGAATCCAAGACGCAGGATCGACAGACCCAGGCACCAGTTACTGGTGAGGACTCTGTACACTGCTGCACTCGTCATCACGCGGCCGAAAAAGTCGCCGTAGTTGTAGCTGCCCACGATACCCGGAGAGCAGTACCAGTTTCCTGTCACCGAGTGGGTAACATCGGCGTACGGAGGCTTGAGGTTGCGAGCTGCAGCACAGCCGAAGCCAGGGTACACGGACAGCGAGACGAAGAAGACGAGGAACTGCGCCAAGGCGGGTACCCAGATGATGAGGAAAATACGCCACAGGTTGGCACAAGTCTTGTCGAACGGTAGCGTCGCCAAACTCTCGGCCTTCATCGACTCCTCGTTACGCTTCACGAGGAACTTGACGCATGGAAGGTTGTTGAGGCGGTAGTAGACGAAGAGCGCAACAATCAGCACGACGATCAAGAGGCCGAAGAAGAGGTAGAAACTCAGCTTCGTAGAGTCACCGGTCTGGTGAACGCCGCCCACTGCCAGACGCAGAATGGTAAGCAGCGAAACGTTGATGATACCAGCAGTGCCATTACCGATCTGCACGGCCTGCGAGAACTTGGGAATCGGGAAAAGCGCCGCAAACGTGTAGTACGTCGCTTCCGTCAACGAGTTGCCAAACCCAATGCATGCGAAGCACACGAGCACGAGAATGGCTCCCGTCTTTTCGTTGGAGAAGTCAATAGCGCTGAAGACCATGATGAGGACCGCCATGAGCATGAAGATGCCGTAGCCCACGCGGATACGGAAGTCGCGCGTGATTGACTTGTCCAGTCCGAAGAACATCTGAAGACCTTGTCCGATGACCATGGGCCACGCCGTGCAGAGCGTCGTGAGGAACGAAAAGTCGAGTCCCGAGTCCGCGAACTGCACCGTGTAAAAGTCCTGGGCGCTCAGACACGAGTAGTAGGCCCACAGCACGGACGCGTTCAGGAACATGAACATGTAGAAGATCTTGCGCTCGTTCTTGACCATGTCGTCCCAGATCTCCTGCGGCATGCCATCGCGTCCGATCTCGAGTCCTTCCTCGTCTTGGATGTCTGGGATGAGCTTGTCAGCCTTGCCGGGCGAGTTCATGCGAGTGTCTTGGTTTGTCGAACCACACACGGGTTTCGACTTGTTTGCAGTCCAGTAAATTGAAGAGTGAGCGGTGAAAAGGCTGCCGCACGGTCTGTCTGCCGTATGAATTGGTCGTGTAGACGAATGCAACGACAGCCCGACTACCAATAGATCCGCGCCCATCTTCTTTCCCCTTTGAGAATCGATTGCAGTTGAGTCACAAGTTTGTTTATTGTGATATCAATGCCGGTAATGGTATTTTATATGTAGTGCACCTACCCGCAATTGTTATCTTTTTATAACGCTACAGGCTTAGATGTGATATCCGTGCATTAGCTGTTGCAGGTAGTGAATGCATTCAAATTGTGCATTTCTACGACAGCCAAAATTGAAGTTGGCCGAAGACTTCAACAGATAATCAAGTCGGTGCTTACCAAGCGCAGGCGTTCAGATCCCGTGAACACCACAGCGACTGCGAAGGCCTTCACCTCCGTACGCATTGCCTTCGTGAGCAAGGAGGTGCCCCACATCGCCATGTCACACATTGCACTTGCCTCGGCCTGCAACAGCACGGTCGACAAAGGTATTCAAAAGTAATAGCTACGCGTATTCCACTGCAATAGCTTACAGACCAAGCCAGCCTTGGTCGCTGAAAAAGAAGCCGATCGTTGAACCGGAGGCAATGCCAAAGAACAAGCAGAAGACCATCACGGCACCGCCCGATTCACGGTCCTCCGGCTTCAACATACGAGGAGCGACTCGACCATCGTCACGGTCGACAGGAAGCCGTTGGAGAGACCGATGAGGAGGTTGAGCACAATGTTGTAAGCGATGGCGCCCATGTCGTCGAAGCCGAACGAGTACAATGAAGTGCCGGCCACACCCATGAGCAGCAACGGGATGAATCCCAGACGCAAGATCGATAGACCCAGGCACCATTGACTGTTGAGCAGCTTGTAGACTGCGGCACCGGTAAACACACGGCCAAAGAAGTCGCCGTAGTTGTAGCTACCAACAATACCAGGCGAGCAGTACCAGTTCTCCGTGTCCGTGTGCACGACGCTGGAGTACGGCGGCTCGAGGTTGCGAGCAGCAGCGCAGCCGAAACCGGGGTACACGGCAAGCGAAACCACGAACACGAGGAACTGCGCCAGCGCCGGTACCCAGATGATACGGAAAATACGCCACAAGTTGGCGCAGGTTTTGCTGAGCGGCAGCGTGTTCAGGCTCTCAGCCTTCAGCGACTCTGCATTGCGCTCGAGCAGAAACTTGACACACGGTAGACTCATGAGGCGGTAATAGACGAAGAGCGCAACAATCAGCACGACGATCAAGAGGCCGAAGAAGAGGTAGAAACTCAACTTCGTGGAGTCACCCGTTTGGTGGACCACGCCTACCGCCAGACTCAGGATTGTGGCCAGCGTGATGTTGAAAATACCAGCGGTACCATTACCGATCTGCACGGCTTGGGAGAACTTGGGAATCGGGAAAAGCGCCGCAAACGTGTAGTACGTCGCTTCCGTCAACGAGTTGCCAAACCCAATGCATGCGAAGCACACGAGCACGAGAATGGCTCCCGTCTTCTCGTTGGAGAAGTCAATAGCGCTGAAGACCATGATGAGGACCGCCATGAGCATGAAGATGCCGTAGCCCACGCGGATACGGAAGTCGCGCGTGATTGACTTGTCCAGTCCGAAGAACATCTGAAGACCTTGTCCGATGACCATGGGCCACGCCGTGCACGAGCGTCGTGAGGAACGAAAAGTCGAGTCCCGAGTCCGCGAACTGCACCGTGTAAAAGTCCTGGGCGCTCAGACACGAGTAGTAGGCCCACAGCACGGACGCGTTCAGGAACATGAACATGTAGAAGATCTTGCGCTCGTTCTTGACCATGTCGTCCCAGATCTCCTGCGGCATGCCATCGCGTCCAATTTCGAGTCCCTCGTTATCCTGCAGCGCTGGAAGGAGCTTCTCCGACTTGCGCGGCGACTCCATGGTGCTTGGTTCCTTCCGTTCAGCTCCCACTTGCTTGGCTCCCGACGAATTACGAAAATGAAATGAGAAGCCGGCAGCGACCTCCACGCAGTGCTGAGAGCAGCCTTCCCACCGACGGGCAAACAAGGATCGGAAATGAAGGCGGTAGCGCCATCCTCACGGGTAACTTGGCTCGACGACCGCAGAGCAGAGACCGTGGACTCTCTAAATTGATACCGAGTGTGGTCCGGCTCAGGTTCAGAATCGGTCAGAAACGAAGCAGCGCTAGTCGCGCGCCACGATGGCCAAGCGTTGACAAAAATTGTTCACATTGACGCCTGCATTGCTGGGCCTATTCTCAGGAGGCCCCTGAGCTGTGCTGGCATTCGGAGCGATGCAGTGCACAGTGCAGGTCATGGCGTCATCGTCGTGAGCAGGCTCGTCCGATCCGAACTCGAGCGTGTTAAACGTCAGCGACGCTGATGGCGGCGGCCGCGCTGCAGTGGCCGACATGGATTGCATGACACAACAACTGGAGCCCGTGGCCCGCAGCAGCGAAAGCGACTTGACGCAAACCCGCGGCCCGCCCTTGTCGTGCGCGGTTTCCGTGTTCGTCCAATCCAGCGATAACAGGTAGAGCACGACCACCTAATAAACCGCCCGTAGCTTTGCTTGCTCGAGTTGGTGCCCGCTGGACTCGTACGCTAAGTCCCGAAAAGCAGCAGATTAACCAGTCGCACCCGCCTTCTCCTTCGCGCAGCAGTAAAAGCCTCCTTTGATACTGCATCTACATGTACACTTACCACGAGAGCCAATTGTGAAGCGAGCGAGGAGCTCTCGCCGCACGTGCACAGGTGTAGGTGGCCTTGGCTTACAGCGTGAGTCACGCCGTGACCGCCGACGGACCGAGCGTCAGCGACTCTGTTCTCGCCGCGATCGCGCGTGTTCTTCCAAGGGTATGAATTCGCGCGATGTGAACGTGTTCAACATGGTCAAATACGAGCGAGCGAAGTGGTCCGCTTCAAGCGGAGCGATGCGAAGCAAGAGGCAATCGGTCGGCGACTAACCACGACGTCGTTGCACTTGGTTCACCAACTTCGCAACGGCGGCATACTGGGGCCGAATGTAATCGGGAGGGGATGCGCGGGCGCTGTCGTCTACAAGTGTGGGACAGCTGCGCTACAGACAAATCGGCGCGATCCACGTCGCTGCGTGTCATTTGTGCCCGCGCTTTGGAACGGGAATGGATATTCCTACGTGGGCGTAGGAATAACGTGACTACCTGGTAGTAAAATATTCGCATATTATATTGAATTGAGATGAATGCAGACTCTGCTGCATGGCCCACACGTAGGGAAGCACCTCCACTAATCCTACGAATGATGTGGGTTTGATGAATACTTAAAATCTATCAAAAGAAGCTTCGAAATATTGTTTGCTTAGAAGCTGAATGTAGCCCAGTCAACAAAACTTGAGAAACGGTGGTATATTTAATATACAACCGTTTCTCAATCTTCGAAGAATGGCGGACGAGATGTTGCCATTGCATACATCACGACTGTGCCTAATAGCAGCACTACCCACCCAGAGTTTTGGTGCCGCGTGATGTACGAACGTAGCTACCTTTACAGACGAGAAAACTACTAACTACAGTAGCTATCCAAATCGTTTCTTCGTCTAATGGATCAAGCTGCATCACTCCACTTCCTACGACAAGTCTCAACGTCCCGCGAAAAGCACCGTCGTAGCTAACGACGTAACACAGGTTTGAATGCTAAAGCGTTAAGCTATACTCAGTATTTCTGCGCAAATTCTCAAGTGTAATCTCGTTTTGATAGCCCATGTTGACTACCAGGTAGTCACGCTATTCCTACACCCACGTAGGAATATCCATTCCCTTTGGAACGAGTGGCTGCGACGGCACGATGCCGCATCAACTGATGCTTTTCAATTGCTTTGATGCACCGGGGCGTGCATTCACAGCGCACATGCAGCAACAACATCCCTGCTTGTAAATGACCGAGGAATATCCTGCCGAGAAAATCGCCATCATGCGCTCGCCTCGCTGAGGGAGAAAAAAGAATCGGACGGCGCGCTTGTATAGCTGGCCGGTTTTCGCTACGTGCAACGGTGGGCAGTAGAGTCGGTTTGCTGCACCTTTCAAAATGCTCTCGCAAGCGCAGGCGTCGATTTCGGCTTCAACGTGACCGACGGTCTCGTAACGAGGCCTTTCGTTTTTGAACGAGACTCGCGTTCAAAACGCGTTGAAAGTGAACAAATGTGCTCTATCGTTTTGATGTTTCGGTAGTACTGTATGATACTTCGCACGACTAGTTATTAGTCAGTTGAGGCGCTGAAGTTGGCTGGCTGTGCTCTATTTGGAGAAAATGCGAAACTTTTCCGTCAAAAGCTTGCGTAGCGAGCTCCAGAGATATACCGCTGCCATCGAGAGCAGTGTGCCTCGAGGAAACACACCACTATCATAGTCGATGCCGTGACGATTGCTGCTCTTCATCACTCTGATAACCAACATTATTCAAAGTCGATAAAAGGATGGCATATTATAAAATGTTCATAGATTTTGCAGCCCGCTTCCATCTCGACGCCTTCCACTACTGTTCGCATCCATGAACAACTAGCTCCGAAGCCAATTCTTCGACCAGCGTGGTATTCTAACAGCGCGAAGCACTCACTTCAATGAGATCAGTCAGCCGACACAGAATTCTCAGACTAATTCGGCACCGCACGTCGACCCTTACCACGCCAACCGCGGTCAAGTTCCATCACAGCTTTCCTACTCTTCATCCGCAGCCTTCACTTTCGAACTCGCCTCGCCCCGCTCATACGCCATGGAGTCGCCCACCAAGTCCGAGAAGCTCGTGCAAGAGGACCCGCTCGAAATCGGGCGGGACGGGATGCCGCCCGAAGTCTGGGAAGATATGGTCCAGCACGAGAAATTCATCTACTTCTCGCTCATGTTCCTCAATGGCTCTGTGCTCTGGGCCTACTACTCGTGTCTGAGTGCTCAGGACTTCTACACGGTCGAGTTCCCGGACTCCGGACTCGACTTCTCGTTCCTCACGACGCTGTGCACGGCCTGGCCCATGGTTATCGGCCAAGGAGTGCAAATGATCTTCGGACTAGACAAGAAATTCAGCCAACGCACACGCGTGCACGTGGGCTACGGCATCTTCATGGTCATGGCCATCCTCATCATGATCTTCAGTGCCATCGACTTCTCCAACCAAAAGACTGGAGCCATCCTTGTGCTCGTGTGCTTCGGGTGCATTGGTTTTGGCAACTCGCTGTCCGAAGCCACGTACTACACGTTCGCGGCGCTGTTTCCGATCGAGAAGTTCACCAACGGTGTGCAGATCGGCAACACGTGCGCCGGCATCCTCAACATCACAGTGGCCACGGTGCTGCGGCTTGCGGTGGGAGGCGTGAACCAGACTAGCAGCTCCACGAAGCTGAGCTTTTACCTCTTCTTTAGTCTGTTGGTCATTGTCCTCATCTGCGCCATCGTGCTGTACCGCTATTTGGTGAGTCTCCCGTCCGTCAGGTTTCTCATGGAACGCAACGAGAAGTCCGCCAGGGAGGAGCACCTGGCGCACCAATCGGTCGGCCGCACACTCAAGAACTTGGGCCGCATATTCCGCATCATTTGGATGCCGGCCATCGCGCAGTTCCTCGTCTTCTTCGTGTCGCTCTCGGTGTTTCCGGGCTTCGGCTGCGCGGCGTCTCGCAATTTATCGCCGCCGTTCAATGACGAAGAGCACCTTCTCACAACGACATGGTATTGCTCTCCTGGCATCATTGGCAGCTACAACTACGGCGACTTTATCGGTCGGATCCTGTGTACGGCGGCAGTGTATCGTGTGGTAACAATGGGCTGGGCGTTCGGCTTGTCGTTACTGCGGATCGCCTTCATCCCGTTGCTTCTGATGGGCGTGGCCGGCACGTCGCTCTACGCGTTCCCTTATGGCAGCATGGGGGCGCTGGCATTCAACATTGTGCTCAATCTACTTATCGGCATCTCCACGGGGCTGCTCTCGACCGTCACCATGGGCGTGGCGCCTCGAATGTTGAAGCCCGAGGACCGCGAATCGGGCGGCGCCGTCATGGTCTTCTTCCTCTTTCTCGGGATCGCCACGGGCTCCACGTTCGGGTTCCTCGTGAGCGACAACGGATGGCTCGGTCTATAAGTTTTTAGGGAAGAGCTTGCTGCATGTTGATACCGCTGATGTAGGGCTGTTCGTGAAAAATAACACTCCACATTGCAACCAGCTGGCGAGTCCAGAGCACACTCACGCGGTACAGGTCTCAGCCACAATCGGTCGATGTGTCGGCGATGGGGGCCTGGCTATCAGGTGATCCCTAACCTGCCAGACATTTCTTCCCGCCGCCACCGCAGACACGCACGGGCTCCCTCCACCAATGCAAGTTGACGTTAATCGCGATCGGTTTGCATTAGTCTCGCCTGCACCACAGCCTCATTCTGCAATTCGCCGTGCAAGTCTCAAGTCACCTATCCGGTTGTCGACCCCCCCAATTCTCTAACTGACTGCGATGGAGTCCCCTAGCAAGTCCGAGAAGCTCGTGCAAGAGGACCAAGTCGAGCTGGGCCACGACGGCATGCCTCAGGAGATCTGGGACGACATGGTCAAGAACGAGCGCAACATTTTCTACTCGCTCATGTTCCTCAACGGCTCGGTGCTCTGGGCCTACTACTCGTGTCTGAGTGCGCAGGACTTCTACACGGTCGAGTTCGCAGACTCGGGCTTGGACTTCTCGTTCCTCACGACGCTCTGCACGGGCTGGCCCATGGTTATTGGCCAGGGCGTGCAGATGATCTGGGGTCTCGACAAGAAGCTCACGCAGGAGTTCCGTGTCCGCGTCGGATACGGCATCTTTATGCTCATGGCTGTCCTCATCATGGTCTTCAGCGCCATCAACTTCTCCAACCAGAAGACGGGCGGCATCCTCGTCCTTATTTGCTTCGGCTGCGTGGGTTTCGGCAACACGCTGTCGGAGGCCACGTACTACACGATCGCGGCGCTCTTCCCGATCCCCAAGTTCTCGCAGGCCGTGCAGATCGGCAACGGTACGGCGGGTATTCTCAACATCTCGCTGGCCACGCTCCTGCGTCTCGCTGTCGGCGGCGTGCACCAGACCAGCAGCTCCACCAAGCTGGCGTTCTACCTCTTCTTCGGTCTCCTGATTGTCGTCTTGATCGTCGCGCTCTTCGTCTACCGTCGCCTCACGAGTCTGCCCAGTGTCAAGTTCCTGCTCGAGCGTAACGCCGCGTCGGCCAAGGAGGAGAACCTCGTGGACCAGCCCGTGAGCAAGAACCTGAGCAACCTGTGGCGCATCTTCTGCATCATCTGGATGCCTGCCGTCGCCCAGTTCCTCGTCTTCTTCGTCTCCCTCTCAGTGTTCCCCGGTTTCGGCTGTGCCGCTTCCCGTAACTTGGCGCCCCCGTACTCGGACGTCACGCACACCGTCACGGGCTACTGGTACTGCGCTCCGGGCATCGTCGGCTCGTACAACTACGGTGATTTCTTCGGCCGTATCCTCACCAGCGCGGCCGTGTACAAGCTGCTCAACAGCCAGTGGTGCTTCGGCCTCTCGATTGTCCGTCTTGCCTTCATCCCTCTCCTGCTCATGGGCGTCGCTGGCACCTCATTGTACTCGTTCGGCCACGACGACATGGGCGCCATCGTCTACAACATCGTGCTCAACCTCGTCATCGGTCTTTCGAACGGCTTCCTGTCGACGGTCACCATGGGCGTGGGCCCTCGTCTCCTGAACCCGGAGGACCGTGAATCGGGTGGTGCCGTCATGGTCTTCTGCCTCTTCCTCGGTATTGCCGGCGGCTCCACGCTCGGCTTCTTCTTCAGCGACCAGGGCTGGCTCGGACTGTAAGTCGGGGCACTGTAGCTGCTTCTATTAGCGCGACAAACTGTACAAGCTGCTCTGCAACGAGCGGGGCTATTCAGTACACCATCTTGTTATCATGTGAGCCTCACACACATTGTGAGGTGTCGGTTCGAGTTGCATATCAACTTGACCATCGCTCTGGTGTATGCTCCGCCTTCACAGCCTCAAAAACACCGCGAAAACGCAGTGTTGCCACAGATCGACAAGCATCTACAGTACTATGTAGTAGCTGTGGGCTATGATCGTCAAAACGGCGATTCACGAAGCTGAGCTTCCATCTCTTGTACTGGTCGCTGAGAATTTCGCCTACTACCCTCACGAACCCGCGTGCGTCAAGTTCCTCGTGAAGCGTAACGAGGAGTCGATGAAGGCCGAGAGTTTGGCGACGCTACCGTTCGACAAGACTTGTGCCAACCTGTGGCGTATTTTCCTCATCATCTGGGTACCCGCCTTGGCGCAGTTCCTCGTCTTCTTTGTCTCGCTGTCCGTGTACCCTGGCTTCGGCTGTGCTGCAGCTCGCAACCTCAAGCCTCCGTACGCCGATGTTACCCACTCGGTGACAGGAAACTGGTACTGCTCTCCGGGTATCGTGGGCAGCTACAACTACGGCGACTTTTTCGGCCGCGTGATGACGAGTGCAGCAGTGTACAGAGTCCTCACCAGTAACTGGTGCCTGGGTCTGTCGATCCTGCGTCTTGGATTCATCCCGTTGCTGCTCATGGGTGTGGCTGGTACTTCTCTATACTCGTTCGGCTACGACGACATGGGCGCCATCGCCTACAAACAACATCGTACTCAACCTCATCATCGGTGTCACCAATGGTTTCCTTTCGACCGTGACGATGGGAGTCGCTCCTCGCATGCTCAAACCGGAAGACCGTGAATCGGGCGGTGCTGTGATGGTGTTTTGCCTATTCTTTGGTTTGTCGGCCGGTTCAACGATCGGCTTCTTCTTCAGTGACCAGGGATGGCTCGGCCTGTAAGCCGAAACACCGTAGCTGCTTCTACATGTATTAGCACGAAAACTGTACAACCTATTCAGTACATCGTCTTGTTATCATGTGGGTGTTGGTTGGTACAGGTTGTATCTCAACTTGACTGCTACGCCTTCACAGTCTCAAAACACCTCAAAAGCTCAGTGATGCCAGAACTGACAGATCGACACGAGGTCTCCATCACATTTCAATAATTATTAAACAGCTTCGTACCTTACCCCACCTATTGCGAGTTGGAGCTGATCGCTGCGTTGCTGCTTCCCTCAGCCCCATCTTCAGAGTCGGCCTCGGTCTCGCTACTGCTGTCGAACAGCACGTCCCAACCTAGACCCCATGTGGCCAGTACGTCCTCACGCGCTGTTTTACGGAAGTGCCGCATCTTCGTTCGCAGGTACAATTGGATCTCCGACCGAAGTGCGTCACACGGCTCGACCATGGACATCGTCAGGGGCTCACGAGTGAACGGGTCCCTACCGGTACTACCGCCCTGTTGAGACGAGGCCAGAAGATGCCGGGCAATCACCGCACGATCCACGACGTTGCCTGATGGTAACCGCACAGGATCTGTCATCAGTGTGCTGAGGAGCGGGTCCAGGTACTGGTCCGGGATATCGCCTAGACAAGCCTCCATAGCCTCCTGAACGTGAATCATCTCGTCCGCTTCTTGCATTGCGCGTACAAACTGCTGCACCCACGAGTCATCCAGATAAAGGTATCCATCCTCCACATTTTCTGCTTCTTCATCTGAACTGCCTGCGCCATCAGCAGACGTAATGTCTTTCTTCCGCTGTGGCCGCAAGAAGCGACATCCGCCCACAAACAGCCTGAAGTCAAAGCGTCCGTCCTTGGCTAATGTTGCGATAAATCTCTTACCAAGGCGCTTTTTAGCCGCGGTCGTATCATCGGAGCTAGGAGTCGTCGCAGCCTGCTTTTCCAGCAGAGCCAGGGCTTCATCTTCATCGAGCTCGTGTCCCACTTCGTCTGTTGCAGCTCGAATCTCTTCGATATCATCATCGTCAAAGCTTGCCGAACCCAAATAGACCTCCGATTCGATGCACGTACACAGAGCATTCAACCCCCAGCGCACATGCGTGTCCAAGTCGCCCACGCGTCTTTCCATGATGTCACCACTGGACCGCACGATCTTCCAGAACGATGAAGGTGAACAAGATGATGAACCGGTAGATTTCAGAGCACTGTGTCCGGTGTAGCGTACAACAAGCACGACCAAGTGTGCCAATAGAAGCTTTCCGTCCTCCACCAATGGCAACGAAAATTTCCATACTTTTTCTTCATGCGCATTTGCCAACGAGGCAATCAGGAAACTAAGCGTGCGAGCTGCCTGCTCAACAACCAGCGGTTGCAGCAATACATGCCGCAGTGCTGCAGCGGGGGCCGATAGTGATCGGGAATGGCAGCTACTTTCACCGCTGACAATTGAGGCAAACCACGAAGTCAGCTCCAGCGCCTCCAAAAGAAGACGCATAGTCAAACGCAATTGTTTTGCGTTGATTGCCACGTAGCCATCAAGCATGTCACGCCGAAAGGGAAGCACCACCGCACCTCCGTCTAGAGACTCCTCAATAAGGTCGTGTATCTGCTGAAGTGTTGTGATTTTGTTCTTTGCTTCGTCGAAAAGTTTGGCGATATCACTCCACAACCCACTCACGAGCCCCGTTAGCTGCTGCGTGCTGCCATTACTCGGTTCCGCAGATAATGATGGCTGCGGAGGGTCATCGGGCACGCTCAGTATCTGCAAGATACTCTGGCGCTGGCATGGCAGCTGCCAGAGATAACGCAGCAGCATCGTAACGGACACGCGCGTCGGCAGAAATCCCCATAGCATATGATCCCCGCTTGTAACCGCGCTCGTGAAGGCCAGACCGTTGTTGCTGGCATTGTAACGATCCATATCGTAATGAAATTGAAGCAACCCAGATATGAGCCAGCGTGACAGCAACATGTGGCGCTTAAATAACGCCTCCATGCGCCGATGCCCCGGACGATGTTGCACCTGCTGGCCCTTTGAGACGAATGTGAGAAGAGACGATAACGAGCGTAGAGCTTCCACTCGAAGGTGAGGATTCTTCGTGAACTTTGGAGCCACTACTATTTGAGAGAGCATAATCAGTAGTGGCTCCACAATTTCAGCGACCTCGTCGACCGATTCACTAGCAGCCGATCTTCGTTTCGATTTCTTCAGATGATCCACAAGATCACGATACTCCAGTTTTTCGAGACTCAGCAGATATACAGCATCACATAGGTCGAAGAAAAAATGTTCAGGAAATCCGCTAAACGTGGAGGAGAAGTGTGATAGTGGTTCAGCAAAAGGATCCTGCGGCACAGCCCCCGCCGGAGAATCCGCAGGAACTGTAGATGCTGTGTGGAGAAGCCAGCGGCATGTTCGCGCGTAAAACATTATCCATTCTGCCACATTTGCACTGTCCAGTAAGTGCAGCTCCATCTTTACACACTTCACACGAATTTCTTCAAGACGAGCCTTGCTAGCCTTGTAGTGCACTGAATGATTTAGGGATCGATGCTGCGATCCATTATGCCGCCGCTGACCTCTCCTTTGACGCTGAGCTTCTGATTCGAGTCGCTCCTCATCGCAGGCACAGAAGGCTTGAAGTTCTTGGAGCTCCTTCGCCATACTCAGCCATCGCGACAATGTGGCAAGTGGTCCGAAGTGCAGGTACTTGAGCGTCACATAAAATATTTCTGTATCTCGGGGAAAACGAATGCGCGGAATTAACGCCGGAGGATGCAAAAGCCTCCGGAAGTGGAGCTTTCGTACGACAACTTCCCACGGAACAGGCAGCTGACGACGCCAAGGGTCGGTAACCACAAAGTACACGTGTCCTGGCGCATGCATTTCGTTCGGGTTACCATTGCTAAGCTTCTCCTCACGCTCCAGGCATCCCGCACACACAACTCGAGCTGAAAAGCAATTGGCACACTTGTAAAACACGTCGTCTGGCGATCCAGAGTTACCAACTGCGTCTCCACAATCAGCGCACTGCATATTTGGTACATTAAGCCCTCCGTCTGCACAATCCTTCGCTCTCCTGATATCGTCTCGCTGCTTGCAATTTGTGAGCCATTCCACCGGCAGCGGTTGAAAATGCTTTAACGCAAAAACCGGGATTGGGGACTCAATGCGAATGAAAACGTGATCAGGATTGTGCAGCATTGCTTCAGACTCTGATTCTGATGAAGAGTCAGTCGCAACCTGATGCGAACGGAAAATCTCGAAGCAGTCACTGCAAAAGTCCATATCCTCGCAGAAAGCGCATTTGTAGCGTACTCCGTGTAAATTTGGGAACTCGCACCGATCGCAGACGACACCCTCGTGACAGGATAGACGTGGGTAATAGGTAGAAACCACCCCTTCTTCTTCTCCCCAATCTCCATTAGTTTGTGCTTCCTGCACTCGACGTACATTATACTTGGCAATAAAACTCTCGTCGCGAAATTGAATGGCAGATAATTCGGCGCTGGCAGCGTTCTCTTTGGCTCGCGCATCTTGTGTACTGCGTGAATAATGAAGTGGGACCTCAGGGAAGTCTTTGCTTGCGTACACGCGTACAGGCTCGACACTCTGGTGATATCTGTCATCGATGTAGCTGGGATCATGCTGCGCCTTCTCCAGGACAGGAAGCGTGTGGGCGAGTAGCATAGTAGTAACATTGACTAGAAACCCGTCTAGTCGTTCATGAGCATCGTAGTTCAAACGTCTTCGTGGATCCGCTGTCATCAATGTTAGAGCAAGCCAGCACAGCGTAGCGTCCACAACAAGGGGGTGCTGACTATCCGCTACAAGTGTCAGCATGATATTCTGTAATGTCTCGCGATACGCAGCATAACCACTCGTCCATTGTGTACGTAGACAATCAGCAACAGCAGAACCATGATGTGCAGCTCGTACAGCCGAATCTAGTTCTTGAGTTTCATCGAGCACGGTGGAAGCGCGAAGAAATGGACCTAATAACGTGCTCAGCGACATTGTCCACGTGCGCATGAATAACGGAAACCAAGCAACTGCCGACCTTCCCGACGACGGTAACGATGCTGGCGGGGATAGTACTAGTGCAATTCCTGCACTTTTATCAGATGCTAGTAACTCGTAGAATAGCTGGGTGAAGCCTGCTGCAGCGTGAAAATTGTGTGGATATAACTCAAGAACCCGGCGGCGCAGCTCCTGCGCAATCTGACGGACAACGACCGCACCTGTCTTCCGCTTCAGCTTCGGTACCATCAGAGAAAATAACCGATCCGTTGCAGGCTTGGCCATATCTGTAAGTGGGCTATTGGGACGAGATCCACTTGCATTAGGGATCCTCGTAAAGCATTCGCGGCACAAATTGAAGTTGCATGCTGAACAACGGTATACACACGCCGCTCGAGAACCATCACTGCTCATCGTCTGCGAAATACGTTCGCACACCGAACACTTCCACTGTTTCGCTCCAAGAAATGCACGCAGCGGCAGCGATGGCACTAGTGCATGTTCATGGAACGAATGCCGAGTGCCAACACTGCGCGACTGCAGCAGCGCGTTCACGACCGCGACGCCCATCAACCTCGCCAGCTTCTCCGCCGAGTCCACGACAACTTTCTGGCTCACAGAGGCCCACAGCTGCAGCAATTCAGCAGCAGCAAACGCCACTCCTGCGTCCACACTCGCCAGAAGCTGCACCCGAGTCTCCTTGTCCACATCTGCATCAACCTGCTCCTGCGTCCCTTGTCTCCTGTTCACCCTCTCCAATGTCTTCATAATCAAATACAGAGCCTGGACGAAAAAGTCTGCAGCATTGTCCTGGAGAACGTCCTCCGGAAGGTCCTCAAAGGTATCACTTGTCGTCAACAGCTTCCTGTCTGCTCTCACTTGCTGCTCGGGCGTTTTCTCCTGTGTTCGAGCCGCCAGCGACCACAATCTGCGTCCTGCTGTCTGTTCTGCATCTCCCTGGGCCTCTTCGTAGACCGTGGCGGCCTCCTGGCGCTGCACAAGGGCGATACTCTGTCTCTGAACCTCCTTCCACCACTCGGAGGCGTCTACACCCACCGACTCGCCTGCCAAGAACCGCAGCGACGGGGACAAAGTGTGTACGTCCAGGAGCTGCGCCACCAGCCGCGTCAGCGCGTCCAGAAGCTGCATATAAGCGGCGGAATCCGAGGCGTCGAGCGGGCGTCGGAAAGGCGTCGTATTGGGCCTCAGAGCGCGAGGACCAGCGCGTTCTGGGAGCGGCGCGCTGGTGGACGCGTCGTCGGATGGGTGAGGAAGGTGCTCGGCCGAGTGGGCGGCGCCGTGCGGCTGCACGGAGGCGTCGCGCGCGCAGAGAAACATGCCGAGATCTCTGCCGTGCGGTCTTGCAAGTGTGTTCACCCCAACTAAGGACATATACTCTGGATTTTTACTCAGTTTTTACAAAACCTCTTTCATTTTTACTTAGAAATAAGGGGAAATCCTTTTTCGGGGCCGTAATTTTAAAATTATTCGTTTTCGGGGCCGGGAGGCGTTTTTTGGGCGTGTGATTACTAACCTCACCGTGTTTTGTAAAAGCCTAATGGTACCCTGTATCCGGAGCGTAGCCTGTAGCTCAAGTGTACCCTGTTACCAAAGCGTACTCTGTACCCCCAGTGTACCCTGTAGTCCATATGTTACCTGTAAACTATGTGTATACCAAGTGTGCCTTGATGAATCTTGTAAGCTCATATTGTCTTAACTAAGGTTCCGCATCGCAGTCACCACTCGTCGCTGAGGCTACTGTATTCTCTGGCTTTCAGTGCGACGGCCACACTTCGTTGAGCCTTCTGTGTTCTTCGGCTTTCAGTACTGTGTCTAGCCACATCCTCAATCACATCGTCATGCGTAGCGTCTTCCGCAGAGTTCGTACTGATCGTGTCGTCTTCAGATGGGTCACCATGCGTCGGTGTTTTCTCGCCCTTGGTTTCGCGCTTCCTGAGTTGACGAAGGCCCACAATCGACGTAAGACACGCGTCAATCTCTTCTACGTGCGCATCAATAGCTTGGAGACGAGCGGAACCGTGCGCATCAATAGCTTGGAGGCGAGCGGAACCGTGCGCAGCTAAGAAGCAAGGTAGAAATGTCCAACCACAACACTCGCGGCGGGTTATATCGAGCTCTTCTCCTTCTGCGAAGCGTCAGTCAAAGTGGTGCTTGAACTTCCACTTCTTCATTGTTTTGTCGCATGGGAGGATGTGCCGATAGCCCCATCGCGCTTGCCTGTCGCCATGTCCGTCGCTGTTTGGCTTCTTGGGAGAGTGTTTGGGTGACTTGGGAGATTCAGAATTCAAAGTAGGTGCTCAGCCATACAACCCGTTTTAATCATGAGATATATATGCATGTTTTTTTTAAACCTGTACTCGAACTGTACTTATTGTGATAGAGTACGCTTTGGGTATAGGATACGCTTGGGCGCTGGGGCGACAGGGTACAGTATGGATAATTTTTTTTACAAAACACGGTATGGTTAGTAATCACACGCCAAAAAACGCCTCCCGATAAAACGGCCCCGAAAACGAAGTATTTTAAAATTACGGCCCCGAAAAAGGATTTCCCTAGAAATAAAATATCAAGGAACAACGCTTGCTTAGAAACCTTCTATAATATAATGTGTCTGTTATCACATATAAATTTGCTTAAATATTATTGTGGGTTTCACTAATTATGCCGCGATAATTCTGTCGTAATTCTATTCCCTTTAATTATGCCCACAACACATTTAATTCCACTCTAATTACGGGCTGTCCATTCCGCGGCCGAATTAGCATGGCGATAGTGAGCTGGTTTAGGCTGGAATAAAGCTAATCCCGCCTGATTCATGATTAAGCAAGCTGAATGGCGCAGAATGGGGGTTGAAAACCGCCATTCTGTCGTTAGCTCTATTATTCCATCATTAAGGGCTGATCGTTCCGATCGCCCCGCTGCGGCGGGCAACCTGCGTGGGCACCGAGTTTGTGTGGGCTCCGGGCCTGTAAGGCGCAAGTATAAATGTGTGCATCGTTACGACCCGCTTCGGTTCGTTTCCATGCGCGTCTGTCCGATCGCGCAGCAGTGGCGGCTGGTCTATAGGCACGCCAAATGCGTGGATGTTCGGATATGACCCGGATGATTGCGAGCGCACTGGAAGTGACTCAGTGCACTGCATTGTGAGGTCGAGTGAGTAGAATGCAAGAAGTGGCGGACCAATTCGAGTGCTGCTGCCGGCGCTCTATCGTCCGAAGCTTCGAAGACGTGGGGACTTTTGTGCAACCTACAAGGAGACTAAAGGGACTAAAACTGATACAACTGTAATTCGGAGACTAAAAGGACTAATCGAACGACTAAAAAGTAGCATTCTTCATTACGACGTGCGACGCGAAACGGGCAACCCGCCTGCCTCAGGCGAGCTGCGAGACCTAGTAGTAACAACCATCAGGTCCCTGCGAAAGCGTCGAAAAGGCGACTCCGGGAGTGTACGCTAAAACTACATACCAACACAGCACAGGCGCAAGGCCACATGCCTTGCGTCTTGCGATCGATGACGCGGTGTAGATCGTAATCCGTGGTGGGCGTTGAGGTGAGCGCCCGCACTCGAGTGAAGATTGTAGCAGAAGTATCGGTAGTATCTGGGTGTAAAGTTTGCATTCCCGTGTGTTGAACGATCGCTAATGCAATTCTGGGCTGTAGCGAGTATAATCACTATCGCTACAAACCTAAAAACATTTTGCTGTAAAAAAGAAAAACACGAACTTTGCATGGCATCGGTTGCGTCCGCTGAGTTCATTCGGGCTACCTTCTGCGTAGTTTGACGCCGTGCACAACACTCCATACACAATGCTTGCCACTGCTTCACCCGCTGTCCGCAGCCAGCTGAGAGCCGCATCTTGCTTGATCGATGTGGCATTTGTTGCTGGAACCAGCCGGATGAAGCACGAAAATTAAACAATCTACTGTATTTGTAGTGTATCAAGCAGATGGTGCTGGCACTACGGACACCGAGAAATGCTGCATGTAGAGCGCGCCTCCGCAGATGAATATTGAAGGCATGAACCACGCCCGAAATCAGCGTTGTCAACTAGACTAGCCACCACAACCGGTTATCGTACGCCCGAAAGTTGAACGCAGCGCAGTCACCTCTTGAGCGTGGAACGATGGCGTGGTGGCGTCCCTAGATGAGATGGTGCAATGAAGGCAACCTCGGTCGTGGTAACCAAAACACCGGTAGTAGATACGGGGACAGGCAATGGAGAGGAAACACATCTAGCTTTCTATTGAATTCGGACTCAGGACGACGATGACACATTCACGCCGATAGACACACTGATCTACACAACGCTCGCTCGCACGTTGGTTCGTGGGTTGGTACTATACCCCTCGCGCGAGCGATCATACTGAACGGGCCTGCACACTGGAGTAGATGACAGACCGACTCAGTTCGCACTACATGAACTGCAGCGATGGCCCGCGGCTTACGCGTAGGAGACGGTGCTGGTGGAGTACTGGCAGAGCGAGCCCGAGGGACCGGCGCCCAGCTTCGTGGGCTCGCCCGACGTGGAGCCCTGCGACCACGCGCACACGTCCACCTTCTTGCCCTTGATCTTGATGTTCTCGAGCGTGGCCTGGTCGCCCCAGTTCTTGTTCACCGTCACGAGGCTCACCTTGCCGTTCACGGCGTACACGTTCTTGAGGCTCACCTTGCGCGACTTGCCGCCGCACGTGCCGCACGAGCGGTAGAGCTTGCCGAAGTCCTGCGCGTAGAAGCCCTCGATGGAGACGGAGCCCAGGCCGTTGTGCTGGATGACCTTGTCGTCGGCCGAGCGCGCGCCGCCGCCGATCACCTTGGTCACGCTGCTGGCCGAGCCGCCCTTGATGCTCAGCGCGTCCTCGCACACGTCCTCCCACCACACGTTCTCGATCGTGCAGCCGCTCTGCTCGCAGTGCACGCCCTCCATTTGGTCCTTGCCGATGATCACGTTCTTGAGCGTGGCACCGGGCTCCACCATGAACACGGCCGTCTGCCACCCACTCTCCTTCTGGCCGCCGCACTTGACGTTCGAGCGCGCGTACGTCTTCATGCCGCCGTCGAACGTCTCACCCTTCTTGACCGTATACGGCTCCTTGAGGTACACCGTGCCCTTGCTGGCGGGCCACGAGCCGGTGGGCATGGCGGCCGCCTCCGAGCGCATGGAGGCACCCGAGGCGACGGCGGACACGGCGGCGAGCGCGACGGTGAGCATGGAGAAGGCGTTGACCATGGTTGGAGTTGTGGTTGTTGGCGGGCTCGTCGGAAGCTTGCTCGTTTGGTTGATGGTCCGCTTGCTGCGGAGAGCGCGAATTGAAGAATGAGAAAAGATGAGGTGGAGAGTGAGCGGACTTTCGCGACGGTCGCGCAGCGTGGAGAGCACCGACCGAGGCGACGCACAACCATCTTGCGGTCAAGCTCTCTGCTGCTGCTACAAGTGCATCTGGCATACCGGAGCCGGCGCCAACGGCAACGGATCTCGACGACAGGATTTGCGACAGCGGCATCGTACAGACCTGCCTGTGTTTCGGTAGCTGACTGACAAGTCGATCGACAGACCGACAGCTAGATGACCACCGCGTTCGCCACCGCATGGCTCGACCAAACTAATTGCGTGATGTCCAGCTGTACCGGCCGGCCATACGAGTAGGCGAGGCGACCCAACCCTCCCACAGAGGCGAGGACCCTTGCCTTCCGCGGCTGTCGAAAAGACTAAGAAAGGAGCAAATACACAGCGAACTCCCCTGTACAACTGTGTTAGCTGGTCTCCGATGCAAGTTGGCAAGTTACTGCCGTTACAAGTTGCCCCGGGCCAATGTACACGCCGTTGCAAGATACCGTCTGTTCCACCGCGATGTGCACCGGGTGGCGACTACAGCAACGCCGCGGATTCGTGTGGGCGGCGCTGTCAAAACAGCAAAAAGAACGGACAGCGGAACCATCGTCGTTCGATCGCCCCGCTGCGGCGGGCAACCTGCGTGGGCCCCGAGTTTGTGTGGGCTCCGGGCCTGTTAGGCGCAAGTATAAATGTGTGCATCGTTACGACCCGCTTCGGTTCGTTTCCATGCGCATCTGTCCGATCGCGCAGCAGTGGCGGCTGGTCTATAGGCACGCCAAATGCGTGGATGTTCGGATATGACCCGGATGATTGCGAGCGCACTGGAAGTGACTCAGTGCACTGCATTGTGAGGTCGAGTGAGTAGAATGCAAGAAGTGGCGGACCAATTCGAGTGCTGCTGCCGGCGCTCTATCGTCCGAAGCTTCGAAGACGTGGGGACTTTTGTGCAACCTACAAGGAGACTAAAGGGACTAAAACTGATACAACTGTAATTCGGAGACTAAAAGGACTAATCGAACGACTAAAAAGTAGCATTCTTCATTACGACGTGCGACGCGAAACGGGCAACCCGCCTGCCTCAGGCGAGCTGCGAGACCTAGTAGTAACAACCATCAGGTCCCTGCGAAAGCGTCGAAAAGGCGACTCCGGGAGTGTACGCTAAAACTACATACCAACACAGCACAGGCGCAAGGCCACATGCCTTGCGTCTTGCGATCGATGACGCGGTGTAGATCGTAATCCGTGGTGGGCGTTGAGGTGAGCGCCCGCACTCGAGTGAAGATTGTAGCAGAAGTATCGGTAGTATCTGGGTGTAAAGTTTGCATTCCCGTGTGTTGAACGATCGCTAATGCAATTCTGGGCTGTAGCGAGTATAATCACTATCGCTACAAACCTAAAAACATTTTGCTGTAAAAAAGAAAAACACGAACTTTGCATGGCATCGGTTGCGTCCGCTGAGTTCATTCGGGCTACCTTCTGCGTAGTTTGACGCCGTGCACAACACTCCATACACAATGCTTGCCACTGCTTCACCCGCTGTCCGCAGCCAGCTGAGAGCCGCATCTTGCTTGATCGATGTGGCATTTGTTGCTGGAACCAGCCGGATGAAGCACGAAAATTAAACAATCTACTGTATTTGTAGTGTATCAAGCAGATGGTGCTGGCACTACGGACACCGAGAAATGCTGCATGTAGAGCGCGCCTCCGCAGATGAATATTGAAGGCATGAACCACGCCCGAAATCAGCGTTGTCAACTAGACTAGCCACCACAACCGGTTATCGTACGCCCGAAAGTTGAACGCAGCGCAGTCACCTCTTGAGCGTGGAACGATGGCGTGGTGGCGTCCCTAGATGAGATGGTGCAATGAAGGCAACCTCGGTCGTGGTAACCAAAACACCGGTAGTAGATACGGGGACAGGCAATGGAGAGGAAACACATCTAGCTTTCTATTGAATTCGGACTCAGGACGACGATGACACATTCACGCCGATAGACACACTGATCTACACAACGCTCGCTCGCACGTTGGTTCGTGGGTTGGTACTATACCCCTCGCGCGAGCGATCATACTGAACGGGCCTGCACACTGGAGTAGATGACAGACCGACTCAGTTCGCACTACATGAACTGCAGCGATGGCCCGCGGCTTACGCGTAGGAGACGGTGCTGGTGGAGTACTGGCAGAGCGAGCCCGAGGGACCGGCGCCCAGCTTCGTGGGCTCGCCCGACGTGGAGCCCTGCGACCACGCGCACACGTCCACCTTCTTGCCCTTGATCTTGATGTTCTCGAGCGTGGCCTGGTCGCCCCAGTTCTTGTTCACCGTCACGAGGCTCACCTTGCCGTTCACGGCGTACACGTTCTTGAGGCTCACCTTGCGCGACTTGCCGCCGCACGTGCCGCACGAGCGGTAGAGCTTGCCGAAGTCCTGCGCGTAGAAGCCCTCGATGGAGACGGAGCCCAGGCCGTTGTGCTGGATGACCTTGTCGTCGGCCGAGCGCGCGCCGCCGCCGATCACCTTGGTCACGCTGCTGGCCGAGCCGCCCTTGATGCTCAGCGCGTCCTCGCACACGTCCTCCCACCACACGTTCTCGATCGTGCAGCCGCTCTGCTCGCAGTGCACGCCCTCCATTTGGTCCTTGCCGATGATCACGTTCTTGAGCGTGGCACCGGGCTCCACCATGAACACGGCCGTCTGCCACCCACTCTCCTTCTGGCCGCCGCACTTGACGTTCGAGCGCGCGTACGTCTTCATGCCGCCGTCGAACGTCTCACCCTTCTTGACCGTATACGGCTCCTTGAGGTACACCGTGCCCTTGCTGGCGGGCCACGAGCCGGTGGGCATGGCGGCCGCCTCCGAGCGCATGGAGGCACCCGAGGCGACGGCGGACACGGCGGCGAGCGCGACGGTGAGCATGGAGAAGGCGTTGACCATGGTTGGAGTTGTGGTTGTTGGCGGGCTCGTCGGAAGCTTGCTCGTTTGGTTGATGGTCCGCTTGCTGCGGAGAGCGCGAATTGAAGAATGAGAAAAGATGAGGTGGAGAGTGAGCGGACTTTCGCGACGGTCGCGCAGCGTGGAGAGCACCGACCGAGGCGACGCACAACCATCTTGCGGTCAAGCTCTCTGCTGCTGCTACAAGTGCATCTGGCATACCGGAGCCGGCGCCAACGGCAACGGATCTCGACGACAGGATTTGCGACAGCGGCATCGTACAGACCTGCCTGTGTTTCGGTAGCTGACTGACAAGTCGATCGACAGACCGACAGCTAGATGACCACCGCGTTCGCCACCGCATGGCTCGACCAAACTAATTGCGTGATGTCCAGCTGTACCGGCCGGCCATACGAGTAGGCGAGGCGACCCAACCCTCCCACAGAGGCGAGGACCCTTGCCTTCCGCGGCTGTCGAAAAGACTAAGAAAGGAGCAAATACACAGCGAACTCCCCTGTACAACTGTGTTAGCTGGTCTCCGATGCAAGTTGGCAAGTTACTGCCGTTACAAGTTGCCCGGGCCAATGTACACGCCGTTGCAAGATACCGTCTGTTCCACCGCGATGTGCACCGGGTGGCGACTACAGCAACGCCGCGGATTCGTGTGGGCGGCGCTGTCAAAACAGCAAAAAGAACGGACAGCGGAACCATCGTCGTTCGATCGCCCCGCTGCGGCGGGCAACCTGCGTGGGCCCCGAGTTTGTGTGGGCTCCGGGCCTGTTAGGCGCAAGTATAAATGTGTGCATCGTTACGACCCGCTTCGGTTCGTTTCCATGCGCATCTGTCCGATCGCGCAGCAGTGGCGGCTGGTCTATAGGCACGCCAAATGCGTGGATGTTCGGATATGACCCGGATGATTGCGAGCGCACTGGAAGTGACTCAGTGCACTGCATTGTGAGGTCGAGTGAGTAGAATGCAAGAAGTGGCGGACCAATTCGAGTGCTGCTGCCGGCGCTCTATCGTCCGAAGCTTCGAAGACGTGGGGACTTTTGTGCAACCTACAAGGAGACTAAAGGGACTAAAACTGATACAACTGTAATTCGGAGACTAAAAGGACTAATCGAACGACTAAAAAGTAGCATTCTTCATTACGACGTGCGACGCGAAACGGGCAACCCGCCTGCCTCAGGCGAGCTGCGAGACCTAGTAGTAACAACCATCAGGTCCCTGCGAAAGCGTCGAAAAGGCGACTCCGGGAGTGTACGCTAAAACTACATACCAACACAGCACAGGCGCAAGGCCACATGCCTTGCGTCTTGCGATCGATGACGCACTGCGAGCAGAGCGGCTGCACGATCGAGAACGTGTGGTGGGAGGACGTGTGCGAGGACGCGCTGAGCATCAAGGGCGGCTCGGCCAGCAGCGTGACCAAGGTGATCGGCGGCGGCGCGCGCTCGGCCGACGACAAGGTCATCCAGCACAACGGCCTGGGCTCCGTCTCCATCGAGGGCTTCTACGCGCAGGACTTCGGCAAGCTCTACCGCTCGTGCGGCACGTGCAGCGGCAAGTCGCGCAAGGTGAGCCTCAAGAACGTGTACGCCGTGAACGGCAAGGTGAGCCTCGTGACGGTGAACAAGAACTGGGGCGACCAGGCCACGCTCGAGAACATCAAGATCAAGGGCAAGAAGGTGGACGTGTGCGCGTGGTCGCAGGGCTCCACGTCGGGCGAGCCCACGAAGCTGGGCGCCGGTCCCTCGGGCTCGCTCTGCCAGTACTCCACCAGCACCGTCTCCTACGCGTAAGCCGCGGGCCATCGCTGCAGTTCATGTAGTGCGGACTGAGTCGGTCTGTCATCTACTCCAGTGTGCAGGCCCGTTCAGTATGATCGCTCGCGCGAGGGGTATAGTACCAACCCACGAACCAACGTGCGAGCGAGCGTTGTGTAGATCAGTGTGTCTATCGGCGTGAATGTGTCATCGTCGTCCTGAGTCCGAATTCAATAGAAAGCTAGATGTGTCTCCTTTCCATTTCGCGCTTCTGTATAAACCAGCGATTTGCGCTTGCTTTGATCCATACATATGTAGTACTATCGAAGTTCAGCGCAGGTGATCTGTAAGCTTAAAACGAAAGCGAATCCAAACTTGGACTGAAGTACACTCACTATCGCTACAATATGGAATAAAATTATTACTACGTAGTAGAAATTATTTTAAGAATGTTTTATCATTTTTAAAGTGATACAACATTCTTTAAAACGTGATAAAACAAAAGTTTGGCCAAAGATTGATCCGATCGAAATGGCGGGCGGATTCGCTGCTACCTTCGTGGACAATGACGCGCGTGTGGTGCCCCGCCACGCTCTCGACCTGCTCTCCAGCCTCTCGCCTGCCTCTCTGCAGTCTCTAGCGAGCAGCGCAGCCTCTGAAATGACCGAGAGCCTCCTCCACTCACCCCTGAGCCAAAAGGCCGACATTCATTCGCCTCCAGACGACAACGAGGCCTTCGCAGCCATGTGCGTCATCGTGGCAACTTGTGCTCGAGACGCAGGGGCTCGGACACCCCCAGAACGGCGGTAAACGCTGCAAAATTGACAAAGTTACATCATTTTTACACTTTAATACTAAAGTGCCATATATACAATTATGATAAATGCAGACAGCAGCTCTACGCCCTTGGCGTCGAGGACGAAGATCTCCAGACGGAGCTCCTGCCTGTGCTGGCTGATGTTGTGCCGAGTGTGGAGCTCGTGCTCGAAAATACCAGTGAGTTTGGTGTTGCTACACTTTTTGGTGAGTGTAGTGGAGTTCTAACTAGTGGCTTCTATCTACGGAGCAGGCTTTGACTTTGCTCACGTGGTGGACGTGTCCTGGAGACTGGACTACGTGCTGCGTTCGAGTAGTGCTGGGAGCATCCACACGCCTTTGTACTTTGTAGAGTTGAAGCTGCAGTCACCCAGTGCTGCCAACTCGGGACTTCAGACGGTGGCTTTCTCGTGCTCGGTGGAGCAGTTGCGGTCGCTCGTGTACCGTATTCAGGAGGCTGCGAACGAGGTGGAGAAGCTCGCGGCGGGAGCGCCCTCGCAGCTTCGAACCAGCGCGTAGAATGACACTCAAGGCAGGAGACGTGCGAGGGAAGGCTAATATATTGTTGTGTCATGTGGACTAGGAAGGTTATGGGACTGGATGGACTGCTTAGATACTTGTCGTCACGGGCTGATAGTTGTGCGGTACGACGTTGTGGACAAAGCAGACCACTCAGTAGCGATCATTGTTCTGGCTTACCACGACATGACCCTTTTCGAGAAGTTGAATGTCCTTCTCGAGCTGCGTGAGCTCCTTTTCGAAGGTCTCTTTTCGCCGAACCTTGCCCAATGTGTCGAAGACGACGTTGTGACACAACTTTTGATACTTTGCGTTCACGTGGTCCCACTTCGACTTGAGAGCGTCGACAAGTGCCAATCGTTCTCTCTCATCCATGGGCTCAACACGGTCGCGACTGTCTTCCTCCATCAAGTTGTGATTTTGCCGCACAAATTCCTCGATCATGGAATTCTCACGCTCGATCTCATCCTTCACCTGGTTCAAGTAGCGAGGCACTTGGCCGTAGTCTTCTTTCTTCAGATACTGTGGGGGCTCGTTCTTCACGCGTGCACGGTTACCCGGCACAGCCAGAATCGTTTCGACAGCGTTTGCAGTCACGAAATTTTTAGCCGACTTGAGTCCCATGATAGGTTTATCGTCTCTCTTCACTACGGGTGCTCTCGTTGCTCCGGAATAATTGAACTTGCCCGCTGACATCACGAACAACAGGTCAGTTAAATTCATGATGACTCACAAACTCGTCGATAAATACTCACGCTTTATGGACACGACAGCGGAGGAGCTCCGTTCGCCCTTACGAACGAAAGACTTCGGGTCAGGTTTAGCTGGGAGGCGTCCGAACCCTCGCGCGCTCGCCGGTTTTCCGATTTTCTGAGCATTTCCCAGGTTTGCACCTTCAAGCTTCGTCGAACCACGCACACCAAAGGTGCTTCCTGTTGGCTGCACATGAGGGTCGAAATTCGAGCGGAATCGCTCAGGCTTGACAGGCTCCACGCGCACTTTGGGGATCAAGTTGTAGATGCACTCGTCGCGCTGCATGGCTGTGTTCAGGTCCTCTGGCCGCTTCAAGAGAGGTTGACGATGTCTTCTTTGCTAGCAGGTAGCTTCAAAGTCGAATGGTGCTAGTGGGGTCTATTGGTTTCGCATGCTGTACAATCCCGTGCTCGAACATACTATCTTTGCCCAACAACTTCCCAAGACGAGTTGAGGTATGGAAAACTACATTTAGCTTAGTTACAATTCTTTAGGACTACGATGATCACAAGTTTTGGGTGGTTGGTTCTACTTACCGCACGCTTTGTGCCCACGGATGCGCTTGATCGAGTCAACTGCATCCTCGTCCTCACTGGTGAAGTCGGCATCGTCCGAGTCGTCAATGGAATACTCGTGCGGAATCACATCAACCACCGCCATTGTGTGCGGGGGCTCCACTTCGACAATCATCGGTGAGGTGGTTGTCGGTGGGGGTGTTGCAGGGGTCGTAGTGGTTGGTGCTGTTGTTGCGGGGGCATCGTCCTCATCGGATAACCACTCGTCATCCGCATGCACTTGACCCAGCGTATCATCCGTGAGGTCTAGTGCGGCTAACGACGTGATTTCAACGTTCTGGGTGATGACCTGCTTCGTCTGAGTGGGTGTGGGCTGAGGCGCAGTCGTGGTCGAGTTATTTGTCGTGTTAGCAGCAGCATTGATCGGGGCCTTGCCTAGCTTTTTCACGAAGACGCCGTTGTCCCAAAGCTGCACAAAGTGGTCGGGGAAGAAGTTGCCAGCATTGGGTCCTTGAAGAGCTTGGTCCGATTCACCCGTACACTCACCGTCGCTCTCACCGGGGGGCTTGACCCAGATGTAGCGACTCACGTAGCTGGAGCCAGTATTTGTGGTGGGGAGCTCACCGATGCCGGCCCAATTAGAATTGCACCACTCTTTGCTCGTTGGCTCGACAAAATTCCTGGTGGTGTCCACGATGCACTTGTAGTCCTTGCCAGTTGCCTTCACGAACTGCTCGCACATCGCAGCCATCTCCGCATTCGACCGATAGTTCGACGTGTTGAGCGAAATTCCCTTGCACCTGCAATTCGGATCGACAGAATTGACGACTTTCGCGACGGCTGCAGCCTGTTCATCGGATGACAGTGTCCAATAACCAATGTCCATGTAAATCTCTGCGTTGGCGTTCTGGGATAGGATATCCATGGCAACACCGAGGTTTCCGGCGTAGCCTTTGACATGGCCACAGCTATCGTCATCGGCCAAAAGGCCAATCGCGTCAGGTTCCAGGATATACACCACCTGCCGATCGCCAACAGCGTCAACTAGTTGCTGCAAGAAAGCACGGTAGGCACTTGTGTCAGAGTTGGACCCGAAACTCGAGAATCCGTGGGCACAGTCCTTTTGCGGCAACCCGTACACAACAATTGTTGGAGGGCTGGAAGCGTCAGTGTTGCATCTTGGGAGCGCGATGGACTTTGCCAGAGCAGCAGGGTCGGACACGCGATCGGTATACCATTGAGCAACTTGTTGCTTGGCCACGAGTTCGATCTGCTCTTTGAGATTCGGATACGCAACGATTGCGCTTGAATACGAGCCGACCAGACCAGACTGGCACGAATTGGAGGTGGATCCCGCACTTGGCGTCGAGACTGAAGGTGCTGCAAGCAGCAGAACGAGATAGCTGGTTGCCGGTCTCATCGTGGTGCCTATCGATTGGCTTGGGCTGCTGCGCGGTTGCGAGACGCGAAGTTGAGTTGAATGCTTGAACGGTTCTGCGAATGAGCTGGTAGATTGAAATCTGAGAGAACTGGAACGACCTGACAGTCACACTTTCGTCGGCAGATGCAAATTGCACGAAGTCGGTGTACCTCTCCCCCACCCTCTTTGCCACCTGCCATCCTCAACTGCTTTTCCTTCGTCCTGTGATAGATTAATGCTCGACAGTACTGAATAACTTCCTCGTGCAGCCTCTGCCTACCCATTCCACGACGTTTTAGATATCCATCCACACACCCTTGGCGCAAAACTAATATACAACAGATGTTGTGTTCCTTTTCGGATGTTGCGCTTCAAAACACGTGGAGAGGATTTCAAATTATAAGATGTCTCCTTGGTGGATCTGGGCGGACAAAGGCAAAAAAAAACAAGAAAAGGTGAATAAGATCAGTTGGTCAAGGCCACATAAAGATTAGATAGACATCACCTTCTTCTTGCTGGACCGAGCAATGTTTGGAAAACACTTAAACGACATCCTCGCTTGATGAGCGCAGCTGTCTCGATGTTCAACGAGGAGGCTGAGTTCGGTTTGTTGACACCACAACAATATCCTCATCGTCGGCAGCTTCACCCCGCTCACCACACTCTGCATCCAGTAAATCAATCTCCTCGTCTTCATCGTCGTAGCTCAGTTGCTTGCCTCCCGCCGCTGGGGAGTTTTCTGCATCTTCGTCAATGCGCGAGTACTGCACGTTACTTCTCCTCTTTTGCACCCCTGTAGCTGCTTTTGCTTTCGCAGGCTTCTTTTGTTTCGCCGGCGACGACGGCGGAAGAAAATGGCGACAACCAAGAGCAACACAAACACTGCAAGTGAAGCCATTGCGACTGGGCCTGACCATGACACTGATGATGGCAGGATTGATGAAATGGAGGACCGTGGATTGCCATCAGTCTGGGTCATCTCACTGCTGCTGCTGCTGCTGCTGCTGGAAGTTGCAGTGGCACTCGCGTTCGTAGGAGCATTTGGGACTGGATTAGTTGCCGGATGCTTGGTCAAGTTGGGTTGCGAACTGACATTGTCTGCCAACGTAGTTGTCGTTGGGCCAACAACGTTCCGAGTCCGAACGGATTCCAGGAAAGACACATCCTCAATCTCAGAGCATATTTCCGAGAGGTTGTATGCCTTTGTGGTATCGTCAACTGCACTTGCTGGGGCACCAAACCGCTCGCAAGTACCACAGCGGGGAAGTGGTAATGCCTTCCATGTTTGGAAGTTCGGATGGTTTGTTTTCTCTGCAGTTGTGTGAAAGTGAACGGCTAAGTCCAGAAACAAACATGATAACAACGGACGTTAGCTCAATATTACGAGGTGATTTCAAGGAATCCCTCCACAACGTACCGACACGGAAAAGATGACAGCTCAAAGAGTCTCTGATAACTAAATAGAGCTCCTGAATCTCCTTCATGGACTGATGGAAGTCATTTCCATAGTGAGGAATGAGTACAGTATAGACCTCTTCGGTTGTATCCAAACCAGATCCCTCCGGTTGAGCCTTCAGCTCCAGCGGTATTGAATCACTGGCACTTTTTCCGGTCACGAACATGGATCCAAGCAGCTCCGCCGTGGCTGCACGTAAGCCTTTGTTTGAAACTGCAACATCCACCGACACAAGCGAAGAAGTCGATCCATCATCATCAATAGCACCTAGTTGCACACCCTTCACGACCAGCGAATACTCAGGGCCCGCCATGCGTGCTATGTGCAAGTTTGAGTAGTGGAGCTCCGCTGACAGTTGAGGGACATAAGCACGGGGTGGCCAAAACCCAGGTGTAGCTTTCACCTCGAACGAGGGGCCGACTTCGGGCGACATTGCGAAAATTCCGTGCGCTTGCCACATCCAATCGCTCGTCTCGCCGTTCACGGTGTACAGGTTGCTCTCCTTCCAGGACTGGCCGTAGTTGAATCCGTTGTAGTGTGACATCTCGCGCGCCAACGCCACGAACATCGAGTTGTTGGGCTCGGTAGGCTCTCCCTCATCCTTGCAGGCGAATGGCAGGTTGAAATACCTGCCGTACGAGTGATAGTTGAGAGCTACACTGAAGTCAGACGTATTACGCTCCACAATCTCACGAACGGCTCGAGTCTCTGGTTCGGAGAAAGCGCTAGGTCCATTGTAGTCATCACCACATGGATCGTTGCTGCTTCCCTTACTGTCACGAGCAAAGCAGACATCATAGTTGCGATTCAAGTCCACTCCTGCATCGCGAGGACTCTTGTCACAAGTCGGTGCTGCACTTTTACGCTGCCCCATATTGTCATGTTCCCACACTCGCAGCATTTCGTTGTGTGCGTAGCCGTCTGGATTCACAACCAGCATAAACCAAAGCTGGCGAGAAGATAACAGTTCAAGTGCTGCTAGGTCTCCGTTGCGATAGTCGTTTGTCAATATATCAATTGTGTAAACGAGGTTCTGCAAGCCACAAACCGCGGTATTAGCAAGCTGTTTCCTTCGGCATCGACTGCGTGATGCATATCGCGTAACGTACCATCATGGAAATGGGCTAGACAATGTTACAGGGAGGAAATATTAATACGTTAGCTTACTGATGGAGGGCTGCAGCAAACAAACAGTTGAAAATTACCTCGCGTGCATGGTGTAGGCCTGTGAAGAGCGCTTGCGGAACGTATCGGTCTTCGGGAGCATAGCAAGCTCCCAGGCAAAGTGCCCGCAAGGGACGGTTTTCCACTGATCGTCCAAAGTCCTCCACTTTTGTGATCAGGGGAAATGCCGACGCAATTTCATCAATATACGCCTGCACTTCATCAACTGTCAGTGACCCTTGAATGGAGCCGAGCCGTGGAGTGAAAGCTTCAAAGCAAAGCACCGAAGTCACAATTAGCACCCACAAAACGACACAGTGCCGCAAAATATCAAACTCTAGACGTACATTCTTGAGCACGGCAGTTAGTTAAGCTCGAATACCGCGGAGCACACAGCGGATCCGCCGAATTACCCGCGTCCAACACGATCCTTTCAACGGCGAGCTTAGCATATCCCTTACTGGCATCCAAGCTTTTCAAGCTCAACTCCACAACAGCTTCACTACCAGCCGTACTCTCCTCTTCACCAGCACTTTGAATAAACTCCTCCAGCAGAAGCACCTCGTCCACATACCAGCGCAGCCACTCGTCGTCCCACACAAACTCCACGTCGTGGAAAGCGTCGGCCACATCCTGTCACATCAACACCAAAGCTCGTTGTCAGCTCCTGCGGCTCCTTTCGTCCTCTCACAACTCCCTCACCGACACACACGGCAGCTCAACAACCAGGGACGTGTTCTGCGAGGAGCCCACAAACACTTCGTTGGTCGCTGCGTCTGCAGGAGATGAGCCAAAGACCATCGTTAGTCCACTTGTGCCTGGCAGCTGCAGCTTGAAACTCGCGTGTCCATCCTGGAAACAAAATGTTACGCAACAATAGTCAATTGGACTGCAATATGGACAGTGGGAGGACACAAGTGTCCACCTGCGGCAACTGCGTCCTGAATAAGAATCGATGCAGTGTGTGGTTCCCCTTAAGTGCGACTGAAAACCGCAGTTTTGTGTCCTCCGAAGTGTCCGCGTGCAGTGCGAGGACCCCATTCGCGACCGAGACGACAGAAGGGTCCACCTGCGTCCACTCCACCGACTGCCATTGTTGTTGCAAGGCGCTCAAGCTCTCGACGCTCGAGAAGTTGGTCGCCCATTCGCGCGTGAGCTCGCACTCGCGGGTGCGATGGATCTGCAGCGCCATGACGGAGACTTGCGGTGCTGCTGTACCGACTGTTTCGGGGTATGTTGTAATTTAAGGTGTAATTTCGAGATGGCCATATATAGCGTTTTATTGTGAGAATGTGGTCATTCCATGTAATTTTGGAAAGCTGCTTGGATACATTCAGCACCACACAGCAACTGAGCCAGGAGCTTCATACGCTATGTATGAAGCTCCTGGCTCAGTATAGACGATGTTGTCGTCTTGCACGAAAAAGTATCGTGCGTGCAACGTGAAAGATCAGCTGCAAAAAGCTCGATTCGCCTGGATACAGCTTCAAGCCCACGCAAGGAAGTCGCAGCGAGCATTCGGCCGTGGATACTCCTGCCTTTAACGCGGTATCCTGATGTGCACATGGCTACAGACCAGTCTCACTTGGTGGAGTAATCTTCAAGGCACTTGCTGCTTGCCTAGCCGTCGTCATCAAAAACCAGGCACTTGTGTGCATTTCCTTGGGCCATTCAATCACCTCTCGCCACGACACCGCTCCTCGAAGACCATCGATGGATCGGGTGCAGCTCAGCCGCTGATTTGAAACGAAAGTGTCGTTACGAGGCGCGAACGCCTCACGATCCGATATATACCCCACTCTTTGAATAATGCAATACAAATCTGTCTGCATCATTCGCACCATACAAGACAAGTTGCAAGACAGCATGGATCCCGTGCCTTGCAGCCTAAATACGGGGCTATCGCCGCAGCTGGAGTGCTGACTATTTAGCATAGGGTTAGGCCTCGCGCACTCATTGGCCATCGCAGCGTAAAAACCCATTCGCCAGCCAATCCTGAGCCATCTTTCGCCGCCAAGTTCCCAAAAGCCCAGAAAGCAATTCGCCTCAGGCCTCGCACGCCGCTTTAGAAACGTTTCTGAGGTGGCATTTCTAAATGGCCACGCGTGCGGACCCGGGCAACGCGCCGCCGCTCTCGGCCGCGGAGCAGCTCGATCTGGAGGTGGACGCGGCGCTGGAGAAGGCGCAGCAAGATCAGCAGCTGCGCTCCCGTGTACAGGCCGTTTCCATGCGCAGACGGCCGTCCGACGACGCCGACGCCGACAGTTTGCGCTCCAGCCTCGTGTCCCACCACTCGTTCGCGTCCGCGCAGTCGGCGCCCGGCTCCGAGTGGCTGCTGCGCAGTCGCAAGACGACGAGCGCCGGACGCAGCGTCCGATTGGCCAAGCAGCCGAGTTTCCGCGAGCAGTTCGACGAGGATCGCTGCAGTTTGCCGACGCTGGAGAGCTACCACGCAGAAGAAACCAGCAAGGCAGGCGTCACGCCCGTTGCAGCTGCAGAGGGCAAAGCGCGACGCCATTTGTGGGGCAAGAAGGACAAGGACAAGAAGAGCAAGACGCAGGAGAAGGCAGGGGGACGCACGTTGAGTAAAGAGGCCTTTGACGTGTACTACGCGCCGCAGTCGCCCGTGCCGTCCAGTGTGCCGTCGGCCACGAGGACGAGGACCAAGAGCGGCGTGTCCCACGTGTCGGAGAGGAAAGGAGCCGTGCTGACAGAGGTGGGGGAGCCCAATTTTGCCTTGCCCGTGTTTCAGAAGGAGCAGCAGAGATCGCACCGTAAAGGACTCGGGTTCGGACATCACGAGGAGTATGAAGATGACGAGGATCTGGAGAACGGCGAGTGCGAGAAGACTCCACTGGACGCCATGCATTTCTTTATCAACGGAGCCCCCCATGTGTCTATTGAGGAGGCGCAGAAGTACACGTTCGCGGTCGTGCTCAAGCACACGGAGCAGATTTTCCATTTACTGAAGCGGAGATTTCCGTCCCGCTCGGCGGCGTCCATTCGACGAGATCTGCCGCAGCAGGTGAGCGCCTTGCAGCAGAAATGTGTGCGGCGATTGATTCAGGCCGGACTGGGCGTTATTCTGCTGGATAATGCACTCTACGATAGTTATCTGGAAGACCAGCGCGGTGTGCGGAGGAAACAAGACCCCAAGAGCCGGGAGGAGGACGTGGGCAGAAACCTGTGCATTCTGATTGACCCAAAGAAAAACCCGGACTTGCTGCTGCACGAATTCAAGCGTGAGTTGGATGAGCTGTCGATTAAACGCGGCGACTCTCTTGGTCGACTAGCGGAGGAGTCACTCGACTCGCTGAAGGAGATGTGTTTCTCCCCAGCACTGGAGCTGCAGCTGACGCACAATATCATCCAGAACGCTTTCAAAGACTACGACAAGGAGGAGTGGGTCATTGATGTGAACAAGGAGCTCACTGTGAACGATATCATCGTGGAATGTTTCCCGCTGCATGATCGCGCGTTTAACAGGCAATTTTTCGATGAGTACCGGAAACGTACATTTGACCTGAATCTGCGCAAGGCCGCCGCCGGTAATAGTGATCGATGGGCCGTTGAGGAGCTCCGATTGCATTTTGGTGAGCGGGTGGCTTTCCTTTTCGCGTTCATGCACATCTACACGAAGCATTTGGTGCCGTTGACCATGTCTTGTCTGGTCTACTATTTGTGTTTCCGCTTCACGACTGCGCCGCTATGGAAACAGTACATGGAAGGACTGGCAATCCTCGGCGTTTTCGTCGTGTGCTTTTGGGGACCATCCTTCCTTGTGTGTTGGGCTCGTGAGACTCGATTGCTTGTGGAAAAGTGGAATTTGACGAAGTACAAAAACACTGTGTACGAACGCAATGATGACAATCCTGGTTTCAAGTACATGTGGGTAAAGAATCAACTTACGCACGAAATGGAGAAGGTCCCGAAGCAGCGGAAGAATCACTGGATCCAGCTCACCATGCTCTTATTCGTGCTCGTGTGTGCGTTGATTCAGTGCGTATGCCTCGTGCCGTTTATCCAGTGGTATGTATACGCCAAGAATGCTCCTACATGCGATGCGTGTAATGGTGACAGCGACGACGAGTCGTATGTGTGTATTTGGTTTATTACATGCTTCAACTCGACTAATTCTGCGCTAGGCACGGATCGATGGGTGTACATCCTTATTCAGGGCATTATCCTGGGTTTGCTCATTGACATCATCTTCTTCGAGCTGTTTAACTGGATGTCGGAGAAGTTTGTCCAGTGGGAAAACTACGCGAAGAAGTCCGACCACGAGAACCGCCTTATCCACCGTCGCTTTGTCTTCGTGTGGAGTAATTGGTTCTTTTGGTTCCTCTTCATCTCGTTCGTCTACCTACCGTTTGGTGATACGATTCTGAAACTCTTTCACAAGATTGGTCTTGGTGCCCTAGCACCGTACGATTGGAACCCGAATCTCCTCACGCTTGACACTTTGTTCGTCACCCCTCTCGTGGTAACGCAGTTCCTGAATATGTTGCTGGAGACGATCGCCCCGTACTTACTCCGCAAACTTCGAGGCCGCCCCTCTATTGGTTGTCGACAAGCTTCTCCGTTCACATGGCTCGTGCGCCACTTGTCCCGGTGCTTCCGCTTTGCGAATCACCACAGAGAATCATTGCAACACTCGGCGGCAAATTTCAGCACACAGGAGACTGCCAGTACTATAAGTGGCCAAAGCCATCCTGGAGTCAAGGAAGACACCGGGTCAGCTACTAATTTGACGGCAACTCGGCTTGCTCACTTGGTGCAGAAGGAGACGGGATTTGTAGTCAACGTGCTCCCCATGTCGGATGACTCGAACAAATATTCGGCGTACGAGATTTTAGCCGAGGTCAAGTTGCCAATATTCGACCCGGTGCTCGATTATCTGGACGCCTGTATCCAGTTTTCCTATGTGCTGATGTTTACAGTTGTTTGGCCGCTTTTACCATTCCCTGCTTTCTTCAACAACATCCTGGAAGTGCGTGGTGACGCATTCCGGTTGCTGTTCGCAAACCGTCGGCCGATGCCGCGGCGTGATACGTCAATCGGCGAGTGGGCAACGGTGCTTGCTTATGCCAACATCGTTGGTGTGACGGTCGTGTCGGCTTTTGTTGTCGTATACCACTATGGTTACTTTCGAACCGACTGCAACTTCACGTTTAGCAACGCGTACATGGTGCCGTTCGGGACGATTGAGCCGGACGAGACAGCTGATCCAAGCTCGTGTGTGAACGACAGTGACTCGCCACGATGGCGCATGTTCCAGATCGTACTGTTTGTTGTGCTGGAGCACGTTAGTTTCTGCGTGCGTTACTTAGTAATGCAGGTCGAGAAGACGCCCGCTTCCATTCGCAGTTCGGGCTACATGCGACTGAAACAGATTCAGCACCTGACGGCCACCTCGGCTGCTCCCCCCTCGCAGCTCGAGTATGTGCAGCGTCTACGTGTGCTATTTGAGAAGCATGATGTCGACGGTGACGGTCACCTGGCGGAGCCCGAGTTGATCCAGCTTCTGGCAGCCTGGTTGTGCAAGCACCCGTCTGAGCTACTTCCATACTCCGGACTGATCTTCCGGTACATGGATAAAAACAAGCTGGGCAAGGTGCCATTCTCCACTTGCTGCCTCATGATGCAGCACGTCAACCACGACCGTTTCTTCTCCTGTTTATTGGGTCTGTATGACCCGTTGAATGGAGCCTACAACGACGAGATTCGCCGTACTTGCGACCCGATCGAGCTGCACCGCGTGCTGAGCGAGGTTTCCTCCGAAGTGCAGCAGCGCCGCAGCAACATGAGCCGAGTATCCGAAGCCACGGACGCCTCGCGTCCGCGAGACTCGACTTTCTTCTACGTGGATAACTGAGCCAGCCAGCGTAGGAAGACCAAGCAGTTTTGTTGTTAAATTTGAATCGTTCTTGTCATTTGCTGTTCAATCGGCGTGTACTCCCCTAGATGCGTTGGCCAACGCCAACATCTACAGCGAGCTTGGCTTTGCTGTGCCAGTGCGTAGATCGACGGAAATGTCTGCATGTATTATTCAACTTGTTTCGAGGCATAACTCGTTAATTCAGTAAGCTTCTCAATCTACGGCACCCGAGTGCTGGTGGTGTTCGTCCGTCATGACAAACGCCAAACAAAGTGTAGCAAGCAGCCACGCGTATTTTAGTTTTCAT
Source organism: Phytophthora sansomeana (assembly GCA_032158285.1). Classification (NCBI taxonomy): domain Eukaryota; phylum Oomycota; class Peronosporomycetes; order Peronosporales; family Peronosporaceae; genus Phytophthora; species Phytophthora sansomeana. The sequence continues at coordinate 365,063 of JAPDHH010000271.1, read as the reverse complement.
GGGATGCTGCTCGAACATGTAAACAGGGGGTTGCTGATGCGTTGGCCAAAATGTTGGGCCAAATGAAGCATGCGGCAAGAAAGCGTTTCGCGTCTAACGTGGCGTTTGCTGCCCCTGCAACGCTAACATCTCGACAATCATCGCTGCTGATTCAGGATTGCGAAGGCGTGTGTTGGTACCAACAGAAGCCCACGAATGTTTTTTTTTCAAAAGAAAAGATGACTACTGTAGAAACTCGAACGCTAACTTGGTCTGTGTACTTACCGAGGCCTTTAACACCTTGTGGCCGGTGTAGTCCAGCACTGTTCCGTTTGAAATCCAATCACCCCGATTTGATCGCGCCGTTCGTGGGATGCTACGCGCATGCGAGTGCCCAAATACCCGCGCGTACACATTTAAATGGGAGCGGCATCATTCTGGTTCTGGTAGTTCGTTTCATAACTGCGCGTGCGTGCGGCAAGCTCCATGCTTTGGAAAAGCTTCAATGGGGTCTCATAAGAACCATCCCACACAAGGGCCCTAAATTTACTGACCGGCAGCCATCCCAGGCCACGATGACCGCTGCTTGGCGACGCAACGGCTTGCGTAAAGCTATTTATTCTGATGTCTGCCCTGTAGAAATACGTAGCTAATGCTGGAGTTGTTTCTCTTGTGAGGGTGATCCGTTGGGACGCTGTCGACGCCGAGTCCCCGGATGTTCATTTCGAGTTTTCCAAGCTGACGACCGCTTTAATCTGGAGCTAGCAGCTTTGCTACCCACGTACACCCGCCAAACATGCAGATCAGTGATGCAACCATGCCCCTCTCGCCAGTACCAGGAGTCCAGGCAATCGCCCAGTCCACACGCTGTCGCTACAAAACAGGCCGTTGTCCGAACGCCCGGGCAGTAAAAGCGAACGGAACACTCCTCCTGCTCTGCGAATACCACCGCAACCAGCAGAACCGGACCAAGAAGCGCAGTGACATGAAGTGCCGCCACGACCGCGCCAAGAAGCGCCAGGCCCAGCGGGAAAAGCTGCAAAAGAAGCAGCACCTCGCGATCCCGCTCGACCACGACCGAACGCCCTTGTGCTGGTCTCCCACCACGTCACCGCTCGCTTCTATTACCGTCCCGCACCTTGACGAGTACTCAACGTCGCCGATCTTTTCGGTCGACAGCCCCTTAAGTGGGGACGACCCAGACAAGATGCACGAGTCCACGAGTCCGACTGGCGTCGATATCGACGTGTCTAGCGTGAACTGGGCGCCGCAGTGTCTGTCCCCCATCACAACCAACAAGCCCAGCTTCCTGGAGACCAGCTTCGCCCCCGAAGAGCTTTGGCTGCTCGAGTACTTTATCCTGTGAGGCCGAGGGCCAATGCAAAGTGCAACGCGCCGAATTCCATGTACTGCGCCCCAATAAACGTTCGTATTCTACTCTAGCACCGCTGTCGCTGTAGTCTCTGCCAAGGTAAGCTGATAACGCAAGAGGGGGGTGTCGATACTCGTTAAGTGAGCCACGTTGAAGTTGTCCTATAAATAGATCTGCGCGCTGATTGGTTCATTTTCCGCGTCATTGTAACGGTCTCTACCACACCAACTACACTTGCTTTTTGTATGTCCCCACTTCATTCCCCAATTTGCAGCGCACCCCGCAAGTCTCCCGCGCCGTCTCCGCCCATGGCGCCCAATTCCGGCAAGCAAACGGAGCTACAAAATGCAGGAGAGAAGACAAACCTTCTACCTCTGAAGCAAGCGGAGACTGCGCGTCCGCAGTACCGCTCCATCATCGTGAGCGTCTGCTCTTTCATCCTCGTGACCGAGTTCTGCGAGCGTTTGGCGTACTACGGACTCTCCGGCTCGCTGCCAATCTTCTTCCACCGCAATTTGGGGCTCAGCACGGTACTGGCCACGGAGCTCAACTCGACGTTCACGTCGCTGTCCTATCTCACGCCGCTGCTTGGCGCGTACGTGGCGGACCGCCACCTGGGCCGCTTCTCCACCATCGTCGTCTTCTGCTCGCTGTACATCGCGGGGCTGGCGCTCTGCGTGTTTGCAGCGTTGCCGGCAGTGTCGTCGCTGCCGCTCTTCATGTTGGGGCTCTTTGGCGGCGTGGGCTTCGGTGCAGGAGGCATCAAGCCCAACGTCGTGGTGCTGGGCGCCGATCAGTTCGACGTCGACATTCCGTCCCAACGCGCAGAGAAGGACAGCTTCTTCAACTGGTTCTACTGGGCCATCAATGTGGGCGCGACCTTCAGCTACGGAGTGCTCACCAACTTGGCGGTGAACGGCCTCCCGCCCTACATCTCGGCGGACTACGGCTTCTTCGCGTCCTTCGCCATCCCGTCCGCGGCCTTTGTGCTGGCGGCGATCGTGTTTTACGCCGGCAAGTCCCGCTACCGTCGTGTGCCGCCCAAGGGCAGCGCACTCAGCAAGTTCTTCTCGGTGCTGATTCAGGCCGGTGCGCGTTCGCGTCGTGGCAAACTGGTGCTCAGTGGCGGGTTGGCATTCGCGCCAGGGATCGTGCTCACGACGGCGTCGTACTTCATTGAGGATGACTTTACGCACATGACGGTGGCGCTGATCGGGGCGGGTGCTGTAGCCTATGGCACGTTCGTGCTCATCTTTTCGGGAGCTGCTACGGACTGGTTGAGACTGGCGACGCGCACGAACGGCGGGTCGTTTTCGTCGCAGGAGGTGCAAGATGCAGCGCAGGTGGTGCGTCTCGCGCCGTACCTGGGCATTATCATCATTTTCTGGGCTGTGTACGGCCAGATGAACTCGAACTTTGTCGTACAGGGCTGCCAGATGGATCTGCGGGTGCAGGGCAGTGAAGGAGCTTCCGGAAAGCCGGTGTTGCTGTCGTCTGCGATGCTTAACGTCGTGGACTCGGGCGTGATTCTCGTCTTCATCCCCGTGTTTGACCGACTGCTCTACCCGTTGCTGACCAAGATGGGCGTCTACCCGACACTACTGCGCAAGATTGGTGCCGGTCTGGTGTTTGCAATGCTTGCCATGATTGCGGCCGGATGGACGGAGCAGATTCGTAAGAGCAGCTCAATGATTGAGGGCGTGTCTTCCAACTGCAGCGCCGCAGGAGAAGTGCTACCGATGTCGACAATCAGCGTGTGGTGGCAAACACCGCAGTACGTTCTCGTTGGCATTAGTGAAATCCTGACGAGTATTTCAGCGTACGATCTCTTCTACTCGGAGGTGCCCGAGTCGATGCGCAGTGTGTGTCAAGCGCTCAACCTCCTTACGACGACGCTGGGCTTCATTGTGGCAGGAGCGCTGAACAGCATCTTCTCGTTCTGGATCACGAGTGACCTGAACGATGGTCACCTCGAGTACATCTACTACATGCTGGCGCTTCTGGTTTTCGTGCTGTTGGTGGCCTTCGTATTTGTATCGCAGGCATTCGAGTACCACGTGCCTCCACCAGGTCTCGATAGTGTTTCTGGTTTCTCTCCTGCGCTTTCACGTGCTGCCAGAGAGCTACGCAAGAAACTGCAGTTCCAGCGCCATGGTAGGAAGTGAGTTTCGTGTCCGTCGCGCATTTCGCTTAGAAACCTCTTGACCTGGATGGGGCGCTAGCCGATATACTTCCCATTCGGCAACAAGTAGTATCAATAAAGAGTGATTAATTGGTATCCGCCTATGCAGTTTACCTTTGAGCAGCAATGACAATTCAGACTTGGTACGGCCTTGCATTTGTCATTTCTCTATAATGGATGAACCATTAGCCCTTCTGGAGGTAGGAGAAGAGCCCGCGCATCATGACCTTAGCTTCACCAAGTGCTTCGCCAGCGATGTCGCGTGCTGTACTGGTGACGGCCTTTGCGTTATCAAGCGTTGACATCGCCAATGTCTGTGCGTGTTGCACTGTACCCTTCACACGCTTGAGCTTAGACGAAACTCCGAGCAGTCGACGAACATTCGCCAGGAACGACACCGAGCCACTGGCATCTGGGAGAAGTTGCAGCGACAAAGTACCATCACCGTGGCCCGAAGCTAGTAGAATCACCGCTTCCTTAGGTCCAAAGCACGTCGCGGAAATTGCCGCTCCTACCGTTGTAGAAGAGACATACTCTTGCACCGTCACAAAGCTGTACAAGCAACAAGAACATCGTTAGATCTCTAGACTGCAAATGAACCAATAACGATACCACTTACTCTTCAATACGACAGATGCGAATAACCTCCGGCTTGAGCGTTAGGAAAATCAAATCGCCTTCTGAAGAAACCTGTACATCCGATACTTCCTCGGACAAAAGGTGGTGCGACTGGATCAGTACACCAGATAAATTGAAAATCTGGCAGACGCTCGAGACCACGGACCGCATTTCCTCCCCATTTTCGCTTGAATCGTCGGCAACACTCCGAGTTATGGATGTGATAGCAACGACGTACCCCTTCACTGACAGACGTACACGAGTGAGCTCGCCTCCATCTTCGGCAGGTTCAAACATAAACGCCACTTGTCCTTCGTCATAAAGGAAATGGGCCATGCCAACAGAATGTGAACACGAAGCCACAACTCCTAGATATGTGCTTACGCTACAGTCCACAATCGGAGCTGCGTGGCCTCTCAAAATCATGATAGGACGCGGTGAAACGCGTGGCAAGCGGAAGAGCATGTCCGGTTTGAGACGCGAAAGACGCCAGAGCGCAAGTGTTCCATCCTGGGACCCAGACACCAATATCTCCTCATCTTCTTGAGAGGCAGAGACAACAACTTGGCTGTGACTGTGATAACTCCAGCGGTCAAGGCTCAGACACGTTACGGCAGCACTATGTCCCACCACACTTGCCTTGCCAATGACGTGCCCATTATCCAAGTCAAGCAAACGGAAGTGCAATGCACCGTTACGGGCCCCTCCTGAAACAAGCACACGTCCGTTCCGAGAAATAACAACGGGGAACCCACGAGATTGCTTGTGCTGGTTGACACTTTCCTCATCGTGATGAACATGGTCAAAAACAGGAATTCGAGGAACGTAGTCGAATGGGGAATCATCGCGAACAACCTCCAGTAGCCACGGGCAATCGCTCACTGCATCGGCTCCGCCCTCTTCCTCACCGCTGGGCACGAGTTCACTCATCAAAGCGTCCACATCACTGTCTCGCTGGAAATCATTAACTGACGAGAAACTAGCTCTAGAAGCTTCCGTCACCTCGACCGATTCTCCCACTGAGAACGTCTTCAGAGGCATCCCTTGAACTTTTGGAGATGCGGCCGCAGACCCTGCATGCGGAGAAGAAGGTAGCGGTGGGGCGGGCTTGGGCATTAGCTTCCAGTAGTAAATCTCGATCACCCCAAGCTCGTTCACACTGACGACACGATCGGGGAGGATCTTCAGTAATCGAATACCGCTCCGCGCAATGGGCTTCACTGTAGCTACTGGGCTCCAGTTTCGACGCTTCTCCTGCGCAATGGGCGTAAAGTCTTGGAATGCCAGAGAAAGTGGCCGAGGGATATTGCTAGAAGGACCAGTAGAACCCCCTTCCTTTCCAGGGAACCCTCCACTCAGTGGCGGGCTCGCTCGGCCTGACACAGGATTGCTGTTGGGTACTGCACTGGGCATTGTCTTCCCTACGGCCCTGCGAGCAAATGCAGCATTGCGCTTGGGGTGAGGAGTGGCAAAAAGTTGCATGGGGCACTGTCCAAAGTGTGCAATCTGAAGCTCCATGGATTCTCTCAAGAACGGATCCTCCACCTTGTCTAAATCCACGACACCATAGTACGTCAGATAGTAGAATACGTTGTTCGCCTGTAGCGAAGCTCGCCCACGCTGCTTGTAGCCGAAGATGAGATCTATCCACAAGTGCAAATGGCGTGATACATGTTCACTCTCGAGGGCTGCACGGTGAATTCGCACAAACTCCTCGGGTGTACTCGCCCACTTGGGAAGCTGTACATCTCCCACGGACATTTGGTCATGACGCTTGCCCAGTGCGTATCCATTTCTATTGCGCAGAAAGGTACCATCGCTTGCGAAGAACTCCGGCGTGAGCTCTTTCACTTCGGACATCTGCGAGTTACACATACGCCATGTCTCCTGTATGGAAAAGAAGAGACGATCTGGGAGATCGAAGGTGCCACCTTGCATTTTCTGGTGCAAACTTGCAAAAGGCTCCAGTCGGAAGAGAAAAAATAACACAACTCCTGCACATGTCGAGTAATGCGAGCCATATAGGAACTTTGGGATAACAGGGTCATCGAATGAGTGATAACGCTCCCAATACTCTTCCAGCCGTGCTGCGTTAAGTGCACCGACAGGTTTAGACAGATCACGGAAGTTGTGCGGATCACTCAAGTCCAACTTGGAGTCTTCGTAGTTTGAAAGAATCCAAGGGAACACTGGATACTGGGTCAGATCGTTGAAGCTACGTCCTGCGAACGTATTGAGCGCCATGAGATAGTCAAAATTGCTGATCTGACGGTTCTGCCACGCCTTGGTAGTAGCTGCTAAGTGAGGGATAACTCGTCCAGGCCAATGCTTAGGAGTACTTCGGGGGAGGAACGAATATAACACTCTCACAAACTCATTACGACGTTGCTTCGTTGTCAGCGGGAAGTCTAGGAAGTGCGTGCTGCCATTCCGTAAGAAAATTTCAATTGCCGAGTCACGTAACCGATAACGTCGAAGGTAAACGCCCACAAGATGCGTATACTTCCACCGCCAGCATCGATGCAATCCCGGAGCTGTTTCATCAACACTTGTACCCGACGGTGCAGGAAGAGTACTTTCGTCGAAATCAGTTGTTCCAGGAGCGATGTATCCTCCTGGAGTTCGTGCGCTTTCAGGTAGTTCTTGTTGCGGCTCGAAGACGACGTGCTTGCCGCAGAGAGACAACCGACCAAGTACAACCCCTTCGGGTACCACTCGCCTGCATGTTACGCAAGCATACACTTGGTCATCCGGAGCTACAGCGATACCAGCACCCGGGTCTAGCCCCTTTTCACCCTGCCCCCAAAGAGCAGCCCCCTTTGATCCATTGGTCGTCGTAGATGCATCGGGCTTATCATCGTCTACACCTACGTTGTCTGTAGCACGATCACTCTTATATTCGTCCAGATGCTCTTCATCACCCAGGACGCGAGTTTCTGCTTCATCACTGCCCTTCTCACCGTTGCCTGTACTTGGTACGTAGGTATCCGCCAACTCAGACGTAGGTAATGCTTCATCAGACGTAATATCTCGGATCTCACCACCACGCTGCTGTGCCACAACCCGACCAACCCGCTCGAGCAGGTTTTCACCAGATCCCGTATTGGACGAACTAGCCAGGCTACCTTCTGTATCACCCTCAAAGCTGTGAAGCATTTCTAAGGGCAGCGCCAGTGCTGACGACTGCCTGTGGTGTCTTTTTAAGAGTTTCTCCTTCTCATCCGTTTGATCTCCAGAGGGCTCATCAACTTCTAGCGCCAATAACTTTTTAGAGCTAAGCTGCAAATCCACGTCGACTGTCCGTCGCATCCGTGAGGGAAAAGGAGTCTCATATAGTCCAAGCCTCCACATAAGCGTCTTGTGTAATGTTGCCAATGTTTCTGGTGCCGCACGCCTCAGTGAATCATATTGGTTTTGAGATCGGAATGTGAATTCTTGTTTCAGCCACAACTTCTGGGTCCACTCTAACTTCTGCGTGTGCTGCACCTTGAATGCAGTCATTGCACGCTGATTCTCGCGGTCAGTAACATCGCGCAAAGTCGCCAACATTCGGTTTTCTTCGACTTCGAGTGCTGCCCAGAGTACTCGCTCGCTATCGTCAGCATAGTCCACGGTCGTATACTTTTTGTCATTTGGGACTACCACGTCAGCAACTTCCTCAATGGTAGCAGGGGATTCTTGCTCCGCCCTCAACTCTTTCGCTATCGGAAAATACGGCACCATGTCTTCCACTTCCTCTCGCTCATGCAGTTCCGTGTCGTTAATTGCTAAGGCAAGCGCATCCAATACTACCTCAACTGCTTGTTGCTCTGTCAGTTCACCAAGTTCATGCACGGATAAACCGGCAACACCCAGCTCTTCATCAAATGATCCAGACGTACAAATTCGGAGCGTTAGTCCCCGTAGTAGCACCAATAATTCCTCCTTCTTGTGCACGACTAACGCACGCCGAAGGTCAACAAGCGCGCGAAGGAATACGTCACGAGTTGGCACAGATTCATACACACGGAGAGCTGAACCGGCTGTCAACTCCTGCTGAAAACTCTGTACCAGTACCTCCACCATGCGCTCCATCATCGTCTTGGCCGACACGTAGGGAAGTGCATACTGCAATATTTGGAGACCAGGAAAAAGCCCAACGCGATGCATCTTGTGTGTACTGTCGACCAATCGGGCACAAATATCCAACACTGCGTTGAGCAGGAAAAGCTGGGCATCTGACCATAAAAACTTGTCCATAATTGCGCTTGACGTCGATTCTGCTGTTTCTGTCGGGGCTGGAAATGGCTTAAGTGGAGACGCGAGTAGTGTTTCATGAACCAGGAAAAGCAGGCGCTGCACATTCTCCGCAAGCGTCCTGGACAAAATTGTTCGGCTTCTCGCCATACGCTGTAGTACAATGCCAACCACTCGACAGCTCCAGTTCAGAGGCTCACGAAATAGCTCGGACTGGTTGACATGCGGAGCTACTTGTGCTAAGGGAGGAAGCGAGGACCCGGTTGGTGCGTTAGCATTCCCCGAAGGATTGTACTTCACCTGGATCCCCTTTAAGGCTAACAGCAAATGAGTGAATGAACGCCACCCATGCGTATTGGACATTGCCATGCACAGCAGTGAGACAATGGTGTCAAGCACCAAGTCTTCACCCGTCTTGCTAGCATCAAAACTGTACGCCCGACCACAGTTCTCATCGTTCGCATTATCATCACTAGCCCCGCCATTCGTAGCCGTGCTAGGTATCTCCACACCTACAGAGCATGTCAGAGATAACTCGAGCAGTGCATCCGCCCAACTTTTCTTCATAAGCAATAATTGCTGCTGCAGATCTTCATCCGTCTTAAGCTTCACGTTAATGTCCATGAGGACCTTTTCACGAAAATGAGGGGTACTTTTACCAAGCAAGATTGGCAAAAAGGGTAAGATGCCTTTGAGAGGCAGGCTCAAAATTCCACTGACACCTTCATCAAACATATCAGCAACTAGCGCCAAGTTGTTATTGTCGCCACTTTTCCCCGGAACCTCCGAACCGACATTGGACAGACTCCGCAAAGCTGTCAACCGAATAACCGCAGCTCTCTTTTCCCAAGCTAACTGTAAACGCTTGCCCACAAACTGGTTGGCCATCTTAATCCACTCAATTAAACCACCGATTCCCGTGCTCATTTCCCCAGTAGGCGTAAGGGAAGAGGATGTGACGGCAATTCCATCCTCAATTCCGTTTTCCTGGGCTACTGCTACCTTGTTTGACAATACCGGTGCAATGGGAAATAATAGTGAGTCTTTCTTGGATGGATCGTTCATAATTATACTGTGTTGAACGCCCAGTAACCATGCAGGATCGAAGTAGAACTCCATCATGAGCTCTAGAAATCCAACCGAAAAACTTCCATGCCCATTAAGTACCAGTCGCAAATGCTCTTCAAGACCGCACCATACCGTGCGACCTTCAATGGACTCGAGCCAATCCAGCAGATAAATGAATAATGGAACGCATGCCATGCGGACATGAATAGGGACGTGTGAGCCCTCTTTATCCTCCGGGCTGCTCTCAATGTCACTTCGCCGATCATGCATCAGATACAACAGGCAGTCCATTATGCTAGAGCTCACCAATGCGAAGCGCATGTCCAAAAAAGATACCGCAAGCCGGCGCAACAAAAGCAAAATGGACGTGCAAACTGCCGAGTCCTTGCTGGTCATCAAAAATCTAATCACTGCCCGAATGTCGCGCACGAGAGAGAACCGAACTTGGACAGAATGCAAGATACTTTTCTTCGCAGCAGCAGCTTTTTCATCCGTGGCTTTATTATCTGGATTTCCGGACGAGGCCGCACCCGGCGTCGACTGGTCGCTCCACACAATGCTCTCAAGATTGATGCTAAACACGCCGCCTTTGCGACCAGATGCCACCATAGAAGGAGCTGGTGAAGACGATGTCGGGGTAGATACGGACGTCGAAGAACCGGCCACAGCTGCAGTAGAGCCTCCACCTGCCCCTCCAGGAGTACTTGCTCGGGCGAACGTTGTTTCCATCACCTCTTGTTCTAGAACTTCGTGCACCTGAGTGCTCTGGTTTGTCAAACATACTTCGATCACTTCAACCAGGCTATGAATGCATTGCTGCTTCCAGTGGTGATCCTTGTCATCGGGTTCAGTCAACTGCTGTGAATTCTGGCTTGGCTCGCTCTCGCTTGGAGCTGGCGTGGCGCGTGATACAGAGTAGAAGTTTTTGAGAATTTCCAGAATCTTCGGGACTGCTTGCATGTTGTTAAAAGCACGCGGGTACTCGCAGGCAAGTCCATACATCTGGTGATTGTAAATAGACTGCGTCTTGTAATCTGCTGTCGTCCACAACCGATAATCCATTAAGATAGCGCGCACACCTGAAGCAAAAAGTGGATTCGTCGTCCATATTGACACGTGGAAAGGGTGGTTCTCGCTCAGTTCGAGGCCTTTTTTAGGCGACGGTATCATTCCAAACAAGCTTTTCACCATTTCTACACAAACAACCAAACTTCCGGGCGTCCATATTACGGGAAGACAATCTTTGTGTTGAACCATGACGTGAGAAAGCATGTGAAACACATAGTTCTGGAGTACTTCCTGCTGGTTCGCCACATTGCTAACCAGCATGCTCTTCAAAATCCACATTATATCAATCACAACGCTCTCCATTACCGCAGATAGAGGGCGTTCATCATTTTGAGAGGGCTCAGTGCTCTTAGCCGAGGCAGCACTTTTACCAGCTTGTTGTTTTTTTAATGTCCTTTCGTAGGCGGAGAGAATGTAGTCGAGCAGCACAGGCACTGACGAAACACCCACCGATCTGTACCACGCCGCCTGATACTCAGGAAAAATCAATTTTTGGGTACTTTTCCCAAGCCTTGCATTTCGTTGCTGAATCTCAGCAGATGCACCGACGGTACTTTCAAGCGTCAACCATTTTCCATTGGCGCTGGGAGTTGTGCCCTCGCTGAGCCATTCTACTCCAAGGTCAGCGTAATCTTCATTTACAGTGTTCTGCGCATTAAAAGCGAACACCACCTGCAGTTTACAAAATGCCGCGAACGCATCGTTCTCCGGGATGGATAGCGGTGAAGCTCCCAGTACCCGCTCGTGAGTGCCCGCAACCAGTCGGCTGGACTGAGCGGGCAACGCGGCAGACCACCGGTTAAACGAAGACACCATGGGCCCCAACACGTGCATCAACTCGATAGTCCCTCGCGGAAGCTCTTCCTGGTACATAGCCACACTGGCAATCTTGACTTTTGCATTGCGCCCGCCTCCGACCGTGCATTTTGACGCCGTGACGAGCCCCGAAGGATACACTAGCTCTTCTTTAAACTGAAGTTTGTTGTCGACATGGCAAGTCACTTTGCTCTTCTTAACGTAATGCAGCGAGTGTGAAATCACGAGCAAATGCCACTTGCCAGGCGCAAGATTAATTTCCTGCTGGATCCTCCGCCACTCCGGTGAAAAGGACGAGGACGCTGCAATCGACGCCGACTTCTTTGCGTCCGCTGCCGTTCCTGGAGCGCAGCAACTGACATTCAGCAGTACTCCATGCCCACCCCCGCTCGAATCTTCCGTGTACTCCAACGACGCCTCCACGCCCAACGTATTAGATCCATTTGTGAATCTGAAAAGATTAAACTTGGCGTACAGATCCTCCTGATCGACGCCTTCCACGGCCGAGCCCTCTTTCTTCGCCTGCGCTAAGCAAAATCCACATTGATCCACACTGCGACAGAGTATCCTCGAAACGCACTCCAATCCACGATAGGAAGGTGCATCCGACCATTGTCTCGGAAGGAGAAATAGGCCGAAGGGGGCACCACCCTCCCAGGTGGCAGAACGTACTGGGATTGACTGTCTTCCTCTTCTCCCCTGTCCTTCTCGTCAGGAGGAGCAGCAGCCGCTTGGCAAATGTCCTCGTGAGCTTCTGAACGTCTCGAATTAATTGCTCCCTTTCCGTGGAAGAGCAGTCTTTCTCGCCTATGAAGCAGGCCATCATCGTCTTCCGTACGAGCTCATGGGCAGCTTGAGAGGGCGATAACTTGGCCGTTTCTGCTGTCCTGGAGCTGCAACTTGGCTGGTCTTCAGCTGAGGGCTTCGTCTCTTCCGTGGAATCGTCCGAGTCGCTCTTAATGGCCTTCAAATCCTGATTTTCAAGCTCTTCCTGCTCCATTATCTTTAATGCAGTCGTAGATGCAGAGATTCACGTTTTTCTCGGTGAGTACGAGCGCTACAGAGCTGGCAGTGGCACGGAAGGATAGAGGAGACGACAGCGCACTAGGAGATGGTGCAGGTAGGCGTCTAGACCGCGCAGGAGCAGAGGTAAGCGGCGCGCACGGAGGCCGCGAGCCGAAGGTCGCTGGCGTGTCGTCCTGACAACGAAAAATAACGCCGCCCCCTCTTGATGTTTGTATGCCCAATACTAAAACCAAGTCAACCCATGCAAAAATGCACGTCCACAATGCATTTATCAGAATCTGAGAATCTGAGAATACACTTAAGGCCAGCATGCATGAATCTCCGCAAGCCGTTGCCAACGTCCCTATTACCAGTAGCATAGCAACTAGTATAATAGTAGCTTGACTTTTCCCTGCCACAACTCGGAGCAACCCACGCAACCTGATTCCTCACACGAAGAGAAGGCATATAACTTGATATACTACGCGTAAATAATTCATTGTTGCTACTGGTACACGACGCCACTCCAGACGCTACTTCTCTACCACGCGACGCGCTCGTCGATGCGTCCTGGCAGTCTGCGCAGCATCCTGGCGCGACGCCGCGTCCACATGGCCTTTGGTCATGGGGATCTTGCTGCCGCCCACGATGTTGCTCACGGCGTTGGGCGTGTTGAGTTCGGGTGGGATCTGCACGGGCGGCAGCACCACGCGCCGCAGTTTGGAGAAGCTGAAGCGAGAGTGTTGGTGACTGGGCGGAGAGGCCAGCAGGAGCTCCTTCAGCGTCTGCGCTTCCTCCGGCAGCAGCTCCGTCTGGTTGTTGCTGCCGCCGACGGTCGTGGGGTCGCTGGCGCGGCGGCTCTGCAGGATTTTCCTGGCGACGGCGCCCGGAGAACTCACGGGCGTGGGGTGGATTCCTTTGAAGGCAGCGGCGGGGCTGGCGACGTGCGAGGTGCCGGTCATCTTGGGGAATGAAGAGAAGCGTCTGTCTGACGGTTGGAAAGTGTATAGGCGCTGGAAGATTGCCACGCGACCAACTTCAAGGAGGAGCCTTTTCAGCAGCCAATCGCGGGATTTAGCCGGTGAAGCTGGCCAATCGCGGAGTTTAGCGGACTGATCCCGTGTGGACCACACGTGATTTCGACGGGGCGAAAATCTTGAAGCGTCGCCCGCTGTGTAGCCATGGCTGCAAGTGGTAAGGCATCGGAACGCCGGAGGCGCTTGCGCTGTTAAAGCGGCGAGTCTGATGGAGTGCAGCGCTGCGATGGTCATTTCCAGTGGCTATGAGGGCTGCATTTGCAGACAAATCTGGTCGGGGCCTGAGGGATGCCTATCATCTACGGACGATCATGCCATCTGGCACGACAGTAGAATGGCGATGGACTCAGCTGCACTTTAGGTGTTGTGCATGCAAGACTCGGCGAAAAGTATCTAGGGGCTTCACCGTGTCGCAGTACCTGCATAACAAACATGAAGCTGTATTCGCATGCTCATTTCAAAATGCACTATCGATGGTGGTATTTGGGTTGAGTAGAGGCGCAGATGTGATTGCGCAGCTGAAGCGTGGTGGTGTTTTACGCGGCATTCGACATGTTCCTACATGTGCACTGAATAACCACTTCGTGTTGCAGGCAACCGCTAGTACAAACTCGCCCCCTGGCGTTACTGAAAACTTTGGAACATCCTTTAGCAACCCTGCTACTCGGCTGCTGCAATCATCAAAGTGCTTCGACAAACTTGCAAGAACGGACTAGAGTTGCAGAAAGTGTCATATCGTAGAGGATTTAGGTTGCCATAGCAAAGAAATAAAGATATTTCTTTCTGGTAGTCCACGACCCTGTGCTTCGCCTTTTTCCTCGTTGGGCTCATCGAATTGTATGCACGCTAACAAAGAGACTTGTGGTGCAACGAGCAACCAAAACCAAGATTCGACTACTTTGAAAAATCAAAAATTAACTTCAGCAACCTATGCAGCGTTAAGACAACTTGGTAAGTCCAACTTGGCAATTATTCTGCCGTGCTTCTAGACGCCAATTCGCCCACGATTGTGCCATATTCCCAGAATATGCATGAGGCGCACTACCCACCCGCACCATAGTCAACACCATACGCGGTCGTACAGTTTCCGTGCTCGAAAATGACGGTGCGAGGTCGGTCGGAGCACTTGTCGTCGACACCTTTGTGATGTAGTACAGTGCACAGGGGTCGGTAAAAAAATAGTTATGTTAAAAATTAGGGGAAATCCTTTTTCGGGGCCGTAAATTTAAAATAATTCGTTTTCGGGGCCGTTTTTTTCGGGAGGCGTTTTTTGGCGTTTGATTACTAACCTCACCGTGTTTTGTAAATTACCATATTGTACCCTGTAGTCATCGCGTAGCCTGTAGCCATAGCATAGCCTGTAGCCATAGCACAGCCTGTAGCCCAAGCGTATCCTGTTACCAAAGCGTACTCTATCGCAATAAGTATAGTTCTAGTACAGGTTTTAAATATGCATACACATCTCATGATTAAAACTGGTTGTATGGCTGAGCGTGTACTTCATATTCTGAATCTCCCAAGTAACTCAAACACTCTCCCAAGAAGCCAACGGCGACGGTCATGGCGACAGGCAACCACGATGGGGTTAACGGTGCATTCTGCAGTGCAACAAACGATGAAGACGTCTAGGTTCAAGCACCACTTTGCTCGATGCCTGACAGAAGGAGAGGAGTTCGATAGGAGCCATCGGGAGCGTTGCGGATGGACATTTCTACATTTCTTCTCAGGTGCGCACGATTTCGTTTTCCACCTTCTCCAAGCTATTGAAGCGCGCCTAGAAGGAATTAACGCCTGTCTTACGTCGATTGGGGGCCTTCTTCAACTCAGGAAGCACGAAACCAAGGGGGATGAAACACCGACTCATGCTTATCCATCTGAAGACGACACGATTAATACGAAATCTGCCGAGGACGCTACGCATGTCAATATGGTTGAGGATGCGGTCAGACCCGGTACTGAAAGCCGAAGAACACAGAAGGCTCAACTACGTGTGGTCCTACCACTGAAAGCCAGAGGATACAGTAAACTTACCGACGAGTCGTGGGTGCGGTGCGAAACCTTAGTTAAGACAATATGAGCTTACACGATTCAGCAGGGCACACTTGGTATACACGTAGTTTACAGGTAACACATGGACAACAGGGTATACTGAGGATACAGAGTACGCTTTGGTAACAGGATACGCTTGGGCTACAGGCTATGCTATGGCTACAGACTACGCGATGACTACAGGGTACAATATGGTGATTTACAAAACATGGTGAGGTTAGTAATAAACGCCAAAAAAACGCCTTCCCCCGAAAACGAATTATTTTAAAATTATGGCCCCGAAAAAGGATTTCCCCTAAAAATTAACCTAAATGTTTGAGATTTGTTATTAATTCTAGAGGGCCAATTCATTCACCAATTCTTTACAATTCAAAATTGAATTGTTGCCGGTGACATGGTCACCTGCGCTCACGTCCAGCCACTTTCAGCGACCAAGCTCACCACAACGAGGACCCAAAGCTCTCATTGACGAAACGCCTCCACTCCAAGAAGTCTCCGCCTCAGACCCACCCTCATCGCGCCACCAAGAATCCCCTCACCAACCGCATCACCTGTTCGTTGCTGTTTCATCCGAATAGACCCGGCATGTACTCGTGCAACAACTGCGAGCACGAGTATCGCAGCTTGCATGGATTCACGAACCTGATGTGCCACTTGCGGCGCTTCCACCCCAGCTACAAGGCCGAAGCGGAAGCGGCCGTCCGCTCCAACAACGCTCTGCGTCTACACGTCGTCGACGCTCGCACTACCGACATCTACCGCTGGCTGGAATGGGTCGTAGTCAAGCGGCTGCCCTTCACCTTCGTTGAACGGCGTCTGGTTCGTCAGAACGCACAGATGGGAAGCATCACTACTAAGACTCTGACCAACTATGTAAAAAAACTACGCGTTGCTGTCGACGAGCGAGTGGCCGAGGTCCTACTCAACAAGTTTGGTTTGGTCCCTCGACGGTTGGACGTGTGGTAGCCGACACTACGTTGCCATCTTCGCTGTCTTTGACGACGGAACTCGTTGTCTCACTATGAGAAACCCTGGGAGTCAGTTCTCTTTATGGTGGGGAACAACTGTTCAGTAAATCAGTACATTGGTCGCCGCGAGGGGGCACTGTCTATGATTTGCTGCGCTAGCCACAAATTCAACTTAGCCATGAAGGATTTCCTCGCGGCCGATGAGCCTCTTCTCGCTCGCATCCACACGTTGATGAAGTGTTTGTCCAAGATGAAGTGCCGAGCAATGCTGCGCAAGCTAACGCCACTCGCTCCCGTGATTCGGAACGACACCAGATGGTCAAGTTCGTATGCGATGGTCGAGCGCTATTACAGGCTCGAGCCCTTTCTCCGCGGGATGGACCATGGTACGGTTGCCAAGTACGACCTCGACTCGGTCCTGCTTTCTCGACGCGAGAATGAGCGCGCTTTCGCCCTCCGAGACGACCTCATCAAGATGGAGGGTGTGACAAAAGCGCTGCAGCGCTCTACGCTGACACTTTCGGGTGCACGGCGTCTCTTCGACCACGTCCTTTCGAAATATCCCGCACTGAAAAGCCGCCTTGGCCCGTCCGCCCCGATCGGCAACAATGTCCCCCTCGAATCAGGCATCATCAAGCTTCAGCGTCAAGAGCCGCTGACGAAACAAGAACGGGCAGCATGTGCGATTTTTCGCATTGACGACACGCCTGCTAGTGCACCTACTGCAACGACGTCGGATGATGAACGCCCATCATTTGTTGGACACGCGTTTAATCGCCGTCGTGTCAATCGCCGCGATCGCTATATGGACGTGGCATTCGTACCGCCAACGTCGAATGAGTGCGAGCGCTTTTTTTCGTCAGTGAAGCTGGTGTTCAACGATCTACGGCAATCTATGGAGGCGACGACGCTGGAGGCGGTGATGTGTCTTGGTATTAACCGCGACTTATGGGATGCATTTACAGTAGAGAGAGTTAGACATGAGCTCGAGTCCAAATACTCGCGATAATTCAATAATGAATTCTTGCTTCCTTCTCCTTCATATTCATATATCTACATGCAATACTTCCGAGGCCTGACAGTGCAGCTTCAGCGAAAAAACGAACACAGCGCGAATCCCATTTCTATATATCCAGCTCATAATTGGTGCTTGATAAAGCCCTTGTACCCGTATTCTTCAGATGCAACGCGCCTTCGTGTTATACAAGCCATTTTCAGTCTGTAAGTCAGCGGGCATTTTACTAGTACTGCATACAACTTTTTGTCTCCGTATTACATGACCACCATGTAGATCAGAGTTGTCTTCTTGGCAGGATTGTTCTAGTTGAACATGCCCATACGCGTTGGAGAGATGTTCCAACTGGAACAGGAAAACACCTTGTCGATATCCTCATCAACCACGCAGATGCAGAAAATGTCGAGCATACTCCGCTACTATGTAGGGTCCCACGCCAAGTGAAAGATCCCAAGTGAAAGGTTTGTTAGCATATAGCAAACAGCTAATATCACCCCGTCAACGTATCAGTATCTATATGCACGTACCAGCTCTCTTTGATCCTCAGCTATGCCCCGCGCGCCGTGTGTCGTCAAATCATTTCTCCAGAGTGTTCCTTTGAACACGCATGAAGTGTATGAAGGCGCCAATAACTTCCGAGGTGATCGCATCCAGGGATTTCCCGAACACGTTGGAATACGCGGTTCACGTCCACATACTGTTTGTCTGCGCTCGGCCAAATTGCGGTCGGCCAAGATGGACGGATGGACGCGAGTTACCACGCGCAACAATTCTGGCAGAGCGTGGACGAGCTCATTCATCTGACTGTGCAAGCTTGCTGCAGACTTTGCATCTCCTCGTTAGTGTTCACGTAAGAATGCCTTGAATCTCGCGTTCTTGTTGCGTGTGGCAAGTGATCTTCGTGCCCTCTTGCTAGGTAGTGTATCTGATTGGTTGAAAAGGAGTACATTGTTATAGCCAATGAAGAGTATGCGAAATCTAACTTGGATTTAGTATGCAATACAAAGAGGCAGATGAAGAGTGGCCGTGGAAGCTTCTAGAAGCTTGAACTGCGGGGGCGGCACTTCTCGTTTCGCGCGCCCTCCCCTAAGACAACAGAGCTTCCTGAAATACTGGTAGCACTTGTTGGTCATAGCAACCTGACCACAAGGAGCCCATGCCGACCATCGCCCAGCTTCGCGCCGAGATCGATCGACTGAATCAAGCGATGGCCGACCGCACGCGAGTGCCAACCAACCTGCCCAACTTCACGGGCAAGACGAGAGAAGATGTGCGCGAATGGCTGTTCCAGATCGAGAACGGCTGCCGCATTAACAACATTCCAATCGAAGACGCAAGTGCGCGTCTTCCAGAATCGCTGGGTCGGCGATGGAAAAGCCGGCTTCGGGATGGTTCCTGCACTGATCTTCGACAACTCGAGTGGAAGAGCACATGTGGGGGATTTTCCGTGAACATGTGCTCCAACTCTTCGAGGCGTCAAACTACCAGTCTGTCTTACGTGAGAAACTCCAACGTCTTTAGCAGACGGCGGACATCGAGTCCTACAACGGCGAGTACTCAGCTTTGATCTTCCATGTCGAAGGGATGGGTTTACTCGACCAAGTTCTGTACTGTTCGAACGGTCTTAAGCCACGAACGCGTAGATACGTGAAACTCGAGAATCCTGAGACTCTAAGTGACGCGATGGACCTAGCTGGCAAGTATGAGGTTACACACTTCGTCGACGAGTTGTGTGAACGCCACGGTCGTCACGACAAAAGGAAGTCATCAGCTGACCAAGCGTCGAGTCAAGACAAGACGTTTTAGGGGAAACCTTTCCGAAACAAAGGACGCTTCAAACCGAAGGGTAATCCCAAGAGAGCCGAAGGCCGTACCTGCTTCCACTGCAAGAAACCTGGC
This sequence comes from Phytophthora sansomeana, assembly GCA_032158285.1. Taxonomy (NCBI): domain Eukaryota; phylum Oomycota; class Peronosporomycetes; order Peronosporales; family Peronosporaceae; genus Phytophthora; species Phytophthora sansomeana. The sequence continues at coordinate 345,751 of JAPDHH010000271.1, read as the reverse complement.
CACATCAAGGCCAACTGTTTCCTCTTAAAGAAAGAGCAAGAGAAGCAGGGAAACGGGCAACCACGTCAGTGAATGAGGGTCCTGTCGTGGAGGAGAACGTAACCAAGTTTGAGAATATCATCCTTAACGTTCTGTGCGAAAACCCTCTCGTATACAAGTCGCGCCCACTGTTCTCGGTAAAAGGGGAAATCAGTGTTGGTGGCGAAACAATCTCTACTCAGAGCATGCTGTTGGACTGTGGAGCAACCACAATTTACGTGTCCAAGCGGTGGGTCGAGCAGCATCAGCTCCAAGCGACGAAGTTCAACAACAAGGACATTCGTGTGAAACTTGGAGACAACCAAATTGTCGAGACGGAACTCGAGGTCTTACCTCTCGACATCATGGCATCCGGACGTACAAATGTGTCGCTGTCGTCTACGCCATACTCGACGAATTCGACTGCATCCTTGGAATCCCATTTTTCGAGGACACGCAGCCGCAGATTGACTGGAGAGGTCGACGTATCAAGGGAACACAAATGAAGACTCTGCGTTGGGAACGGAGAGTGGAGACCTGCGGACCGATCGAGGAAGGCGGACCGGTGATTGCCTCCGGGCTTCGGAGATCTGTCGAGGCGAAAGGCCATTCGGCGAAAAAGACCCGATTCCTGTCGAGGTGCCGCGCTGGAAACGGATATGAACTCCGCGGTTGAAAGTGTTCACGACGCAATGCAGAAAGAGAGCCCGAGAGTTGCTTGCGGACAACCAGGATACGCGTTAGCCGGCAAGGGTTCGGCGGTGAAGGACAACTTGGGATTGTCGAAACTCGACGGTACTGCAGGAGAGGCTGAAGATAGTAGCAGTACCGGGGCAAAGGCACCGTCGTGGAGAAGATGTTCACGATGGGTGTTGTTGATGAAGCTGGTGTACAGACCAAGTACATCACACGGAAGAAATTGCGGAAGTTCCTGAGAATCAAGACCAAGTCAATTGACGAACCGACTTCATGTTGGTTCTGTCGAACGAAACGATCGAGCAAGTTGCGCGTTCGTTGCAACGTCAAGATCAACCCGACAACGTCGGTAGTGCGAAAGAACAACGGTATCTGGATACGGACTGGGATAGCTTCAAAGACAATCCCGCGTACCAGTTACTTCTGGAGTACATGGACATGGACACAGTGTTCCGTCCTGAACTCCCTGAAGGTTTGCCCGAGAAACACGAGATCGAGCACAGGATCGATGTGAAGGATCCGAACCTCACGATGTACAGGCAACAGTGGCGTCAGTCGTCGGAGCAGCAACGCGAGATCGTGTTGGGTCGTGGACATGGTAAGAAGAAGCTTATTCGTCCGAGCATCAGTCCACATGCAGCTCCGACCTTTTGGGTGAGGAACCCGGTTTCCTGGGGAATTGTCCATGACTACCGGTACCTGAATTCCAACACGGTGCGCCAGATTATCCCGATGACGAGGAAGGAGGACATCCTGGACGCGATGTCCGGGGCGTACTGGTTCTCCACTATGGACCTGATGTCGGCGTACTATCAAGACCGTATGCGAGAGGAAGACATCACGTTTACAGCATTCCAAGCGCCGAACGGACTCTGGGAATATCTTGTACTGCCCATGAATGTCGGCAACGCGCCAGCAACGATGCATCGACTTACTTTGAAGCTTTTCCGTGGCTTGGAACACACGAAGTCGTTTTACGACGACATCTACATCTTCATGAAGTCTCATAACATTGAAGATTACTTGAAAGAACTGCGCAAGACATTGGACATCTTGTGTGACAACAAGCTGTATGTCAAATTGGCGAAGTGTGTCTTCTGCGCCGATGAGATCCCATGTCTTGGTGATTTCGTGGGACGCAACCGTGTGCGGATGGACCCGGACAAGGTGCAAACCATCAAAGATTGGCCAATTCCACGAACCCAAGAGGAGCTTCACAGCTTCCTTGGTTTGACTGGCTACGTACAGCGATTTTGTCTGGACTATGCATCACTGACCGCAACGATGTTCACGCTGTTGAAGAAGAAGACCAAGCAGAATGCGAAGATCCAATTCGACAAGGAACACTTGAAGAACTTCAAGGAGCTGAAGCGAAGACTGTGCAATCCACCAGTGTTGCACCTTACAGACTTCAGCCAGCCCATGCATCTCCGTACAGATGCCAGCAAGTTCGCTGTCGGTGGAGCACTGTTCCAGATTGTCGACGGAGTTGAGCGACCCATTGCGTACACCAGTCGAAAGATGAAGTCTGCGGAGCTCAACTATCCAACGCAACAACAGGAGATGCTAGCCATCGTGCATGCACTAGCAGCCTTCCGGATTTATTGCTTGGATAAGCCACCTATCGTCGAGACAGATCACAAGAGCCTTGAAGGACTGTTCACTCAGAAGATGGCGAACCGTCGACTCGCGCGATGGTACGGCATTTTCGCTGAATACCAGTCGACTTTCTCGTACCTCCCTGGTGCGAAGAACGGTATCGCTGACGCATTGAGTCGAAGGCCTGTTCTGCAACTCGAGACGAAATGTTTTCACGCTTGAGAGTTACAAGCTTCGACGACACCTCGTTCAGCTTGGCAATCAGTGAAGTATCCACGGACTCGGAGCTAATCAACAAGATTAAGCTTGCGTATGTCAAAGACCGAGACGTACAAACGATCCTGGCTGCCATCAAGCGTCGTTCAAGCAATTCGAAGTCGAAATCACAACGCCATCACCACAAGCTGTACCGATATTATTCGGAAGCGAGTGGCTTGCTGTTGTATCAGCCTTCGGTGGATGATGTTCCTCGAATCGTAGTCCCCAACGATGTGAAGTTGAGGCAAACGATCATCGGTGAATGTGACGACACCAATTACGGAGGCCACCCTGGAGCTGAGCGAACGTACTTGACTCTAGCTCGACACTGGTACTAGACCAAGCTGTTGAAGTCAATTCAGAAGTACATCGCTGACTGTGAGCTTGTCGCCGAAACAAACCGCGACTGTCGAGGCCACCTGATTTACTTGAACCATTGAGTATTCAAGACGAGCGATGGAGATTCATCTCTATGGACTTCATCACGGACTTGCCACGAACAAGCGTGAAGTTGACTCAATCTTGGTCGTCGTTGACCGACTGACCAAGAGATGTCATTGTTTTTGAAAAACAAAAAAAAACATATCTTGGTCATGTTTTGTGCCGACTGTACGAAGAAGGCAACAGCCGAAGGCGTTGCCCGACTCTTCATCGACAACGTTTGGAAAGGTCACGGCATGCCAACGAACATCGTATCCGATCGAGACCGGAAGTTCGTTTCTGCGTTTTAGCAACACGTGCGCAAGTCCATCGGTACGAAGCTGAGCATGACGGTTGCGCACCGAGCTCAAGGCGACGGACAAACAGAACGCATGAACCGTACGCTCGAGGAGTACCTTCGATGTTTCGTGAGTCCACGACAAGACGATTGGGACGTACACTTAGCAAACGCTGAGTTTGCTGTCAGTTCGACGGTGAGCTCTAGCACCATGCTCGCTCCGTTCGAAGCTGATCTTGGGTATATTCCATTGGACCCATTACAGCTGGCAGCGGAACAACTCGAAAAGGTTCCCAAGAGTCGACGTGGCGTACAGTTTCATGAACACCAAGCAACTATTCTTCTGCGGTGCCGCGAAACACTAGCCGTAACGCAAGAACGAATGCGCGACGTGTACGACCGGAACCGTGAAGAACACGTTTTTGAAGTCGGCGACCGTGTGTACTTGAGTACCAAGCACCTGAATCCCAAGCACACAGGTCTGCCAGCTTCCACTAAGTTCGGACCAAAGTGGATTGGACCATACTCAGTTGTGCGGAAGATTCACAACCACGCTTACGAACTCAACATTCAAGCGGGTAACAAGCTTCACCCTGTTTTCAATACGGGTTCTCTGAAGCCGTACAACGAGTCGACACGCTTGCCTCGGCCGAACGAAGTTTTATTAGCTGACGGAAGTATCGGACAGATCGTCAAGCGCTTGCTGAAGAAGCGTACGCACAAGCGGCGGACCCAATTCCTTGTGGAGTGGGTGGGTGAAGAGGAACCAACATGGGAACCAGTTGGGAATTTGTCACAAGTTCCAGATCTCATCGCCGAGTTTGAAACTGAAAGACGCAAGAAACGGAGGAAGAGATGAAAGAAGCAAACTGAAGGGGGGCTCACAAGGCCTACATGTATTCCCGTACTACATTCCCCTTAAGCTGTAGCTACTGCTGCTTCATGCGCTTCTTCTGTTTCCGCTGAGTCTTCGATCGACGCTTCCCGTGGTGGCACACGTACCCAGGTTGTAGCTCGACACGACTCAACCACTTCACGTTCTCGATCCACTGGTAGTAACTGAGAGGACACACTTCCATTGGTGGGTCTTTATCAGCCGAGTATCCATCAAGGTCGACAGCCGATCGCTCAAGCCAGTCTTGACTACGACTAAACAGTGACCAATATCGCCTTGGCTAGCGGTCGCCATGTACGCCTCAAGCTCCAAGTTAGTGAAGACACGTTGGAGCGTAGCCACATTGGCAGTGGATTCACGGAGAATAATAAAGCCGCACGCTCTTACGTTGAAGCTCTTTGAAGAAATCCGTGACACCATTGCGTGAAACACCATACGCAATGGACTCTGGACGGGTAGCCTCAAAAGCATCCTACATCTCCATCGTAACCAAATTGGGCTGACCAAGCTAATACAATGCCGAAACGGAAGGCGTCCATGAAGCAAGTACCGGCTTCCGAGGCACTGCCACGAACACTATTCCATTCCATAAAAGTCTCGGTACCACCATCGTCCTTCCATCGATCAACTTGCTCTATCATGGGCTCCATCATGGGTCGCGTTGAATCGTCATCAAGCAACTCCATCCAGATCCAGCTCATCTGCAACGGCTTGCCCTTCCACTAACCAAGGTAGCAACGATGCGGTGCTTCACCCTGAGCATCCAGTAGCCGCACGATAGGAGCCAAGTTGTCGTAGTTCCACTCCGCCTTGGGGTCATAGTGGTTCCGGTGGCGCGCGGTTGGGTGCCTGTCCGGCGGAGAAGGCAGTGGAGGATGCCAATTCGATGTCTTATCGCCATGGCGAAGACGCGCTCGCTTGGGGCGTGGTTCATCCTCCTTTTCTTCATCGTCACCGAACAAGCCCGTACCAGGAACAGGAGCAGTTTGAGCCGAGGCTTCAGCATCGTTATCACCTGGTGCAGCGCCGTCCTCATCCCCGGACGAGCCTTCAACAGTGATCTCGTACATTAGATCTCCGAGCGACTTCGATGGAGCAATTGGCTTCGAGGACGAAGATGCAGCAGGGCTCGCGGCCAATGACGCTTCAACTTGACCAGCATCCGGTGTACGCACACTTGGAGCCGTTGAAGCCGGCGCAGGAGCATCGCTTGCAACGCCTGTTGGGCTCAGCGAAGCAGGAGCCCGTACAGGTGATGCTGGAGGCGGTACAGGAGACGAGGGAGGCCGTACAGGCTCGGGAGCGACAACGGCGAGCACAGTAGCAGCGACGACAGTAGCAGGATCGACCACAGCAGCGGGAGCGACGACAGCAACAGCAGGTGGCGGAGGAGGCGCACGAGCCGACGGTTGAGGATGGTAATCAGGGCCCCAGTCGAGGATGCTGTCCAGAAACTCTTCGTCCGACGTATGGGGGTCGGACGACGATGGCGACGCCATGGAGCGCGGCGGAGCGTCCGAAGAGTCGCTTGGAGGCACTACAGGTCGTACAGAAGGCGAGCCGGGTGAAGCAGCCGTGGAGGCGGCGCGAGCAGCACCGGCAGCAGACGCAGGAGGCATAGCCATTACCCAGAAGGGCATATCCAAGCCCCGACCCACCAGGCCAACACAAGGAAGGCGTGGGTGACGCGGGGTCAGACGAATCCTGCGGGCGATGGCACCTCTGGACTTCGGCGCTTGTTCGGGAATGACAGGTCGGAAGGGACGCGCACGCCAGAGGGAGAGTGAGTGTATCTAATTGGTTGAAAAGTAGTACAGTATTATAGCCAATGAGGAGTAGGCGACATCTAACTTAGATTTAGTATGCAATACAAATAGGCAGATGTAGAGTGGCCGTGGAAGCTTCTAGAAGCTTCCATCCACTTGAACTGCGGGGGCGGCACTTCTCGTTTCGCGCGCCCTCTCCCAAGACAACAGAGCTTCCTGAAATATTCCTGAAATAGGTAGCTTGAGCCAACTGTCACTGCTACACCTCTCGCTTTCGACTCTTTGGATTCCGCTTGTAACCGATCAATCTCGTGCTGCAGTCGATTGCGATCACGCCGACGCTTCTTCTTCTGTTTGCTTTGTTCTGCCGTGTGTGGATCTGTGGACGATGGGTCATTTTCATCGGCAATTCCTTTGTCTAGGATTGAGAGAAATGTGGTGGCGGTTCCTGCGCGCCCCAAAAGCCTTCCACAATGAACAAGAGGATATCTTCATCCAGCGAAGGCGGCTCTACCATTGCGTCTTTTGTGCTATGAAAGTACTACATGGTAGCCGACTTTTTTATCACCTCCGCCCGCGACAACACGTATTTTCCACTACCATGCGAAAAACGTGGGTCAGAACACAGGGCTGCATCTAAAATAATACATGCAGCACATGGCGAACATTTCACGCCGGTCATCTTACTTGTAAAAGTAGTTATTACTACTGTAGTATGGCAGCATCCCGATAAACGGGTTGCTTAGGGGGCGATGCGAACCCATCATTTAGAAAATGGGTTCGGACGCCTCCCCCAAACAGATACCGCTGATCGTATCGATTTCTGTAGTAGTTCAAGTTCTACTGAAGGCAGGCAACTGTTGGAAGGTAAATCCAAAAGTGATTCATTGAGTGGGTCTTACAGCCATATCACAATCTATCGTCATCATAGGCCATGGCTACACCAAGCTGACTCTCCAACACTTCCCCATCAGCGCTGGATGGTAGCAGCTCCACACCTACAGCTTTTCGGAGCTCACGAAATCTTGTCGTTCCAAGTGATTTAGTTAATCCGTCCGCCAGCATAGCTGCAGTTGGGCAATAGACCAATTGAAGTGCCCCAGCAACAACGGCATCACGGATCGAGAAAAACTTGCAGTCAACAGTCTTCTGCGCTTCCGAGCACTTGCCATTAGTCAAACGTTTGATGGTTGACTGGTTGTCGATCATTGTGGGAATGGGAGCTGCTTTGGTGGTCTTCATCAAACAGTGTAGCAGCATTTGCGTCCATTGGGCTTCTTCGACGCCATCGTCAGCAGCAATATATTCCGCAATTGTGGAGGACTTGGAAACAGTACGCTGCCGTTTTGTTTGCCATGACACAGAGCACCCGAAAACTTGTACTAAAACTCCCGAGATGGAATGACTGTCTTCTTCGTTGTTTGCCCAGTCGGCGTCTGTATATACTCGAACTGGAACGGTATCAATCTCGCGTTGATACACCAAACCCATTGCTTTCGTGGCGTCAACGTATCGCAAAATGTTCTTGACTGCTACCCAGTGAAATTGTGACGGATTGGAGGCTTGTGATGCGACTTGATTAACAGCAAAGGAAATGTCAGGACGCGTAACTCGAGCCAAATACAATAGAGCTCCAACCGCTTGGCGGTATGTCTTGATGTCGGCACTTTCACCTGCCCCCGTTCGGCGATATAGAATGACACCTTTGTCAAGTGGTGTTTTCCGCGGGCGGCTATTGTCCATGCCGAATCTTCTGGTTACTTCGGTCGCAAATTGAGACTGGTCCAGTGTTGTGATTCCGCTAGTCGCATCCATTCTGATGCGAATCCCCAGAAACCAATTTGCTTCCCCGAGATCCTTTACTCCATATTTCGTGTAAAGAGCTTCCATAAGTTGGGCTCATGTCCTGTTCGTCTTGGTATCCTATCAAGATGTCGTCGACGTAAATCAACACGATCATATCGTTAGTTGGGTGAGTATAGACACAAGGATCTTCTCGGGTAGGGAGCAAACCGTAAGCCTTGAGGAAATTGTCAATTACCAGATTCCACTCGCGTCCAGCTTGCTTTAATCCATACAAAGCCTTTTTGAGCCGCCATACTTTGGATCGACTGCCCTCCTCAAACCCACTCGGCTGCCTCACATAAATGATTTCGGTCAACCTTGCTTTCACGTACGCTGTTGGCACATCGCCTTGACGCACTCGCATGCCCTTTTGGGTCATTAGCGCAAAGAAAACTCGGATGGAGTTCAAACGGGCCACGGGAGCGTAGGTTTCAAAGAAATCCTTCAAAAACTCCTGAGTAAAACCTTTGAGCGCAAATCCGTGCTTTCAAGCGGTCAACTTCCCCGTTGTCGCTCAATTTTACTCGAAAAACGATGGTCGAGCCAATAATGTGCGCTCCAGGTGGTGGATCCACTAGGTCAAACGTATCGTTAGCTTTAAGCGCCTCAATTTCTTCCTTGATGGCTTTTTCCCATAGTGTCCATTCCGGCGACGCTCTTGCTTCTCGTATATGTTGATCGGTTCATTAATTACTTCGCGAATAGCAACATGTGCAGCAGAAAAAGCAACGTTCGCCACGCGATTAGCTAGTCGTTGTGAGCGCCTAACCAGTGGAACATGATCGCTGCTGTGAATATGAGAAGACGATGCCATGTCAGAAGGGGAATGGCCGGTATCGACAGGATGTTGCAGTTCATTTTCTTGATCGCTTGCGTCCGCCTCACCACTGTCATCATCTGTGGTTATTCTGAACGGATCGTCTTCTGTTGCAAGGTGTTCGCTTGGTTGTTGGGCACGTGGAGGTTCAAGAAAAACTACACTTCGACTATGAACCACTCGGTGTCCACGTCCAGTGACGTATACAAAATATCCCTTGCGTTGAGGATCACTTCCAATTAAAATTCCAGTTCTGCCTTTAGGGCGAAAATCATGACGAGTAGAGCGTTTCTCGGGAGGAATCAGCACAACACATCGTTGACCAAATGTCTTCACCATTTTGAGGTCAGGCTTTCTCCCCCAAAATTTTTCAAATGGAGTTTTCTCTTGATCCGCTCGCGAAAGAACACGATTTCGACTGAACACGGCGCTGCGCACAGCATATTCCCACAAATTGTGAGGCAACTTGACTTGAAGCATGAGTGCTCGAGCTGTATTCTTGATCGTTCTATGAGTACGTTCAATCACGCCATTTTGGTGATATACGTACGGTTCTGACATCTCTATCGTTATGCCTTCTTTTTCACAGACAGCACGAAATTCAGCGCCCAGAAATTCACCTCCATTGTCAGACCTATAGATTTTTATTCCCTCTGTTTGCTTGAAACGGCGATTTACGATGTTCACGTACTTCTGAAAACATTGCGCTGCTTCGTCTTTGGTTTTCAGGAAATAGACGGATGTATGCCCCAACCACTTGAGCGCATAGTAATACTTGTTGCCGTTGTAGCTGCCGGCGAATGGACCAGCCAGGTCGCCATGACAAACTTCATCTCGGGAGGTTTGAGGACGTGAAGCTTGGGATGGAGCTGCCGCACGAGTGATTGTGCTTTGAGCACAAATTTCGCACTTCTTGGAGGGCGTCAACGGGCCGATAATCTTCAGACCTTTGACAGCATCCGATTTTGCTAGTTGAGCGATGGACTGGAAATTAAGGTGACCAAGTCGTTGATGCCAGTCATCAATCGAATTTGGCCGAAGAGCTCTCACAGCTATTGATGGTGGAATACTTAAGATATAAACACCACGGTTCACAACTCCACGTAGCACGGGTTTATCGTAGATGAGGCATTCTGTGTCTGTGAAATCCACTTTCATTCCTGCGTCAATAAGTTGCTTTACGGAGATCAGCGTATGAGCGAATCCAGGTGCATACACAACATTGTCAAGTGTTGTTCCATGTAGCTGGTTCAGCTGAAGCTTGCCCTTGTGACGTCCACATATTAATTCCCCGTCTGCGATTTCTACTGCGTGAGGCTCACAATTTTCCAGCTCGAAAAGGTTTTCCCGAGATCCCGTAATATGGTAGCTGGAGCCAGAGTCAATTATCGGGGCACCAATTGGAATACCTGGGTCAAACGTTTGACTTGGTATCGCCCATGGCTCCCCTGACCTTCAATCAAACACGTTGGGCCCCTCATCTCTTTCATCATCGTGTTCATCATGAGAAACTTTACTGGAGACAGAATTGGGGGTCGGATCGGACGCACGCGCAGCATGAGCCATTCCAGCACGTTGCCGAGCTACGAATCGGTCGTGATAGTTGGTCGTGTGTCCGAGGTTTCCACACTGCTCACATCGTTCACGTGAATAATCTCTCCGTGTATGCTTCTCACGTTTAGCGTGGTCTTGGTTTGACTTTCGCTTACCGTTTGGCTTGTTGGTTCCTCCATTTGAATCTTTGTAAACAGAGCGTTGGGTCTGGAAGTTTCGGCAATACCCAGAGAGAAGGCCTTGGTGGCCTGCCAGAGAGCACAACCGTGAGATGGCTCTGTCCAGTTCGCGCAGAGGTTGGCTTAAGTATTCTCTTATCACCATGCGAAGTAAGTCCGTTTGCTTGGGCCACGCATTTGTGACAAAAGCGCTCACAGCCATGTTGTTAGACTCGTTGGACTCCGTCCCATCAAACGTTGTTGCTGCGGCCATCGAGCGAAGACGAAGTGAAAACGCTTGATAGGATTCACTTGGCTTCTTGTGTTCTCGAGCAACTTTCAGTTGGATTTGAAGATTTGGGAGTTTACTTCCGAACTCACGCTAGAACGCACGGCCAAGACTATTCAGAGACCGTAGACGGAGGTCGTGTACGTTGGTGATGTACCATTGGCTTGCGACCCCAGTTAGATTCTGAAAAAGAGTGCATTGCGCACGCGATCTGGAATCTGGACGTGGTTGAGATCTTCATGCATGCCAAGTAACGCTTCGAAACGGGCGAACCAAGTTGCCGCTTCGGAGTCAATCGCATCCGTGTTGGACCCGCTGAAGGGGTCTATTGTGAACGATTTAATGATTCGTTCACAACGTCGGTGAGCGAGGTCATGTGTCCCAAGTGGCGGGACGTCCGTGAAAACGGAGTGAGGCGAAGGATACTGCTGGTCACCAGGAGACGCCAAGTCAAGTCTGGTCCGCGTCGGTGTAGATGGCGGGTTGTCCTGAGTGTTTGCCCCTCCAGATGCTGGTTGCGGAGGTACTTCAATGGTTTTTGCTTCGACGTCGCTTGAGTGTTCATTTTCTGATTCTTTTCCTTGCTTCTGGAGAAAGCTAGCCGGCTGTTAACCTGTTGGAAGGTAAATCCAAAAGTGATTCATTGAGTGGGTCTTACAGCCATATCACAATCTATCGTCATCATTGGCCATGGCTACACCAAGCTGACTCTCCAACAGCAACAAGGGGCGTTATAGCACGTAAGTAGTCCAGGAGGTACATACTCTTTTCCGATTCGCGCTGTGTACGTGATGCACACGCAATTGATATACTTTTGTCGTGTGCTAGCGCGACCTCGGCAGTGGCAGTGTCAATTTACGGCGGCTTGCAGAGGCAGACCAGCTATAAAACGGGATGGACAATTTCACAGCATGTGTGAACGCCACAGGGAGTATCAACGGCTGAAGATCGCGGAGCGCCGTGCAGTCAAGGGCCCTCTACAATTGCGCCCTACCCAGTGTAGATATTCGGCTGGATGTAACAACGAGAGAGCTGAGAAGAAAAACGGAGATCTGCATAATCTGTGCGAGATTCACCGTCAACGTCAGAACTCGGTTCAAAGGCAGCGGCAGCGGCAGCGGCGAGAAAAAATAAGACAAGCTGTGGAATTACATTGCGGTAGAGGTTGGTGCACGACGGGCAGCCCGATCCTCGTATTCGACATGCCGGCTGCTACAACGGCGGGCAACCCAATATTGTAGCGGAGAGTGCAACGATGGAGTGTCACGCCGGCGAGAGTGGCCCGGTTGTTGGAAGCTCACACCATATAACGCTGAATCGTTCGACACAGTTGGAATACGGAGAGACGGTAACTCAGTTCGCATCAGATTCGACGGCCCGTCGGTTAGCATCTACGGAGTGTTCACAAAGTTGTTGCGAGCCAACGTTAGGTGTTTTGGCAGAGATTATGATCGCTGAGCAAGACGAAGTGTTGAGACGTAGTGAAGCTGACCGGCGCTTCAAGGAGAAGTGCGCAGCAATATGGGCGGCTCACGTGAAAAACAATGCGAAATGATCGTTGTTGGTATGGCTTCTAGTCACTCCTTCGATAGACAAGAAATCATTTACTCCTGTTTGTTTTTACTACTAAGCTTAGCGTGAAGTGCTCGTGTGTATCGGAGACGCCAACCTTCTTGATAGCGCACCTCTAGATGTAGCGCGAGCTTGGGTTTTTGCGGAACTAGCAGATCGCCATTCTGATGAAGCCGATAATGATGACGAAACAACTGGGACATCAAATTTGACTTGGATGCGCTGCGCTTGAAGCTTGTACTTGCCGAGAATCTGCGTTGCCACCCTCTTCACCGACGGATTTCGCGGAGCGACATTTTACCCTCACAACTGTTACTGCACACCTTTTGCGGCGATCGCGCCAAATCAATGCGTGAGTCTTGATTTTAATTCCCGAGCTAATGTCGGGGAAGACTTCCTTGGTTTAGGTCCTGTACCAGCAGCCTCATGGCTTGAACCGCGGAAGCTGCGTCGCTCATCGTCTTCGCGACTTTGACAGCAACCCGAGCTTCCTCCGCCGCGAACAAAGCTCGGCGCTCCGGTGTCGCAGTTAGTTTATCAAAACTCAATGGCTGCGTGGGCAGTATTGATGATCTCTGCCGAACACGCGATAAAGCGACATAGGCAAATGCAACATTAGGGACAGAGTTACAGTGAAATATGACCTTATCGCATGTCAGGCCTTGAACTTTGTGCACAGTCATAGCGTAAGCAAGCCTGAGAGGGACACCTCGGCGAACAACACGAAAGTCGCTGCTTCTCTTCCCCCAACTAATATCTTTCGGGAAGGCCCCAGGTACAAATCTGTGATCTGAACGAGAATAATTGGCAACTCGCTGTCAGAGACAAACATTAAATCATACGCTTTGCCATTTGTACCATTACATAGGCCCGCTGACTGCTCAAGATTATACGTTAGGGTAACAGGAGCACCAACACATAACTTTAATTCTGCCCCGACAACTCTATCTCTATCCGAATTCGCAGTCTCTGCTTCAGCAATAAGGGCGTGAACATTTCCAGGCGGAATATCGCGCTGTCGATGAAGTCGTTTTTGCTGAACATGGTGCTGAGATTTTATATGTACAATCGGCGCTGTATTATTTCGGATACGTCTCTGATTCGCAGCCTCAACATCCACATTTTTGTGTGCGATATGCTTCGCGGTGGCAAAGTCATCGGGAATCTGGTCTCTGGTAGCACACCTAGAATTAAAAAGAGCGATATCTTCTTGTGTTGGCTGCATCTGTCGCAATCGTCTTAAAGCATTGAACCACTCAGGGTCCTGTTTTCCTCGGTTCTGGCACGTAAGCGTACACACAGATCCAATATTTCCCCAAATTTCCCTCCTTTTCTATGACCCTCGTTTGCTATTTTGTGGATCGGTGTTGATAGCTCGTACGGTACTACAGGATCTAAATGCCCAATCGCCTGTGAAAATACATCACGCATACCACAGCGTAAATGACGGTGGCTAGGCCAGATTTCGCGCATGCGCTCATCAATCCAAAGCATCCCGCAGGATATTACACTGAACTCGTCTATTATGACTAAATGGACGTCCTTAAAGCGTTGCTGTAGCTTTTTTAGTTTTCCAGCACCATTCTTCTGAGAAGTCAGCGAAGAGTAAGGAATAGAAAAAGCTGATCGAGAAAATGATGCAAATCCAAGTGCTGAACAGAGTGTTTGACCCTTAATGTTAAACGCAGCGGTCCCTTGGTGCGCAAGTAGTAGAACGCGCTGAACGGATACCCACATGCTATTCTCGCTAAAAACGTATTGAACATCTTTCACTATATGATCGATTAGCCAGCTCTTCCCAGAGCCCCTTCTCCATTGATTATCATTTTAAGCGGCTCACATTCTCTATATTCCAATTGGGCTTGTAGTCGCGCTCTTGATTGTTGCTTTGTTAGTGCAAAAAGTATCCACTGTGACTCGGTCATTGCTTAACCTAAACCAACGCTGTCATTTTCCATGTGAACTGGATATTTATATGGATGATTCCCTACACCACGATATCTCAGTACTTCACTCTTCGCTTTCATCCACGGCTTTACGAACGCTTTGACAAACTCCCTTGCTCGCACTACGTCTTCTGGCGAATAAACATGCTTAGCATTCCACTCTATTGAACGACTACTCGCAGGCAAGCTCATTTCTACGGCGGGAGGCTGTTCGGAAGGATACACGCTTTCGTCTACGAACACATATTCAGAAGGTGGGAGGTGTTCCAAAACGTGAACGTTATTTGCTCGCTTTAGTAATTCAAGGTTATGCTGACGTGTGATTTTCGCGTTTGATTCAATTAATAATTCATTATCTAGACTTCTCTGCTGGGAATCCATAAATGCTGCGATACAATCTTCATCAGTTTCATGCAGGTCATCTAAAGTGCGCCACGGAACGCGGAGGAACAACTCAGCAAAACAAAAGTTAGGATTCTTAATGTCTGGAGCGATCCATGACGACATTCGCAAGACTTGAGCTTTTCCTCTTTTTTCTTAGATATCCTTCCCCATCCATTTTTTCCCAGTGTGTCTGGCTAGATTTAATACTACTAATATTGTCGACCATCTCAAACTCCTCAGCAAACGTCGCGAAGCTCATCGTATTGAAAGGTTCACATTCGGGTCGACAAGCGTATGCCCGCTCGATAGGCTCTATACGAATGCCACGATCCACTACATTAGCTAGGCTATCAATATTTTGCAGCTCAAATCTCTCTACACGATAGCATCTTAAAGGGTGGCGCAAAACCTTCACTCGATTAACCGTTCTAGACTTTCCGTGAAGTGGTAGTTCTCGCAACAATATATAGTACGCTTTCTGTGCCCTCACTTCTCTAATCGACAAGGCCGCGTTTGCTACTCGTTTTAGCAGCGCATGATGGGGTAAATTAGGGTCACATCGTTTAACTGCTTTTGCAATAACCTTTTTACACCGAATTGTATCCGGTTCTGCTTTACTAACATATGCACCTGCATACTCAGCAGTGCCAAATGCATTTCCTATTAATTGTATATCCATGTTAGCACGCCAGTTGGATAGTATAACTGGTGAATGGTTATTAATCGTTTCTACTTCGCGCTGTAGTTTTACTGTTAGTGTTGGTGTCCCATCAGACGATATATTTGCATCAATTTCCGTTTGGACTTGAAGGACTTTAGGATAGCCGAATCTACACTCGCTGATTATTTTCCTACAAGGAGCGCCAGGATAGCATAAATGTTGTTGTACTCGCTGGACTAGGCGAGAGAGATCGCAGTCCCATTCGTCCGTTCCGTGGGTAGGAGGTCTCATTGTCAAAATGTCAATACTCCCCGCTCTCTGTTTAGTGCATGTAGGACATGAGCATGCGTCAAGTGTTCGAAGAGATTTAGATAATACCGAGATGTTGTTATCGACAAATGCTGCAAGTTTCATTTTACCTTCTTCTGAACTAGACAATTCGAGGACATCGGGCGCGTCTTTTATCCAAAGTAGAGCATGAATGTGAGGAGAGCCACGCTGTTGGAACTCGACTCACCAAAAAAATCTTCCAGTTCATCTAAAGGTTTTTCTTGCCCACGCAGTATATTATCCATAAAAGACTGAAATCTATGATGAAAGAAGCGAGCAGCGATGTCAGGATACTGTTGCAAATATGGCATTCTCTCCTTAGAAGATAAGTGGCGACACTGATCCAGAGTTAAAGTTGGATTGCACGCTTTAAAAAATCTGGCCAAATTGTGTCAGCCGCACTTAAAGTGAGGAAAAATGTGGGGAAGCGTGACGGAAGGACGCGGCTTCCAATCATCGACATCAACTCGTCTCTAATGTTAGCCCAATACAACCCACTCCCACGGACCACACGGAAATATGGGTTTTAAAGACTCCAGTATTTGTAAAGCTTTTGTTGTATCTCCTCTTTCCTCGCTACCTTCGCTTTGTTCATCATCTGAATCGTCTTTACTATAATCACCAACCCTACGAACTAGTCCGTCTATTTGCCGCCGTTGTATCAGGTTGAGACAAAAGAATTTGAAATTGCCGTGTATAATGAATCGACGGTCGTGCCACTTCATCAAATGGGCACAAAATTCAGCCAAATGAAAGTCGTGCACTCTGCACTCTTCTTTCACTGTCAATTGGATTAAACCCACCCTCTCCATTCGGAAAAAGAGTCGGAAAGCAGTTTTGCATCATAAGCTTCGTTTTGTATTCGTCTATCGGTTCTCTGTGGCGCTCAAACTCTTTTATGGGGTATTTTAGAACTGCAAGACGAATTGGCAACCTCAACAATTCGCTCCAGCTCAGTTTGCTTATCACTACCATCTCTTTCTAGCTCAAAACTTTCAACCAAATTATCAAATGGATCAACACCGAATGTGGCTTTTCCAGCAAGAGGAATGTCGGAACCATGGGCTACTGGAGTTCCACTCGTGCAAGTTTCGCACATTCCGGGCTTAGATAAGCAAGTATGGCATATCTGATGAATTGTGTCGCTGGCAGTTTGTGATAGATCTAGGCGCTGGGTTTCGTCAATATCTTGAGCAGTCGCATCACTTGTATCAACTGGGCGAGACCCAAGGTTTACTTCGTTTTGCCGTATTCCTAGCTCTTCAGATTCTTCAGTCGTAAGCAAAATAGAAGGCAAATCATTATCCACGTCGAACTCACGTAAACCAGCTAAATTTGTCTCTGAAATGCGCACGTTTTGATAGAGCGGG
This sequence comes from Phytophthora sansomeana, assembly GCA_032158285.1. Classification (NCBI taxonomy): domain Eukaryota; phylum Oomycota; class Peronosporomycetes; order Peronosporales; family Peronosporaceae; genus Phytophthora; species Phytophthora sansomeana. Next base: position 328,875 of record JAPDHH010000271.1, on the reverse strand, counting down.
TTATTGTCTATCAACCAACACAATGCGCGACGCACGCGATCTGGGCGGACCTTGTAAAACTTATCTGCTTGACTGTTGTGAGTCTTGAGAAATACTATCCCACACTTACTTATTGGGCGTGGCAGCTCGAGCACCGTTTCTACTGCATTGTTCCAGTAATTAATAGAATTTCCACGTGAAAACTCCTGACCGTCCGTATAGAGATTCACGCAGGTCGTGAACGAGACCCCCAAACCGATTAACCGAGCTTCCATCCGGTTAAGAGCAGCAAGTTCCACAGGTATAGGAGATATTCGGAACCCGCTGGCTCTGCAAAACTTTGGAATTTGGTTCTTTAGCAGACTTTGATCACATCTCCGACAAAGCCACACGCTCGTAATACCCGATTCAGAATCAGTGACGACAGCCTCGAGAATGATTTCACATTCGCCGACTGCATTACAAAGAGGGACAAAGAGAGTTCCGTGGGTGTCATATCGCTTTAAAGTCGCTTGGCTCGATCTCACTAATTCTCCACAACTCCCGCAAATCCGTAGAAAGGGAGCATCAATCGTTGAGTAAAACGCTGAAGTGTGCAAGCGGGTGTTAGATTCTTACCGAGCGATAGCGAGTGGCAAACTGATTCTACCTTTTGTGTCTTCATTCCGGCGATCTCCGACGTCTTCTCTCGTCTTCGGTTTCCGCTTCTTGTAGACACAGGGCTGCAGTTGTCCTGCTGCATTTCGTTTTCTCGTTTCGTCATTCCGATCAAGACGCCCTGCTGTTTCGCTTGGCTTCCACAGCTTCTACTGAAGCCTTGCATTGACGGCTCTTTTTGCTTGGATGTTGTTGTGAACGCTTGCCCGCAGCTTTCAGTGAGCGGCGAGCCCTTTTCTCTGCACGTGACGACTCCAAAGGCTTAACCATTGCGATCAGATGTGCTGCACGCAGAACTTCACGACGAGTTAGTTTTAACGTTCTCCCAGCGCTAAATGTCATCACACCTACTGTTGTTGTCCAGGATTAACCCCTTACTTCCCGGGCAAAAAGTAAGGGGTATATTTTGGTCTTATGTTGGACCTCCAACATAATTTAATATAAGAATTTGTATGGGCCAGATTTTCGTCTTGCTATGCAAATGGATAGTACAGGATTCATGTGTGCTAGAAAAGAACACATCCAACATAAAGTACCGTCAAGTTGGATATTCTGAGAAGCGGTTCCACTATAGGATGATCGGTACAACATAAAAAATGGCCTGTTTATTTGGGACCACCGTTTGTGTAACATTGCACACGTCCAGCTGAGTTGGAGAGCCAATAGAAACGAATCAAAGCATGCACAAGTCAATTGATTGCAAAGATAAAGAACACGTGCTACCATTACGACCTCCCTTCTGCAGCAGCGTCGTTCGCAGCCAGGCCGATGTCATCTCCCGACACATCCACTTCGGACACACGCGGTGCCGCATCCGTCTCCGAACCACCTGCCGTCACTTCAGCTACGCTTTCACTTGTATCTTGATGGCGGCGACGTTTCTTGCCAGGTCGCTAGACTGGTGCGCGGTCGCGCATCTTGTGGTCGCGAAGCAAGCGACGAGGAATGTCGTTCCCGTTTTTCCAGTCAAGGTGCCATATTTGAAAGCTCGTGCGCTCCCGTCCCTCGCGAACCACGTTACACAAGTATTTCCTACAGCACAAGCCCTCGTCAGCGCTATCAGCACGTTGGTAAATCATGAATCACAAGTACGAACCGCTTGCTTCCTTCCGAGCACTCCGGACAGAAATATTTTGTGAACTTTCGTGGCACCAGTTTGTAGATAGCGCACACCTTGCACGTCCTGTGGCGCCGCTTCTTGCCGTTATCAGTGTCCGCCTTATCCGGGTTTTCAGCAAATACGTGGCCATCATCAATGCGGTCGGAGCTACTTGCGGGTCCCTCCCGTCTTGGTGAACTACCTCGCCCTGGTGAAGCCGCCGTGCGATCTTCGGCGGAGGTGGCGTTCTAAAAACACACATCGTCAACATTAGTGTCATTAGTAACCTCGATTATGTTGACCAGTCATCATAGCAACTTATTTCAATGTCCGCAAACGCCGCTGCATCGACAGCAAGCAGCTGATCCATGAGCGTCTCGTAAAACCCATAATGCTTTGGTGGCTTCTGGCCGTTGAGGCGGCAGCTGTATCTGTGCACAATAAATGCGTTCACCAACGCCATGTCTAGCAGTCCCAGGAACAGGGTCTTGTAGTACTTCCGTGTTTTGTACGAGAGCTGGACGCTATAGCGCTGCATCCGAAGCTGGTCGTGCACATCAACACCTCCCATGTATCGATGGTAGTCACGAACCAGCCCCGGTGCCTGAAGCTCTTCCATCTGCCCTTTGATACGCCGCACTAAATCATTTGCAGCAATCGTTAGCACTAGTACAAATAGACAGCCATACAAAACCCACTTACTGACACCGACCGACGCTCTGCTGCCGCCACTGCTCAGCATGTGCACCGGGTTCCGATCCAATCCACATTGCGGCAGTAATTTGGGGGAATAACTTGTTCTCTGCCAGCTTGATAGTCCCCGGTGGCGGAACGAGCTCTTGCACACCGTTTACGGTCTTATACGCCTTTTCCGTCTTTACACCCTTCGCATATCCCGACATCCGCGTCTGGATGGTGCCCGTAATGTACATCCGCCTATGTAAGAGCTCCAACGCCAGCTTCACCGACGTGTAAAACCGGTCAGTAACGACCAAACGCCACGGGGATGACGGAGATGGCGGGCACAACGCATTCATATTCCTGAGCACGGCAGCTTCTCCGCAATTGTTGTCAGGCGGAACGGGGGTCCGCAGGTGTTTCTTAGCTCCACAGTATACTTCAATCCTGCAACAAGCATTGTAAACGTTAGTACAAACAGAAGGCATTATGTTGGATATGATCAGCTTCAGCAATACAAAAGTTGGTCGGTCCAACATAAGCACTTTGACCAAAAAAGTGGCAAGCAAATGCTTGCCACCTTCACCGCACCTCATGCAGTACGCCGTCTTCGCACACGCTGCAACGAACACCTTCGTTCCCCACCTGTGATGCTTGTCCTTGTTGAATTGTCTGGTAGGATTGTAGCGAGATCTTGACGGCAGTGTCGCTTCATCGAAGCTAATGATTCCGGGAACCTTGTAACCACGCGCAAACGTACGCTGTAGAACATCCACAACAGGCCGAATTTTCCACGCCCGATCAATGTCAGCTTGCGGCGACCTGTTATTCGAGAAGTGCAAGTACCCCATAATGTGAAAGAACCTGTTCCGGGCCATGAACTTGCTGAAGCGGGGAGCTGGTAGAGCACCTGCTGGCGTCAATTCCCAATGAGCAGCAATCCCTTTCCTCACAGGCGCCAGCATTCTGGCAATGATAAGTGCGATCACTCGCAACACATCCCACGGTTCAATCGGTTGAACATCTGCTAGTCGCCGGCGAATATCGCCGATCTCCTCCACATCTCCACCAGTTACGCGCTGCTTCGCTTGTATGCTCCTTGTGCGGCCAGGAATGGACTGCGTGTGGTACCGGTTGCTTTCGATAGCAATCTGGCGCCACAACCTTGGCGGTAAGTAGTAGAAGAGCAGCGCAAGAGGGTCCTCAGACACGCCGAGTACATATTCAGAGGGTCCGTAAGGTCCATCGTAAATATCTGCGTACGTCGGATCGTCCCCAAACTTCGACTTGTCTACAGAGCAACAACGTTGAGTTAGTAAATGTTGACCTTATGTTGGGTGACTGCAAAACAGATATCCTAATGTTGGAAACTTCCAACATATCTTACCATACTCCCATCCAGTGTGTTTCATCTCCTTCAAGCGCGCTGCATTCTTCGCCACCGACTGACACAAGGAATCAGGAAGCTCCGTTCCGACGGGGTGTGGAGTTTCTTCATCTGAGAGGTCATCGAGCTCCCAATCTGCTTCCCAATCACTCGCTTCGTCTTCGTCCTCATCAGCTCCCGTTTCAACGCCCGATTCTTCGTCAGAACCCAGCCCAGTGCACGCCTGGGCCCCTCTCGCCATTATGTTTGGGTCGCCATCAACTCTGCAGGCGATTGGTAGGTAGTTCACCGCCACCACATCTCTTGTGTCCAAGCTGCGATTAGTAGGCTCTCCATCATCGTCTTCGGACTCTGCAGAATCTTGCAGAACGCTTCGACGACGTTTGCTGGAACGTTGTGTTGCAATCGATTCTGCTTGAGCGAGAGCGCTGTGATGCCGAGTGCGCGGTGGATGTGATGCGTACAGGCGTTTGCATCTCTCTCGTGGTCACAGTGTCCACCACACCCGCTACGACTTCATCTGCCACCGTCTCCGTAGCTTCGGAATGTCTTATTGAGTGCTCCACCGACTCCGCCGACTCTGGAGCCACCGCCAACTGCATCGCCTCCGCCGTCTCCTTTGCTTCTGCCGACTCTACAGCTTTCGCCGTCTCCGTTGTGTCCGCCACCACTGTCGCCGTCTTGGCCTCAGCAGGTTCAAAAGGGCCGACATTTCGTCTCGCCATGCCCGGTGTTGTCAGTTTCGTCGCCTTCTTCCGTGGCTTCTTCTTCACCACAGCCGCACCGCTCTCCTTGGGCTCCGCTTGCATTGTCTCGCCGACGAGCCGTCGCATCCTCCGCTGGTGCCACTCCGACAGCCCTGCCGAGCATAGCTGGCGCTAATCGTCCGTCAACCGACGGCGCGGCTGCTTGCCCGACGACGCCACCATCGCACCTCTCGCCTTGACTGCTTTTTGAAGAATGACAAGGATTCTTTTCTGGCGGCCACCAGTTCTTGATGGGCGGCACAGCCCCTCTTTTTCCCGTGGATCCGTGGATGGGGCTGAGTACCCTAAGCCTGTGCATTTGCCCGTTTTAGCCTCCCACGTTTATCTTAACTTTCGTATAGTGTTCTTTTGAGATGTGCCCGATACAAACATCAAGTTTAAATTCCCGTTATGTTGTGCCGCTAAACATAACATAGATGCCGAAAAAAGCTATACACCTCTTATGTGGATAGGCTAAACATATGGGAAGTAAGGGGTTAAATGAAAATGCCAACTAAACAATGTCTAAACTCACGGAGTACACGTCCAAGAATCGTAAAGTTCGACCTTCTATTTTTGTACTACCCACTATACCAGTCACCTGCGTTCATTTTCAGCTAAGATATTGCAGCCAGATGCACTAAAAAAATCCTCGATAGCTGTATGACGGCGCAGGGCTCAGAAGCACATCGACTGCTGCTCTTCACCCTCCAAGTTGTTCTTGCGCGCTTGCTGAGCGCTACAGGACCACTTGCGTAGCCCAAACGATGCGCTGTGCGGGTACCTGAACGCGTACATCGAGCGATGAACCGCTCGGTGCAGCTGCACACGTAGTACTACCGCCCCACATATTCCTCGCACTTCTCGATCGTGGGAAATCTTGGCTGTGCGTCGCGTATGCAGCACGCCAATGTGCCGCCCTTCCACCTCGAAGCATGCCTTGCGTGCTTCCACGGCCCCTGGCGTAGCTCAAGAGATGCGTTATGCAGCCAACTGAACGCGCAGATCGGGCGATGTGCCGCTCGTTGCACTAGCGTGTGCAGCTGCCGCTCGTTGCAGCTGCACACGTAGCACCTCTGCCCGCATTTGCGCTTGCAGGCAAAATCTCGATCTACGGCAGCTTCCTGACGCGAGTACGAAGTTCAAGTGTACTCCCATTGGGGGATATGCAACCCTTGATGCTCCAATGCGTGGTGGACGTCAAATCGGACGCGGCCGCAGGTGTGCATCAGCCGTCTGTCGGGTTGTGTTGCTCGTTGTCGTTACGACTCTCACGTCGATTCACACATGAATTGAAGAAAGGTACCAGACGACTGGGAACGAATACTTGCAGGTCGTATTACCGGCACAGCGCAGCAAAGGAATTCCAGACGTTTTGTTTTCAGTACAAGAAGTGCTCTGCTTTGCTGTATGAAATGAGACAGTACATATATTGCATTGACCACGACAACAACTAAAAGCTTCAGCTACAGGTTGTAAGAAATATCGCGTTCACGCTGTTGAATGGTTGAAGCAACCACGGCGTTCGTGTTCCACATTAGCCGGTTGCGAACGCTGTAGCTCACCATCGTTTACAAATTACACGTAGGAAGAATGTTCCATGTGTCTGGTCCGGTCGTACTATATGCATGACGTGTTTGTGTAGATTGAAACTATAGTACTGCATCGTTACTCAGGTGTGTAAAAGTGCGAGTTGCAAAGCGCATTTCGCGCTCATCTACGACCCGTAAGTTTAGAGTGACTATTACACTCAATTAAAGGTTTACTGAATCGGGGCCAAGCACCCTCTTGTTAAGAGTAGTCGAATGTTTACGGACCACATAATTCTTTCAGCAAAACAAGGGTCACTCTGTTTGAAACGGCGTTTATAGTAAAAATAAAAATAACCCTCGATATAATGACTTCACTTGAACTAAATTAGGGTGGTCTACCTGGAGTATAATTTTTTTCTCGTAACAATTCATGACCACACACACCAAAATGTCGTTATAACAAGGTATTTTTCCTTTTTTTGCCCCAGGAACACACGATAATAGAAATAAACCCTACCCATTTTCAACCCATCAGTAGCGAAGGGTACATGAAGACTTAAATACGATTATAGGCGGGGCTTCGCCCCAATTATTAATACCCCTAACTAAGCACGAAGCAAGTCGAATGCCGTCAGTAGTGATCATCTCTGTGCTTATTTGACGACGGTGTACATGCAGTTGAATGGAACGGGACGGCTCCCCAGTACTTTGGCGATCTGACATTTGGTCAATCAAATTAGTTTCTTTTTGCTTATTATTAATAGTAATAACGACAGTGCGCCTTGTAGAGCACTCTACTCACCACCAAACTCGTTAAGGGTTAATGGTGCCCATTCAAGCCCAGGCTCTCGTTCTGGCTTTGGCGTAATTCGTGGATGTACAGGCTGTAACAGTGCTGTACAGTACAGCACTGTAATCTGGCATTGTGAAGAATCACAGCAGCCATGTGACCCGACACATCTCGAAGGCCTATCATCATCTGGCCAAGTGTCATCATGAAAACGTTATGCAACGCATCTACACTTGTTGAGTGTCATCATGAAAACGTTATGCAACGCATCTACACTTGTTGAGTGTCATCATGAAAACGATATTACCTGCATGTACAATGCACACAACGGGAGATGGTGCGTAACGTTTTCAGGATCACCCGAGCAATACAGTGCGGTGACGATAGTCTTCCAAGATTCACACCTCTGCTGCAGACAAACTGCCACCGGTTGATACTCCTCATTTAAAAACTGACCTCGCTTCCGCCAAGAAGACCCCCCACGTGCACCATGGACGCCAGTACGTTATACCCGCCGAATGCTTGGTGGTTGAAGAGCGACGACGTGATTTCAGCCGTGGTTGTGCGGCGCAGCAACAACAGGGAAAGTGCCCAAGTCGAAACGGAGACGAGCAACTCCCGTCCAGGAGCCCACTCCACCAATCAGCCGTGCGCCCAGCAAACTCAGCCACGTGTATCGCGTCCAACTCGGCAGCACGCGGCGCCTGAGGGATCTCTTGTGCGCAAAACTACACGTCGCACACCGTCTCGAGCAAGGAGTGACAAGTTGTTCGACATGCGGACTCCCGCTGAAGTAACTCTCGCGCTCCACCGCCAACGCCGTCGAGAAGTCCAACAACGATACCGCAAGAAGTGGAGGGAGTATACTGACGACTTGGAGGACTCTGTCTCCCAGCTACGACAAGAGGTCCAAAAGCTGAAAACTACGCTGGAGCGCATGAGTCCTTCGAGAGCCATCTCTGAGTCCACCGTGTGGAACGCAGTGGTGGAATATTTTCGCCTCTTTCGATGCGGCTTCAAGCCTCTCGCCCCCGTGTCGGAACTTTGCCGTAACCAATCGGTACTGTGTGTGGATCATGCGCAAACCCAGGTGCAATTCCTTAAAGCTGTGATGGCACCTGACGTACTTTCAAACGCGGGGTATGGACTGGAAGCAACGCTGGAAGAGTGGCGGCAGGTCTCGCTGCACCACGAGGATATGAGCGTCGAACTTCAGCGGCTGGAACGTGGTCCAGACAACTCCGTGGTTGCCTTCATGGATGGAGTTACTACCATCACAGCTCGTATGCTTCAGAAAGCGCTCCCCGACATTGAACGAAAGGAGAACTCGGCCAATTGGGAGTCGCTGGCTGCCAGACTTGTTGGTCAGCAGCTTGTCATCCCTTCCACAGTGTGCTTTCACTGGGATCATGCCACTCGTCGGATCACTAGCATGCATTACGTGGCCAACATGTTGACTCCGTTGCTGAAGTTGCTTGACAACTTAGAAGACGCCTCCAGTGTCCTCAGCACCACCCTCGACATCCACCACTGGAGTAAGAAAGCGAGACCCGCATGATGTGTGTAGCATGTGCGATGTAAACCACAGGGAATACGCATGGTTTACGCCATTTCGATTAGTGTACTTACATTGCATTATTATAATACCAAGAAATACACGTAAACCGCACTTGGTGATCTAGTGAGGGAAAAATGATTAGCTGGTTATGAACAATGTGTTCTGCTACTATGGATAGTAGTGCGTACTATTATAATACAAGACAATTCGGTATGTACAGCCGAATTAGTACACTAGGAAGAGCAGATTCAGTACAAATAAGACAACACAGCACCATTCATTCGACGTTGCCACAAGAGTGAAAACATTGATGATAAGCAGTGGCTGCAACTAATATTTCTGCAACTGGGGAGACCGAAACGAATGCGTGTCGATCTCGCACTTTTTTATTTGGTGCCACAGCTCAGATGATTAAACACAGCGAGTAGATCTACACGGATGTACCAAATTGTTACTTGTGGAGCCATTCGAAGCGAAGTGTAAAGTCAGCACCTGCGATGTAACACAGACAAAATATTGGTCTCAAAACATCATAACTAATGAGCTTCTGGAACACCCAAGTGTAGGAGTTCATATTGTAGCATCATGAGGACCTCAATGAAGAGAAACGTTTGGACTGCGTAGTTCTGTGTTTCGAGCACGAAAGCTAATTGATAAAGTGGCGAGAAGTCGAACTTGGACTTGCGCTGAAGAAACTTGTCGAAGAGAACAATCTCAAGTACTAGAAACACTAGAATATTCACCGCACCATTCGTACTCCAGCTGCCAGCGCCACCCGGGTAATAGACAATGTTTGGCAATTTCTCCAATGCCGACTTGAAAATCACGAAGACAGATACACTCGACGTACTCGACAAGAGCGAGGTACTCACTGTGAAAAATAAGTAGTTGCAAGCCCTGTATAACAAGTTGCTTCGAGTCGTGAGCACTCACGGAATTTGTGCTGCTTTGCTGTGTCGTAGTAACAGGCATGGCCGTGGTAGTTATACGTTTTGTTGTGCTTTTTGCACAACAGGTTTGGCCGATACACGCCGAATGAACTGCGGATGGAATCTTTGTGGATGGCGCTTTTGAAGGCTACTGGGTGTTGTGAGGTACGGACGCTCTGTCCGAGTATACACGCCTGAGGTTTGCAGAGTAAGAAGATCTTCGTCTTGCTTTCTTGTGAGCGGGTGGGGTAGGCATGCCCACAGTCGCACGCATTCCAACGACGTCACATTCCACATCCAGCATCATCGAGAGCAAGTCAATATTCTCTGCCGCAGATGACGGGAGCATTCACTCTCCAGTTGCACGTCTGTCGTCCGTAAGCTGCACCAGGACATTTGCATTTTCTTGAAGCTCGAGAAATTCTAGCACGGACTGAGCAATGTCACCAGCAATAAGCAATATCGATATAGGTAACGACCCTGACGAAGACATGCACACGGAGATGAATAGCGTGCTAAAGAAATCCACAGACAACGCAACAAATTGCGGCATAAAATCTTCCAGCCCCTGACCCTTTCGTGAACATTGCTGGATTCGAAGCATTATGCTCATAAGAGTATTGTAGAAACGGAGACGAGCAGAATCATGAATGGGACTGAAAAACCGATCGTACTTGCAGGTAGGATGCATACTCCCACGCAACTCGTAGTTATCCTTAACGACACGATAATATTTTTGAAAAGTGTGAAATTGAGTCCAGGGACGAACGCGTTCATGTTAAAGTTCCCGACCCAGCCTAGAATCAAATCGATCGCTCCGAGACGAACCCAAAAGACCCAATTTGCCATCCATCCTGAACGTAGTGGCAAACATTCCAGTAGTATAGCGGCTACCAACGAGGGTATCGGGGTGAGTACGCAAACCAAATTCACTCGTGTTCGAGATTTGCTCTTGCAGTAATGATTCAGACTTTCGAGACGCTCGATGACGAACCTTGGCGACCAACTTGGACTTCATTCCATTTCTGCTCGAGGCGCCTCCATAGCGGAATTCGTGCGTTTACTAGAGCTATTTGACTTGTCAGCAGTGCTACTGCTGCTGCACTGGGCGGCATTTGTCACTTGCGCTCGAAATGTTCACTTCCCTCTAAAGTTGTTAACGCAAGACTTCGAGATAGTTTTAAAATACCGGCTCCTGCTGGCTCGCTAAAACTCGCTAGTTAAAATTATATCGCTTGCATCACCACAACGACGAATCTAATCCACCACGTCAAGATTGCTCAGCAACAATCATCGGTTTATCCCTCGATAGTCAACAGGTAGTGGCAACCGTGAGTCTGGCGTGGTCGCACGACAACGGCGTTTTAAATTCGTCAGAGGAAACTTATCCTACATAATACTTCGAGGTGTTAATTTCCAATGCTGCCACCCTCCATCTCTGTCAGGGGGAGACTCGGCATGCTATTGCTGATCGACATTCGGGTGTAGCTACTCATTCCTGACTGTTCGAGCAGCTTGACACTGACACGTCTAGCATCGATACTCTCCAGGCATGGACTTGCCACGATGGAGCGCTTGGGGGTAGAGAGACGTTTATCTGCACCAGGCAGCGGCGTTAACAGTTCTATCCGCCGGTGTTGAGCTTGCCGACTCGCACCCGCAGTTCCGAGCATTGACGTTGGCATCGCCTGCAGACGCTGCAAGATCGACACCAATTGCAATTGACACTTAGAATAATTTTGCGAAAACCCACAAACTAAACTGCGTACCTTGAGTGCACTGTTGCGCAGAAAGACTTGCTCCAGAGCCTGGAAACGTAGCTCTTCCTGGTGTCGAGTGGCCAGGGCGGCAAGTTTGGCTTTCTTTGTCATCGCTCGTCGATTCCTTGAGCGTCCGGGCGAGGTGCTGTCACTAGTAGTGCTTCTCTCCTCCTTGAAATGCTTGAGTTCTGCCAGATCCGCTTGGATCGATTGAAAGGTAAAACTGGTGATCGAGTCGAGGATAAAGCGTCGCCTCTCCATCGATAGCTGCGTGTTGATCTCCAAGAAGCCCGCGCTTTGGTGCTCCATTTTCTTGGTGAGCTGGTGGAACATGACTTCGTGTTTCTCCGGACTCGCGCCTTTGTTGCGCTTTGTATGTGGCGTAAGGAAGTCCACGAACTCCTGGAAGTCGATTTGTCCGTTCGAGTCCTTGTCCAATTTGCTCACGATCTGCTCGATCTCCCGCGTGTCGTTCACGATGCCAATGGACAGCATCGGGTCCTCCAGCTCTTCCACGGAGATTTTGCCCGACCCGTCCGAGTCCAATGCGTCAAACCACTGACGCAGCATGCGCTTTTGCTCTCCAGAGAACTGGAAACGCGGCTGTTTGGCGTGTTTAGTGAGCCACGCGTTCTGGTTCAAGTGCAGGAGCTCCTCCTGGAGCGCGCGATGCCTGGCAAAAGCAACCGAAGACGGAACAGCCGTCGGGTCCGGCGCCGCTTGCCACCACCACCCCTCCGTCTTCATTGGAGGCTTCTTGGCGTCATACCGAGCCATTGCACACATTATTCAAACACTGCATAAGCTTGGGTCGAACGTTACCAGGTCTACCACAATAGTTGCCGTAATGTAGCCATGTGTCGTTTCGCTGTACTTCAGTGTGAAGTGACTGTGAAGTCCCCTCCGTTACTTCACAAAATGAGCTCGACCGTCAAGCGCGATCGGGAGTGGGAAGCGTCGGCTTCGGGCGGCGCCTGCGCGACCCCCGCGGCCGACACGGACGTGAAGCGCCCACGCATCTCTTCTGCTTTGTCTTCTCTTCCATCTGATGCCAGTTGTACCTCTCAACGGCCCGTATTGACCTCAGGAAAGGGCTCGGAAGTTCACCCAATGGCCGTTCTGGACGCCATTCGAGCTAAGCTGCAGAGCACTTCAGACCCCCATTTACAGGCCCGTCTTCTGTTACAGTACAGCATAGCGGCCGCCTCGCCAGGCGCCAAGACGGCGGCGGCCATCGACTTCCTCTTCTCGTTCCTGCAGCAGAATCAGACGCAGGCCGAGACGCAGACGGACGGGAATCAGAAGGACGCAGGCAGCAACGGAGCGATCGTCGTGGGCGCCATTGTGCGTGGACTCAGACAGCTCTTGGCTGTGAAAGCGGCTGTGGTGGAGCCCATGATCCAAGTGGACGCTATGGGTGAGCAGCTCATGCAGTGCATGAGTGTGGGCGAGGACTTTAAACTGCGACGAGACATGATGCGCATCGTCGTGGACTGCCTCATGCTCACTAAGAAGTACAAGCAGGTGGAGACGCTGCTGCACACGTGCGTGCAGGACCATGACGCCGGCATGCAGGCCATTTGTCTGAGAGGATACCTTCGACTGCATGGCGCAGGACGGCGCTTTGCTGCCGAGACGCCGTCTTCGGAGAGTCAGGGTACTGCGGCAGATCATTTCGACCGTTTGGCGGCGTTTGTGCTGTTTGCGCAGAGTGAAGAGGTACGAGTGCTGGCTGCTCAAGTGCTCGTGGCCCTGGCAGATCTACACCCGCAACACGAGATTGCAAGCAGCAAGTTTTTCCCAACGACGACGACGCCGCTGTTGTTACCTGAAAAAGTGTTTTATGTGCTGTGTATGGCTGGAAACGACGCGTCAGGATTGGTGCGAGTTGAAGTCGCGCGGTGTTTGCGTCGGTTTTCACGTGTGCTTGCGGGTGGAGTGGTGGAGCATGCCGTATTAAAGACACAGATCGATGAAGCTGTGGCGGATGTAGCGCCTGAAATTGTAGAAATGAACACGCGCCGCATGATGTCAAGCGGGGTGCTGCTGTCTCTCTTGGAGGACGTAGACGTGGATGTAGCAGCTGAGGCATCGCGTACGATTGCGCGGTTGGGTGAAATGGCAATGGCCCCCGATGCTGGAATTGGACGGTGGGATCAGCGAGCTTTAGAGCGCGCAATTACGGCACATTTTGATGTCCTCCCGCGTACAACTTTTCCAAGTGCGTCACAACTATGTCAAGTCCTGGTGAACTCTTTGGGTCGTCTGCTCGTGTGCCGGCAAACGCTTGACACAAAGTCAGATTTCATCATTTCTAGCTCAGACTTGAGTTGTTTATTTCGCAGCGTCAACTCTACAGCGGACACAATTAAGCCTGCGGTCGTTGAGATCTTGCTTGTCTTGCAACATTGCGACTTGTCAAGCTCATGGGCCGTACAGCGATTGGTTGACTTTCTTTTGGAGACAGTGGGCTCTCCATCATTTGAAAATCCTTGGGTAGATGACGCTGATGACGACCGCAATTCAGACTGCTCGAACAAGCGGCTTGTTGACGTGGCGCGGGACCTAGGAAGGAAGTGTGCGAAGGTGCTTCAGGCTGATGTTGTCTTGTCAGGTCGCGTCCGACAAGAAGCATGTAATAGTCGACATCTCGTTTTGAAAAGCGTGAGCCAGGCCATACTCGGCTACAGCGAGAACTCAAACAAAAGCAGTTTGGAGACCACCAACAAACCAGAGCTCCCATCTGTCGGGTCGACTTTGTTTTTCTTGAAGAGTTCCCAAACACCAACCCGTCAGGATGCCTCATCCAGCATCTCGCCCCAAGCTGCTAGCTCTATGGATACCCTTCGAGTGCCCCCGGTTGACGGAAATGTTGCGGTACATCTGAAAGCTGTAAGTCTGATGCCTACCTATTCTGCACGTTAAGTCCAAGTCGATCTAATTTGTTTGTACTTATGTGCAATGAGCAGATTCACCGACTCCGCACCGCCTTCGTTGCGGACCAGCTTGATGCCTCCTTCCAATTCGCGGCTCTTCTTGTACGCTTACGACAACATTTGCATTCCTTTCCCGATGCGTCAGCCGCACCACCACCACCGACCGCACACAAGTATGTGTCGATGCAGGCAATGCTGAGTACCAGTCCGAGCGTGAGCTCTGGGCAGACAAACAGTACCAACGTGGGGAGCCACGACCAAAAAGAAGCGCAAGCATTTGCCAGTTTGACTCTGCCCGTAGATTTGCAAAAAGGTTGCCAGGACACGGTCGTCATCGCGTCAGACGTTTACGTCAAAGCTTTCGCCCTCAGTTCATCGCCGCGCGCAGAATTGCTACAGGTATTGCTTACTCTACATGTAGTCGCTGGTAGTGCGTCACTATACTAACTAACAACTCGCTACTGGACTAGTTGATTTTGCTAGGTCGTGTAGGGCTGGTACTCGCACTACTGCAAAACACGAGTGACAGCCTTCTCGTCATTGAGAAGCTGCGCTGGATATCCAAAGAAGCCACCCGGCTGCGCTTCCTAGTTGGGGAAACCCAGCAAGAAGATGTTTGGCTACCTACTCAGTTGCTATCCGACGTAAGTTCACTGAACGATTTGAAACGCGCCTTCGTCGCTACAGTTCGCAAGGCTTGGCCTACGGCTCTGATCAAGGCTGCCATCGCTCGTTGTACACCTGCGGCCAGTGGCAGTGATGTACATTACCGACGTCTGGCTATCGCAAACGCATCAATTGTAGAGCCCACTCCAGCGGCAAGCGCGAAGGTCGAGCCCCGAGAAATCACAGCGAACTGGCCGTTCGAGCAACACATTCGCTTTTCGTTGACGAACGTGCGAGACATTACTCAGGTCTACGTGAAGAGTGTGCTTCCAAATGGTGATGTGGCTTACCATCATGTACCAGCGGGAGGCATCCGAAACCATGGACCACGTAGGCATTCCGCCGAGCACAAAATCACCCTGACGGTATCACCGTTTTCGGACCCAACGGCGTTTACTGTAACTGTGTGCCTCGGCCATTCAACGTTGCCTGGAAGCGTGAAGGTAAGCAGGCTGTCCGCATAGTTCGGATTTGGGTCAATTACTGACTTTTACTTGGTTTATACGTTGTCATGTACAGCCAAACGCCCCCGGATCAGGCGAAACCAGTCCCATGCTGTACAAGGATATTTCGGCACCTGTCCGCGTGCCTATCTTGCACCGCACAAGTTCCACGTTGAGGCATGTAGCTCCAAGGACGTCTACTGCCTGATTAGACATGCCAATGAGGTAGCTTGTAACACGTCCTAGTGGTGGAGAAGCTCGTACAGCAGGATCGCTGAGGCAACACTGACATTGAGAGAGTCCACGCGCGTGTCTTCGTCCGTAGCTTGACCTGGCGTCCCGTCAATTAGATTTTGAACAAATTGAAAAATAGTCATTGAAGTGCGCGCGTACCAGGGATGATGACAATGTCCTGGCAGCACTGGCGAATACCCTTGCGGAGACCGCGGTGCTCGTTGCCCTGTTTGAGGAAGCAAAACACAAGTGGTGAGATGCTGAACCAATTTCCATCGCCTCCGAGCGCGAGGAACGCACCATGACAAGGATCGTGGGCTGACCACCTTCTGACAGATTGGTGGCCGTGATGGAGTTGGGTCCACTGCTAGCACCAACAACTCGCCAACCAAGGTCACCACTGACAGCTAGCACTTCATGCAAGTTCCTGGCTTTCAACAATTTGTTCTGCAAACCACAATCCCGTCAGTACGCGCTACGTCAAAACACCAACCAATGATTATAAACTCACGTTGGCGACCAGCACTTCCAGCGCACCGACAGAAGCTCGCGACACCTAAAACCAATCATCATCCTCAGAAACGCCACTTTCAACTCCTCACCCCGCCCACACGCACCGCAGGAGACAACGGCGCACTGTTGCGGTCGCTCACGACCACCGCCGCACACCCCAAAAAGTGCGCCGAGCGGAGGATCGCTCCCAAGTTCTGCGGGTCGTGGATCTCATCCAGCACCAAAATTACCGGCGAGCGCTTCGACTCCGTAAACTCTGCAACCAAAACACAATAAATCAATAAATAAAACTCAACAACTCTCCTAGTACCCTACCGTACCCACCTGAGGGCTCAGCAGGCACAAACTCTTTCAACTGCAGAGCAGCAGCGTCCAACACGACGCCCTGATGGGGTTTGTCCCCCGTAATATGATTCAACATCCACTTGCTAATTGTATGCAGCTGCACTCCTTGGGCCGCCGCCAGCTCCTTGATCCGCTCCAGCGCCTTGACGTCCGCCGCGTTTTTCTTCTGAGGCCGCTGGCCGTCCACCGGAACGCGCTCCTCCCGCACGTACAGCGCGTGCGCGTCGCGGTGGCCGCTCTCCAGCGCCTGCAGGACGCTATGGAGGCCGTAGACGCCCTCGCCCGCCAGCTGCGGCCCGTCGACGCCGTCGTTCGTGCGCGTGAGAGGCGGACGGCGCTCCCGATCCGAGTCGCGCCAGTGGCCACCGCCTCGAGGAGGCCCCCAACGCGAGGGTTTGGGTCCGCGAGAGCGAGAGGGAGAGCGCCAATGGTTGTCTGAGGAGAAATGGGCTGAGAGAGAGCGAGGAAGCGCACGCGCAGCGACGCAGCGACGCACCAGAGGAGTTGACAACATGGTCGAGGATACGTTGTGAGGTAAGGTACACTGGTTTTATGAGACTATCGTTTTTTTTAATGTTAAAACATTCTCGATTTTTTTGCACTCCGTTAAAGTGATAAAACCACTACAACCAATAGATGCAGCTACCGGTAGGACTAGTGCAGCTATGATTTTAGCAGCACCAAGCATTATGTTAGCAAAATATTCGATCGCGGGACGTGCAGATGGGCATCTACAGTATGCCATAGGACTCCTCTGAATGGAGGTGTGTATAATTCACTGTATTTGATAAACGTTGATGGAGAACTACGGCTCCATCAACAGTTTGTTTTCAATATAGTTGTCTTAAACCTTCGAACTGCGAATCTCCCCCGACCCAACGCCCAAGTTCAACCGTAATAATATGCCGATTTTCTCTTCATCTCCGAAAAGGAGTATCCAGGGAGCGGGATCAAGTCGCTATATCAATACACCGATTGTATTGATAAGCCAAATTAAAACAGAACTTTTTTTTCTCGATTACAACAAGTATGCGATCATCCCTTTTGATAACGAAGTCGGCCTTCCCTCCGGCACGCAGTCTGTCACAGTCGATCCAATGCTCGCACTCGAGTTTGAGCTTCGATCCCGCGGGATTGGCGTCGTTGACCGCCCTCATGCACGACTTGAACATGTCGAAAAGGAAATGCTTCTTCGTCTCTTCGTTCTGTCCCCACGGTGTTCCCAGAGCGTCGACGTTCTCAGCGAAGCCTTTGCGAAGCCGCTTCTCAAGCACCGACGGAAGCTTCGTTATTTGTTGCGTATACCGGGCTCGCTTGATTCCAGAAAGCATCAGTCTTGTCTCGGTGCCGCTGAACTTGCTGAACTTGATCTTCTTCGGGGTAAATTTACGCTTGCCCCCGACCCATTTCTGGGCGACGCACACGCTATTAAACTGGCGGACGGAAGTTTCCAGGTCGCTGAGGTCTTCGCCCCGCTCCAAGTGCTGGTGCTCAACCAGCTCTTCGAGGTGTGTTCGCACCTCTACGCGGAAGTGCACCACACCGTTCACAGCCGCGTTCGGGAACTCTTTGGACACCAGGTCCGAGTACTTCACGGAGCGTCCAACAGCGTGCGCTGCATCTGCTTCTCCAGGCCATGTCCCGTCGTCTTGGATAAGGCTATACAGCCTGACCTTGGCCGCTTTGACCTTTACTTCTAGTGCTGCCTTGACGATGTCGCGGATGTGCGACCTTCAAGATGACCGGGACTCGGCAGACGCCGATGTCGCTCTGAAAAAATGTACACCAGTTCCACTTTTGATATCTGCTCACAGGTGGTGCTGCGTGGCTGCGCGTGGGTTTCGGCGTTCATCTCAGTAGTGATTGGCAATATTCCAAATGACGCGTTTCAACCGTGACCTTTGCGTCTCAGATGCAAAGTATGAACCCAATGTACCCAATACCTACAACGATCAAATGTACCAGAGAGAAGAGATGGGCGTATCAGCTGCAGTGCAGAATAAAAAACACCATGGGTTAGAGCAGACACGACCTCTGGGTAAAGGCCACGTTTTGGCTAAACCCACAACAGCCAACAGCCTTAAAAAAAACACGCAGAAGCAGTAGAGAAGCAGCTGGTACGGGGCAATCTGGAGACAGGCATGCATTGTCATCACGGTGCAAACAGCAGGAAACAGTCTGAGGGCAAACCAGACAAATGCGAATCACAATGTATTACAGCGATAATAACACGTTGTACAACTTTTCACAGATTGGTAACATGCGTGTCTAGAAGACGATCCCAAGGTTCGCTTCAGTCGCCAAAACGGTGGGGGGGGGTTCTGTCATGGTGTGGGGTGGCTTCTGGGCGGACGGCACCACGGCGCTTGCGTTTGTGGATGGGACCCACGACTCGCACGCCTACATACACACCCTTTCCGAGCACCTCCTGCCTGCGGCTCATCGCCGTTTTGGTACTGAGTTTACCTTCCAGCAAGATAACGCAAGTATCAATCTGTCCAAGGCAACGAAGGCCTTCCTGGACGAGCTCCCAGGAATGGTGATGGAGTGGCCGGCTTTATCGCCGGATCTCAACCCTATTGAGAATATGTTGGGTTACTTGGCAGGCAAGGTTTACGGAGGAGGGCGCCAGTATCTTACCAAGCAAGAAGTCATTGATGAGATCAAGAAACAATGCGAGCAAATGCCCTTCAGTTACCTCGAGAAGCTGGTGTTCTCCATGAAGAAGCGGTGCATTGAAGTGCTGAAGGCAGATGGAAAGACGATCAAGTACTGAATGTGTGTGGTACACATATTTTTTTTAATACTGAAACCAAACTTAAAAAGTGTGCTATCCTGGGTTCGGTAGTACTCAAGAAATAGTAGTGCTAACTACTCACAGTTTAGTATCATTTTTATGATTGGGGATATACCTTCTAATTTCAGTCTTTAGTTGAGCTAATGTTTTTTCCACGATTTTGCGATTTTTAGTACTAATAGTAGAACTATTTTCCGGAAGGGTCGCGCGATCTTGGATCCTTCTCATTCTTCGACAAGCGGTGGAGCATGTGGTTTAATTCGATAATACTAGGCCTATTAAAAAAATTATTTTAAATGCAAAAATTACAAAAAAAATAATTTACTTCGATTCAGCCGGACCCAGAAGAACGAGGAAGTGCGCAGTTAGTGGCTATTGTTTATCCACCGTGGAGCTGCTGCATGTGTGGCCAGCAGGTGCACCACAACTGTAGCAATGACCTGTGCGACTCCGCGGACTTGTCGAGGTAACATAGGCTGTCTTGATACTGATTCAGAGTTGGTATGTTACCTCAATATCGTTGTGATTGACATGTGATCAGATTCTGCAGTTCCCAGTGTGTCAACAGCTATTTCGGCAAATAGAACAATTCATTGGCACTTAGCGCCTCTGGAACCTCGTCAAGCAGTCAGTCAACAGTAATTGATCTTGCTCAAGTTGACATGGTTGAAAATGAGGCGTCAGTGAACAACAGCACCCCTTCTTCGATGGCTCACCACTCACCCGCGAACACGTCCGATCCCGTGTGGAAAGTGATACATGAGTTAGAGAAGCCTGTGCAGTATAGGAAGAAGACGTACACTCACATTTGTCTTCTCTGCGCTGAGACAAAGGCATGGGAGCACTCGCTATGCAAGACGGCTCATGCAACGAACGCTAAATCGGATGTGGTGCATAAGCATCCAGCATATGAGTTTGCGATCAAGGAGGTCAGTCAAAAGAAGCAGCGAACTCAGAGGTTCGTGAGTCAAGAGGCTGAGGGGGGACAACGGACTGCTAAACAACAGAAACTTTCGTGGCACGCCAAACCTCAACAGGATGTTGTCACTGGGTCTATCGCTCGTTGGCTAATTCGTGACGGTAACTTGGATACATGTGGTTCCAATGTCTTCAGGGATATTGATACCTAATGCTGTTTGTGTCTTGCAGGACTACCCCATATCCTTGAAACGACTGTAACCTTCCGAGAACGCGTCGTTGCTTTGGCTGGAGACACCAAGTTACGATCTTGGCCCTGTAGACCTACAACTACATCCAGGACAACCACTATGAAAAGTATCTTAAAGATACAACTGTCTTGCTGAAAAGCGAACACGAACTTTTGCACGGGGTGCCATTCATGACGGTAGAACATGACCTCTGGACAAACAAATCAAAGAACTGCATCGTGGGAGCTTCTGGTGCGCTCATTGATCATCTCTGGGAGCCTCGGCACTTGGCGCTAATCGCAGTGCCTAAAAATGACGGACATGGGTCTAGTGAAGTAGCGTTGCTGATAAGTGGGCAACTGATGACACTGTATGGCCTGAACATGGAAACGATGATTTGGTTCTCAATTTCGGATACTGCACCAGCAGCACGTAAGATCTCCAAAGAATTTGACTCGACACTCCAAACGGATTGCGCAATGCATGCGCTCAATCTCTGTATCGGATATGGCATTGGTCTCAAAGAGAATGTTCGTTCAGGATATTGCATGGACCCAATCACCGAGGTGATTGCAAAGAAAAGAATGGTTGCCACGGAAGGTGGTGCTTTTCCAGAAGGTGGAGCGCTGATACGCAAACTACGTGCACTCAACAACTATTTTGCCTCTAGTAACTCACCCCGACGTGTCGCGCAGCTAGCAGAGATCCAGCAATTTCTCAAGTTACCTCAGTTGGCCGCTTTACTTGACGTTGACGTTCGCGTTGGTTCAGCCATTAAACTACTTCAGCGGTTCATCATCAACTACTCAGCGTTTCGGTCATATTTCCAAAATGAAGGAGGTGAAGAAAATGTGTTTACGTGTCTCTCGCAGGCTGATTGGACTTTGGCTGTGGAATTGGAGGCTATATTGGAGCGCGTTGCACATCTCGCTCCTCTAACTATGGTGTCGACTTTGTGTTCGAGCAAGACAACACGTCGATTCACGCTTCTTGCGAAACGACGGCCTTCTACCAGGAGCAGAATACCGAACCCATGGTGTGGACTGCCCGCTCCCCGGACTGTAACCCCATTGAAAACGTGTGGTCGCTTATGGCGGCTAGGGTACGTGCCCACGGCCGCCACTACAGCACGTTGGAGCAGCTCGAGGCCGCTATTATGGCGGCATGGGACTCCATTAAGCAGGAGTATCTACGCAAGCTCGTCGAGTCCATGTCGTTGTCTTGCTGTGATCAAAGGGAAGGGTGGACTGACTAAGTACTAACTTTTAATATAGAAGATTGTATTGGGTTTTATAGGAGGTCATAAAAGCGGATGGTTCTAAGATTTGTCGGCGAGACTGAAAGCGACAAACTGTATGGCAGCCCTGCCACCCCGGCAGATATCGCGGTTGTTAGTACGCGTACCGCTTAGCTGTATGTTAAATAAGCAGCATACTTAAACAGTAATGCAGAACACTCAGTAGATTTCGAGATATTGCAAAAACAGTACACCGATTTTGACGGTCCTAACGGTAGCATACCAGCTCAACTTGACTTATAAGCTGGCTACGTATGCGTTGACCTTCAACGTTCCAATAACTGGCTGTGAAAAATACATCTATCTTCTTTGAGTCGATCGATTGAAGCTGCCTCTGCACCGGCGAGCTCTATATCAACGTCTGATAGCTGACGTCGAATATCTTGAAGTATCGACAG
This sequence comes from Phytophthora sansomeana, assembly GCA_032158285.1. Classification (NCBI taxonomy): domain Eukaryota; phylum Oomycota; class Peronosporomycetes; order Peronosporales; family Peronosporaceae; genus Phytophthora; species Phytophthora sansomeana. The sequence continues at coordinate 306,983 of JAPDHH010000271.1, read as the reverse complement.
AATACTACACATCTCTTGCAGCTCAGCCGACTTGGAGGAGGTTGCACACACTGCCTCCATGCGACGGTCCTTCCCGTACTCGGCGAAAGACCCCGCAAACGATTCATGGACTCACCGCTGCTACGCTTTCCTTTAGACGGAGTCGGCCGTGAAGTCGTGTGCTAGGAGGCTCGCTGAGGGTATCGGCTAGCGTATCAATCTCGTCAGTAGGCAGCAAGCCTCCTCTCGCAAAGTTTCGCAGCTCGTGCTTCACCTGGAGCACCCGATAGACAAAGTATACAGTTAGTTTGACACGCATTTAACTTCAGCCAAAACACACGTATGCAAGGCTTACATTAAGCCATTAGCGCAAGTACGTCAAGAAGTCGCACCCAACGGCAACGTTGCTGAACTCGTTTTCGCTTCCTCCTGACGTCACGAACTTCTTTTTATGCGATAATGTAGAGCTTGTTTACACACTTCGTACAGTTTCTTGGCCGACTGAGGTTTAAACACCGGCGGATCGATGACCTGAAAGAATTCATCGTCATCTATTAGATGAACCATCTATTAGATGGTTCAGCTGGTGGTCTTCCGTATATTCCTGTACAAATGCAGCCCGAACGCCCTGTCAAAAACTGCTCATATCATTCACCGTTCCAATGCCCAGGTCTGCGCGCGGAGCTTTGTTACCCGACTTGCTAAATTTCTCGGCAAATTCGTCGGAGAAGTGAATGTTGAAAAGACGATACATCCAGTGGTCCGTCCGCGAGCCTGCAGCAATCTTGTTCCCTGACGAAACAACGTCGCCAAGTTGAACGTCACGAAATGCTGCCTTTGCAGTGTCATGGCGAATGAGAATCTCGATGTGCTCTGTTTTTTTACTTTGCCTTCAGCTTCAACCCTAAACCTGTAGCACTTCCAATTCATTAGCCGACATCGAATTGTACTTGGTGGTCCTTGCTGCCGATGTTGCAAGCTCGCCGGCTGTTTCTTGTTTTCAGACCCACGCTGTGTGTCGTTGAAAATTGCTGGCATGGGTGCAGGTCGGAATGTACTCGGCAGTCGAAAGCAGTCGGAGCCAGCTTGCTGCTGGAGGTGCGACGGGCTGCTGCGGTACATGCTACGTGGAATGCATTGGTGGATTGCATACCTGCGGGGCGTGTTCCGACGGGAGCGCATGTTCCTGCGCGAGTGCAAATGCAACGGGACTTGCGTGCAGCTGCAAGAGTGGGGGGGGGCTTGCATGCTGCTGGGAGAATGCAGCAGAAGTGTGCTGATCGGTCAGCCGTGAGTACCAACTGCGCTCTGTTGGGCGTCGTGCGATTAGGAGATGAGACTTGTGGCGACGAAGAGCTGAAGGCACACATTATTTTGAAACGCACAGTTAGATATTATTCATGACATTTCTGTCGGGTCGATCGATCACTTACTGCGGTCTTTGTGCTTGCTGGTTGAGGCTTTCAAAGTGCCGATATGGCTTCTCCACTTCCAGCCGTTGGTACCTCCAGCTCTCGCGGTAAAGCAGCAGGAGTAGGTCTCAACCGACGCAGCCACATGGGACAGAATCATGCGGCACGGTGCGGCGGAACCGGTTGACATTGAGACCTAGGCTCTAGGAGGGATGCGATTCGAGGTGCAATTGTGGACAATGGAATAACCTGTCAAATTTGATCGTAAAATTGATGACTAATTACTCTAGAGATGTTATGCAATTGAAATACTAAAACAAATAAACTGCGTGAATGTTGCTTGTGTCGTCCGGGTTCCGTTGGTACGTAATTGATAGGCCAATTAGCATAGTTGATGTTGCCCAAATGGTAACCTATCGACGGTGGGTGGTTACTTGAGTGTCGTGAGCAGATCTCGTGAAAAATAAGAAAAGAAAATATTTCACATTTTTTCCACTATCTGTCGACAGGTAATCTGTCGACAGATTACCTGAAATGTGGGAATCTCTTACGCCGTTGGTAGTTTATATTGTGTGGCTTTCAGCTCTCAGATCTCATGTGTTGCCATTGTATATAGCTGTGTCTCGCATGTTGGCACTATACAGCTGCGCTACCAATGTTATTGTTAGTTTCCTAGGCAATTTTGGGTTGGCCTCAAAGTGCTAACTCTTAAGTTTATGAAGTCTAACTAGGTAGTCTCCGTTTTAGTATACTACTAGTATATTGTATCGAGAACTCGATGCGTCAGAAGCCTAAGAAGTTGACCAAGATCGACGGAAAGCGCAACTACCACGCCGCAAAAGAACGCAAAAGGGAGTAAGGTTTGTGGAAACGCATTGCGCCATTTATGGGCTAAAGATCGGAGCTCGCTCGCAACGTAGACAGTTCAAGAACTAGAAGAGTTAGACTCCAACAGTTACGAAGGTCACGGTAAGTTTGTAATTACCCACACATCGGCTGTAAAGTACGTCACGAATTTAGACTTTTGGGCCTGTAAAAGTCTCACTAAAGTTCAGCAAAAAATCTGTGGTTAATGCGGTGGCGAGGATATATGTCTTAGCTAGTTTCAAACGATTATTTTCATGGTCGAAAGAACGGAATCAGCTCCGTGTGACGCCGTAAGAACTCGTGTCGAGTGTGTTAGCAGTATCATTGTCTATCGACACTCATCATGAGCGAGTAGTTCAGCATTTCGGAGAACAAGAAGCTATCGACAAGATCGGACAAGAGGTTAAGTCGCTCAGGTGAGACAATGCCAACAACAAACGCATACGAAAGGCAATCGACAGCTTTTACCACCTCCTCGCTAGCTTTGAAGCGAGGTGGCAACTGAAGGATGAAGAGTTCGAGTACCGACGCTAGCAAGTTTCTGCGAAGGAATTGTTTCCGTCTTCCCCAGCACTGCTAGAGTCGAGTATGACTTCTCACTAATTGGATGTGAAGATACTGACAAGTGAACATCGCTGACTGACATAGAACTTGTCGTATCCTGCATGAGGATTGCTCACACGGATTGCTCGCACACTCTCAAGTTCAAGTTCAAGTCTGTCAACGTCAACACCGAGCTCCCCTCTGGGTCTCGAGGACGCTCTACATGTCGAGTAGCTAGTCACTAACTGTTCAATCTATTCTCTCAGTTCACAATCTACTTCCTACCGCTCAAGTGCCTCATCGTCTCGCGAGATTTACGACAGAACTCGAATGAAATCTACATTGCACACTCCCACTAAGTGTTACTTATAGCTCTAGATTATGAAATCTAGAGCTATAAGTAACACTTAGTGGGAGAGTTGAGTAGGGTGCGGCTTCGCTACAAAAGTGCAATGGGCACAAGTGACCGATTGCTCGATTAAAGCGGGAATGAGGCCAAAAGCTTTTGACCTTCCCCTAAGCGATACCTATCAAGTTTTAGGGGAGTTGTGATCTCATTTGGGATAGCATGATAAACACAGAGCTTGCCTGCTATAGCTTTAGTACGATGGTAATAAGAGGCCGAGGAGCAAGATCGTCTCTTTCTTTTCTCTAGACCGAGACCGAAGGGCAAACTAGAGGTCTACCTGTCCAAATTCAATGCACTTGGTTAATCTTGGGGACACCTACCTATCCTCAATGAGAAATATTACCTACTCATGTATCGGACTACAATAAGTTCGTACAATAGCAAATCGCGGGTGGGAGGATCGCCTAAAGCTTATTTCCGAGAATATATTACAAACCGCAACCCTGACAAGGTAAGGGAAAATGTCGGTGTGTAGAATATGGAATAGATTGGTCACATTCATACTGTACGGCAATGATCTATATTGGGATGGAGGATATTCATCGAGTTGACTTGATATCACGGATTCAAATAAGGTTGTCCTGCACGCTAACATCTTTCTAAAACCCTTCAATATCCTTTGGGCAGCACCCTTTCGTCGAAGATATATTGTTCGAAGGGTCTCTTGAGCTAAGATCTTTCCAGGGAATTATGGCCTTTATTACCTCCGATCTTCTTCTCTGAATTGTGCGGTTTCATGCGGACTTAGAGGGTCGCGTCGAGATCAGGCCTTTCAGAATGAGTACCTAAACCCTGATGTGCCACGTTCAAGTGCCAAAATTGTTTTTTTAACATGACAGCGCGCGCATTGCCCCCTGCGGCTTGTGCGGTGGTAATGACAGTCGTTCACGAGATGCATGTTCACCGAATGAGCCAGTGTTTCAGGCAGGCTTAAATGAAGTGTGGTCATGCTGAAGGCGTTCTTGGGATACTTCCAATACGTCTTGTTTTAACCATTTCTCGAGTCCCTTGGGTAAAGTATACTATACAAGCATAAATTATTTGAGTATTTATGAACACATTTTTTTCGCCCATTAAGAAATTCGCGGTAATTGCGTTGGACTATCTCTTGTAACAAATCATGGAAGGCGCTATGTTGATGCAATCAATCTAGTTAATATTACCTAATTAAAGTATGCACATATGATCACAAATACTACAGCATTTGTTATGTTAGACGAGAAGATCCAATCCATGTTGAGGGTTCGTTTTAGGGCACAAAAAGCGCCCTTAACCCTTTCGCGATGCCAGGGGGCATTTTGCTTCCTTTAAGGCTTCTTGCAAAACCCGGTAGGAAATGGCCCCATTAAACGAATCTGTTAACGCAGGTTCAACCAAAAACATACCATCTTTTAGGACATATCATAAAAGGTGGGATGTGCAAATCTCTGATCCATACAAATGCCAAGTATCATGCGCCGTTTCTCGTGTTACTACAAATCACCGTAGATGCTTTGTCTCAGGGTACAATGCTGCATAGTGACATGTTTCTGTAAAGCGAAGTCATATTAGTCTGTTTACCTCGTTATTCGAACCTATTACTTACGTTTGTATAGTATAGTTTAGAAAGGAGGCTCGAGAAAGGGTTAAAGGGGGTGTTTTCGCACCATATTTTTATTAGAAAAAAAGGCTTAACCCTTTCGCGGCCAAGGGGGGCAAAATGCCCCCGTCAGCAACATTTTTAGAATGTCACATTAAAGTAGTCAAAGAAAAGGGGCTTTTTGCCCCCTTTCTTTTTTTCTACCAATCAGAGGGCTTAACTAAACGTAAAAAGAGAAACGGGCTTTATTGCAAAGCATCATATATTTATTTTTTTAAAAATAAACATTTAATGTATTCTGGGCTTGAAAAAAATCTCCCCCTACAACTAAAAGCGCGCGAAACCCACAACCCGTAAGCCAGCAAGCTGCGTACGATGATGCTGTTTTGGGGCGGGCGTTGCCATGCTAACGTGTATGCTGTTGTGGACGTATTGGACAGGGCGGCGAGCGGGGCGAGGACGGGCTGCGCGTTGCTGCAAGCGGACACTATAAGGAATGTGGCTTTTGTTAGAGCGTGATCTATTGTTGCAGTGTACTTTGGTGTTTGCAAACCATAGATAATCACTAGATTTGTATTCAGGTTTTCTTCTAGCTATCGGTGCATTTGTAAATGTAGATCTTGATTGGATTCGTTGTCCAACTAGCCGATCCGGAAATTGCTTCTGCAAGAGGGTCGATGTCTTGGGCAGTAAGCTTCAGTCGAGATAACAAATCGACTACGAGAAAGCAAGCACAGCTCGTTCAGCACGAATAGCTTCACTTGAGCAACACCTTCTTCAGCAATGAATTCACGTTTGAATATCTCTTGATCAGCTGGCAGCCAAGGTTTACTAAGTCGGAATGGATTTCGGTGCCACCACAAAGCTGTGCGGGTGTCTGAAGCGCGACTTGAGCAACAACGTTACCAATTCCACATCCAACATCAAGAAAAATATCGTCAACTACGACGGGACTGATAACGTCCAAAATTTCAGCCACAGTCTGCGGAAGAAGCTCACCAGCATTCTCGTGCATTACGCCGGCCTTCTGACGAACATCAGCTTTGGTAACCGATGCGAAGATAGATGAAAGGAGGTGTGACGCAGCCTCGAAATCCAGTACGCGGGTACTTAAAGAATTCGGTCCTGCGCCATTCGGTAATACGGCACGATGCTTTGAACCTCCAAAGAAACAAGGTGGAAATCTGGCCAAGTCGACGCCGTGAGCGCGCTTAAGCGTTCGGAGCCGAGTCTCCCGTTCCTTGGCCGTCTTGATGATGCGATACTTGCGGTGTTTTCTTGCGACGTCAGACCACACAACGCGTCGTTTCTGCTGAGCATATCCGTACGCGTACTGAACTAGCAGCTTGTCCGCTTCATCGGAGAACGTCGGAAGCATGAGGGCGATCGATTGTTTAGGAGTGGACTATACTTAACTGAAGTGTAAAATTGGTATAGTTTAATCGAGACAATTGCATGGATCCTGATGGTATAGTAAGATCAAGTGCTTTACACGGCTCAGTAAAGCGTGCCTTACGTCGGGTATCTGTATGTACGGTTTACACGGTAAGCGTAGAGAGATTAGATGTCGTCTACAGCTGAACTGATATCTTTGTCTGCGCACCAAACTGTTGTTCAATGTCTTGAACAATTAATCTGTAGGGAACAAGGCGTTTTCGAGAAGTAACAGACTGCAGATACATTGCTTTGATCTACTTAAACTTCGAGCAAACCGATCGTCACTTCAACAAGTATGGAAAATATAGCACTGCCTATAAGGCCCTTTACATGCCAGAAATCACGTTCTAAAGCACCACTTGCCTCACAACGGATCTACCGTGTTCGCGAGCCGCTTGAGAGGAATGTTGTAAGCTAAGTTTGAGTTGATAAAGCTGAGACGTCTTCCGCAATCGCCCTTTTGTCGAAAATAATTGTTTCTGGAGATAAAATCGGTGGAACTTCACCCAGCAGGTCCATGTAGCTTGAGGGCACATGTATGGTGCTGGCTCCGAGTCAAAACAGCCTTTACACAGACAAACAGCGTGGATAACGCAATAGTCCGTCACTTCAGTTGGATACCTGCCTTCCAACCGACACACAATGCACTGCCGACGCTTGCGATTTGTATCGCTGAAAAACTGCTTTGACGCGACAGCTGTGCACGTCTTCTTGGGACTATCGAACGGTGAGCGTACTACATACGCGGGGCTTATTGGAGCCGGCGACTGTAGCTCCAGTTGGGCAGCATTAGCGTTGGAATACAGGATTTTAGCTTCACTTGGTGCATCCGACCATTTCCCGGAGATAAGTTCGGTTACAAGCTCCATCATGAAGCTGAGATGAGGGTCACGATTATTTGCTGGTGTGTAAACCATTCTGCGAGTCAGGTAAGCGTTGCATCGGGCGACATCGACGAGAGCCATCGCTAATTTTTTGTGCCACTTTTGAAACGAGTGACCATCCGCAATTGAAAATCGAGCTCGGAGTTGGTCCAACCGGTCGACTCCCTGCATATGTGTGTTGTAGTTCTTCACACACGTTGGCGCCTCAAATGTTTGTCGCTCACTGGAGACCAAACGCTGAACAGTTGTTGCTTCCGAAGCATCAGCGTTAGATACAATACTAACGGTACTTCCGTCACACCATGATGCCGCTAGCATTTGATGATTCACGGACAATCCTTGACGGTACTCGCCTCTTGTACTTGATTCTTTTTCGAGCATCACATGCTTAGGGAAGTGCTTGCTCGATCCACGAACTGTACCCCGTCCAAACAGACCCTTCAACCGCAGTGCTTGTAGTAGCTGCACCGAGGTGTAGAAATTGTCAGTGTTGACCACCCTGTTCGACGAATATATAGGTCGGACAACCTCCAGCACAATCTGACGAATCTGAGCTCCATGCGAAAGCTCACTTCGAAGATCTCGGGCCTCGGTTGCATTTGTCACGCCTCTCAAGCGATCCACCAGCACAGTTTCACAGTGAAGTCTATAATTCACGGCAATCCAGCTTGTTGCACAGCACATCATGTACAACTTGAAGTGGTACTTGCCACCAGGCTTGCGAGGATTGTAGACAATTAAATGTCGGCCGTAGCGAGATCGACAGGCAACACTTGCTTCATCAAGCGCCACATCGCGACCTAGATCGATGTATTTGCCCCCTGTCACTTTCAAAACATTCAGAATGGTTCGAATTCTAGCAGCGGGATCGCACTGAATATTCTCCTCAGAAACTTCACTGCGAAAGGAAAATGACTGCCGAAGAAGCTTGAATCTCTTTAGCGGCATGATTCTATCCAGGTCGAGACTCGGAACTCCAAAAATGTCTTCTTCTGCTTGTCGACCCCAATAATTCGCGTATTCCCCTTTCACCGTGATCTCCATGTAAAACAGAATGCCCAAAAACGTCATGTCTTGCAGGACAAACGGTTCTCCAATAGGCAACTGGTTTACCTGCGCGTACGCGTTAGTCTCATGCAATACTTGCTGCCAAAAGTACAGTGGCAGGTAGGCAAAGAAACTGGCAGATGCTGAATGCTCGAAGATGTATCGAAATTCGCCACGAAGCTTGGTGTCAGTTGATCCATCCGCGCGCAGAAATAAAGACCCAGGCTGGCTCATGGAAGCGATTGGATTGAACCGCATGCTCTTAATAGCTTCGACCTCTGCCAAACTTGTCGGAAGCAACTGCTGAGGGTAATAGGGGACTGGCGCTTCTTGAAGCTCGTCAATACTATCATCGATAGCTAGTGCGTCATCGCCAACTTCACAAAGGGATTGCCAGTACGAAGTGTCCGGGGCTGCCATGAGAATGTTGTAATTGGTGTGACCTTTTTGCACCAAACTAAGCGAGATATCCTCCGCCTCAGATTGAAACTGTGAATCAATCCATCGTACTTGGAAAAGCAGCGGTGTTTGCAGGCTCGATGCAGTCTTCTGTTTCTTCTTCTTCCCTTCATTTTTCTTTGGTTTGACGGTTGTGCAGCCACGGCCGACAATATACGACGTGCCGACATTTTTGTAGACCTTCGCCGTCATCCAGCTTTCACGTGACGGTGAAAACGCTACGAGCGTATTCACGTAGAGGGATGGTACACATGCCGCAGATCCATGACTAGCACTAGGAGCTGTCGATAATGGCGGCATCGTCTCGTCCGAGTTAGACATTACCGCTAAATAATATAAGCAAACAAAGTCACGATGTGAGAACTGTCAGCACACCTTCAGCATAAATAAACAATTGTTTTTGCTACTGTTTCGTGAGGCGCTTGTTTCTTCGGTGACCACCTCAGCACCACCTTGAGAGCCCACGGAGGCATCATGCGATCTCGCCTCGATGTGCTGTACCCCAGATTCATGAACTGGCGTGACCACTCCTCCAAGTGTTGGTAGTCGATGATACTCGCTAACGGAAACATCTGCATTACATGTAGCGCACATATCGGTTAGTGATCAGCCGACACTAGTGGTCCTCGCTAGAAACCTATGCCTTCCTACGCGATTTACTAATCGTGATGGTTTGTACCTTGTGAGATGTCAACTGCGTAGCTATCGTACATCAAACGCTGAGTCATGCCCAGCTACGACTACCGGGCGCTCGATGTTTTCAGTACTCTGTCGAAAACATTCCTGCGGTTGCTCGTCTTCACTGGCCCGATGCATCAGGACGGCGCGTTCAGCAGTTGCATTTACTTCACCTTGATCCACTTCTGTTTCAAAACCAGATACAGCTTCTAAATGCGAGTTTCGCTTCTCAGTGGTGTTGCGACGTGGCGGAGCCGGCGGCTCCAATTCAGCACTTCCTTCTTCTGGACTAATGCCAATTATATCGCTGTGGGGATCACCAAATGCATCCGGTCCTTGCATTCTAGGTTCATTTCTTGTCAAGTCCGTTTGTTGGGCGGGTATTGAAGGGACATCACTTGCCGACACAGGATCTTCAAAAATATTGTTACAACAAATGGGTTAAACAAATGTCAGCAATACTGTAAATCCTTATTGACAAGTCGAACAGGCATCTTACCTTCATCTAATGGCGACGCGATTTCTCGCAGGTAAAACGCCAGCAACGCCTTTTCCCCAACAAAAAAGTCAACGCCTCCCTGGCCTTTCAGGCTAGAACCCGGACGAATATAGCGATAAAACGAATCGCTCGCGCTTCTCGGTGGCGGCTTGTGATGCCACCCGTCGGAACGAAGCTCCCTCCATACAGCTTTGAAAAATGCCGAGTTGTCAACCTTGCTTTCGCGCTTTTCTTGGTAGGAATCCGGCGCACGCTGCCGAGGCCCTCTCGTTCTTTTCGATGGGTCAGCAAGCGCGCTAACAAGGCCGCGCTTGGTTCGTGGCGCCATATTTCTAACGTACGGAAGAAAGAGGGGGAATGACGCGGAGAGTGGTTGGCACTGCGTTGTCGTCATGTTGTAGACGATAAAATTTGATAGCATGGCCAGCATACAAGTGTATGTACCTGCCAAAAGTGTTTGATCACGTTGAGCTACGAATTCATTTATAAAGTACATACAATAGTCTACATATTTCAAATATATACATTATTCAAATGATTTACACGGGTTGTATCGTGACTGATGCAGATTGCGATACCACCCAGGATACGCAGTAGTATTTCCAAGGAACAATTCAAGTTGCGATAAATGTACTGCTTCGTATTAAAAACATTGATGCAAAGCACTTTAATTCAGAGAACATCGCATGCGCTAGGCTAGAGGATTCAGTAAGTAAAACTCGCCATGGTGATCCTTTCGCGGTTTGTGCTTGCAGCTAACCAATTTTAACACAATAATATGTACGATAGGAGCTCATTCCTGCGTAGAACTTGTCAAATATAGTCCTTGCCAAACATTTGTATCATGCTATCCAATATGCTGCCAACAATACCAATGTCTGTCAGCTGAGGAGATACTACCGGAGATGTTGTGTGGTAAAACATCCCCAACCTGAGATACTAAGAGCTACATGGCTTTCTGAAAAGGACTGTTGGCCACTACAAATAGATTAAATTGATTGCTTCAATAACGGAATGCATAATATTACTTTATAGACACTTGCTTCGCCCTCTGGCAGTCGCAAAGACTGTCTGCAACATGGATAAAGAGTCCAGTCAGAACGAGGAATGGCACCCTTATGAGCTCGACACTGCATTCGCCTCCGTAAATAGCTCGCGGCTTTTCTTCGCGGGTTTGCTGAGGTACGAAGGCTCATACAGTTGTGTCTGTTGATCTTCCTGGCAGTGCAGCCGAACGCAAATTGGATATATAAGTAACTACTGAGTTGATACGTTGATCCCACATATAAAAATATATTGAACACACTAAAATAAATATTTTAATAAAAAATATAGTATGCTTTTTATCCAATCAGAATTACCCATGTCACACTACCGTTGACATATTAAAAGGGGCATTTTGAACCCTTTCAGAAAACAGCTGACAAATATTGCAATTGTCATTGTAATATTCATACTGGGGAGTAGTACCGTTGCCAAATGAAAAGGAGCATTTTGCCCCCTTAGTTGTGAAAGGGTTAAAGGGCGAATATGCGACCCCGCACTAACTGCTTAGCCATATATTATATATAACGATTTTGCTTCAGCGAATTAGGGATAAATATACCGATGTGTATAATTTTCTGGCTGGAATAATGCATTTTTGTAATTGTTTGTTAGTATATCGTCATTTTCCGGGACCAAGGGTGTATTTACGTTATAGTTCTTTTTGTGCTCACAACCAATCGTGCACTCGCTTCTACATCTACCAGCCCTCACACAACAGTATTTTACTTCAAAACAAGGGTTCGCCGCAACACCTGCACTCAATCATAAACGGCGATATCAATTCTGCGACTCACCCCCAAAGCTATCTTCACGCCACAGCAAGGTGCCGGAGTTTTGCAAGTCCTCCTACGATGATGAGGGTGCTTCTAACGGCTACAAGCGGTGCAATGCATGCATGAAGTGCCTCTAGCACCCAGACGAGATAGGGTACACCAACCTGGTGCCACATGTTAGCTTTGACCATTCCATTTCAGGGGACTCAAAAATGGTATTATTATCTATCGTGACGGCATTGCCACAATGAATCATGCTGAAATAGACTTGCGAGTAGGACGTAGATTACGTTGTTACTACCGCAATAACTGCATCGTTTGTATATTGAAGCAGGAAAAGAAATATACGAGTGAGTTGTGTTGTTCTCCGTCTGTGCGTCCCCAAACGCAGCATTTGTTTAAAAGATCCATAACAATGGACTGCAGTCCATGGCATTGTTGACCACACGTGGTGCGAGCAACGCTGAAAAAGCACTCAATCACGTTGGGGTAGCGGGAATGGTATGCAACAAGTTGAGCTGACCTCCATTGCAGTAAGTCGACGGCGCTTTTGTAGCTGCTCGAAGAATGACCATCTTCATCAGCGCCGACTGCGGACGGCTCCTTTGACTTGAACGGTCCTATTACCAATTTTCTGGCGAGGGTGATGTAGCTTGCATTTCCTCCCAAGACGCGCACCCTGTCTCGAAGTCAGGACTGTGTACTATTTTGTGACGAAAATGCATAGCAACAAAAGAAAAGTTAGCAATTAAACAAATATAACAATAATTAATATGATCGTACTGGTGAACCGAGCGTAATGCAGCTTAATGGATATTATGCGATCTAGCCACACACGCGCGCGCATATAGCAATGAAACGTCCTCACCCTGCAACGCCTTTGTCAGACTCCACTTTCTTGCCCCCCCCCACCCCCTTGGTGTTCAGGGGGACACCTGGATGAAGTGGTGTTTTAGTTAGAAACTCCATGTGGCCACGAGCGAAGAGATTATTCTCATCCCCGGCGAGCAAATGTGTCTTACAAAGTAGAGTTGTCTAAATCTGGTAGCGATCATGCTCGGCAATATAGTGCAATGGTGCAAGAGGTCATCCATTAAAGATGATGCAGAAAAGTTCGGTCATCTCTTCAGCGATGGTACGCTGGACGGCCTGCGACAAGCTGCCCACACCAGAGACCAATATCTCGGCACGGATTGGGTCAAGAGTGAAGTACCAATAAACATAGAAATAGACGTTAGAAAGCTATTGTGACTTAAATCAGTGTATAAATGCATGAAACTGTGGAACCCTACATAAATATCCTTATTCAGTGTGATATCACCTTAAATTATGTTTTTACCTAGTTCACGCCAGCAACATACATACAATACAGTTATTTTTTGACATTATGGTAGCATCAGTTTTATTGCGGGGGTCCTGTCCATTTTCGAGATAGTCATGACGAAAGCTCGCGTCTTGTATAAAAATCCACCAACCTCTACACAAGGCTCCGTTGGATTGTCATAACCCCCCTGAGTCTTGCTGTTGCGCCAGTACGGTACATTCTTTTCATCTATTTTAAAATGAGTTCTTGTCAAACTGGGTAATTTGACACTCTTCGAGTCATTTCGTGAAACGCGCCGTTGAGGAAATGATCGCCGTATAGATACCCAAGGAGATTGGGGTTGACTCGGATACAAAGAGGTACTATTATAGTACGAGTGGAAGTACAATCTTGCAACAAGTGGTTTCATCGACCGGTTAAAGAATTTTTGCACTTTGTTGCTTTGTCATGCTGGAGTTATTGAGCATTCTCTTCGCATGCGACATGCCGAAAAAATTGAAGGTCCATTCAAACGGCACCATTTCCAAACAATTATTGCAACGGTTGCGACACCTTAACCTTTCCCGACAGTTTGGATGCATGAAATGAAAGAGCCACAAACTTTTAAATATTGTATAGCATATTCAATGAAGTGCGATATCTCCAAGTTAGTTAGTTTCATGCCGGCGTTCACAGGTGCAAGGTGAATGAAAAAAATTCACTTTACAGCCTTGCCAAAACCTCCACTTTGGGGTTTCATTTCACGTTGAAATTGCAAGAATCTCCATTCAAATTACGAAAGCTACAATCAAAACGAGAACTGCTAAGAGACAGTCGAACTGTCCCGTTTTATCATTTCTAAAGGGAGATTCAGGGCACAACAGAGCCGAGCAGGGAACGTTTTTTTGTGCAATATAGAAAACACCAAAGGAGATGGGATAATATGACCATAATAAATTCCAGGATTTCTCGATTTGAATGTGATTTTTCTTGTTTGAATGGGGGTTTTCTCGATTTGAACGTGAAAAAAGGTCTATATACCTTTTTGACCTTAAATTAATGTGCTTCCGAGGCCGCAAATTCGTTTGTGAGGGTCCCAGCAGGCATGGGGCGCTAATAAGAGCCCACGAATTCAACATGGAACTTTGCTAAAGGCTAAAAGTATCCTCCAATGACATGATGCTCGCCATCCTTAGTTGTTTTATATCCAATAGACATTCGCCATGTGTAGGTAAGTAGTCAAGCACTGCAATTCGTGGCTGTGGACACGCACCGCCTATTAAGCAGTCGCCGAAAAGAGCCAAAAAAGCTCGGTCCCATTTTTTTTAGCGGCAACTGAGCAAAGCTGCGACTTCACCGCCTGACAGTGCCGTAGCTCTAAAGAAGAGCCAGGGGTTCAGCCCTGGGTGCCCGTTCAAATCGGTCCGGCGCTATCCTTTTGCTTTCGGTGGGGACGCTATTGTTTGTGCTACTGCTGCAGGACGGCACTGACGCTGGACGATGCTACTGCTATGTGTGTGCTTCGTGTGCTGTGTGCTGCGCGTTGTCTGTGTGTGTGTTGTTTGTGTACTGGGTGCTGTGCATGTTCTGAGAGTACAATATTTTTCTGATGTTAAGATTTACAGTGCTGGCCAAAAGGATAGCCCACCCCTATTTTCCCGCGCAACTCGGCCGATTTTTCGAATTTGGCGCTCAAACTTGGACCAATCAAGGGGCTCAACGAGTTGAGCGTGGGCGCTAATAAGAGCCCACGAATTCAACATGGAACTTTGCTAAAGGCTAAAAGTATCCTCCAATGACATGATGCTCGCCATCCTTAGTTGTTTTATATCCAATAGACATTCGCCATGTGTAGGTAAGTAGTCAAGCACTGCAATTCGTGGCTGTGGACACGCACCGCCTATTAAGCAGTCGCCGAAAAGAGCCAAAAAAGCTCGGTCCCATTTTTTTTAGCGGCAACTGAGCAAAGCTGCGACTTCACCGCCTGACAGTGCCGTAGCTCTAAAGAAGAGCCAGGGGTTCAGCCCTGGGTGCCCGTTCAAATCGGTCCGGCGCTATCCTTTTGCTTTCGGTGGGGACGCTATTGTTTGTGCTACTGCTGCAGGACGGCACATATTTTTCTGATGTTAAGATTTACAGTGCTGGCCAAAAGGATAGCCCACCCCCTATTTTCCCGCGCAACTCGGCCGATTTTTCGAATTTGGCGCTCAAACTTGGACCAATCAAGGGGCTCAACGAGTTGATTCCGCCAATCAAATTTGAGCGGAATCCACGCGATATTGAGGGAGTTTCTATACAAGCCCGCTTAACCCTTTAGCTACGATGTGCCTTACAGGTCCATCAAGACCTGTAGGAGTAGCAGCTACGCAATCCAATTGTTTGAGAGTCATGTTGTGGAATAGGTGCAAGCTGCCAGCTTCACTCTAGAGGTCCTCTTGAACCTGTACCAGAGCCAGTGATGCGAGCGCGAAAACAGCAGGTCAGCAGGTATAAGACGCGTAGAGGTTTTCCCTTTTCTCCAGCGTTCCCGACTCGAACTAGCCATGGACGACGACATAACTGGCGACTGGGAGCCTCTCAGCGAAGACGAGATCGCGCATTTCGGCGGCAGTGCTAGCGAGCAGCTCAGTGAGGACGAGGGTGCCTTCTTGGACGCCATTTCGAGCGACATACCGACTGAATCATTGGGCAGCGACATTCCCCGGCCTCGGCCAGTGCACACGGCTACTACATCGCCCAGCAGTGCCGCCAATGCTCCTACTTCAGCTACGGCCCAAGACAATCCATGCATAGCCTCTTTGTCGATGCAGAATGGGCTTCACCTTGCCATGGAGACCCGGGTCAGGAACGCGTTCGAGAAGGACGGCGCGTATGGGCTGTTCTCGCTGTTTGTCACTGGTGCACTACGTCAAAATATCCGTCAGTGGACCTCGACCAAGCTACAGCGTAGCGGCTAAAGTGTGGTGTCTGAAAGTGAACTCAACGCATACCTTGGACTCGAAATCGCGATGAGCATTTGCCCACTCAATGAGATAGCGGAGTTTTGGTCAACTGACCGATTTCTAGGACAGCCAGCTCTCGTGGAGACAATGTCACGTGATCGTTGTCAGCAAATTCGAGGTGCGCTGCAGTTCAATCCTCCAGGTGCAGTGACATTTGCTGCTGTACGCGACCCACTATATCGTTGCCGGGGTTTACTTCAGCACTTCCAAAAGAACTTCGCAGAGATTGCTGTGCCTATTGGTGCCTCTAGTCTGGATGAAATCACCGTGCGCACTAAAGCAAGGTCTCGTGCTAAAACATACATGCCGTCGAAGCCTGACAAGTACGGCCTTCGGTTTTACGCGGTGGTAGGATGGGATTCACTTTACGTGCATTCTCTGTGGGACAATGGCTCGGGGAACAATACACCATCTACGCCTGCAGAACGCTACACTGAGCTCTTCCCGTCACTTCGAACTCCGTTGTACAACACGCTGTCACAACAAGACATTCATATCGACCCGAAGTCTGCAACAGCGTTGTGGATAGCTATGGCGGGGCATCAAACGCGAATATTTCGATCGCCAAGCGGTCGGCGCTTGCTTGTTTCAGATAACTTTTACACTAGGCATACGTATGCGCGGGCCATCTATGCTTTCACCGATGGCGAGGTCCGTTTACTCGGCACGGTTCGCATGAATTTAGTCGATCAATTCAACAATTTTGCGTTGGAGCCTGCAGTTGAGCGAATATCAGAACAAGAGCGTGGATCGTGGGAACTCGTCGCCGCAGTAGATCCCGAGAAGGACTGGAAAAAATGCTGCTGCCCACGCGAAGAAACAAAAGAAGCGCCCAAAGGAGGAACGCACCGAATACATGCCGACATTGAGATATGCTGATCATGCTGGTTACATCGTTTTCAAGGATCGAAAAGTTGTCGTGTTTTACACGAATGACTTGAAGGCGACGATGTCTGCCAGCACCTTGCCGTCGACGTCAGCCGAGGCGATATATTGCTGCCATGGAACCGTGCCACTCTTGCGTTGGACTGGTGATACAATTATGCATCGAAAAGCGTTAGTGGCGCCAGCTCTCGTTGCAGCATACAATCAGTGTATGAACGCAGTAGATCGAGTGGACCAGCTTAGAAGTACGAACCCGACTCGCCGCCGCGAGAAGCGCTTGCACATGTCTGTCTTTACGTGGATGCTGGACTTGTCGATTATCAACGCGTACGCGTTGCACCGCCATCTCAACGAAACCAGCTCAGCTAATATCCCTCTCCGCGATTTCAAGAGAAGCATTGCTGACATGTTGACTCGCAACGAAAAACGACTACAGCAACAACGTGTGCGTCGCCAACAAAAGCGCACGCTTGAAGTAATTGACGACGTCGTTGGAGCCGACGTATCGCTTCACATAATCACCCCCAACTCCACGCAGCATAGCAACGGAAAGCTGACGTGTTATCTGTGCAGTCTCCGAGGGATGGCAAGTATTCGAAATATGGGTGCGCCAAATGCGAGCGCGGCTTCCACGTGGCGTGCTTCGGCGCGTTTCATTACAAGGGGGTCTTCCGAACAAATGCACCACACCTACAAGATGCGCTGGAAGCTATTGCGCGTGCTCCAACTGACGATCCTGTAGCATTCGCACGGAAACGTCGTAACCGCACCATCACACCTGTTAGCCAACTCACACTTCCAACAAAACCGTAGCCTATGCGCGTACATTTCTCCTGGCATCCGGCCACAGCTTCAGCATGTTGGTATGCACGCAAGTCGGCAACGTGCCTTTCATCTGACCAGTTTGTAAGTAGATAAATATACGCCCCAGTGTCTTGCGAAGCGCCTTGTTCTGCCTTGGACGCCGAGACAGCTTCCCCTGCAATCGCGTCGCCCTCGCCATCAACGCCACTTCGAACGCGGTCCACACGCACGGAGACTGCCCGCACTGCCCGCACAGCTCGTCGCGGCTGAGAGGCATCTCTAATCTGCAAATGGGAGTGGGAATTCAGGTGCGGATTGGCATAAAGAAAGACAGGTTCGCTGAACATGAGCAGTGAACTCCTATTGGCTTAAACGTTTGAATGTGACCCTGGGGTTGGCTTTCCTATAGGTTCAGTCGGACCTCTACCCCACAACGCCGTAGCTAAAGGGTTAAAACGGCCTGGTCAAAAGGATAGCACCAGGATGTGCTGGCAGAGCTGTTCAACGTTCCACACGTGCTGTCCCGCCTTATTTCGCATCATGAGTTTGTTGAGGACGGCCATGTGTTCGTCAGCCTTGGGGTACTGATGCTTCACCGCGTCAGCCCAATCCACGTGATATTTAGCTTACGACTGCGCAGGTTGGGGTAGATCGCGCCAGTAGTACCTGAAGCCGTCCGGGCCATCAAGGTTGAACCTTTTTCGTCGGAAAATACGGTGTATCCCCATATTCCTACATGTTTTGGAAAGTAAGTTAGTTATCTTTGTTTAACATGCTCAGCAAATGTAGAACTTACCAGGGGTTAAAATATGCTTCTCCGCCCATGTGATGCGGGCTGCCTTGTGCGCCGCCGTCAGTGGCAAAGTGCGGTCCATCTTGGTGTAAATCAGATGATCCACCTTGCTTAGCAGCCGCGGAACGGTGCGCACCGATTCCTTAATGCCGAGGTGCGTCTTGAGCTCTGCGTCAAAGAACTCTCCTGTTGCCGCCGAGCGAACAAGCTGCCTCAATTAACGCTCACTTAGCGCTGGCCACCGCCCTGGCCTTGCCTTATCCGCCGTGTCGCTCTGCGGGCCGCGCTCTGCCTTGACTGCCCGCCGAGCTGCTGACCTTGACCGGCCTGTTCTTCTTGGGATGTCGTGGAGACCTTTAATCCACCAGTATTCTTGTGTAGTGAGGGCAGATCCGTGGCACATTTGAAATTGAAAGGCCCAGAGCAGTCGTGAAAGCGCTGCTGCAGACTTGTTGCCTCCATTCATCTTCAGGACAGACCATCACTCTTTTAATATAGAAGTTTGTATTGGGTTTCATAGAAGGTGTATGTTTTGTCATAAAAAGGGATGGTTCTAAGATTTGTCGGCGAGGCTGAAAGCGACAAACCGTATGGCAGCCCTGCCACCCCGGCAGATATCGCGGTTGTTAGTACGCGTACCGCTTAGTTGTATATTAAATAAGCATAATACTTAAACAGTAATGCAGAACACTCAGTATATCTCGAGATATTGCAAAAACTGTACACCGATTTTGACGGACCTAACGATTTGGAGACAGTATTACGAATTAAACCCAAAAACTTACTTGTTGTTATCCAGTTGAGCTCTACGCTGAATATTGTAGACTGGACGGTTTAAGCCATTCTCTTCGATGTGCTGAACTAATATTTCTCGAGCGACTTCGTCCAAAAGCTCGATAACGCTCCCCTCCTCAGTTTCGTACTGCGTGTTGCAATATTCTAAATCGCTGGAGCCATTCCACGAACGTAATTCACTTCGCATTTGCCCTGATCTCTCTCGAACCCGTGACTGGGTTTTCAATTGAGTGTTCATGAATACAGAAGTTGTGAAGATGCATACAAGCGTGGACTACTGGAGATGCATTACGCAAACTCACACATAATGGATTCTTTAGCACTCTCCATTTGTTGACGATAAATCCAAACGCTATTTCAATACGAATCCTGGTTGGCTCAAAAAATTGTAATTGTCTTGATCCGGAAGCCCTATTAACTGAGGTTGGCTGCAAGGTGTCATGACTACTAGTTTGAGGATATGCGTTGTCAGCGACTACAAAATAATTTGTGATAGGACTGGACTTAGTGACCACTGTAAAATGCTATAGAATCGTTCCGCCCGCCAGGAGAACAACAAGCCATGGCAGTAAACCGACACTTGTAGTCTGAGCAGGCCTGAACATTGAGTTCATATTTCTGGTAGTGGTCTGAAAAAAGGAAACAACCCTTCCACATTCACTAGCACAAGGTACGTGTATCGGGCACAGCCAGCCATCAATGGCTCCAATGCAGCCTGGAATATCCCAAAGCGTGCTGATAGAACGAAACCCGGCTGCAGTAAGCTCCATCCCATCGTTCAAAACTGGAAACTTATTTGCTAAAGTTTTGCTGCTGTTAAGTGCGCGCAATACAACGTGCACAATTCGATGAAAAAAACAGCATTTCTAGTTCCCGTAATTACACAAATGTGATGATAACTCCCACCAGCTAGCAATGAAACGCAAGCTTGCAGCATTCCTGTTGGAGCCACGGGTGGCTCCCAAATCGCTCGCCGCGCGGATTGTAATGGGTTCGTGGCCAAAGTTCCCCCAGAATCGACAGTAATCGCTCAAAAGCTTCAAAACTCATCCTGTGGTATTGTTTAAACTCTCCCTCCGGTACTAGACCGGTTAACTCGACTGCGAACAACTCGCATGTCACTGTTGGGTTTCGCGGTTTCAGTAAAAACCAAAGCGAGAACGGGTATAACTACTATGTCAAACTCTTTTTCCTCAACTTGTCGGTGCAGCCGCGAAGCTGACATGCTTGTGACCGTGTTGGAATTGTGAGCCAAGCAATTGAGATGAAAAGAGTTCTAGGTTGAAGTGACGTTGAAGATAAGGAGGCGAGACGTGCATTACTAATGAATGCTGATTGGTTGTTGAGCATGTGGACCCTAACCTCTACGCGGTAAGAGTAGCGCATGCAGCAAAATCGCCGCACAATCGTCTATATTTGTACTTCGGCGCATGCGACCACCTACCCTTCAAACCAATCAGGTGTGTGTATTTGGTCCCATGCGGTCGCATGCAGCCGAAAACCCCTGCTGAGAATAACCCTAGTGATGCTTTGGCTGGGCTTGCTTATTGTACTTGAAATGTTCAAATGCACCCCAGACACTGTTAAATACAGTGTTTTTCGCTTAAGTTTATTCCTCTATTCATATTGCCTATGCTCTAGACTCGTCCTCGGGGTCTGAAGCAAAAGAGGAAGAGAGGTCTCTTATCGTCACCGTACTAAATGCATGACTCTCTGAATATCCTACTATCACAGATGGAATCTGAACTCCCCTAGAACTTGATATGTATTGGTTAGGAGAGGATCCAGTGATTTTGGTTCTCATTCTATCATAAATCGAGCAACCAGGCACTTGTGCCGATCGCCCATTTGCAGCGAAGCGACACCCTACTCAACACAGCCGAACGTGCTTCGACTTCACATTTTTCAAATACCATAAATGAAGGCTACGCAAGGTTGTATATAGGCATATAGTGCTGTGCCCGAAATTTGCAATTAAGGACCCAGACTCTGTTTTCTCGAGACTGACACACACATTCCGAGCAACTTCTCGTTCAGTGTCTTCCGACTTGTTCTATTCCCACATCTCTCAATTTCGACAAAGAAGTACCCTGCTTCTCCACCAAACTGTCGCGGTCTTCTCCGTAGATCGGGGTCGTGTACTTTAAATTGCCGATAGAGAAGGAGGAGATAGAACCTAAAAGGAAATGAAAACTTGTTCTTGTTGTTGTTCTTGTTAGCTACGAAGAAAATTCACGGCTGGTACTAGCTAGAGGGAACGCCTAAGGAGGCGAAAGCAAGCGAAACACTTCGCCGGCAAGCACGCGCGAGGTCGAACGTCCAGAGTGGCACTGCGTAGGACCTTGACCTCGGTCATCATCGAAGTTAGAGAAGGGGGCGATCAGGCTTGGTGTGCAACATAGTGAGCTGGGTCGCTCGGTCTCTGCTGCGACTGTAGAGCACACAAGACTGTTGATACCGTCGGCCAAAATGTTGAGGCCGTCGGGGGAGGACCGTGACACCAGGTTGACAGACATGAACTGAAACCAATCAACCAAAAGGGAAATATTTTGGCGGCGCAGAGCGATTCAATGGATTCTGATGAGTTAAAATCTAATTCAGCAGGTGCAATGAACAAAACCAAGGCTAGTGGCGTGGCGGGAATCCTAGATCGGGTGTTTCTTGGCGCGTTAAAAGATAAAAAGAGAAACGCCCAAACAGAGAGAAAAAGAGCAAAGACGGCCTGAGGCACGCCTACGTCACGAACGAGACGCCGCAGGACCCTCGCTCGTCTCGTAACGAGCGCAAGCAAATTGCTCCCAGGCAGGATTGAACTACCGACCTTCCGCTTACTAAGCGGGTGCTCTATCACTGAGCTATAGGGGCTCTTATCCAACACCAGCATCGCACACCGCTTCACAAACGCAAACGAACAAAACGAACCGCTACAAACCGCAACGTAGCGCCCTGTAGTCCCTGACAGGGGCTCCCTGTATACCGACATGAACGCATCTCCTGCACGGGCTTCGGGCAAATGCAGTTAGCGCAGGTCATCTAACTGATCGCCTTAGTCGGAACTAACATGCGATGTAGTACTAGCAGTGACGACCAGGAAGAAGTTGAAGGGATTTCCATTGATCCTTTAATGTCACTCAAGACGATTTTGTAACTGGTGTCGCCGCAACTTTCGCTATCATCTCACTACATGTAGGTGGCCGCGGCCACCTGCATGTCTTTGCATCTCACTCGACTTGTATATCGACTATATGTATTGACTAATGAACCGAACGTGATGTACCGCAGGCGATTCAAGTACAAGGAGTAAACGCTGGTTGCCAAGGTACCAACATGCTTGTTTTGGTTGTGAGTGAGCAAGAGCTCTCCTATGATCGCCTAACGGGTGAGGTACTCGATTTCACCACGGCTTAAATAATTAATATTTTGATAAAGTATGCTAGCTATATATATATATATCATGGACACAACTATTACGTTCGGGAAGTACAAAGACTGCTCAATCCAGAGGGTGTATGAAAAGGATCCTAACTACTGTCGCTGGCTCCGTAATCAACCAAATTTAGATGAGGATATTGTCATTTTTCTTGCGAGCAAGTTCGCAAATGGATCCGATGATGGATCGTACCTTCTAAATTTCGGGAAGTACAAGGGCAAGTCAGTAAAGCAAGTATTTGCTATTGATGAACAATATCTACAGTGGTTGCGTTCATCCAAATTCGCAACTGAAAAGGCGCCGAAGCTATGTGCTGCTATTGATGAGCTAATGTAAGTGAGCATTTTTTTCTCAATAATTCATATGAAACTTGAAAGAAAAAAAGTATGACTGGATTCATTGCTTTGAAGTAAATCCATTAGTTCGCTCATCATTCACCAAGATGTTAGCATTTACATCAAGTGGTTTTATGCTCCATAAATGCCCGTTCTCCGAAGCTGGCATGGTCAAAACCCAAGCTTGATGCTTTGGGTAAGTACAATGATGCGAGTAATTCCAACGCTTCATAAACTTACCACATGGACACGAAACGTTATGATGGAGTCGAGCCTTAAAAATAATATCCATCATTTTCTCTGCTTTATCAATATCCAATACTGCTACAGGGAATTTACTTATCGGGTGGATCCAGCACCTTTCCTTCGATTTCGATTTTGGACACAGCTCACCAGTTTTCATTATAAAGTTGCACATTGTTAATATTGAAACCTTGCTTATTTACTTAGTAGTTTATCTTTCAGGATCAATCTGAATTTGGTTTTCAAAATCTATCCGAGTCTTCTTGAGTCTCAAGAACTATATCTGAAGTGTTGCCTGCTCCTCTCACTCTCAGGTGGTCGAGAGGTTGTCTCGTTGAAACCACCGGCTGTCGCTTCTAAGGAGACGAGAGCATTTAAAACTACTTCTGAAGTGGTGGCGCTTTCTCTCCTCCTAAGGTGGTCGAGAGGTTGTGTCGTCAAAGTCGTAGCATTGCATTAGAAACGGTTAGCCCTATTCTCCTTGTTAAATAAAGCTAAGAAAAAAAAACTGCCGGTGTAATGTGCTGGCTATTACTACTGACGTCCGTGCTTACCTTGCGGAGTTCGTCGGCACCTTCATCCTCGTGCTCATCGGTGACGGGTCGGTGGCGCAGTACGTGCTTGGCGGTGGTGACGCCGGCCACTACCTGTCTGTGAACCTTGCGTGGGGCATTGCTCTGCTCTTCGGCATCCACTTCTCCGGAGGTGTCAGTGGTGGTCACCTCAACCCCGCAGTCACCTTGACCCTTGCTGCGTTCGGCCGCTTCGAATGGTACAAGCTTCCGTGCTACTTCATCGCACAGACCCTCGGTGCCTTCGCTGCTGCTTGGGTGGTGTTCGTCGTCTACTACCCGTGGTTTGATGTCCACGACCCGGAACGTGAGACCACCCAAGGCATCTTCGCCACTTACCCGAACGAGCAGATCCCCAACTGGTCTGGTCTCGCTAACGAGATCGTGGGTACAGCTCTCCTTCTCAGTGGCATCTTCGCTGTCGGTGACCAGCTCAACAAACCCGCCAGTCCCTACAGCTTCCCCGGTGCCGTGGCTCTCATGTTGACCTGCGTGGGCATGGCCTTCGGTCTGGACACGGGATACGCCCTCAACCCCGCCCGTGACTTCGGCCCTCGTCTCTTTACGTTCTTCGCTGGCTGGGGCTGGAAGGTGTTCACGGCTCGCAGCTTCTACTTCTGGATCCCCATTGTCGGTCCGTTCATCGGTGGGCTGCTCGGTGCCGGTCTGTACGTCGGTCTCATCGAGAACTTCCACCCACGTGAGTAAATTCATCAATTACCATAGCGTTGTGGAGCTTTAGCACAACTTACAATGTAGTGATGTCGCTTTCAAATACACTTTTCCACCTCTGTACTTGCACTCCATTGATTCCTACGTGGTCCCGTCCCAAGGTATCCGCTAAAACGTTTTGGTCAAAGATCGCACATCTTCCAGGATGACCCCTCCAGTCATGAGAATCCGATCGTGGGCATCGACTTGGGCACAACGTCCTCCCGAGTAAGGGTCTGGCAGAACGACCGTGTGCAGATCATCCCAAACAGCAAAGGGTCTTACTCGATTCCGTCCTACGTGGCGTTCACAGACACTTGTCCTTTGATCGGAGACGCCGCCAGGGCTCAAATGACGCAGAACCCGCACAACACAATCTTCGGCATGAATGTACTCATCGGCCGCAAGTTTTCGGACCCGGAGGTGCAGCAGAGTATCAAAAACTTACCATTCAAAGTGGTCCGTGGACAAGAGGATGCGGTCGAGTTCGAGGTGCAGTTCCGAGGTGGTACCAAGATTTTCACGCCTGTGGAGGTCGTGGCCTTGCTGCTCGTTGAGTTACGAGAGATGGCAGAAAAATACACTGACAAGACGGTGGAGAAGGCCGTGATGACAGTACCGGCCTCTTTCAACCGTTTCCAAAGGCAGGCACTCAAAGACGCTGGAGCTGTTGCGGGGCTCAATGTGCTGCGCTTCATTAGCTCCGGAACTGCCACCTCGATCGCGTACGGGTTCGACAAGAAGTTGGAGAATGGCGAGCACAACGTCCTGGTGTTCGATCTCGGAGGCGGGGCTCTCAATGTATCACTGGTGTGCATTGAGTTGGCTATCTACGAAGTGAAGGCCTCGGCGGCGGACGTAACTCTGGGTGGACAGGCGTTCGACAACCTCCTTGTCGAGTATTGTGTAAATGAGTTCGAGAGAGCTCATGGTAACGGTATACGAACAGATTCGCGTGCCATGGCTCGCCTACGCTTGGCTTGTGAACACGCGAAGAAAGCCTTGTCGTTTTCGATGGAGGCATTCATTGAGCTGGACGCTCTGCACGATGAACACAGCTTTTACAAAATCATCACTCGCGTCACGTTGGAAAGTTTGTGTGGTGCGCTGTTTGAGAAGGCCTTGCAACTCGTGCAGAACACGCTGAGAGATGACACAGTAAAGAAGGAGAAATTGCACGAGGTGGTTGTCGTCGGTGGATCCGCTCGTATCCCCAAGATCCTACAGCTTTTGAAGGATTTCTTTGTTGACAAAGCCCCTTCGAGCCCAAATCTCTCAGATGACAGTGCAGCGTTCGGCGTCACCGCGCATGCTGCTGTCCTGAACGGTACGCCTTCACCGAAGTTGGAAGGGTTTATGCTCTTGGATGTCGTGCCGCTGTCGTTTTGGGTCGAGATAGATGGTGTGGGTGCATCAACGGTGGTTTACCGCAACTCCACCTTACCAATGAAGAGAACGACAAACTTTTCGACGACTGAGGACAACCAGTCTGTCATGCACATTCGCATCTTTGAAGGAGAGAGGTGCGTCATGAGCAACAACCATTTGCTTGGAGCAATTGAGGTGGATAATATCCCGCTTAAGCCACGCGGGGAAGCTGAGGTCGCTGTGGCAGTCGACGTCGATGCCGGCGGCGTCGTGAATGTGTCAGTCACGGAAGAATCGACGGGGTTGGAAAAGAAACTTTCGCTTGACTGGACCGGTTTGCCATCGTCCGAAATCGAGCGCATGCGTAAGAAGATCAACTCGTGCACTGCAGCACATGAAGCTTTGCGTCTTGAGGCCCAGATTGCACTGGAAAATTGTGCAAGTTCTGTCTGCAGTTTTGCAGAGGAGCGTCTAACCGAACTCAAACGCTCTGTTGATAAAATGCAAGCAGTCAAAGACAATACCGCAGAGAAGTTGCGTTGGCTAGCTGACAACCACTGGGCCGAAAAGGAAGTGCTAGACGCGAAGAGACAGAAGCTGGAGGATGCCAGGCAAGATTTTAACGGAGATGCGGCCACTGCTGGGTAGTGAGGTATGTTCCTTTCAACAGCTAATACTACTCAACTACTCAACCATGGGTTTACGGGACGAGCCAGTGGCGTGTCGTTGGTCTTCATTTTTTCATTTTGATCGCTGGGGAGAACGAACTCTGCTGGAGCTGCTGAGAGATGAGTACTGAAGCGATAGTTGGCATTGACCTCAGCTCGACGTTCCTGCGTGCAGGTGTGTGGCAAAACGATCGTGTGGAAATGATCCCTACCATCCCAAGTATTCCCACAAGTCGATCGTTCATTTCTTTCGTCGACTCAGAGTGTTTGATTCATGACGCTACCAGCTACAAAGTGAGCAGCGCAATGTTCAGCATTACACGGTTGATTGGGGAAAAGTTTGCAGATATTGACGCGAAAGAAGATTGGACATTCGATGTGACTGGCGGGTTAGACAACGACCTTCTAGTGCAGGTTGAACTGAATGGTACGATGAAAATGCTTGATCCTGTTGAGATTTTGGCGATGATGCTGGCTGAAACCCGGATCATAGCCCAGGACTTTACGAAAAAGACTGTGAAGGGGGTAGTGGTGGCGGTGCCAGCTAGTTTCAACTACGCCCAGAGGCAGGAAGTGATGGATGCCGGTGCTATTGCAGGAATCGAAAGAGTGCGGATTGTAAACTGCTCGACGGCTGCGTACGTTGCTAGTCTAGACAGCAAAACTCAAATAGGTCTGCGAAACGTGCTCGTGTTTCATCTTAGTGACAGTGCGTTGGATGCGTCTCTGGTGGTCATTGATGAAGGCTTTTGCGAAGTGAAGGCTACTGCAGGAGATTCGTATTTGGGTGTAAAGGACCTTGACAAGCGCGTTCTTTGGTATTTCCAACAGGAGTTTTCAAGAAAGCATCGCCGCAAAGATTTGAGGAAGAACAAGGACGCCTTACATCGTCTGCGTTTGGCTTGCAAGAAAGCTGTACAGACCTTGTCTCGTTGTGATGTGGCTTTCATCGAGCTTAACTCGCTGTATGACGAGATCGACTTCCACTCGGTTATTACGCGTCAGAGATTTGAGTCTTTGTGTCGAGACTTGTATAGTCGGATGTTGCACCCCGTGGAAACAGTGCTGAATCGTGCCAAAATGAAGAAGACTGAAGTGGACAAAGTGATACTTGTTGGTGCGTTGTCTCGGAATCCAGAGATGGAGAATTTACTGAACAACTTTTTAAACAGAAGGCTGCTCTCAAAGGAAATACGCGCTGATGAGGCTAGTGTGCGTGGCGTCACTACCCAAGCTGCCATTCTCGCAGGCGAGCCATCACCTGCTTTGAAGGAACTACTGTTGCTGGATGGTTTATCGATGTCACTAGGAGTGACAGTGGGCGACACGACAACGGCGACGATGATGACCGCTCGCGATACCAGTGTTCCAACGAGGAAGACGGAGACATTCAAGACAAATGTGGACCACCAGTCAATCGTGCATATTCACGTGTGTGATCGACCACTATCTACTGCGCAAAAATCGTGTCCTGTGCTCTTTTGACTTGACTGATATCCCTGCTCTTCCACGCCGAGAAGCTACGATTGAAATTTCATTCGATGTCAACGCAAACGGTTGGTTGGAAGTTGTGGCCGTGGAGAAGTCAACAGGCGAACGGAAACAAGCGACACTCGATGCTGGACGTCTACTACCCTCCGAGGTTGAGCGAATGCGTCGGAACGTGACAAATTTTAGTGACGGTCACGTGGGTGCACTGCAAACTCGATCCATGTTAGCACTCAAAACGTTTGCCGACTCGGTTCGCAGTTCTGCGGCCAAACAAATTACGGGTCTCAAGAGGAAGATTGAGCTTATGCGAGCCGCCGAAAAGAAGGCCATAAAGACGCTGCGTTGGCTGCATGCGAATTCCTCAGCAGAGAAAGAGGAATTTGACGCCAAGAGGCAGAAGCTGGAGGAGGAATCATCTACGACTGTTGTAGTGGCTCCATCTGCCACGAATAACGGGACCAGGACAGAATGAGGTGTAGCAGTCTCGCGTCCCATTTGGTCAAATGCATTGTTGCATCGCCCACTTGATCCGTTGAAAAATGTTGCAGTGCCCGAAGTTTGGAGCTTCATGGTCATTCAGCTAAACTAAAATCAATTTGATTAGTGGGATGCATCGATGTGCACTGCGAGTAGGTTTTTAGACAATCTCTACATGTAGTAGGACGTAGCCTGTTATCATTGTTGCATTGTGTATATTTGATCGAGATGAAGCTCAGGTGCGCGGTGGTGAAATCGAGACCGAAAACGGGGGTATTTTAAAAAAGCAGTTTGAGTGCCAGCCAAGCAGCGAATTTTGTTCTTTCGATGAGCTGCTAGAGACCTGTCCGTACCACATTCTACATTTTACTATCCAGTTGACAAGAGCCACAAGAAGCTGTTTCTGTGTCAGATGACCGAGGTGAAGACTCGACCTATAGATGGAAAGAAGTGCTAAAGTGACTTGATCTGCTGAATCCCCTGTTGGTCTCTGCACTTCAACTAGTTAAGTAACCCAAAAGTAAAATTGAGGTACTTAAGTAACCATATGAAGTAGCATTCCACATCGATCCCCTGATTCGCATTCGCTCTTCTTCCTCGAGATTCCCCAAGCGATCCAAATGTTGCGCTGCTCGCTGCTGATCTCGGCGCTGCTGCTGGTCTCGGACGCCGCCGTGCTGCGCGTGCCCATGACCAAGCGCAGTGACGACGAGTTCGTTTCCTCGCTGCTCCACGACGTGCACGCACTCGAACGCCCCGCGGTCTGGAGCCCCGACGCCGAGCAAGACGGATTCCGTAATCAAGTCCCCAATTCCGCACTGCAAGACACGGCCAACGTCATCATCCGCGACTTCCAGAACGCGCAATACTACGGCGAGATCTCGATCGGGTCGCCACCCCAACCCTTCTCGGTAATCTTCGACACGGGCTCCAGTAACTTGTGGGTGCCGGATAAGAAGTTCGGGTCCCACAACGTGTACGACCACGACAAGTCGAGCACGTACAAGGCCAACGGGACGGCCTTCAACATCATGTACGGCAGCGGGCCCGTGTCGGGCTTTCCTGTCCCAGGACAAGCTGCAGCTCGGAGGGCTCAGTGTGCCCGACCAGTTCTTCGCCGAAGTGAACGTGACGAAAGGGTTAGGGCCCGCCTATTATTTAGGCAAATTCGACGGTCTTTTCGGCTTGGCCTTTGACACGATCAGTGTGGACCACCTCAAGACGCCGTTCCACCGCATGATCCAACAGGGCTTGCTGGACGAACCCGTATTTGCCTTTTATTTAGGGGACAAGAAGGACGGAGAGCTCACGTTCGGAGGCGTGGACAAGAGCCACTTCAAGGGCGAACTCGAGTACGTGGACGTGACCAGCGCCACCTATTGGTCCGTCAAACTCGACGCCGTGGAGACCAAGGGCGAGAAACTCACGAGCGTGGACAAGGCCATCGTGGACTCGGGCACGTCGCTCATTGCCGGACCCAAGGACCAGGTGGCCAAGCTGGCGGCGCTCGTGGGCGCCCATAAATTCATTATGGGCGAGTATTTGATTAGCTGCACGGCCGACGCGCCCGATATTTCATTTGTGCTCAACGGCAAGTCGTACACGTTGACCAAGGACGAGTACACGTTGAAGAGCGGCCCGCTGTGTCTTTTTGCCTTCATGGGCATTGATATTCCAGCACCGGCGGGTCCGCTGTGGATCCTGGGAGACGTTTTCATGCGCAAGCACTACACGGTCTTCGACTGGGGGGGCACGGATGCCCGCAAGCCGCGCGTTGGGTTTGCGCTCGCTGCGTAGGTGGCCTAAAGAGGGAAAGATCGTTGCTGGATACCAAGAGTTTCACGAGAGCTCTGCTGCTGTGAGGTGAGCGACGTGGAGATAAAAAAGATGAACGCTGTATGAACGTCACAACGGAATGTGACGGTGGCGACCAAGGCACAGCTATAGGTACTGCATATGTGTGTTTATCCTGTTGAAATGCTCGAAATTGGCGCTTTTGAAACCTCTATTTCTGTCGTGTGTGTTGCTGTTGGAGCGGGGAGAGTTTCTTGTGTTTGTGATCATTGACAGGGAGGTTGTTTGCATCGCGATGAGCAAAGCCAAGCAGCAGACGCCTCGCAGTGGCGTTGCGTCACCGAAAGCCACTCCTCGCGGCGGAGATTTGGATCCGACGCAGCCTGCTCAGCTTAGTGTTCTGTTGCTACAGGCAGATGCACTTGAGCATGATGAAGATGTGCGGCAAGAGCTGAAGCGTGGAGGTTTTGTGGTGAAGCAACAGGCTCTCATCTACCTTTCAGCGGACGCGGCGCGGCAATTCGTTCGGGAGGTCTGCAATCCGCACAGCGCGATGTATCGAGTGGCCGCACCACACGAGACGGAGATCGATGCATCTGCTAGTGGCGATACGAATGTTGCTGAGACCCACAACAACTTGGAGGTAACAAGTGGCGATGACGAGATGGCAGAACACGCCATTCACGCTCTAGCAAGTGGGCCAGCGCTGGTGTTAGGTCTCGAGAAGCCAAATGCCGTCGCTGAGTTGTTGCAACTTGTTGGGCCTGCCGACAGAGCCATTTGGACAGAAACTGGTCACGCTGGACTTCGGGCTCGCTTTGCAAAAGACCCACCTCGCAAGCTCGGTCTTCGATGCAGCACTCAAGAGTCAACTGCTGCGCACGAGCTGGCTTTCCTGATGGCGCACTCCGGTAACAAGGCTCATGTTCACGCGCAAGGCGCAGGCCACGCTGCTGTGGTGCCCTTGCCGAATGGCGTTAGTGGTGGTGTCTCGGCCAAGAGTGCTGCCATGGGTCTCAAGCAGCTACTCAACTTTTTGTTCCCAGAGCACCTGCAGCACCCGACTTCCGCCGGTCGGTTGTTTGTCTTTGGTCTGTACGGACCCCTGGACGTGCACTCGAGGTTACGCAGTGGCGAGAAGGGTCTTCACGTCGTCACAGATCGGGAGCTGACTACCATGTCGGCTCGCATGGAGCGTGAAGATATCCTGGCCGTGTACGGCATGTGCTCGTTGTCTCAAGAAGAGGAAGAAGAAGTGGTGCGTCAAGTCGATCACCTGCTCAAGCGATTCCCACAGTACACGCCGCGCGACATCGAGACGCTTTTCGCTCCGTTGTCACGCGATGCTGACGGCAACATGAGCTTCCACGACATGCAGCTAGTTGTGCTCAAGGAGCGACTGCGACGCGTGGTGTGTATGAAGGAGCGGCTGCACCCGGCACTGGCCGAACCCGTTCGCAACCAGTTCGCACGCACATTGCCTCGCTTCACTGCGACGAAAGGTGCGGGTCTTGTGAATGGAGCTCCGTCCAGCTTCTTCCTCAAAGACGTCGGGGCTACGAATGTCGAGAACGCAGCGTTGGTCTCTCGTCTGCTGAGCACCCGCGCCTTCCAGATCTGCCAAATGGAAGATGGCAATTCACCCGAACTCACGCAAAACGTGCGACTGCTTCGGTCTGACAGAGCGCAGCAATGCACCGACCGAGACCCGTGGAACCCCAACTGCCAGAAGCGCACTCGAGCCTAAAGCGAAAAAGGCAACTAGCACTTCAAGCTGCAGTGTCCTATAAGTTCCTGCTAATTTAGCCAATCAGAATCCATTTTGCATTGCATGATTGACAGTATTTTGCATTATTCGCGTAGAAATGCCGTTCGCGCAGATCGTGCTGGGGCCTCCGGGCTCGGGCAAGACGACGTACTGCAATGGCATGCAGCAGTTCCTGCAGGCCAACCGCCGGGACGTAGCCGTCGTCAACATGGACCCGGCTAACGAACAGCTGCCGTACGTGGCCGACATTGACGTGTCCGAGATGGTGTGTCTCGAAAACGTCATGGAGGAGCTCCAGCTTGGACCCAATGGCGGTGCGTGGAAGGAAAAATGCACTTGCATGTTTGCATTTTTTCAGAGGGATGGATGAAAAATGGGAACTTATTTCGTGCTAATGCAATAATGCAGGACTCGTGTATTGTATGGAGTACATCGACCTGAACTTTGACTGGCTGGAGGAGAAGCTCGCGGCGATCAAGGACAAGTACGTGCTGTTCGACTTCCCGGGACAAGTGGAGCTCTACACGCACGAGAAGAGTGTGCACAGCATTTTACACAAACTGCAGGAAACTCGGATACCGGGTGGGTCTCAGTTTTGATCTGGGATTGAATAATGCAGAAAGTGACTGACGTTGTGTGGTAAAATGCAGCTGGCGGTGGTGCATTTGGTGGATGCGCATCATTGCACGGACAGCTCCAAGTTCGTGTCGGTGGTGATGTTGAGCTTGTCGTCCATGGTGCGACTCGAACTGCCGCACATCAATGTGCTCTCCAAGATCGACCTCATGCAGCAATACGGCAAACTCGGTGCGTTCTGTCTTAGCCTTGCTCTCTTTCTGCACTGTTGTTGGAAACTGACGAGGTTTTGCTGCTCCTCAGCATTTAACTTGGACTTTTACACGGACGTGTTGGACCTGCGCTATCTGCTGGACCGTCTGGACGAGCCGGACGACGCCGAAGATGAAGACCAGATCTCGCTGGAGCCTCGGCATACGACGATCCCCAACTCGCGGCTAGCAGAGCGGTTCCGTCGTATGAACGAGGCGTTGGTGGATGTCATTGAAGACTTCAGTCTCGTGAGCTTCCTACCACTGCAGATTCAGGACCCTGCGACGCTGCAGAAACTCGTCGCGGCCATCGACAAGGCCAACGGCTTCGTCTTCACTGGTGTGGACTTCCAGACTGCCGTCGTCAAGGACTACGCCTTCGGCGACCAGAGTGCGCCTGACATTCAAGAGAAATACCTCGATCACTAGCGGGTTAGTTGCCTCTTTCGCCTTGGCGCTCAATCCTTAAAGATCTTTTGTATTACCCGCTTTCACTCTTCCGGTTTGCCTGCTCTGCTCTCGTCTTGCCTTCACCCAGCAGCCTGCATAACACGCTGGGCCAAGCACGCGCTAGTTCTTCAATAATGACGGCTACCTCGTAAATCGCGAATGTCGTCTGTCTTACCTATTGTTGTCATGGACTCGGGTGTTGTCTGTCTAGCTGGACACCACTAGCCCCCGCTTAGAAGAAAATACCACCTTCCTCGTTCTCCTCTGTTTCGTCGACATTGCTGAGATACTGCTCGTAGGTAGACGACGTAGGATGCAGCGATGGCATTCCTGCTGTGGACAATGAGCTCATGGACATCGAGTTGCGAACACCTCCGAGCCCACCGCCCATGCCGCCCAACCCTCTACCGGCGATCCCACGGCCTGCCAAGGAATTTGTTGTAGCTGGTTGCGAGTGCTCTTCTGCTGTAGTACCCTCCGCGCTGCTCTCTGCCAAACTTTCAAATGGTGACGACTTCATGCCTTCGAAGCTGCCGTCGCTCATGTAGCCCAGATTCCCTGACTGCCGGTTGATGCCTCCCTCTGATCGCTGGAACGATAGCAGTCCACCACTACGCACAAGATAAAATAACATAGTATCAGCCAGTTATTCTTAAACAAGTGTCAGACAACAAGCGAATTGACAAGTACCTGGACGCAACGTTGCGATCAAAGAGCCGCAAATCGTTCATGGAGAAATTGCGCTTTGCAGCGGTCGATACCTTGGTCATCGCGTGTACAATCTCCATAACTTGGTCCACATCATTCACGAAGTAATTTGCAGCGCTGGGCTTTTTGCCCACAGTCACCGTGAACATGTTCCTCCGACTACGCACTTCCTCCAGATACTGGAACATGAACTCATCCGATAGATCATCGCCCACACAAAGGATAAAGTCAACATATTGGCCGCTCTGGGACTCGAGCGTCGACAGAACGCGGTCCACGATCACACCCTTGTCAACACCCTCCGGACGCACTTCAAGGTAGTCTGTACCCGTCACGACCTCCACCTGGAAATGCTCAAGCACCTGGAGAAGCTGGTCGTGCAACTCCTTAGCCTGCAGCTGACCGAACTCAGGGTCAGCATCACGGTACTGCCACAGCAATGCACTACCCTTCAGCTCGATGTATGTGCCGTGAGTGCGCTGCGTATAAATATCCATGACGGCGTGCGTCACATCCTTCCACGAATCGTCAAAGTTGTCCTTCGTGCACAGCCACACACCCTCCTCCACTTCACTCGCCAAACTGCTAGAGCTGTCGCTACTTGATGGCGGCGCCCTGCTGTCGGTTGTGCTGCCCGAGTTGACATTCGTGCCTGTACCCCACTTGTACAAGTAACCGTGTTCAGCGGCGAGTCCCAGTCCACGCACCGAGCCTAACGTTTTCTCCAAATCTAAGCGCTCCTTGCCGCTAAGTACAAATACCGTGTTACGCGGGTCAGCACACAACAAACTCAGAGACGCAAGGAGGTCGGATGATGCCTTCGGCGTTTCTGTCTTCGACACGAACGCATTTTGCTCAACGCCAGTGATATACTTGGAAAAGTTGTGGGAGCCAGCGGGCTCCTCCAGGGTAAGCGTGTTACCATAGTCGAAGAAAATGACACGACGGAACGTCTCGCGATAAGCCTTGGCAACGACATCGGTCTCCAGCATCTTAAAGCCAGCGTTGAATTCCAGCATACGGAAACCCAGTCCAAGGCCGTAGCCCATGTACTCGCCCTCCATGGTCTGTTTCTTCGTGCGCTTCAGGTCCACAAGGATACGCTCGGCCCATTTCGTGCGCGAGTTGGTTGTAATGTACTCCAGATCCTTTTGGTGACGGGCAATTCGTTCCTCATCAGACATCGTCAGCGCAAGTTCCATAGCCTGAATAATCTCCTCACGCTTCCATGGGTTCACACCAACGCTTCCTGTGAGTACGCGACTACTTCCAGAGAACTCTGACACAATCACAACGCCAGGCGACTTGGCCAGCTCATGCGCGTAAATAAACTCGAACGGGTAGAGGTTCACGGCATCACGCACAGAAGTCGTGAGCAACACATGACCTACACGCCAAAGCGGTAGCCTAGAGGCCATGTCCGTGTTCTCCACCTCAGAGTAAGCAAAGATGGGCTCCCTGTGGTTCGCACTGAAACGCTTGTTAATGCGCTTCATGGAAGCTAAAACCTCTGCGCGCACGCTGTCCTTTTCTGGTGTTGGGTTAGAAGAGTCCCAGATACCAATCTGCACGAACTGTACCTTGTCCACATACTCCCGGTGCTGAGCCAGAAAGAACTCGATCGCTCCAATCTTGAGCAAGATACCCTTCAGTCTCTCCACACGGTCCACACTCACAAAAACCTTGCGACTGCTACTCTCGTACTTGGCTGCCAATGATGCCGCGTCTTGCTCTACCTGGGCACTGGAGTTAATCCGATCCATGAACAACGGCTCGATACCGATATGGCTTATGGTCAGCATAACCATACGACCATTGTACTCAACACCAATATATCCGCCAGGCTGCGCACTGTACTTCAAACCAAGAATGCGTCGACAGCTTGTCAGGAAATGGCGCGCATGTTCATAGAGGTGAAATCCAATGTGGTCCGCAGCCAGCACACCTCGCAGCAGGTCTGCGCGCATTGAAAGCGTGCGGAAGATCTCCGAGCTTGGGAACGGCGTGTGCAAGAAAATACCAACATTTACGCAGGGCAGTCGCCGGGTCAGAAAACTTGGTGCGACCAGCAGATGAAGCCCATGCACCCACACCAGGTCGCCTTCGTTGTACACTTCAATAACCTTGTTCACAAAAATCCGGTTGACCGTCTTGTAGCTGGCCCACGCATTGCGCTGCTGCCCAGGATTCCACCAGCGAGTTGGCAAAGCGCCGTATACGTCCACGATATTGTGGAACACAGGCCAGAGCGTGCCATAGCAAAAGTTGTGGAACGTCGAGCCGAGTGGTTCGGCCAGGAATACAGGGACGCAGTGGAAATCCTCAAGCTGCTTGGCTAACCGTTCTTCGTCTTCCTTCGGGATAGGCTCTGCGCAATGGACAGTTCCGACCCACGTGAGTCTCATGGAGCTGACGCGGTCCCAGTTCGCTTCGCGGTACGAATCCTTCAGCAATCCGGACGGGCAAATAAGGTTGTCGTCTTCCCATTCAATATGGTAGTGGCCTTCCGGTGTTCTATGGACGAGCACCGGCAGTCTGTGAACGGCAATAATAACTCCGTCGGTGGCCTCCATCGTCACGTTCCCAGCCGTCGGCCGCGGAGACGTCGGATTCGCGGTGGGCATGTCCTCCGACACGGCGCGCAGCTTGGTGCCTGAACTGGCCGCGTCTTCTCCAAAGGCCTGGCCAGATCCGGCCCGCATCCGCGCGGATCCGTGTCTCGAATACGCCGGCGTCGGACTCGCCGCCTGTTCGTTCTCTTCGGCAATCACGTCCGTCAAGAGTCTGCCAGATCCTGGGGGTCTCCTGCTGTTAGTGCGGTGCGGTGCGCCCGCCCCGTCCTCGCTGCCGTTCGCGCGTCTGTCCACAAAGGCCTGTCCGGAGCTCAGGCGAGGGATGACGCCCCAGAAGGCCGGGGGCGGCACGTCCTCGTCGTCACTGGCGTCGTTGGCCTGGTCGACCGTTGCTGCTGCTGCACCTGAATTGGGCGAGGCGATGGTGGCCGCGCCCGTGTCGTCCTCGCTGCAGAGCGAGGAGCGGCGTCTGGGCCGCGCGTCCAGCGTGTCCTGCGTCTGCACGTAGCCCACGCCCACCGTGAGTTCTCTCGTGACGGGGCCCGACTCGGCCGAGCCTTCGTAGCGCAGGAAGCGGCTGCCGGAGCACACCGCGTACCGGTAGCGCACGACGGCGCCGGCCGGGGCCAGCACGGGCTCTAAATTGTACCAGATCGGGTACAGGTCGGGCGTCGTGACGAGCTGCAGGCCGCCCTCGGCCCCGGCGCCGCCCGTGTTGGGGACCACGTCCACGGACCCGCCGAGCGCCGGCAGGTCGCCCACAAGCCACAGCGTCTGGCCGTGGCCCAGCGCGGCGCATACTTGGAAGTCCACTCTCGTGCCGGGCGGGGGCGCCGGCAGGCCCCAGCCCACGGCGTGGCGTAGCCGCTGCAGCATCGTTCGTCTGTGGACTACGAGAGAGCGCACAGGTTAGTTCGAGGAGAGAAGGCGGGGCGTCGCTTCTGATAAGTACGATCTAGAACCGCAGTAACCTATTTAAGTATACATGTGGACGTATTTGTAGTTTAGTGGCTACATTTCTCAACTTTATCCGGTTGTCAAGGTAGACGTACCCAATAAAGAACAAAACGGCGCTCGGAATTAAGCGGGAACAGAGAAGGGAGGTTCTCCTGGGTTTAGTGACGTCACCGGATACGGACGAGATTCGATTTGCATGATACGAAACGCATGTTTGATTAAGTGCGACTGTGACGATCACTTACTGCGGTTGTCAGCACCTGCCGACTGCCAACTCTGTTCGTCTATTCTACAGTGAGCACCTTGAGCATGTTGGTGGAGCCCGAGCGAGCCTCCACCATGCCGTGCAACGCCACCACGTTGTCACCTGGCTTGACCCACCCGAATTGCTTGCCCAGGTCCGTGGCGCGGTACAGGATCGAGTCCGTGCCGATCATCGAGCCCATGCAACGAGCCTTCACGCCCTTGTAGAAACCCTCAGCCTGGCGAGCACTGCCAGCCATGGCCGTGAGCACCAGCACCGGGATGCCCGGACGGAACTTGGACACCAGGCGCGCCGTGTTGCCCGACTCCGTCAGGACCACGATCATCTTAGCCTTGATGTCGATGGCCGTCTTCACAGCCGAAGACGCAATGGCTTCCTGCGTGGACATGGGGCCGTACGTGTCCAGCACGGCGTTGCGCAGCGACTGGTACACGTCGTCGTAGTGGATGGCGCCCTCGGCCTGCACGCAGATCTTGGACATCATCGACACGGCCTCTGTGGGGTAGTCGCCGTTAGCCGTTTCGCCCGAAAGCATCACGGCGTCCGTGCCGTCCAGCACGGCGTTGGCCACATCCGTGCACTCAGCACGGGTCGGACGAGGAGCGTTGATCATCGACTCGAGCATCTGTGTGGCCGTCACGACCGGCTTGCCAGCGATGTTGGCCTTGCGGATCATCATCTTCTGCGCGAGGAACACCTTCTCGGGGGATCTCCATGCCCAGGTCACCACGAGCAACCATGATGCCGTCCGTCTTTGCCAGGATCTCGTCGAAGTTCTCCAAACCTTCGTGGGACTCGATCTTGGCAATAATCTTGATGCCACGTCCACGTGGACCCAACACCTTACGGATGTTGTCGATATCCTGGCCCGTACGCACGAACGAGGCCGAGATGTAGTCCACGCCGTGCATCAGGCCGAAGTTGATGAGGTCATCCTCGTCCTTCTCCGTCAGCGTCGGCAGCAGCACCTTGCAGCCGGGCAGGTTCATGTTCTTGCGCTCGCCGAGCGTGGCCGTGTTGTTAGCGCGGGTGACGATGCCGTCGTCCTTGATCTCGAGCACCGTGAGCACGAGCGAGCCATCGGCCACCAGCACCGTGCCGCCAACCTGGACAGACTGCGGCAGCTCCGGGTAGGAACAGGCGATCTTGGTCTCGTCTCCGAGGAACTCGTAGTCCGTCGTGAGCTCCAAGATGGCGTCCTTCTGGATCGTCACCTTGTCCTTGTTGGCCAGGAAGCCCGTGCGGATCTCCGGGCCCTTGGTGTCCAGCATGACGGCGATGTTCTTGTGCGGACGGCTGGCCAGCGCGCCCCGCAGGCGGTTGAGCGTGTCGGCGTGGCTCACGTGGTCTCCGTGGGAGAAGTTGAAGCGGGCCACGTTCATGCCGGCGTCGATGAGCTCACCGATGCCCTCCTGGGACCAGCAGGCCGGGCCCAGCGTGCAGAAGATCTTGGTCTTGCGCTCCACGCCTTCGGTGCTGCGCATGATGTTCTCGAGCTCGACGCCCTGCTGGGAAAGTCCGATGGCTCCTGACATGGCTGGAGGGGGCTGAAGGTGCTTGGGTGCTTGGGTGCTTGGGGGTGGGCGAGTTCAATTGTGAGCTGCGGCTGGAACAGCTCCTTGGGCCTGATTCGCTCGTGTTTTTGTGGCGATGACGCGCCGACGACATGTCCAGGAATGTAGTCCCCGTTCTGTCGTTCGATCGCCTTAAAAACCGTGGGCGTGAATCGATGGTTTCCTGCGTATTCTGACAGCGGTGGGGTAGTAGTATCATGGCCACGGGTGCCGTGAAGTTGGACGTGAATGCGGTGGTTCCTTCCGTTGCTGCACAAGTTCGCGTCGCCATTCGAATGGCCTCAGCGGAATGGGGCGTTTCCAGCCGGACAGCATGTTGAAGCTGAAGCGGCCAGTGACGGGCCATGGCATACAAAATCCAAGTCAAGCAAATCCACGCACACATATAGCAACGGTTGCCACTTGGGGATGGATACGAGTTGCCATCATGGACGACACTATCAGCATTGGACAAATACGGAGGTGGATGCCTCGATCAATGCCATCGACCGAACGTATTCAGCTTGGATTTCAGGAGTATGTGGCAAATAAGGCAGACTCGTGGATGGACGAGTGCCGCTTGCCGTCGCTAGTGAAGGCGAACAATTCGGCGAAACCGTGTTTGACTCTGGTGAGGTAAGCCGAAGTTACCATACCTGAGCACTTCATTAGAGGGGTGTCACTCCGTCACTCGAATACCATCATCAACACTCTGGTGGTTTGATTTGGGGCTAGTTCCGCCATCGCAACCTACTGACAGATACTACTACCGGTACTGTGGTATCAAGTACTACGCAACAGCTTCTTGTTGGGCACCACAACCTACTGACCAAGCCAAGCTAAGGTTATCGTCGAGGAATTCCATGCCGGGTTCTAACCACCGAGATGCTAGTTTGTTCACCCAAGTAAAACAATTCTATTGGGATTTCGATTCTACTCTATTATACGCTTTACTCCACGAACAGCACCTTCAGCAGGTTCGTCGAGCCAGACTTGGCCTCCTGGATGCCGTGCACCGCAACGACGGCGTCGCCCTTCTTCAGCCAGCCCAGCTCCTTGCCGGTCTCCGTGGCGCGGTACAGGATCGAGTCCGTGCCGATCATCGAGCCCACGCAGCGGGCCACAACGCCCTTCAGGAAACCCTCCGACTGGCGGGCAGTCTGCTCCAGAGCAGTCAGCACCAGCACCGGCATGGAAGGACGGAACTTGGACACGAGGCGGGCCGTGTTGCCCGTCTCCGTCAGCACCACCAGCATCTTGGCGTTGATGTCGATGGCCGTCTTCACAGCCGAAGACGCAACGGCCTCCGCCGTCTGCATCGGGCCGTTCACGTCCAGCACCGCGTTGCGCAGCGACTGGTACACGTCGTCGTAGTGGATGGCGGTCTCGGCCTGCAGGCACGTAGCCGCCATCACCTCCACAGCCTGGCGCGGGTAGTCGCCGTTGGCGCTCTCACCCGAAAGCATCACGGCGTCCGTGCCGTCCAGCACGGCGTTGGCCACGTCCGTGCACTCGGCACGGGTCGGGCGCGGAGCCTTGATCATCGACTCGAGCATCTGCGTGGCCGTCACGACCGGCTTGCCGGCCAGGTTGGCCTTGCGGATCATCATCTTCTGCGCGAGGAACACCGTCTCGGGAGGGATCTCCATGCCCAGGTCACCACGAGCAACCATGATGCCGTCCGTCTTCTCCAGGATCTCGTCGAAGTTCTCCATGCCCTCGTGCGACTCGATCTTCGAGATGATCTTGATGCCGCGGCCACGGGGGCCCAGCACCTTACGGATGTTGTCGAGGTCCTGGCCCGTGCGCACGAACGACGCAGAGATGTAGTCGATGCCGTGCACCAGACCGAAGTTCACCAGGTCGTCCTCATCCTTCTCCGTCAGCGTCGGCAGCAGCACCTTGCAGCCGGGCAGGTTCATGTTCTTGCGCTCGCCCAGAACCGCCGTGTTGTTGGCGCGCGCGATGATGCCGTTCGCGTTCACCTTGGTCACCGTCAGCACCAGCGAGCCATCGGCCACCAGCACCGTGCCGCCAACCTTCACGGACTGCGGCAGCTGCGGGTACGAGCACGCGATCTTGGTCTCGTTGCCGAGGAACTCGTAGTCCGTCGTCAGCTCGATGAGCGAGTCCTTCTGGATCGTCACCTTGTCCTTGTTGGCGAGGAAACCTGTACGGATTTCGGGGCCCTTGGTGTCCAGCATGATGGCCACGTTCTTGTTGGGGCGCTTGGCCAGCGCGGCGCGCAGGCGGTTCAGGCACGCCAAGTGGCTCGCGTGGTCGCCGTGCGAGAAGTTGAAGCGGGCCACGTTCATGCCGGCGTCGATCAGCTCCAGCAGACCCTCCTCGGACCAGCACGCAGGGCCCAGCGTGCAGAAGATCTTGGTCTTGCGCTGCACGCCCTCGACGTTGGCCTTGATGCAGTCGGCGCTCTTGAGGTTCAGGGACAGAGCGGCAGACATGGTGGTCTAGATGGAGTTGGGGTGGGTAGAAGTAGAAGTCACGTGCGTGGCTTGTGCTCAAATGAAGAATGGCACACCTCCCACGGCACGAGCTCCGAACGGGACACTCTCGAGGCAGCTCCGGCCCTACGGCGGCTGGCCGCGAATCTCCGCGTGGTTGGCTGTGTAATACGGCAGCTCGCTAGCAAGCGACGTTAAGCCGGCTGGAGCCCAAGCACCAAAGCGCGCGCTTCTTTACAATCGCCTCGCCTCGCAGAGTTTCATGTGCGAGCACTCACACGGACGTGGCAGGCGGGCTGCTTGCTCGTTGGCCCGATGATAGTCCCTCTCGATAGAAATGGATCGATACCTGCTAGACGTGTCCCATCCATGGCCTCGTCGACGTTTCTAAAGCCACTTGGTGACACCACGGAGTGTAGAGACCGGCCTCTGGACTGTGCGAGCAGCGTGAAGACAAGTCGAACATGGCTTACAGTTATTAATAGTTAGTTAGAGTTTAGTTGCCAGCCCTCCTTTCTGCTTGGCGAATAGGTCGGCTATTAGTCCACGTTTCGGCTGCTGCAGAAATGCAAAGCCACGCAACGTTAAATAAGGTCTCCGCATTAACTGGGACACGTCGTGGTCGCGCAGACTTGCCTGGATAGCAAGGCAGCATGGCCCATGCTGGATAGACCTCGCCACGGAGGAACAGATGGACTTTGCGTGCTCTTTGAGCAGATCTACCAGTACGTTGTATGGCAGTCAAACGAACTCATTCTTCATTTGAGCACAAGCCACGCACGTGACTTCTACTTCTACCCACCCCAACTCCATCTAGACCACCATGTCTGCCGCTCTGTCCCTGAACCTGACGAGCGCCGACTGCATCAAGGCCAACGTCGAGGGCGTGCAGCGCAAGACCAAGATCTTCTGCACGCTGGGCCCTGCGTGCTGGTCCGAGGAGGGTCTGCTGGAGCTGATCGACGCCGGCATGAACGTGGCCCGCTTCAACTTCTCGCACGGCGACCACGCGAGCCACTTGGCGTGCCTGAACCGCCTGCGCGCCGCGCTGGCCAAGCGCCCCAACAAGAACGTGGCCATCATGCTGGACACCAAGGGCCCCGAAATCCGTACAGGTTTCCTCGCCAACAAGGACAAGGTGACGATCCAGAAGGACTCGCTCATCGAGCTGACGACGGACTACGAGTTCCTCGGCAACGAGACCAAGATCGCGTGCTCGTACCCGCAGCTGCCGCAGTCCGTGAAGGTTGGCGGCACGGTGCTGGTGGCCGATGGCTCGCTGGTGCTGACGGTGACCAAGGTGAACGCGAACGGCATCATCGCGCGCGCCAACAACACGGCGGTTCTGGGCGAGCGCAAGAACATGAACCTGCCCGGCTGCAAGGTGCTGCTGCCGACGCTGACGGAGAAGGATGAGGACGACCTGGTGAACTTCGGTCTGGTGCACGGCATCGACTACATCTCTGCGTCGTTCGTGCGCACGGGCCAGGACCTCGACAACATCCGTAAGGTGCTGGGCCCCCGTGGCCGCGGCATCAAGATCATCTCGAAGATCGAGTCGCACGAGGGCATGGAGAACTTCGACGAGATCCTGGAGAAGACGGACGGCATCATGGTTGCTCGTGGTGACCTGGGCATGGAGATCCCTCCCGAGACGGTGTTCCTCGCGCAGAAGATGATGATCCGCAAGGCCAACCTGGCCGGCAAGCCGGTCGTGACGGCCACGCAGATGCTCGAGTCGATGATCAAGGCTCCGCGCCCGACCCGTGCCGAGTGCACGGACGTGGCCAACGCCGTGCTGGACGGCACGGACGCCGTGATGCTTTCGGGTGAGAGCGCCAACGGCGACTACCCGCGCCAGGCTGTGGAGGTGATGGCGGCTACGTGCCTGCAGGCCGAGACCGCCATCCACTACGACGACGTGTACCAGTCGCTGCGCAACGCGGTGCTGGACGTGAACGGCCCGATGCAGACGGCGGAGGCCGTTGCGTCTTCGGCTGTGAAGACGGCCATCGACATCAACGCCAAGATGCTGGTGGTGCTGACGGAGACGGGCAACACGGCCCGCCTCGTGTCCAAGTTCCGTCCTTCCATGCCGGTGCTGGTGCTGACTGCTCTGGAGCAGACTGCCCGCCAGTCGGAGGGTTTCCTGAAGGGCGTTGTGGCCCGCTGCGTGGGCTCGATGATCGGCACGGACTCGATCCTGTACCGCGCCACGGAGACCGGCAAGGAGCTGGGCTGGCTGAAGAAGGGCGACGCCGTCGTTGCGGTGCACGGCATCCAGGAGGCCAAGTCTGGCTCGACGAACCTGCTGAAGGTGCTGTTCGTGGAGTAAAGCGTATAATAGAGTAGAATCGAAATCCCAATAGAATTGTTTTACTTGGGTGAACAAATTAGTGTCTCGGTGGTTAGAACCCGGCATGGAATTCCTCGATGATAACCTTAGCTTGGCTTGGTCAGTAGGTTGTGGTGGCCAAG
This sequence comes from Phytophthora sansomeana, assembly GCA_032158285.1. NCBI lineage: Eukaryota > Oomycota > Peronosporomycetes > Peronosporales > Peronosporaceae > Phytophthora > Phytophthora sansomeana. The sequence continues at coordinate 262,658 of JAPDHH010000271.1, read as the reverse complement.
AAGAAGCTGTTGCGTAGTACTTGATACCACAGTACCGGATAGTAGTATCTGTCAGTAGGTTGCGATGGCGGAACTAGCCCCAAATCAAACCACCAGAGTGTTGATGATGGTATTCGAGTGACGGAGTGACACCCCTCTAATGAAGTGCTCAGGTATGGTAACTTCGGCTTACCTCACCAGAGTTAAACACGGTTTCGCCGAATTGTTCGCCTTCACTAGCGACGGCAAGCGGCACTCGTCCATCCACGAGTCTGCCTTATTTGCCACATATTCCTGAAATCCAAGCTGAATACGTTCGGTCGATGGCATTGATCGAGGCATCCACCTCCGTATTTGTCCAATGCTGATAGTGTCGTCCATGATGGCAACTCGTATCCATCCCCAAGTGGCAACCGTTGCTATATGTGTGCGTGGATTTGCTTGACTTGGATTTTGTATGCCATGGCCCGTCACTGGCCGCTTCAGCTTCAACATGCTGTCCGGCTGGAAACGCCCCATTCCGCTGAGGCCATTCGAATGACGACCTCGCAGCAACGGAAGGAACCACCGCATTCACGTCCAACTTCACGGCACCCGTGGCCATGATACTACTACCCCACCGCTGTCAGAATACGCAGGAAACCATCGATTCACGCCCACGGTACCCGCTGATTTTTTACTCAACGTATACGGAGCAGCCACAAAAAAATTGGCGGTCGATTCACTGTCGCTTGGAAGGTGTCGGTGCTTGCTACATGTAGACGCCAAATAGGTGACCTCACTAAACTGTCGCCGAACGCTAGGTTTTCCGAAAGTAAAAAAACTACCACAAGAACAAACATATTCAACACTAAGGTAAACGATTTTAACGATGATAGGTACTAGAATACCATCATCAACACTCTGGTGGTTTGCATTGGGGCTAGTTCCGCCATCGCAACCTTGACAGATACTACTACCGGTACTGTGGTATCAAGTACTACGCAACAGCTTCTTCTTGGCCACCACAACCTACTGACCAAGCCAAGCTAAGGTTATCATCGAGGAATTCCATGCCGGGTTCTAACCACCGAGACACTAATTTGTTCACCCAAGTAAAACAATTCTATTGGGATTTCGATTCTACTCTATTATACGCTTTACTCCACGAACAGCACCTTCAGCAGGTTCGTCGAGCCAGACTTGGCCTCCTGGATGCCGTGCACCGCAACGACGGCGTCGCCCTTCTTCAGCCAGCCCAGCTCCTTGCCGGTCTCCGTGGCGCGGTACAGGATCGAGTCCGTGCCGATCATCGAGCCCACGCAGCGGGCCACAACGCCCTTCAGGAAACCCTCCGACTGGCGGGCAGTCTGCTCCAGAGCAGTCAGCACCAGCACCGGCATGGAAGGACGGAACTTGGACACGAGGCGGGCCGTGTTGCCCGTCTCCGTCAGCACCACCAGCATCTTGGCGTTGATGTCGATGGCCGTCTTCACAGCCGAAGACGCAACGGCCTCCGCCGTCTGCATCGGGCCGTTCACGTCCAGCACCGCGTTGCGCAGCGACTGGTACACGTCGTCGTAGTGGATGGCGGTCTCGGCCTGCAGGCACGTAGCCGCCATCACCTCCACAGCCTGGCGCGGGTAGTCGCCGTTGGCGCTCTCACCCGAAAGCATCACGGCGTCCGTGCCGTCCAGCACGGCGTTGGCCACGTCCGTGCACTCGGCACGGGTCGGGCGCGGAGCCTTGATCATCGACTCGAGCATCTGCGTGGCCGTCACGACCGGCTTGCCGGCCAGGTTGGCCTTGCGGATCATCATCTTCTGCGCGAGGAACACCGTCTCGGGAGGGATCTCCATGCCCAGGTCACCACGAGCGACCATGATGCCGTCCGTCTTCTCCAGGATCTCGTCGAAGTTCTCCATGCCCTCGTGCGACTCGATCTTCGAGATGATTTTGATGCCGCGGCCACGGGGGCCCAGCACCTTACGGATGTTGTCGAGGTCCTGGCCCGTGCGCACGAACGAAGCGGCAATGTAGTCGATGCCGTGCACCAGACCGAAGTTCACCAGGTCGTCCTCATCCTTCTCCGTCAGCGTCGGCAGCAGCACCTTGCAGCCGGGCAGGTTCATGTTCTTGCGCTCGCCCAGAACCGCCGTGTTGTTGGCACGCGCGATGATGCCGTTCGCGTTCACCTTGGTCACCGTGAGCACCAGCGAGCCGTCAGCCACCAGCACCGTGCCGCCAACCTTCACGGACTGCGGCAGCTGCGGGTACGAGCACGCGATCTTGGTCTCGTTGCCGAGGAACTCGTAGTCCGTCGTCAGCTCGATGAGCGAGTCCTTCTGGATCGTCACCTTGTCCTTGTTGGCGAGGAAACCTGTACGGATTTCGGGGCCCTTGGTGTCCAGCATGATGGCCACGTTCTTGTTGGGGCGCTTGGCCAGCGCGGCGCGCAGGCGGTTCAGACACGCCAAGTGGCTCGCGTGGTCGCCGTGCGAGAAGTTGAAGCGGGCCACGTTCATGCCGGCGTCAATCAGCTCCAGCAGACCCTCTTCGGACCAGCACGCAGGGCCCAGCGTGCAGAAGATCTTGGTCTTGCGCTGCACGCCCTCGACGTTGGCCTTGATGCAGTCGGCGCTCTTGAGGTTCAGGGACAGAGCGGCAGACATGGTGGTCTAGATGGAGTTGGGGTGGGTAGAAGTAGAAGTCACGTGCGTGGCTTGTACTCAAATGAAGAATGGCACACCTCCCACGGCACGAGCTCCGAACGGGACACTCTCGAGGCAGCTCCGGCCCTACGGCGGCTGGCCGCGAATCTCCGCGTGGTTGGCTGTGTAATACGGCAGCTCGCTAGCAAGCGACGTTAAGCCGGCTGGGGCCCAAGCACCAAAGCGCGCGCTTCTTTACAATCGCCTCGCCTCGCAGAGTTTCATGTGCGAGCACTCACACGGACGTGGCAGGCGGGCTGCTTGCTCGTTGGCCCGATGATAGTCCCTCTCGATAGAAATGGATCGATACCTGCTAGACGTGTCCCATCCATGGCCTCGTCGACGTTTCTAAAGCCACTTGGTGACACCACGGAGTGTGGAGACCGGCCTTCTGGACTGTGCGAGTAGCGTGAAGACAAGTTGAACATGGCTTCAGCAGCTCGCTGTGTCTTCCGCAGTTGCACCAACCGAGTGTTTCAACCGCTTTTTAGCTTGGATATTACGGCGAAAGCAGGCGTGCTTGATAAAATCGAATGATCCGACGCTGCTAGCCGATAACGATATGAAGAGGCCGGGTACCGCGCTCGTATTCGCTACATGTAGCACGTAGCCCAGGAAATGACACCACTAGATCGTCGTTGGTGGCGTTGCTGGCGGTTTCCGAGACGTGCTACCTTGCACCATGGCGACATGGGTGAGCTGTGCAGTGCACTCAATAGAGTAATCCTAGCAGCGAGCTCGATCATGCACATACCGATGTAAACCGCAGCTTGGGCTCCGCAGTCTGCAGCAGCAGCTCCGATCCTTGGGGGGGTACGTCATGAATGGTGTGGTGCACACCACTATGCGATACGCGCGCCACGTTTCTCTTGGTTTGACTTGGTTAACGTATGGCGCGCTTCTTTACCTTTTGCCCACGCGCTGTCCGGCAAAGCAATCCAAGCTGGGGCATGTCAAACCAAAGATTCCTCACAGCGCGAGCCGCCCCCAAAGATCTCATTCTCGAATTCACTCCGAAGTCGACAGACCGCACCCAGTCCTTACCATGGCCAAGCTCAGCATCAAGAACGTGGACGTCAAGGGCAAGCGCGTGCTCATCCGCGTGGACTTCAACGTGCCCTTCGCCCAGGACGGCTCCATCTCCAACACGCAGCGCATCGACGCCGCGCTGCCCACCGTGCAGTACGTGCTGGACCAGGGCGCCAAGGCTGTGGTGCTCATGAGCCACCTGGGCCGCCCCGAGGGCAAGCCCAAGGCCAAGGACTCGCTGGCCCCCGTGGCCGTGGCCGTCGAGCAAAAGCTCGGCCGTAAGGTGACGTTCCTCAAGGACTGCGTCGGCGCCGAGGTCGAGGCCGCGTGCGCCAACCCCACCGAGGGCAGCGTGATCCTGCTCGAGAACCTGCGCTTCCACGTCGAGGAGGAGGGCAAGGGCAAGGACGCCGAGGGCAACAAGGTCAAGGCCTCGCCCGAGGCCGTGGCCGCCTTTCCGCGCCAGCCTCAGCAAGCTCGGCGACGTGTACGTGAACGACGCGTTCGGCACGGCCCACCGCGCGCACAGCTCCATGGTGGGCGTGGACCTCCCTATTAAGGCCGCCGGCTTCCTGCTCGACAAGGAGCTCGTGTACTTCGCCAAGGCTCTGGACGCCCCGCAGCGCCCGTTCGTGTCCATCCTGGGCGGTGCCAAGGTGGCCGACAAGATCCAGCTCATCATGAACATGCTCGACAAGGTGGACGAGATGGTCATTGGCGGCGGCATGGCCTACACGTTCAAGAAGGTGATCAACAACATGGAGATCGCCGACTCGCTGTACGACGCCGAGGGCGCCAAGATCGTGCCCCAGATCGTGGAGAAGGCCAAGGCCAAGGGTGTGACCCTGCACCTGCCGGAGGACTTCGTCATCGCCGACAAGTTCGCCCCGGATGCCGCACAGAAGGTGGCCACCCAGGACGAGGGCATTCCCGCTGGCTGGATGGGCCTGGACGTCGGCCCCAAGTCGCGTGAGGCGTTCGCTGCCGCCGTGACCAAGGCCAAGACCGTCGTCTGGAACGGCCCCATGGGCGTGTTCGAGTTCGAGGCCTTCGCCAACGGCACGAAGGCTGTCATGGACGCTGTGGTCAAGGCCACTGAGTCCGGCGCCACCACCATCATCGGCGGCGGCGACACGGCCACGTGCTGCGTCAAGTTCAACACGGAGGACAAGGTCAGCCACGTGAGCACGGGCGGCGGTGCCAGCCTGGAGCTCCTGGAGGGCAAGGTCCTGCCCGGTGTGGACGCCCTGTCGTCGGCTTGAACGGCACGGCCATCCGATCCTTCGGTCCGGAGGAGCGGGCTGTAGTCATTGTTTCTCGTTCCAACTAATCCCAACAAATACATAGCATTCGTAGCATCAATTAAGATCCTTTATCCTGCTGGTTGCAGCACTTCAACGCGATCCAACGCAGAGCCTTTTTGAAGATGCCACCGATCTGTGCACAAAGCTGGCAGCAGCGTTAAGCGAAGGCCACTCAGCGTGAACTCGACAGAGCTGGAGCTGCGCGGCTCCGTCATGCATGTAGAATGGTGTCGGCAATGGTTGGCCACCAAGAGGAAAAATGTGCGCGGCCATGAAGCCGGCGCGTGCGTCTTTGAGCAAGGTCGTGCCATCCTGACCATGAATCCTAGCGGATACCTTGCCATGGTCTCCCTTGAGCTACTTTACTCGACGAACGCAATGCAAGACGCAAAGTTGAATGGAATATATGCTGAGGGGAAGGATACGTTACGTACACAATGCAATCACAAGAACGGGTATGCCTTCCTCCTCGGCAATGACGCCGGCTTCGAGCTGTCGTTATAGGGAACGTGCCGAAGCGTGGCGCAGTACTACCGTAGTACGAAGAGAAGTACCAAAAAGCCAAAAAAGCGCTTACACCTCCGTGGTCGAGTACGAGCCCGTGTAGCTGATCTGGTCGAAGCCCGTCATGGCCGCGTAGTTGTTGTACTGCTGCTGGGTCTCGTTAAACTCGCGCTCGGCCTTGTGGCTGTTCCACTCCTCCATCTCGCGCTTGTAGCGCGCGCGGTCCACCTTCTCCTTCTCAACGTACGGGGCTTTTTGCTCATCGGTTGCTGTAAATGTGAAAGTGAGCAGAGAGTTAGTAAACGCACAGGCACAGACACAGCAGCACACAGTCACTCACCCTTGGCCCAGGCCTCGCCCAGCTGCTTGGAGATCTCCGTGTTCTTCATGTCCTGGTGCTCGGCCTTGATGCGCGGACGCATGACTTGGCTGTAGAAGAGGAAGGCGGAGGACGCGCGCTTGGGGGCGTCCGGGTGCTTCTTGGCGCGCTTGTTGGGCACACGCAGCGGGCCGTCGTACGCCGCCATCTCCTCCTCGTAGCGCTGCTTGTCGGCCTCGGCCGCCACCTTCCAGGGCTGCTTGTCCTCGTCGCTCATCTTGCCCCAGGCGTCGGCGATGGCGCGCATCACGTCCGTCACCTTGGAGTTGTCGGGCATGGTGGCCTTGATCTCCTCGCGCTTCTCCATGGAGAAGAGGATGTACGGGGACTTGCCCCGCTTGGGCGCGCCCGGAGCCTTCTTCTGCAGGCGCTTGCGCTTCTTGCCGCCCGCGACCTCCGTCTTGATGGCCGCCCAGGCCGCGCCCGCGCCATGCTCGCTCGCTGCCAGAGGCTCCATTGTGTCTTCACTTCGCTTGAGTATGCCTATAGTCAGCGCAGGCAAAAGGGAGAATGCGGGCTTTTGTATGCCATACAAATTATCTTGGGAACCCTACCCCACAGAAGTCCATCCTCGATGCACCGACTGAAACCACTTGGGTAAAGTATGCGAAAACGACGTCGCCTCGCCGATCATCCCTCCCGTGGGTTTGAACTGGGAAAAGGCGCGAACGATCCGCATTGGCCGAAAATGGATTTGGCTCGGTGTGATCAAGGTGATGCATGCATCGGATGTACGCAGAGATCTACATGCGTGTATCGGCAGCATTTAACCTGCATCATTCTGTACATTGATACCTGTTAGGAGGGTGCTGAAGAAGCCGCGATTTAGAGGAGGAGCCAGGCAAGCTCTCGACTATTCTATATGATAGGTATGTATATGCCATTACAGAGGCTTTCCACTTCATTCGCCAAACGCGCCGATCAAGTGGAAGAGCAGCCATGGCGAAGCACCACCCGGACCTCGTCATGTGCCGCAAGCAGCCCGGCGTGGCCATCGGCCGCCTGTGCGAGAAGGACGACGGCAAGTGCGTGATCTGCGACTCGTACGTGCGCCCGTGTACGCTGGTGCGCATCTGCGACGAGTGCAACTACGGCTCGTACCAGGGGCGCTGCGTCATCTGCGGCGGGCCCGGCATCTCGGACGCCTACTACTGCCGCGAGTGCACGCAGCTGGAGAAAGACCGCGACGGCTGCCCCAAGATCGTCAACCTGGGCAGCTCCAAGACAGACCTGTTTTACGAGCGCAAGAAGTACGGCTTCAAGAAACGCTGAGCACGCCGCTCCCCACGGACGCCCGCCGTCTGTGGCTGGAGCGGGTCAAGGTATAACAGCAACGAAATGCCGACGATAAATACTCATGCCTTGTTGTAGTTGTTGAGCGCTGATGCGACCCAGTTCTCGTCCTTCTCGCTGCTTGTTGCTAGGTATTGCACCGCAAGTCATGTTCTCAACTCCCTAGCGACTGAGCGCAAAGACAGCCACCACCAGGAGGAAGATAATGGTCATGAGCAACGGGTCTGGCGTCTCCATCTCGACGTTGCGGTGCTCGTTCGACACCATAACTACCGCTGCGATGTTGACTCGGACGATCTCTTGCTCCTTGTCCGCCGTCGCCCCCGCGAGGATGCGCAGACAGCTCATGAGTCGCTGGTCCACCTCAACTCTGTCCGCCTCCATGTCTCGCAGACGCTCCGGGCGCTCGCTCTGCTGGATGCGCACCTTGTCCATCTCCAACCCGATCATGTCGTGGAACTTGATGAGCGTCTGCAGCTTCCCACGCACGCGGTCGAGCGTGTCGCCTCCATCACTCTGCAGCTGTTGCTTGCATTCTGCACTCATGACGACGTTTCCACTTGTGCGGTTGGAGGCAAATTCACGAGTGCGAAACAAACGAGTGCGCAAGTTGAAAAGGGAAACATGAAGGACCATCACTCTGTTACTTCAACTTGCCTTTCTCCTGTTTCCTACCACGGCCGTGGTCGTACGCGCCAGCGATTGCGGTAGATGACGTACGCTGAGATCCTGCCGTCGTGCAGACGGACGTTGCTCATGAGCCGCTCCTTCTCGAAGATTTCCTCCTTCATCGCCGTGATCGTGATGCAGTGCAAGAGCTCAGTGCAAGAGTCTGCAAGCTCCACGGAGAAGCTGCTACTGCTCTTCTCGTCCTTCTCCTCCTCCTTCACTGTCTGCTCCACTGTCCCATCCTGGTAGTCGTACATCTCCTTGATGAACACTCGGAGCTGCTCGCACACTCTGAGACGGAGTTTGTCACCCGAGCGCTTGAGCTTCGCCGCCTCGATGGCCATTTCGAGGGCTCTCGGGTCCTTGAGCTTCCCGCGTCGGTCGGCCTCGTAGATTTCACTGCGTTTGGCTCGTAGCTTACGGGTGATGTTCATGTACGTGGTGATGTTGCTGCGAAGTTTGGCTTGGTTACAGGATGGAAGCGTCTGCGCCGAGACGCCGACGAGGCCCTGGAGGTCGTACAAGCAACAGAGTCAGTTGAACGAACTGTACAACTCGTTTAACAGGTGAAGGCGTGGCGCTCAACCTTGGATGGTTCCGTTTGCAATTGGACATTGCGTTTGTGCGTTGGCGTCTTTTCCATTGCGTGTTGCTTGGTCCGAGGGCTACTACGGAATATTGAAAGTGAGCGAAGGCATTCCGCGACTGGCGTCACGTACAGCCCTGGTAGAAGACATGATTTCGAATGTGTGGCGGCAACAGTTCAACCTCTCGACGCATGCATGCCAGGTGACAGAGCTGCGGCCAAGACGAAAGTGTCGGATCAACAAAGGCGGCGATAACTCTGTGCTACTTCCTATTACACGTCAGACAGTGCCGCGTGCCACTTCGGTGTTCGTGCCGCAAACGAAACGAGGTAAAGTGTTGATTCAAGCTACATTGGCTTGATTAAAGGTTTTGTTTTCTTTGTGGCAGTCTCAGCGCTGTCTGATAAGAAGAGCCCGGTGGACAGGTTGGGTCGGCGCTTCCTGCTTATTCCACAGTTAGCACCTTGAGCATGTTCGTGGAGCCCGAGCGAGCCTCCACCATGCCGTGCAGAGCAACGACATTGTCGCCGGACTTGAGCCAGCCGAACTGCTTGCCCAGATCCGTGGCGCGGAACAGGATCGAGTCCGTGCCAATCATTGAGCCCATGCAGCGAGCTGTGACGCCCTTATAAAAACCCTCAGCCTGGCGGGCAGTTCCACCCAGCGCGGTCAACACCAGCACCGGCATCGACGGACGGAATTTAGCAACAAGACGAGCAGTGTTGCCCGACTCCGTCAGCACCACGATCATCTTTGCGTTGATGTCAATGGCCGTCTTCACAGCCGACGATGTGATCGCCTCCTGCGTGTCCATCTGACCGTACGTGTCGAGCACCGAATTGTGAAGGGCCTGGTACAGCTCGTTGTAGTGGATGGCACCCTCAGCCTGCACGCAGATCTTGGACATCATCGACACAGCCTCCGTGGGGTAGTCACCGTTAGCCGTTTCGCCTGAAAGCATCACGGCGTCCGTGCCGTCCAGCACGGCGTTGGCCACATCCGTGCACTCGGCACGGGTCGGACGCGGAGCCTTGATCATCGACTCGAGCATCTGCGTGGCCGTCACGACTGGCTTACCAGCGATGTTGGCCTTACGGATCATCATCTTCTGCGCGAGGAACACCTTTTCAGGTGGGATCTCCATGCCCAGGTCACCACGGGCAACCATGATACCGTCCGTCTTGGCCAAAATGTCATCGAAGTTCTCAAGTCCCTCCTGACTCTCGATCTTGGCAATGATCTTAATAGCGCGGCCACGAGGGCCCAGCACCTCGCGGATGTTGTCAATATCCTGTCCGGTACGCACGAACGATGCGGCAATGTAGTCGATGCCGTGCACGAGACCGAAGTTCACCAGGTCGTCCTCATCCTTCTCCGTCAGCGTCGGCAGCATGACCTTGCAGCCCGGGAGGTTCATATTCTTGCGCTCGCCCAGCGTCGCCGTGTTATTGGCACGAGTGACCACACCGTCCTCCTTCACCTCCGTGACCGTGAGCACGAGCGAGCCGTCGGCCACCAGAATGGAGCCGCCAACCTTGACAGACTGCGGCAGCTCCGGGTACGAGCAGGCGATCTTGGTCTCGTCACCCAGGAACTCGTAGTCCGTCGTCAGCTCGAGCGTGGAGCCCTTCTTGATGGTCACCTTGTCCTTGTTGGCCAAGAAGCCCGTACGGATCTCTGGACCCTTGGTGTCCAGCATGATAGCGATGTTCTTGTGCGGGCGCGTGGCCAGTACTGCACGCAGGCGGTTGAGCGTCTCGGCATGGCCAGTGTGGTCTCCGTGGGAGAAGTTGAAGCGGGCCACGTTCATGCCGGCGTCAATGAGCTCGCCCAGCCCCTCCTCGGACCAGCAGGCCGGGCCCAGCGTACAGAAGATGCGGGTCTTGCGCTCCACGCCCTCGACGCTGCGCATGATGCTCTCCAGCTCGACGCCTTGCTGACTCAGTCCTAGGGCTCCCGACATGGCTGCAATCAATCACGTACGCACGACAGAGGAAAATTAGTTGTGAGCGCCTCCTCCTTGCAAAGAGCATTGAAGCTCGCACTGTAGCAACGTCCTGGTCCGACTGGCCGAGATGCCACGCCGCCACCCATGTCCGAGGCGAAAACCGATCTGGGGGCGGCAGTGGCGTCACCGACAGCTGACAGCGGAGCGCCATTTTTACCTCGAGTGCTTCGTCGCGGGCGGTGGTTTCTGCTTGTTCTCTGCTTGGGGCTAAACGCACAATGGCATCTTTCTTCGGTTGCGTGCGTGACCACTCGTGCGACCGATGTGTCGGGCGCAGCAGAGACACTAGCGCCACGGTCTCAGATGGTTATCTGACTGTTGTATTGAAACGGAGATGGGCGGATCGGTGGCAATAGGAGATGTTAAAAATGGATCTTGAAAAGTTGTGTAGCGCTTATGTGCCGGTTCAACATGCCGCCATTCCTGGCTGGGCATGGGACCGAGCAATCTACATCGCATACGCTTTGAGTTGGGCGTGTCTGCAATTAGCCGTCATCATAAGCATCGGTAAGACTGGAATAAGGGCGCACCCTTGCCGCTAAGCTCGTAACGACAGCTTCAGCTTCCTGAAGCTTGGATATGGAAACTTGCGAACACGGTGCATGCCTCACTGCTGCTGTGGTCTGCTGCTGTACGTTAAATTAAGCTTTTTATCACAGCTTCAGTCGTAGGTGCTGTCTGTATGTTGGCCAAGTGGCGTTGGTGTTGCTCTTAGTCCAAGTCACAGCTGCAGCTTGCTCAGGCACTGAAACCTTGGTGTGGGCCTCACGAGAGATCAACATACAGATATATACCTCAAGAGAGAGAGAGAGAGAGTAAAGCTACATGTAGTGTCGGTCTGACTATTCGTGCGCGCTTCATAACAAATTTAAAAGTGATAAGACCTAGTAGTGGTGCTGAAGCCCAGAGTTCTTTCGTACCAGGCTTAGCTACAGAGCATAATTGCAATGTGAACACTTGGGTACCTTGTCTGTGACCTCGTGTCTTGCTGGCTGCGCACCATATCGGCTATCGTGTACTCCCACGTTACCCGAGAACGCTAGCGGCCTCTGGGACGCAGCACAATACCAACGTTATAGATCTTGTGGCCATATAGCTGGTACAACCGTGGCGAAGCGCATTGAACGTCTTCAGTCTTGTGTAGCGTTTCTCTTCTCCATGCAAACGATCACACGTTCATTGGCGCCTGAACCACGAGGACTCTTGTCACCTTCACACTCGAAGCTGCGAACATCAACGCCATTGACCCACTGCAAGACCCATTATTCTCTCATTGCCCCCCATAGCGAGTGACAAGGCAATAACGAGCCGATTCCTAGGGGCCAGCAATACCAACCACAACCCACGCAAACACGCCTGCAGTCGAGGGTCCAGGATACCGCGCGATTTCCCAAGTGGCGCCTTGCCTTGTAGGCTACACCGCGTAGTCTGGTGCAGCAATGCTTACAGGTTCAACGTGCCCCTTTTGCTGGCGTGCTGGGCGCCCTCTCTACTGGGATCTGCCTTGGTCCCTGGTCTTCCGCCAGCTTAATGTCAATCGACGAATGGGTCATGCGGCCGGCAGTGCGGGCCCGGCGACGCAGCGAGGATCAGCCGTCAGCAGTTCCAGAGCCCGTGATGAACCATCCCCGCTGCCCTACTGCTGCTCGCGGTATCCAGCTCCATGACGTCGACCCCACCTAAAAGAGCCTGGTCACTGCCCAGGACGGTGCTCAGCGAGCACCTTGCAGTTGCATCATGCATCCTCGTCCACCACGGCCGCGACAGATACATATTAATAATAACATGCTGGTACAGCGGCTCGCAGCAGCTTTCGCCTCTCGTCGTCGAGCACATCCGACGTCGCCGTGCCAGCTGGCCGCGAGTCTTTTTTGGCGAGATTTAATCTGTGCGCCGCGAGCACAGCGCTGCTGCTCTTTGGCGCCGCTCTCGTGGAGATTCACTCGTCGTCGGGCAAATGCATCTTCGAGTTCTCGCACGAGGAGCAATCACGCCGCGTAGCAATCAAAGCTGCCCTCCGAATGTCACAGTGACCTATCCATGCCCAAGTGCGGCTAGATTGCTGCCGTCTCGGCTGGCGAAACAGCAGCATACGAACGTCCTCGAGACGGCATGGACGGAAGCTCGACCCTTTGCCTGCAGCAGCTAATGGACATGGCGTTCCGCCGCTCGACGCAACATGCACGCCGAGATGACATTTGCAGACTACTTTTCGTCTTTTTGTCATTCTGCTTGGACACACAACAGGCCTTTCTACGCGCGCACACCAAGCACCAAAGCATAGTGAACGCAAGTGAAAAGGAAACGGTTTTTGCATAATAACGCGCGGATCGGCTGGTCTCTGAGACGCATGGGGGACACGTGGAGTGCAGGTTAAACCAGCTGAAGCCCGCTCTCTTTGCTCTCCCCCGTCCAGCGGATTTCGGCGGGTGCCTTCGGTTTGCACGGATACGCGTCATTCTACATTTGCCCAAGAACCACCCAAGCCTCCCCACACACGACTCCATCATGTCTGCCGCTCTGTCCCTGAACCTCAAGAGTGCCGACTGCATCAAGGCCAACGTCGAGGGCGTGCAGCGCAAGACCAAGATCTTCTGCACGCTGGGCCCTGCGTGCTGGTCCGAGGAGGGTCTGCTGGAGCTGATCGACGCCGGCATGAACGTGGCCCGCTTCAACTTCTCGCACGGCGACCACGCGAGCCACTTGGCGTGTCTGAACCGCCTGCGCGCCGCGCTGGCCAAGCGCCCCAACAAGAACGTGGCCATCATGCTGGACACCAAGGGCCCCGAAATCCGTACAGGTTTCCTCGCCAACAAGGACAAGGTGACGATTCAGAAGGACTCGCTCATCGAGCTGACGACGGACTACGAGTTCCTCGGCAACGAGACCAAGATCGCGTGCTCGTACCCGCAGCTGCCGCAGTCCGTGAAGGTTGGCGGCTCGGTGCTTGTTGCTGACGGCTCGCTTGTCCTCACTGTCACGGAGGTCAAGGACACCAGCATTGTGTGCCGTGCTAACAACACGGCCACGCTTGGTGAGCGCAAGAACATGAACCTGCCCGGCTGCAAGGTGCTGCTGCCGACGCTGACGGAGAAGGATGAGGACGACCTGGTGAACTTCGGTCTGGTGCACGGCATCGACTACATTGCCGCTTCGTTCGTGCGCACGGGCCAGGACCTCGACAACATCCGTAAGGTGCTGGGCCCCCGTGGCCGCGGCATCAAAATCATCTCGAAGATCGAGTCGCACGAGGGCATGGAGAACTTCGACGAGATCCTGGAGAAGACGGACGGCATCATGGTCGCTCGTGGTGACCTGGGCATGGAGATCCCTCCCGAGACGGTGTTCCTCGCGCAGAAGATGATGATCCGCAAGGCCAACCTGGCCGGCAAGCCGGTCGTGACGGCCACGCAGATGCTCGAGTCGATGATCAAGGCTCCGCGCCCGACCCGTGCCGAGTGCACGGACGTGGCCAACGCCGTGCTGGACGGCACGGACGCCGTGATGCTTTCGGGTGAGAGCGCCAACGGCGACTACCCGCGCCAGGCTGTGGAGGTGATGGCGGCTACGTGCCTGCAGGCCGAGACCGCCATCCACTACGACGACGTGTACCAGTCGCTGCGCAACGCGGTGCTGGACGTGAACGGCCCGATGCAGACGGCGGAGGCCGTTGCGTCTTCGGCTGTGAAGACGGCCATCGACATCAATGCCAAGATGCTGGTGGTGCTGACGGAGACGGGCAACACGGCCCGCCTCGTGTCCAAGTTCCGTCCTTCCATGCCGGTGCTGGTGCTGACTGCTCTGGAGCAGACTGCTCGCCAGTCGGAGGGTTTCGTGAAGGGCGTTGTGGCCCGCTGCGTGGGCTCGATGATCGGCACGGACTCGATCCTGTACCGCGCCACGGAGACCGGCAAGGAGCTGGGCTGGCTGAAGAAGGGCGACGCCGTCGTTGCGGTGCACGGCATCCAGGAGGCCAAGTCTGGCTCGACGAACCTGCTGAAGGTGCTGTACGTCGAGTAAGCGTAATATAGAGTAGTGTTGGAACCCCAATAGAAACATTTACCTGGGCCTGTTCATCTTTTGTTGAAGTTTTACTAGCGTTTGCTGAAAGACCAGTACCACAAGTAAAAAGAGTTCTGTAGTTTTCGAGAGCGACAGAAAGATAGGCCATTGATGGGCGTTAGAGGGTGTCCACAAATTCCAGGTATCTTGACGTTTATATATATGGGAGGTCGTTCACTGGTAAGTTCTTGCCAATTTTACCAAACAACACCTTCGCTTAGTACAATGTCGACGTTTCTTGTTGCTTCTCCTTTCTCTTTAGTTGCAAAGGCACAAGAGCTTCAGTAGGTCGTGAGAGAACGCCACCTTTCGGTCCTGACCAGGCCACAACTTTGGCTCGACGCACATTTTGAGTCTGACGATGGCGTTCTAGTAGATTTAAAGCAATTCCACCAAGTTTTCGATGGGAAAAGGTAATGATCCCTGTACACAATCGTTCGTTGCAAATCTCCACGCGCGAGTCTCGGATCACTCCGATTGAAACCAAATTAGGGGGGGGGTTAATGGCTTCTATTTTGTTTTTGTTATTTTTCTCCTATAGAAGCCCGGTATGTATTGAGACGATCAAGCAGCGTGATTGTCTTTCCGATTTTTTCTGGCGTGGTTGCTCGTTCACGTACATCCACCATTTTCAAGAACTGTGGTCGTGTTTCGGTTCTGGTGTCGTCTGGTGTGGGGTATCGTTTTGTTTCTTGTCGCCGTGCTAGTAATCTTGCTGCGCGAAGTGAGTTTCTTGTGGGTTTAATCCATTGGACTGCAAAGAAGCTGGCGCTTGAGTGATTCTTCTCGGTTTCGTTCTGCTTTTCTCCTCTTCGTCGTTTGTTTCGCTTTTGTGGTGCTCGTCTGGTTTCCACTTGGAGGAGTACTTCGTTCAGAGCTGCTCGTTGCTCAATGATTTTCCTGCTTTCCCCAATAATCATATCTTCATACTCTGCTGGCTGAATTTGACTCGGAAACCCAATACTTCCTGCTGTTCGAAGTCTCCATTCCTTGTCATCATGTAGCTGATACACCAGCCACCCGCCTGCCGCTTTTGATTTGATCGTGTGATATTGGAGGAGCCATACCTCGAGGGGTTTGGAAGAATTTTCCGGTTTTATCTGGTTCATGATAGCTTGACATGTTTCCAGGCAGTATCCCGCAATTCGCGTTTGTGGTTGTGATTTCCACTCGCTTGCTAGTGCTTGCACTTGAAAGGTCCCTGCTGCCCACACTATTGCTGTTGCTTCACTTGGCTCGGTGTGAAGGTCGTCGAAAATGTACCTGTTACGAAGTCTCCAGAGCATGGTCGGTGTGACTGTTGCCCATATTTTCCAAAGTGTCTTCATCGCCGTGTCATGGTCCGCTGTCCACCGTGTGATGCATTGTTGAGCTGTTGCTAAAAACTGCGCCGTGATAGCTGGCGCCTGTCTCGCTGCTAGAAATGCTAGTACCTCTTCCCGATCTGTTGTTTCCTCTTTCTCAGAGCATTCTGGTTCGGGGCATTGTCGATTTCGGGGCCATCCACTGTGAAAAAGGTTGAGCCCTCCGATTGCCATCCTGTAAATGGTCCAATTTTGGTAGTCCGTGAAAATCCCTTCCCTGTTCCATAGTTGCTGCGGAGCTTGTGCAAGGGCGTTGTGTTGCCATCTTGATTTTGCGCGTCTTGCTCGGATTGTTTTAACTGTCTGTCCCAGTTTGTGTTTGAGGTTCCTTCGAATCGTCTTCGCTCTCTTCTTCCGTATTACCTGTTGCAGGTGGTATGCTTTTGTCATGGGTGGTGCCGTCCACGGATATCTGGCCGTTTGTGGAGTTGCTTGGAATGTGACACCCTCGCGATTTTCCCATGCTCTCCACTGCTCCGCCTCTTCCGTTTGGCTATACTCTTTTGATATGCATGTGCTCTTCCATGTCCATCCGCTCGATGTTCTCGAGAATTTCAGGACTGATGTCACCTGGTGATCTTTTTTTGAGCCATCACTATACTACCTGTACAATCCATCCTCCATTGTAGTTTTTCACTTACTTTGGGTGCTGTGAATGGTTTTATCGTCGAGCTTGTTGGTTCCCAGCTTCTTTCTGGTAGGCTTAGGAGCACGCTTCTGCTCCATCTGATTATTTGTCGGTGTTGCCTGGTCTTGTATATCTTTTCTCGAAGTGGAGGTTTGATGATAGTTCCATGCTCTCCTGCTGTGGTTAGGCCGGGTTCATGAGTCACTTCCATATCTCCCAGTTTGGCTGATTGCAATGCTGGAAAGTCTCTGAGCTTAAGTGGTCTGCCGTTCGCGTCCAGGATACTAGCATTGTCGTGCCATGTTGAATTGAGAAGAAAAGCCCTCAGTCTATCGGGGAGCTTTGTCGTATTCACCCTGGTTGATGTGAACCGTAAATGATGTCCATCTATCCAGTATCCTGAGCTGACTGCTGCTCCCTGTTGTTGTCTCTGTTTGATCTCTTCTTTCTGTTGATCAGTTGGAATAAAGTCCTCTTGAGTGCGCCCACCAAAGTTCTGAACGTCCTATTGCTTGCGCTGATACTTGTGGTATATTTTGTTTTTCCCGCAAGCTTTTGTTAATCATTTCCAGGCTTGTCGGTTGGAATAAGCAACATCGTTCATTCATGGGTTGATTCGGGTGCACTGCGTGGTGCCACGCTGCTGCGTACTCGTCGTGTGGTTCATTAATCCATCTTTCCGCTGAATTTGCTCTGGTTACTCGTATCGCCGTGCTAATATCTTTGTAATCCCAGTCCCCCAAATTGTTGTGGGGTGAATAGGAGTGTTGGGTTAAATTTATGCCGAGTGGTCGCTGTGCTAGCCGCTCCATTCCATACAAATTGTTTTTGCAAGTTTTCGAGCTGCCGTAACGTTTGTTTGGGGGGAGTACTAGTTGCTTCGCGGTGTACAGGATCGAAGGAAGTGCTACTACGTTAAACAATAATATCCGTTGAGCAACCGAGTTGCTTAGTCGTGTTGCAATTCGCAGTCGTCTCTGGATTTTTTCGATTCGAATGTCCCAATTTTCCTTCAGTGCCATCTTGTTGCCAACCCAATACCCTAACTGTCGGGTTGTACTTGTTGGATGGAGGACTGGGAAGCCGTTCCATTTGGTTGGGGTTCCGGTGGTGTTTAACCCGATCAATACACTTTTCTGGGGCTGAACCTTGAGTCCTGATACTCTTCCAAAATCGTCTAGTATTTGCTTTACCGTATCGAGTTCTTGGATTGAGTTCAGGAAAATAGTGCTATCATCAACAAACGCCGAGAATTTATGGTGTTTCTCTGTATTTCCAGGTACCTTGATTCCTTTTAGCTGCTGGTTCCGGTTTACTGCTTGACCTAGCGTATCCACAGCCAGAATGAACAGTAGTGGTGCTAATGGGCAGCCTTGCCTTATTCCTGATCTTACATCCCACTTTGTTGAGAGTTTTCCGTTCACTAAAAATTGCGCCGTGGTGCCTTCATGGAGTGTTCGAATTACTTTGAGGAAGCTGTCTGAGAATCCATACGCAGCTAGTACACACTGGAGAAATTTTCGGTGTAACGTGTCGTACGCTTTCCGTAGATCCAGACATAGTGCTGCTGCAGATTCCGACCATCTCGTTTCCAAGTCGTCTACGCTCATTTCCAAAAGGCTTCTTAGGATCGTAACTGTCCAGCCAAAGAGCCGTTGACACCCATGCAATCAGCAAAAGCACTGAGAGAGTATCTGCAGGCGATTGGACAAACATCCTCAAAGAGAGAGGACTATGTCGATCATCGGTACTGGGGATCAGAGGTGACATTGAGGATGCTAACGAAGATTTGAACAGGAAAATCTACGTAGTGGTGGCACGATCGGGTCTAGAAACAGCGAGCTTCCAAATTTTTTACCCTGTCGACAGAACTACTAATGGAGAAAGGTTTCAACGGTGAAAGAGAAAAACTTCGGTACAGGAGAAGCAACAGGGTGGATCCAAGACATTCAACAGGAGATTGAGCAGAGTGGAATCAACAGGCAAGGACCAATCGTGATCTCTTTCCAGTCAGAGCACTACAGTTGGCTCCAGTTTCAACCCACTCGACTTAGAGAGAAGACGACGTACCCAGAAAATGAGGCAACGCCCATGGAAATCGAAGACATCCAGGACCTCTCACAGGAACAAACCACCGGAACCAGTTTACAGACAGCAGCAGAACATCCAAAAGCACTAGTACCCGCCGCACGAACTAGTCAGAAGAATCGGTCAGAGAATAAGGAGCAAGAAGAAATGAACAAATTCGGAGGAGAGAGAAAGAAGAGCTAAACGCGTTCCCAACTGCTGGCCTACAAGGGTTGTCACCTGGTAAACGGAGAGAGCTGAGGGAAATGGACTGGGGAGATCGGGCAAAAGTGAAAGAATGGATACACGTGTACGAGGTGACGGGAAACACTACTCCAGTGGCAAACGGAACTGCAAGTAGTAGGGAGTACGTCAACATTCACGGAGTCTCAATTTTCAAGCCAACAGGACCAGGGATCTGAATGGTTATCTCAAGACGCTCGTATGGAGGAACCAACGGAACCAGAAGGGGAACCTGGAAGGGGAGAAGAAGTAAGAAAAGCACGATTGCAACACACTGACCGGGTATCTGGGCTCCAAATGAAAATGAAAACTTCAGAATGGAATCAACTAGCAGGTACATGGCACGGAACATGCTCTTTCCCCAGTATTCCAACACCACTCGCACAGTGGAAAGAAATTGTGCGAGCAGACTCAGAGATATTGGTCACTCTCCTACAACAATTTAGAGCACCAGGGCATATAATGGCAGAAATGACAGAAACGATCCTAGAAGAATGGACGCAACAATCTCGACTAGACCTACTACTTCACTGCCTGGACCAGATTGCAGAGAATACGCAGACTTCTGAACGACAATCATGGATAAGAAACTGGGCGGCCGCCCTGCGAGAACAGGCCAACGCAGATCCATCCATGGTGAACTTATACTAGGGCGACCTGTGAACACCGCTGAAAAAGAACAACTATGACGGGATGGAGCTAATCAAATTTTGTAGGCCAAATCAAAAGCATAAACTAACCAAGATGATCATTACAGCACAAGTTTACAACGAGGAGCTCCAGACAATCTCGCTCACGCGGTGGCAAACACCAAAGAAGATACTGGACTACATGGAAATTCTCTTTGAAGCAATGGAGAAGCGCCCAAAGATAGAAGCAACAATCGGGCAGAACGACATCACTGGGTATTGGGACAGAATGGAAACTATCTTATCTCAAGCAACGGAGATGACCAATCCGAGGGCATCCCAAAAAAAACTCACAATGTCAGAAGAAGAACCAAGGTCTGGAGAACTTCCGAATGGAGATTACTACTCGGAATTATATAAGATTGCGTCATTATTTGAAGACCCACCGATTGGAAAAAAACAGAAAAACAGGGAAACAGGAAACACTTACAATTGTTACACAGAATTTAAGAGGATTCGCAAAAGCGTCACGCAGAAAGTGGCTAAGCGGCTGGAGAAGGAGCCGAGGCAGACCAGTATCGGACATCATTTTGGTCCAAGAGACGAATCTGCGCTCGAGGGCGGAGCAAGAGGAGGTCAGTGCTCAATGGAGACGCACATGGCAAGTAGAAAAAACAGAAAAACCGCTGAGCTACTGGAGACGAACAGAAGCACAGTTTAGCGGGATGGGAATCTTAGTATCCTCAAGAATTTGCGAGCGGGTAACACCATGGCACAAAGAGTCCTGGACGGCACGTATTATGGCAGTGAAGATTGACGAGTGGCTCGTAGTAAATGTCTACGCACCCAAGCAAAAAGATGAACAGCCACAATTTTTGGAGAACTCGAGCATTGGATACAGGAGCACAATTCAATAATTTTAGGAGGAGACTTTAACTGCGTACTAAGACCCAGTCGAGACCGTATTACAAACCGAGTTCCGAGTACAGCACCTTGTGAAAGTGTGCTACTAGAACGACTATTGGATAAACAAGATATGACTGACGCAACAGAATTACACCATGATTTAGATGAGGCCGAGGAACAAGTTGACCCGCTTCACTACTACACACGATGGAGTCGAGAAGGAGCAAGTCGCTTAGACAGATTTTATGTGAAAGGAGAACTGTTTCAAGTCACCCAAGCAGTAACAGTCCACGATGCAGTACACAGCTCGGACCATCAAGAAGTGCGATTGGAACTGTCGCTGGGAAACCGAAATCATTACAGACAAACATCAAGAAGCTATTATCCGAAACGTAGTGGAAGACCACAACGGGTAAGAGACGAGATTGAACGCGGCCTCCTTCCTCTTCTAGAGGCTTTTGACGAAACTGACAAACCCATAACGCAATGGGATACGCTAGTCTTGCAAATACAACACCTCCTGCAACAAGTACGAAGAAAAGACAAACGACAAGCCGAGCACTACTACAGGAAACTGAAGGAAGAAACGAGGGTACTGAGAGCGACCAGAGCAGAGATCCTCAAAGACACAATTGAGAAGACGAGACAAGGTGCAGCGAGATCATTTGGAAGGCGGCTAAGGAAGAAACACGCCGCTTCTTCAAAAGGAACAGTGAATGGCAGCGGGACCAGTCAATTTCAACAATTGAAGCATCACCAGGGCACTTTTACGCAGAGGACTACCCCACGGAAGAGAGGATGGCATCAGAGTGGAGTCATGTTTTTGGAGAATCTCACGCTGATAACCACAATGGGGAACCCCAAAGAATTAAACAGTTCCTGAACATACCAAAACAACAACAATTAACAGCGAAAGAAGGGGACGACTTGATGAAACCGATTACAGAGCTGGAAACAAAGCAGGCGATAGATCATCTCAAACGTCACAAAACGGAATACGACCAGCCTAAACCATGAATTTTATAATGATTTTGCAGACCTGTTGATACCTTCGCTAACAAAACTTTTCAACAGCATACTAAAAGGAGATGGAGTTCCACAATCATTTTTGGCAGCGACGGTGATACCATTACGAAAGAACGGGGATTCAGCAGACGCCATGGACTACCGACCGATAGCGTTATTAAACACAGCATACAAAATGTTTGGGAGAATATTAGCAGAAAGAATGCACACGCTACTGCCTCAGTTAATCAGCAACTCGCAACAAGGATTTTTACGAGGCCGCAGTATTGACAACAGTGTACTTAAAATTGCTTCTCGGATATCATGAGAAAATTCCTGCTCAAAGAAATGGTTAGATGCTGCAATTAGTCCCTTTTTGAGTTTTCCAGTCAGGTTTTCAAGTGCTCTCGTGCTTTCCGTCGTGTCAAATCTTCTTTGGCGTAACGCCATGGCTATTGCGTAGTACTGGCAATTCCCTGATGCTGGAGTTGCTACTTCCTTGAGTCCCATTTGCTGCAGCACTTGGGTTCCTGTCCACGATCCATTTATGTTGGTTCTGATTTCCAGGCATGCACTAGTTCCTCCGCTTTCCAGGCTAGTCGCTTTCGCTTGAATTTGGTTCTCAATGAGTCTCTGGTGTTTTTCCATGGCTGGCGTTCTCTCTCGTAGTTTGTCCTTGACTTCTTCAGCGATTGACTTCCCCGTTGTCTGTTGGTTTCCTATTTTTTGTATTCCTGTCTCGTTTTCGTGTTTTCCTGTTCCTGAGTTGTATGATGCAGTTGCTTTCTTTTTTCTTCTGGATCTCCTACTTCCTGTATCGCTGGATGCTGTAAACTCCCCTTCCCTGCCTTTCCAGCAGTACTTCATCCGTCGTCATGTTGCTTTGCGGAGCTGCTATGGGGTTGCTTGGGACCTTGATGTGCTTCCTGTTGGTAAAATCTTCTTTGGGGTCTTACTGCTTTCCTCATTTTTGCGGCTGTGTTGCTCCTCTTCGTCAGTGTCGTGTACCCAGTACTGCTCAAATTCTGCTAGGCTGGTAACCGTGGATGGTTGGCGAGGCAGTCTTGCTATCGTGTCTGCTGTAACGACGATGATGTATTGTTTTCGCCAGTCTCCGTCTGAGCTTGAGCGCGCTGTGCGCATGTGCCCATTCCCCCCACACGCGAAACATGGCGAAGCTCTGTGTTTGCTGACGTGGTGTACTAATATTTTTGTTCCTGCCCAGTCAATGAATCTTTTCCCGTCGAGAAATTGCGGGCAGTGGGGACTCCTGAAGTAGACGTCCCACGTATCTGTCTGCAGCGCTAGGTTCCCGTCACATGGTTCCTGCCATGTAGTATACACCCCTTGAAATTGAGTCTGGATGAAAGCATCAATTGCTGCTTCATCGAGAAACCTGGAGATGTTAAGGAATCGTACGTGGTACCTATCATTTGGTTGTTCATTTCTGATGCCGTCCGCTCCAATTTGCCTGCCCCACATTTGGGCTGCTCGCTGGTTTTTGTCCTCGGATAGCGATTCTTCTTCCTGATGCGCATTCTTTAGCGGGAAATGTCTGTTGCGAAAACAAAGCGTTTTAAACTCCTTGCTCCGCTTGGCCGCCATTTCCCGCGTCCAGCAAATGATGTGCAGTGTGTGGTGGCCCTGGTCGTAGCATATCTGCTTCGCCTCCTGTAACATCTGTGCTACCTTCGCCGGGTCATTTTCACTGTTCCGGATTCCCATGAAAAACTCATTGGTCAACCGTTTGCGAGACTGGAAGTCTGGGTATATCTTAAAGTTCGGCGCTAGCAGGAGCATAAGATCCCCTTCCACTTGCGCTTTAATGGTATTTTGGATCATCCTTAGCGCCTTGTTGGTGCACACTCGCTTCAGGAAGTCTGGTAGTTTGGCCATGCACAGGATGGTTCCTTCCAGGATTCCTTTGACCACCGTCCATTCGTCTGCCGTCGGTTGTCGCAGAGCATCCGGAAACCCATACTTTTTCTCGCAGATACTCTTCAGTTTCTCAATTTCCGTTGGTTCATAACTCGATCTGAAGAATCGAAACGTCGAAGGTCGCGCTTTGCCGTTCATCTCATCATCCTCCATGTTCGGTCCTTCAGTCTTAATCAGTCGCTTCATCCATGGGTTTGGGGTTTGTTTCGGTTTGGCTCGTGCTGCTTGCTCGTTAAGTTCTAACGTTTCCAAAAGGGTCTTTCTGGATTTATAAATGGCCCTTGTTAGATCAAAGAGTCTGGCCCTCCATTTGCGAGCGTTCGCCGTTTCATCATGCGTGTCCGTTAGGAAGAGCTGCAGCAGTTGTTGTAGCTCGTCCTCCCGTAACTCAGGATAATGTGCACGATCCGGCGCTAGCGGTTCCACTGGTCTGGCGGCGAAGACTTCTTCAAATAGTTCTTGCATGAAGTCCTTCGCACTCTCCACCTCCATTGCCTGTTCCAGGTTCAGCCCTCTCAGCTCACAGCGTAAGTATTCATACTTCTCGGTGAATGAGAGTGGTTCCGCTGTTGTTTCATCATACTTTGGTGGTTCCGAGCCGTCCGACATTGCCTCCTCCGATGCTGCTCGTTCTTCATCAGCTTCAGTCTTGTTGTTTTCCGTTTGTTCGTTGTCAGTTTGGGCTTCAGACTCCTCCGAGCTTGACGTCGTGACATCAATTACCTCTGGGCTAGAAAGCGCATTGCAGATGTCCTTCTCCGTGATTGGCCCCCTAGGGGGTTGTCCCGGAGGTTCCTGGTGGCTTTCCATTCGGCGCGTACGCTGCAGGAAGGTCGCCGTGCTCCGAATAGAAGGTCGTACAGTCAGATGCAGTCAAAAGTTTGATTTCCAGCTGGTTTTGCTTCTTTGTTGTCTGTTTTCTCTTTTGTGTGGTTCACTCCCAGTCACCACTGTTTTTTGTCCGTCGGACGAGCGCTTGAGCAGTCGGCCTCTGATTTGGAAGTGATTGAAACCAAATTATTCACTGAACCAATTCAACTGGTGCAGAACCAAATACTCGACGCCATTTGGAGCAGACCAAAAGCTTTCTTGCATAATAAAGTTCTCCTTCATGAAAACGATAACCTCCAAGCAGAATGAGTCTGCTTCGTATCCCCAAGGCGGAATCAACGCAGCACGGTGCCGAGAAAACCGCTAAACGAGCGATGCTTGAGCCACAAGTACAGCAGCGCACACAGAGTGCGTACAGCTGAGATTATCGAGACAATCACAAGCACCACAGCCCCGTGGCAGACCAAACTCCAGAAGTAATACGACACAGCAAGCGCCGTTGGCTTCGACCGCTTCAAGTCCGACGCATTCAAACTCGAGAGGAACGCCTGCAACGCGAGAGCAGTCACCAATTCGCCCACGAGAGCCGTCTCATAGCTGAAAAGCAGTCGCTTGACTCCAAGTCGCCAGTGTGAACTGGTTGAGTTCATACGTTCCACCATCTCGAACAGGAGCAGCATGAGCCCAGATAAATTATACCCCAACGAGACGTATTGGACTTTGGACGCCACGCCATCGTTGGCGATGATGAGGAACAAGTCCGTCATGACGCCTTCCACAATCAGATAGAGCATAGCAGATCGCTGGTAATTCAATTCACCAACAAGTGTGGCCTCGTAGCTGAAAAAGACGCGCTTCAGTCGCTGTCTCCACTTTTCGCTCAGCCACTTCATGCTCTCCACCATCTCAAACAGTCGTAGCACCAACCCCGAGAGGTTGTAGCCGAGCGAGATGTACTGGATCCACATTGTCCAGTTATCGTGCGCAATGGTAAGAAAGATGTCCGACATGATGCCTTCCGCGATCAAGTACAGCAACGCACTTCGCTGGTAGTTGGTCGCTCCATGAGCAGATAAACGTAAACTTTCCTGCACAAATACCATGGTTTGCTGGTACGTGAGGTCTTCTCCTAGCTCACTGCACTTTCGGCCATAGTGTTTGCACAACAGGAAGCTGCGACGAATCACGAAAGCACGGTACACAAGCCACAACGCGCCGGCAACACCATACCAATAAGAATGTCGGATCTCATTGCTGCCAGTGTCGTTCGCCAACACGGACCCATTAATGTCAAATGTCCCGAGAATTTTGGCAGCGACATCCGCGGTTTTCGACTTGGCACAATACGTACCAACTTCATCTTCGTAGAATGAATAATACCCAACACTACCATGGTACATGTAGATGTCGAAAGTATAACTATCATTGACACAGTCCGATGGCGTCCGGTGGTATGGCGTAGTTGTCAAGTTCCCCACCACGTAGTTTCCGTGTAAATTGTACTGCGGCACGACGGCGTGGCAAAGAATTCCTCGAGTTGTTTTGTAGTAATGCGTGGCCTCCATGTTCCACCACACACCAGCCAATACGTACGCTTGCACAGGACAAACTTCAGCCAAATTTGCAGTCTCTTTTTGCAGATTGGGTGGCACGACGAGGATCTCGGACATTTTGTGCGGTGTAGCGAATTTGACGTAACTTCGTACTTGCAGACCAAGCGGAATCAAGCCCTGGACAAGCCATAGAATCATTAAAGTTCGTAGTGTTACCCAGCGACGACTCCATTGCGTTGCTGTTTCTTGAGTTGTTGAAGTCTTGTCGTTTGAGACGATGGAATGGTTGGGATCTGAGCACGTCCACCTTGAGCATGATCGTTCAGAATTGGTAGTTCGTGTGCAAAACTGCTCGAAACGCACTAGTTGTTGAAAGCTACAGTTAGTAGACCACGAGTGGAAGACGACAAAGCAACCCGTAGGAGCAGTGATTCACCAAACAAAGCTAAAGGCAACGTGTGAAAACAGCAGAAGCAAAAGATGTTGTTCTTAACAGCAGCACGAGCACTAAACCATCTACTTGCCCGTCTTCCCAGCTTGTCTTGCCTGTTTGGTCAAGAAAGCGTGTCGCTGAATCAGCTCGGCGCGACGGCGTTCGAGGTCCACGAGGTCGCTTTCGCGCTTTTCAAAGTCTTCGATCAGCAGCTCGGACTTGGCGAACCCCTCCTTGCTTTTCAGCCGAGCTGCAAGCTGGCGCGTCGCATCCCGATCCTTCTTCTTGTGTGCGAGTTGGTCGCGATTGGCCGTAAGTGCTTCTTCGAGCTCCTGCGAGTCCCGCTTGAGCATTTGGTTCTCTGCCAGCACGAACTGCAGCTTCTCCTTGATGTGGGTCAGCACCTGCACCGTGCTCGTGGTCTTCTTGCGCAGCTTGTGGAGCTCCTCGTTGCGCTCCTCGATCTTCTCGTTCAGCGTCTGGTTCTCGATCTTGAGCTGTTCGAAGTCGATGAGGTGCAGCCCCTCTGCTAGTTGCTCCTTGGCGTGCAGCTGCTGCTCGAGCTTCTTGAGGTGCGTGCGCAGGTTAATGTGCTTGAGCCGCACCTTCTCCACGTCCTGGTCCTTGCGCAGCTCCGCCGCCTCGAACTGCGCGATGACGCGCTTGGCGATGGGCTTGCCCGTCCTCAGGTTCTCTGCATTGCGAGCCACTTCGCGCTTAAACTCGAGGAACGCGTCCTGGATCTCCGTCACCTTGGCCTCTTTCTCGTCCAGTCGCGCCTGCAGCTCCAGCGCCACCTTGTCGTACTGCGACTGGGCCGAGAGCATCTGCACTTTGGCTTCGTGGACGCTGCGCAGACACTCGAGGTAGCGCTTGGCGTTCTCATTGGCGCTGGCTTTGTCTTCTCTTCTCGGGGCGTCTCCGACATTGGCACTGGAGCCACCGGACGTGGCGCTGCTCTCCTGCGTCTTCTGTAGCAACATGGCAATGCGTCGCTGCAGTCTGCAACATCAAAAAACAACATGCAATTGGTAGGTATTGAGAACTGAATAGCTAGAGCTTGTAAAGTCCCCACTTGGTGTTGCGCTGCTGCAGTTCCTCATGAAGATCGGACGCCTCCGAGATGGCTACACGCAGTCGCCGCGCTTCCTGTCGCGCCGCCTCTTCCTCGTCCAGCTGTTCCAGCTCCACGTCGTCCTCGTCTTGCTCCTCTTCATCCTGCGAGTACTTGGAGCCTTCGTCTTCCTCCTGGTTCGTGCGCATGGTCAACTGCACTGCAACTGCACTTGCACCTTGAAGCGACGCAGCCATTCGTACCACGTCACAGATTCGTGTGGTGCACACCATTATCCACCCAAAATGTAGCCATTTCGTTATTCGTCATGCACGCCTTCCGGCCGCTCCATGAGCTGCCTGTGCGGGGCGTCAAGAGCCTCAAGGGCAAGTCCAACGCCAGCGCTCGCTGGGTGCGGCGGCAGTGGAGCGACCCCGTGGTGAAGCAGGCCAAGCGCGAGGGGCTGCGCTCCCGTGCGGCCTTCAAACTGCGCGAAATCAACGACGTACGATGTATCACAAGTCGCTTTTTGCTGTTAACTTCTAATATTCCAATACAAACGCTCTGTTGGGTGGTCTGCAGAGGTTCCAGTTGCTAAGGAGGGGCGACGTGGTGCTGGATCTTGGAGCGGCGCCCGGTGGGTGGACCCAAGTGGCCGTGGACGTCACGAGTCTCAAGAACAAGAGCAAGAGCCACGAGCCGAGAGTTGTGGCGGTGGATCTCAAACACTTTGACCCCGTGGAAGGTGCGGCCATTGTGGTGGGGGACTTCCGTCAAGCTGCAGTGAGGAAGCAGCTGGACGAGGCTCTAAAAGGACGGAAGGCGGACGTGGTGCTCAGTGACATGGCGCCGTCCTTCTCCGGCACCTTCCTCACGGACAGTCAGAGCCAGCTGAGACTGTGCCACAACGCACTCAAGATGGCCGAGCTCTACTTGCGACCTGGAGGCAACTTTACGACCAAGATTTTGCGGTGTGACGGCTCGGAGGAGTTCCGAGCGGACCTCAAGGCTGCGTTCGACGTGGTCAAGGCCATGAAGCCGCAGTCGTCGCGGCCAGAGTCCACCGAGATGTTCCTCGTGGCGAAGGGCTTCAAAGGTGTCAAGAAGGACGAAGATAAAGCGGAGTGAGGGATACGTGTAGACTAGAAATCGCAGTGTTCACCCTTTCACATCTCGTCTATTCAAATTCATTAGGCGACGAACGGAAGCGAGACTCTATAGACGGGAGTGAGGGGAGCGCTCGTACCGAGCGCTCTTGTCGTGTGCGCAGCGGTCAGGGACTGAGCTCTTCGATCGAGACCATCCCAATTGAAACATGCAAGGTTGTCGAAAGCAGAAAAGGAAAACGAAGCTCCGCTGCAGGACACACGACGACGACGAGGCTGGTCGTGGTAGTTCTTGAGGTCTGACTCAGCCTGCTGATTAGTTGAGGTCCTGCCCCAGGCGCAGCGCCAGCAACGTGTCGTTGTACTGGTTGAAGGCGTCCTGGATGTCGTCTTGCAGCTGCATGGCCAGCGGGATCAACTCGACGTTGACGTTGCCGCCAATCTGTGCTGAGGCCGCCACGCGAGGCTGCAGCACCTTCACGGCGTGGATCATCTCCTGCAGCTCCGTGTCTTGGCGCACATCGCCCGCAGCGTAGATAATCTTCTGCAGCAACTGGTGCACCAGCTGCTCCACCTCCTGCAGGTCGGCATCGTTGAGGGGCTCGGCGTCAGCAGCGTTAGCCAGCGCCTCGCGCTCCTCTTCCTCCCAGCGCTTGCGTGCCTCGGCGTACGCCTCACGCTCGCAGATGTCCTGCGTGCGGAGGGTCAAGTTGAGGAAGCGGTCCATGTGGATGTTGAGCAGAGCGTCAGGCATCTGCGTCAGCACCTGCGTCATGTAGCGGTTCATCTCCTTCTCACGCTTGATGATGAACTTCTCCTCTTGATTCTTGCCAATCATCGACGAGAACGGGTGGCGCTTCGGGAAACGCGGGAACCAGGGCGCGCGCTTGCCACGACGGCCAGAAGCAGCGGCCTTCAGTTCCTGGTGAAGCGCGTTGAAGTCATTGTAGCGACCACCCACAAGCCACGCCGTCTTGGACTGCTCCAAAATGTCACGACCCCAGGTCACACGAAGCACATACTCTGTGTACTCATCGCCCCAGTTCTGGTCCTGCTGCTTGCGGTGGCCCAGCATGGTGCACGTAAGAATACCGCCCTTGTACGGGATCGGAGGGCCCGTGGGGAAGTCCTGAATCTTCTCGACCGGATTGATCAGATTCTCGTCGTCAGCCGACATCACCGGACCAATGGGGGCCTCACCGCCCTCGCCGAAGAGGTCACGGCCAGCCTGAGCAAGCTGCTCCTGACGCAGTGCATCTCCAGCGACAGCCTCGCCCTCAATCTTGGCGTTGTCACCAGCAACCCAGCTCATGTCGGCGTTCTGGAGCGACTCCTGTCCGACCATCGCGCCGGCGACACCCATCGATCCAACGGCGCCAATCTGGCCGGCCTGGCCGGCAGAAGCCTGCAGTGGCTGCACCGATCCCAGCGTCGCGGGGCCATTGCCAGCAACACCAGGGACTCCAAGCGCACCTAGCGCAGGGGCGGCTCCCAGGGTACCAGCCATAGCCGCCCTCTTCTGAGCCTCATCGTAGGCGCTCAGCTTACGCAGAGCAGCAGCTTCAGCATCGTGAGCCAACGACGCATCCTGCGCGGCCTGCGCGGCATCCTGCGCAGCCATCGCAGCGGCAAGCAAAGCGGCCTGAGCACGCTCCACGGCGGCCTGGCGTCTGGCCTCTTCGCGGCCGACCGAGCGACGGTAAGCATGCTGAATAGCTGTTGCTGCAGCCGCACGCTTCAGCTCCAACTGACGCTGACGCTCGCGCTCCTCCTCTTCCTCCTGAAGGCGGCGCTGACGCTCCTCCTCCTCGCGCTGCAGCCGCAGCTGCTCCTGTTCGGCAGCAAGGCGTCGGGCCTCCTCCACAGCAAGGCGAGCCTTGCGGATGTGCTGGAGGCGCTTCACAAAGTGTCGCTGAGCCTGGATGGTGTAGAAAGCCGTGAGCCAGCGCTTCTTGGCCGACTTCTTCTTTTCCGCTTGCAGGCGAGCGGCTTCTTCCGTCAACCTCTTGCGCATCTTCTCGTCCTCCACCTGCGCACGGCGCTTTTCTGCCTGCTTGCGGCCGAACTTGCCGCGCACGATCGACTGAATCTTCACAGCGGCACTGTTCTTCTCAGCTTGCTGAGCAGCCATGCGCTCACGAGTCTGTCCCAAGAGGTTGTTGAAAGCATTCGCCGCCAGCACACCACCGATAGCCATCTTCCAGTGCTTTTGGGCAAGAGCCTTGCGGCGCATCTGCAGCCGGTGCGCGTTACGGGCACGGATAAACTGCTTACGAACAGCAAACATGCGCATAACAGCCTGCATCTTGATGATGGCCGCCTTACGTCTTCTTGTGTCCTCCAACAACCACAGGAACGCACGCTGGGCAAGAACCTTGGCCAACGCATAACGCCAGCGGCGACGCGCGAGCCACTTCCGCAGGCGAGCCACGATCCATGGTCCCATCTTCTTCATGTCGACCTTCAGCAGAGCATCCAGCAGAGCAATCTTGCCAGTCTTGAAGAACACCTTCGTGCGACCCAGACGGTAGGCATCAGGCTCCACACGGAACGACCACAGCACGGCCTCCGTGAAAGTACGGTCGTTGTATGCATTGAACATTGGCGTGACCGAAGGCGGAAGCACGGGCTTGTAAATACGGCAGATCTCCTCGTACGACACACGCGTAGGCAGACCGACCTTGAGCAGCTCGCACGTAGCAAGCATACCGGAGCAACGCAGCTGATCCACGACGTAACCATGGTCGAAAACACCAGGCGACATCGTCGAGTTCGGCTTAATACACCGAATAAAGTTGCAACGCGTTGCATTCAGCGTATCTGTCAATTCCTGCATCTGATCGCAGAACTTGGCCGAGACACTCTGCGTGTGGAGCTGGCTAGTGTTGGACGAACCATTCATTGAGTCCAGCTTCGACGAGAACAGCTCCTTAATAAGCGAGGACTTGCTGGATGTCACAAAGTCCTCCAGGTCCTTGGGAATCGTATCGTTGTTCTTGTCGATGAAGTTGCCGATCGTGTACGGCACACGGGTGGCGAAGTGCTTCACGATAAACTCGTACTTCTTGTCCTTCTCGTGAGGGGGCAGGAAGTGCGAGTGGCTCGCATGCGTCTTGTGCAGCGTGGCATTCCACTTCTCGTCGGACGGTTTAGGCATCTTGGCCTCCTGGTCAAGCAGCGGCAGAATACCGTTCGGCTTCTGCGAAATCAGGTCGATACATTCGCGGTTATCGGGCCACACAATCTTGCCGACCTCAATACCTTCAGCAGCAAACAGCTCCTGCTCGGCAATGAACACTTGCTGGTTGAACGTGGCCTGCAGGGCCTCGTTAGCGTAGTTAATCAGCAGCTGCTCGAAGTCGTTCTCCTCGAAGGACTCGAAACCGAAGATATCGAGCACACCGATGAAGGGCAGCGAGCTGTCGCCGTGGCCAAGCGAGCTGTTGATCTTGAACAGAATCCACTTGAACAGGTGGTTGTAGATGGACTTGGCAATAGCGTCACGCACGTAGCTTCCCTCCTTCGCCGTGCGCTTAATCGTGAAGTTCTCCGTGCGCGTCGAGATCTCGCGCGTGGTGATCACCTGCAGCAAGCTGCTGCTGTCCACACCAAGCAGCTCAGCGCACGACGCCACATACTTCTGCGCCTCCGGGGTCACCTCACCAGCATCACCCTCCGCTGTCTCGCGGTCTTTCAGGCGAACGTTACCAAGGTGCAGGAGACCCGACAGAATTGTCCACACCTGCTTCTGCAGCGCCGCGTCGATGTTCACGGATCCCAGAGCACTCGCCACCTCGTCGAACAGGATCTCATCGTCCACATTCGGGTCCGACACGCAGCCGCTCTGGTTGAGGTAGTCGAAGTTGTTTACGGGCTCGAGCTTGAGCTCCTTCGTCAGCGCCTGATCCGCGCCGGACAGCAAAAAGTAGAAGATGTGGAAGTTGCGTTCCCCAGGGATTTGCGCCACCACACGGAACTTCTCAAGCAAGTACGTCTCAATGAAGGCGCCCGTGAGTGTGTTGTCGCCGGGCTTGAACTGCAGCTTCATGAACTTGCCGAAGCGCGATGAGTTGTGGTTACGCAGCGTCTTGGCATTACCGAACGCTTCAAGAATGGGGTTGGTGTCCCAGAGTCTCTTGTCTAGCTCGAGTGCCAGGTCCTGCTGCGTGTCGTTGCCCTTGTTGGCCGTGAAGGCCAAGTGTTCACGGGACGTGAGGTACCGCAGCACGATCTTGGACGTCTCGGTCTTACCGGCTCCGGATTCTCCTGAAATGACGATCGACTGGCACTGCGCGGGCGTACGCAGCGCCATCTGCTGGAACGCCACCTCTGCGATGGCGTACGGATGCGGGGGGCGGTCCCCCATCTGCGTCTTGATGTAGTCCGTGACCTTGGGCTCCACCGTGCGCACGAGCGGGTTGACGGCGATGAGCACGTTGGCCATGAGCGTGTAAGGTCTCAAATTGTCCATCTTGGAGCGCACGTACAGGTTCTCCAGGATGCCCGCCTCGTGGATATAGTAGAGGCCCGTCATGTCGTCCACCACGCGCGGGTTCACCTTGTACAGGTCTCCGATGTCGCGCATGTCGACCTTCTCCTGGCCAAACTTGCCGTTCACCGTGAGCACCATGCCCTTCTCCGGGTCCTCGTGCGGCTCGTAGCGCACGATCTCCACCACGCGCCACACGCGCTCCGGGTCCGGGATCCAGATGTGCGCGCCCACCTCCACGGGCGTGTGCTGCAGCGCCGCCACCACCTCCTGCGTGTTGCGGCGCCGCGCCGAGTTCTGCGCGCGCTTCTTGTTCTCCAGCACGAGCCGCTGCGCGATGCTCAAGTTGCTCTCGTCCACGGGCGCCGCACTGTGTCGCTGGAAGCGGTCGTAGGACGGCAGCGCGCTGGACGGCGCCATCTCCACGCGCGGCTTGCCCGACATTGCGCTCTGGCGTCTCCTTACGTGGCGGGTTCTGGTCTGGTCTGGTACAGTGCGGAGTGCGGAATGCGGAGCTCCCCCTTCTTCCGGCCCTTGTGACGACGCGACGAGATCGGTGAATGATTGTGTCGGGATAAGAGCGGGGAGGGGATCAAGTGTGGGAGGGAGGTGGAGTATGGTTTTGACTGGAGAGGAAGTAAGCGATTTGGAAGGGGATAGAGAAGGAGAGAGGTTGAAGGCTGTCTCGACGTGGCAGTCCGCGTAAACCCTGCGTCGGACTCGGATGTGGACATTGGACTCCTTCACTCGCGGATTTGGTGGCGACGGAGGCTGTTGGACGGAGGAATGCGCATTGCAACTTACTCTTTTCTTTGAGTACGAGGCAGAAGTGGTGGATGGATGCAGAGCTGCGTCATGAAGAACGCGTCGCCTTCAACTAACCCAGGAGAGAGCCCTTTTGTACACGACGTTGGGCGTCAACCTGCCACCGCAATCCAACGCCACAGCTGCGGATGGGGACGAGGTGCTCGATGTGGAAGGAGCAATAGCTGGGAGCTTTCTGTGTCAAGCCATTGCTGACGAGTGAACAGAGAGAGCTGGCAAGTGGAGTAGACGACCAAGAGAAGAGCTGCGTATGTGGACCAGAGTCAGGAGCTTTTCAACTTGTAAGTGGCGTCTCAGTAGCAGTCCACAAACTTTCCTCATCGTCTGTCAGTCTCAAGACACGAGCACGAGAGAAGGCAAACAAAAGCTGCAAACGCCCACGTCCCATTCGCCTCTTGGTGCTGTCTGTCCACCTGCTGCTAGTACTGCAAGCCTCCGTTCAGCTGCGGACGGACTTGCGCACGCGTCTCGAGGTCGGAGCTCCCTTCGGTTGCGCTTTGGCTGCACTTGCCTTCCCCTTGGCCTTCCCTTTGGTCTTCTTGGGTGGCGCTTTGGCTTTGGGTTGCGCCTTGGCGTCCTCCAGTTCCTCCTGCTGCTCCTCCTCCTGCTGCTGCTGGGCGCTGTCTTGGTCTCCGCGCCGCATCTCGAGCGTCTCGACGCGCTCCTTGAGTCGCTCGTTCTCCTTCCCCAGCGCCTGCAACTTCAACTCGAGCGTCTCGAGACGTTGCTGGTCCGTGGGCTCTGGCGCCGGCTCGTGCTCGGTCTCTTGCAGTGCCGCTTTCTTGCGCGAAGGCTGCGGCGCCTCGCGGTCGCTCGCGTTGCGCTTCCCTGCGGCCATGACAATCTGATTGTACTGTAGCTGCTGTTGTTGCTGCTGCTGGTCGGAAGATTCGAGAGTGACGAGAAGCAGCCAACTGGGGACGGGAGTGGAGCCATCATTACGTTGCACAAGTCGGTAGTGAGTCACTAGCTGCTAGGGAGGAAATAAAGGAGAGAAGAGCGTGGACAAGAGACTGAAGAACTGTGTGTGGACGAGTGACGAGTGACGAGTGACGAGCTGTTTCGCGTGCATGAAGCACCCGAGGAGGACGTTCCCAGTGCTTGGTGGAGGGGAAGAAGGTGGTCATCAACTTCAACTAAGAGCTACGAACACGTTGTTGCTACATTGCTTTGCATGAATCAATTGCAGTGGCAGGAAGAGAGGTGTGGCGTGTAATGAGTGACGTAGATGTTGGTTGTTGCTGCCATAGGAGGAAGGACTCTCAGTGCATGGAGACCGCGACAGGCAAAAAGGCAAGTTGAAGTTGGCGAGAGTGATGGTCGCTCACTGCAACACGACCATCCTGCTCCCCGACGACACCGCAGCGTTGATGCGTCTGTGAGTGCTGCTACACGACGACAAGGTCATGACCAAAGCACGGGAGAAAGGACAATTGCCCAGTTAGTTCCGAACAGTCCTTGCCATCTTCCCCTTCGACTGCTCTGGTGCTTGTGCTCCAGTTCCCTTGTCCCCAATCGCTTGCTCTACAGATCTACTCGTAGAAAGCCTATAGAGTCACGTCTCTTTATTCGTTAACGTTGTCAAGTCCACATTGGACCCTTCTCAATCCGTCCGCAGGAAGAAATCCCGAGTCATCGTCCGTTTCGAGCAAGCCCCGCCTGCTCAGTCCACCATGCGCGTAAGAAACAATGGCAAATGGCTCACAGCGCAGCGGATTCTTCTCTCTGCGTGGTTCATCCTGGGCGTGCTGCCTCTGATGCTGCAAATACGCAGCTACGTGCAATTCGTCGTGCCCCACCGAATGTCCGAGAGTCTCGTCGTGGCACCAAACGTGCAAAAGGAGACTGCCAACCTCAACGAAGTGTGTCCCGTACAAGCGCTCGTGCTAGCTGGAGTTTGGTGGAACTTTGAGGCCACGCACTACTACAGCACTGAGAACGGCACCATTTGCCACGCAATTATGTCCCAATACAACACTCACGGGAACTACGTCATGGGAAAAACAAAGGTGGCTCCGTATCGTACTGCACCAAGCCACTGCGCAGACGACAGCTACGCATTCGATGTGTACTTTTACCACGGGAGTATTGGCTTCTACTACTCGTACTACGAAGGAGAGACAGGAACGTACTGATTGCAAGACAAAATTGCGTACATTTACGTGGAGGTTCTCGGGACGTACGACATCAACGGAGCATTCCTGGCCCAAGACACGGGGAGCACTGAGTCCAGGAGTTCGTACTGGTACACCATCGTTGGTGCACTTTGGCTCGTGTATCGAGCTCTGACAATTCGTCGAAGCTTTGTGCTGTGCAATTGCTACGGACGGTGGTGCGATGAAATGGGCGAAACGCTGAATCAACAGGAGACGATTGTATTTGTGCAGGAGACTTTGCGTCTCTCGTCTCACGGAGCAACGAATTATCACCGAGCGGGTTTGCTCTATTTTATCGTGGAAGGTGTCATGACGGACTTGTTCCTTATCATTGGCAACGATGGCCGGGCAACTCGAATCCAATACGCTTCGTTGGGCTACAATTTGTCCGGATTGATGCTCTTGTTGTTCGAGATGGTGGAGAGTATGAGGTGGTTGAGTGAGAAATGGCGGCTACGAGTCAAGCGCTTGTATTTCAGCTACGAAACAGCGCTCGTGGGCGAGTTGGTGAGTGCTCTTGCGCTGCAGACTTTTTTATCGGGGCTCCAAGCCTGCAGCCCTAGCAGTGTCCTACTACTTCCGGAGTTTGGTTTTTGTCACGGTGCCGTCGTGTTGGTTATTATCTCCATTATTTCTTGTGTACGCATACCGTGGGCGTTGGCAT
This sequence comes from Phytophthora sansomeana, assembly GCA_032158285.1. Taxonomy (NCBI): domain Eukaryota; phylum Oomycota; class Peronosporomycetes; order Peronosporales; family Peronosporaceae; genus Phytophthora; species Phytophthora sansomeana. The sequence continues at coordinate 226,263 of JAPDHH010000271.1, read as the reverse complement.
TTGTGCGGTTGAAGCACCGTTCGCTGGCAATTCTGTCCACGTGCTGTTATTGACGCGGCGTTGGGAGTACGCAGTAGAATCACTACCGCTTGGAGAATGGTAATTTGTTGTACACACCGGCAGCTCTGAAAGCGTTCGGGTTGCTGAAAATGGAGGAGGACGGGGTCGAGTATTTGGTTTTGAGCAAGTTGCATTGGTTTACAGCCCCGAGTGATAATTTAATTGGGGTCGGGAGCATCTCGGGTCAGCAGGTGGAACCTTGCCAGGAACGACCTTGCTCAGGTGTTGTCAGCTTTATTGATCAAAAACTCTGTTCTAGTGGAAGGCCGTCAAACTCGAGCCGTACGCAGCACGATTAAGGTTTTGGCTGGAGCAGAAAAATTGTACGAGATTCCGTAGCAGAACCTTCAGTACTCGTTGAGCGAACCCAATGGGGGATGAACGCGATTTACTTACCATCGTGACCATCAAGGTCACTTTCGCCAGCTCAGGCAACTGCATGCCGTGTTAGGAATTCATAGGAGAGCTATGCCGGAGGTTATCGCTACAAAAGACAGCAAATTTTACCGCTCGAAGGCTTCCCTGATGGCGTTTGGGACGCAACCTTTCGATCGGAATCATATTGAGTCGAACTTGCACGGAACAGCTTTGCAGGAAAGGGGTCTTTTGTTTTCTTGACCGAAGATTGGATAGCGCTCGGAAAGGGGCATAAGGAGCTCGTTCAATTCCACAGCAGGAACGTCGTGGCTTAGTCGGATCCGGGAGATGTTTTGCTCTTTCACCCAAAGACAACACTGGAGTGAACTCTCTCGAAACAAGACAACTTTCAGAGGTTACTTCGAAATGTACACTATTAGGCTGTTAAAGTACCTAAAGTGCTTCGGTTGAGGACTGTATCCGCCGAAAGCTTCCGTACTCCGTAGAAAATGACCTCGAGATAATCGCCTTGATCGTACGCATTGAGTTGCGAAACAATCCATGCTGATTGGAGACCTCCGCCTTCATGATAGCAAACCTTATTATGCAAGGACATCTCTCAAAACATTCGGCCTGCTCCAAATGACGTCGAGTGTTTGGTTTTGGACCGGTCGAATTCGCTCAGTGCAATTGGCTGACATCGGAGTGATACGAGCCTCGCGCGTGGAAGTTTGCAGCGAGCGACCGTGCTCGGAGATCACGAGTCTTCTCAATCGAAGACTTGGCCGAACTTCTTCAGGTCTATCCGAACGCCATCGTCAGACTCAAAAAGTGCGTCGAACCAAAGTGGTGGCTTGGCTAGGACCGAGAAGTGGCGCTCTCTCACGACCTACTGAAGCTCTTGCGCCTTTGCAACTGAAGCGAGTGGAGAATCAAGAGAAGGCATTACTACGTTCTAAAGGAAGAAGGCGGGTGTTGAGTATTCGTTCGTTCCAAGTTGCTTTAGCTGGTAGAAAATTGAAAGCAAATGTTTTTTAGCCTTCCTACAGATATGCTACAAGAATCGACACTTTGCTATCAGCGAGTGCGTCGAACTGAAGACAGCATACTCGTATGAGCACACTCTAGAAACTATTTTGCATTCTCTTCAAGAAACAACATGATGCAAAACATCAACACTAGAAAAATGGGTCTCCGTCCGTTTCGAGCAGACTGCTTGGAATACGAACTATGCATAGTAGTGCAGTTAGTTCTGTAGCAGTCGTGCCATTCCACCAACAATGCCAGCTACTCGATGCTCCATCTTGATGACTACAGAGAGCATGCTTCTAGCTGTGTGGGCCGTCATGGGTGTGGTCCCTCTCGCTCTCCAGACTCGATGTTATCTGCAATTCGTGGCACCTCACAAAATGTCCGAGACCCTCATCGTACCCCCAGACTCGTTGAGAGAGACGACCAACCTGACGGAAGTGTGTCCTGTGAGTTCATTTGTACTGGCAGGAGTTTGGTGGAACTTCGAGGCCACGCACTACTACAACTCAAACCAAGGAATCGTCTGCCACGCTGTCGTACCGCAGTACAATTTGCATGGCAACTATTTCATTGGGAACTCGACCACCACTCCGTACGTGACCACACCGTCTAGCTGTGCTAATGACAGCTACCCTTTTGAAGTGTACCTGTATCATGGAAGTATCGGCTACTATTCGTACTATGAAGGAGAAGTAGGGACCTATTGTGCTACATCCAACACTGCGTACATTGTCGTTGAAGTTCTCGGAACGTACGATATTAACGGAGCTTTCTTGGCTGAAGACACGGGCAGTTCTGAGTCCAGGATGTCGTTTTGGTATGGCATCGTCGGCGCTATTTGGCTGGTCTATCGCTCTCTGATGATACGTCGAAGTTTCGTGTCTTGCAAACGCTACGGTGGACGATGTGATGAAATGGGCGAATCGCTAACTTATCAAGAGGCGATGGTGTTTGTGCAGGAGAGTTTACGCCTGTCTGCACATGGAGCGACAAATTTTAAACGAAGTGTGTTGCTGTATCTGATTGTGGAAGGCATCATGACGGACTTGTTCCTCATCATTGCTAGTGATGGATGGACAACGAGGATTCAGTACGCTTCGATGGGCTACAATTTGTCCGGTTTGATGCTCGTGTTGTTCGAGATGGTGGAGAGCATGAACTGGTTGTCTGAGAAATGGAGACTGCGCGTCAAGAGGGTCCTGTTCAGCTACGAGATTTCTCTAGTGGGTGAGTTGGCGAGTGCATTGGCGTTCCAGACTTTTCTCTCTGGTTTAAATGGTTCGGATCTGAAACACTCGCAGCCCACAGCGTTGGCAGTGTCCTACTACTTCTGGAGCTTGATTTGCCATGGTATTGTCGTTGTGGTGGTCATCTCGATCATTTCGACTGTGCGGATAGTGTGGGCAGTCATGTACGTGTGGCTGAAACACAACTCGTTTGATCTTCTGTCCGAGCCTTGCTGTATCGATACGACTCTGGGAGCTCGAAGCAGAATCATGTTGCTCGGAGGCTACATCTTCGAAGGCGAGAAACTATATTACAAACCCACAGCACTGAAAGCCTTTGGGATGCTCAGGATGGAAGACAACGGCGTCGAATATTTGATGCTACACAAATTGTATTGGTTCACAGTGCCAATAGATAATTTGTTTGGGGTTGGAATCATCACAGGATCTCGAGTTGAGCCTTGCAACGAACGCCCATGCACGGGTGTCGTGAATTTTATCGATCGCAGACTCGGAGGCTCGTCCAAGGAAACTCAATACTACACAGGATCATCAAAGAACCACTCCATCAAAGTGCTGGCCGGATCACAGAGGTTAGATGAAATTCCCTAGTTGAAAGTGCAGACTAACAAGCTAATTCATGCTGCAAAAAGCTTCGTTCTTTGCTCTTAGCAGGAAATTCACTGCATCTGCTCAAACTTCAGCCATTTGCAAGCGTGAAATCTCGTCTGCATTGGGCACTTCCTTGTATTTGTTGAGCTTCTTGAGTTGCAGTGACGGAACTGCAGCAGTTGGTACCTCCTCATCTTCACTGGTTGTCTCGCTGTTTGAAGACTCCTCTTTTTCCATCGCAACTTGAGCGAGTGGGTGGTGGTAGAGATACATGGATATAACGAGCACCCCAACACCACAAGCGAACTCCAGAGACGGCGAGAAGGCAAAGAAAATCATCGAGAGCAGCGTCGTGAGCATCATCGCCATCGAGTGCGAGTACACACAGGCGATATTGTCCAGATACTTGAGAATGCACGCCATGAAGATGCCTCCGATCGAGTTCACGACCACCACCGCAATTGTCCAGCCACTGTAGTCGTGGAAGAAGCCTTTAACCATCAACGCTTGTCCGTCCACAAGCAGCAGTCCAAGAGCGTTGAACAACACTCCGAAGCCGTACATCTGCACGCTTTGCCACAAGAACGGACAGTCCGCCTGCTTTTTCAACGTCCACTCTGCGAAAACACTGGCACATGAAGACAACGTCACCCCAACGAGAGCTAGAGCCAAGCCCAGCGTCAAATGCTGCTGTTTGTCATGTTCAAAGTGTCGGAAGCGGTCGGATTGGCTCGTCAAGACGCCCAGAATGAGCAGCACGATGGCCACTTTGTGCAGCTCCGACAGCGGGTGCTTGAGCACGTAGCGGAACAGCACTGCAGTGAGCAGAATCTTCAAGTTCCAGAGCACGGAGACCGTGGCGGCGTCCAGATACCGCAAGACGACGTAGTTGAGATTGCTCTCGAGCGCATTCAGCAGCGCTGGAATGGCGTAGTACCAGCTCTTGCCCAATTGCAGTTTGCTGGGCATCGGCGTCTCCGTTGCTGCGATTGCTGCCAACATGAACGAGAGTTTGAGACTTTCAATGAGGAACGTGACGGTGACGCTGCTGTAAAGCACGAGGCCGTTGACTTTGGACGCGAAGATGCAGAGGTTCCCAGAGCAGAGGAACACGGCAGCCAACAGCATGAGACTCAGCATAGGAACGAGCTCCATTGCGACCAAGAGAGAGAATGGGAAAGTGACTGAGTGGAGAGCAGGCAGTTTGACCAGCCCGTTAGAAAAGATGGCAACGCGTGACCACCGGAAGTTGCCTTTCGGTGGTCGAAATGGAACATGTCACCTAACATTCCATGGCGATTAAGGCACCGACTAGTACGTTACCCACACACGCTGTAGCTTTGTGTGTATTGCTCTTTGCTGTCCATGCAATGGTCTTGAGAGCTCTCTGGCCTTGGGTCATAGCGTACATTCTATCACAGTGCTGCTAGTCTCCATTGATCCGAATCTGCGACGTGTGAGAATCGTATCCATACAAACATCAAGTGTGCACACGTCGCAGCTCTTCCCCCCAATCTTTGTGACGTGGTCATTATTCAAACCGACGACTCGTCGCGACAATGCGGTGGCTCATGCGGCGTCTTCTTCTCCCTGTAGCGCTGCTCCTAGGCCCCCTCCTGTTCGTCAAGCTGCATGCACAGCAAGAGGAGACGCTGGCGACCTCCTCCTCGAAGCTCCCGTCCCGATTCTCACGGTACGCGTCGTTATGGACTTGTAACTGTAATTCTCCCTCTAATTCTTAGGATAATCTCTAATTCCTGGCTTTATTCGCCTGCAGCAGGACGCGCTGCCACTGACCAAGGGCCTATTGGACCAGTACCTGCCCAGTGACCTCTTTTCCAGCTCATTTAACGTCTCAGAAGCCGCTGCAATCTTCGCCCAAAGTCCCGACTGGAGCGCCATTGGCTTCGCGCTGGAAGACGCCGTCGTGGCCACGTTCCAATGCTTGAAACTATGGGGAACCTTCCTACTGTTGGTGGCTGTACCCATTGTGCAATTGCTGGCTGTGCTGGGCGAGGCGGCGCTGCCCCACGTGCTCGCAGCGGCCAAGATCGGGGCCGACTACGTGAGCAAGATGGACCCGCTGCATCAGGCGATTCTGGCAATTACGGTGCTCTTTGTGGTGGTGTGTATCCGTCAGGGATATGTGCACAAGGCCAGAATGCAGTACGTCCGGATGCGACGGCTGCTGGAGCTCCGGTACCGAGCGTTCGTCGCCAGTTTGAGTGCCAAGTGGCGCGTGGTGGCCATTCTGCTGCCGCACGTGCTGTTCTTTGCACTGAGCTATGAGGCGCTGTACTGGTTGCCCACACAGACGACGGACGTGTTGAGCAGTGAAGCGCTCTTTGGACTGCTGTCAGTCGGGTATCCGCTGCTGCACTCGATCGGAGTCATCCGACAGAAGCGGTTGTATCCGAAGCATACCAAGGCCACTCCGCCGGCGTCCAGACCTGGACCCACAAGTGAATTGATCAAGAAGTTCGAGAAAATCGGCATCCCGGACTACGAATGGCGCGCGTATGAGGCGTGCTTGAAGTACTGGGTCATCTGGTCGCTCGCGGTCTGCGGGATCGGCATGGTGACGCTGTTCCTGCCGGCGTTTGTGACGTCGTTCTTCACAGTGCCGCTGCACTTCTGCAACATCTTCCTAATCTGGATGCACTCTCCGTTCACGCGAGGCGACATTGCGCTCTACACGCTGCTGAGTCCGTTGATCAGTCCGTACGCGAACCGTCTTCACGAGCGAGAACCGATCGACAAGGATGGCGAAGAGAAAGCGAACGTCTTAATGCGCTTGCTCGTGTCGCTCCGCGTGGTGCCGGAGAAGCACATTCACTTGGCGAAGGACCTGTGGTCGCAAGGCCCTGCGCTCTTTGGACTCATCTTCATGTTCACGCCAGGCTTCGTGGCTTCTCGAGGCTGCTCACTCATGGGCTTCGGCTTCCCCGCCTACGTCACGATCGGAGTGCTAGGCGAAAAGCGGACGCGACGCTACGAGTGGTGGCTCGCCTACTTCAGCGTCGCAGTCACGGTGGACTACTTAATCACGGCGATCGGACGCGAGATCGGGTGGCTTCCGTTGTTTTACCACGTGAAGTTGCTAGTGATGATGTGGCTCCAGTTCCCGTACTTCCAAGGCGCGGAGCGAATTTTTAACGCATGCTTCTCGAGCGTGTTCATAGTTCCAGAGGCCAAAACTGATTGAATGGAAGGTAGCAAAAGCTTTGACGTGGTGTCCTGCTGACTCGGGTGCATCATTCTCACAAACGTTTTACTCTGGAAACGACCCGGAGTATTCACGTGGAGGTTCTTACCCGCTATTGTTAGTCGTGTCGGTCGATGAGCAGGTTCACGACAGTTGTGGTTCTCGCATTTGTAGACTTTGCCTGGAAGAAGGAACTATGCGGAGTTCGATGTCCGGTCGAGCAGGTCGATCGGCGTCTCGAGATGCTTACAATGTACCAGACACCTCAAGTTTACAAGAACCATCGACGTACCATGGGAAAATGCGGACAGCTCCCGACAACTCAACTGCAGTGAACATTATCCTCGGCGTTTCTGCTGAGACTGTTCATGCCGTGACGATGCACCAGCACAAAATGATGTTCCAGTCTCCAATGGGGCTCGTGAAGGAAATCGTGTGGGACCACAGTGAGAAATCGGTGCATTTCGTACTGGACGATGGTTCTACGTCCCCAACGTTTGTGTTTCAAGTGCTCACGGAGCTGGAGACGCATTTATCTGCGATTGTGGCGCTCCCAGACCTGGAAAAAACTCCGGAACAAGTGTACATTGGCGTTCTCATCGGACAGAACTTGCCGTCTCCAATTCAGCAGCGTCGAGCTTCTCTCGGACCCAGTCAACCGTCGATGCTGCCCATGTCAAAGCGAAGAGAACTGCTACTAAAGGAGCAACCAGTTCGGAATGCAACGAGCCGTGAACGTCTTGGAGTGGAGTATATGAGATCAGGCTTCTTGTGCTTCACCTGCTCTATCAGTGGTGATCTACGTGGACTCACGTTGGGTATTCATCACATGCGCGTATTCCCATCGCCCGACTGTCATGATCGTAGTGCGTGTTTGTTTTCGTACGCATACGAACACCTTGAATCGTGTGAAGTAGCGGGGACACGCCTGGAACTTCGCTTCCGTACGACTCACCAACTAGCGAAGCAGCCAAGTTATCTCGTGTTTCAGAGCTTGGAAGCGCAGTACATTCGTGAAGCGATGTGGTATCTGAAGAACGGGACGTACATGGACGCCTCTCTTCGAGATATGCTGGCGTCACCTACTCGATCTTTAAGGACGAGCAACATTGAAGCTTCACAACAGAGTTCGGACATCGGAGCATCAAGACAAGCGAGTGTGCTGATGTTTTTCACGGACGCTGATAGTCTGAAGCAACGGATTGACGCTTGCTGTCGAGTCATCGGGTGTCAAAACCTCACTGAATGCAGCGACTTCAGCGACAGCAAACCCAACGAACCCTCGGCTTCAAACGTGATGGTTCACATTAATACCGGAGACCTCAGCAGTGTGAATCGTAGTGTACGCCCAAACCCAAGTACTTCTCGAGTGTTGACGAACTGTTTGTGTGGATTCCACACTTCCTGCCTCTCGTCGACGTCAAGTGATACACTAACACGACAGAAGTCCAAGTTATCTCGAGACAAGCCACCGCTCCCAGCAAAGAGTATACAGTCGCTGATTTCTCTGCTCCAGTCGATGCACTACGCTAAAATGTTCAAGTTTCAAGGACAACTACAGAAGCGGCAGAATGGCCGAACGTTCCACCTGCGAAAAGCTTGGCACCCCAAGTTCGTTGTGCTGTTCGAGACTCCGGTGGGAGGGTTTCTGTGCTACTACGACAAGATCACGCATTGTCCAGGGATGACAGACACCCCAAAGGAACGTCGCGTGATTGATTTGAGCTCCGTGCTGTGCATTCGACCAGTATCTGCAGCTAGTCCTGTCAGCCGCAACATCAACACGAGTACGCCAACGATGCACGCTTTTGACGTGGTGACGCTGTACCGAACGTGGACGTTTGCAGCTGCTGAGCCTGAAGAGTACGAGGTGTGGCTTCATGTTCTAACGGAATGCGTTGAAAAGCACGCCACCATAGCTCCCGACAAAGTGTTGCGCTTCCCTGTGAAGTTAGCGATGACCGGACAGACTTCACCAACCGAAGCGACTTCGCTGGAGATTTCATCGCACGGAGTTTCGTTTTGCACGGGCAACGAAGCGGAAGTTGTGCTGAGTACCTGGTACTACACAGATCTCGAGAAGTGGTCGGTTGTATTCCAGCAGGGCTACACTTGCTGCCTGTTGAGATGTCGAAGTCCTCCACCAGCTTCGCCAAACTCTCCACGCGCTGGTAGCGGAGATATGATAACCCAAGACTACCTCTTCCGAACACCCGAAGCCAGCGTTGTGTGTCTTGCAATCGAGTTTTACGTTGGGAAATGCATGGCCAAGCTGGAGATCCTTGCTGGACAATGTCTTGAAGAGAGTCGCGCTCACAAGAGCAAGACTACACTTGTGCCGGACCCTGTTGCATCAAAACGAGTTGCTGCTAATCCAAAACTTGAGGTGTCTGTGGCGAGAGAGCACCCGATTGAAAATGTATCCCTGGTTCCGATACGGAGGTCGGAGGATGCAGTGGTTAGTTCAGATGTACGTGAAGAACAAAGGGAACCGGAAGTGCTGCTTAGTTCAAACACAATGATGGAGTCAAAAGAAAGTGAAGCAGTGACTACGACGCTGGTTCAAGCTGAAGAAAGCATCAGCACTGCAACAGAGGAATTGCTTCCGATCGTATCAGTAGAACCAAACGATCAAAAAAAAAAAATGGACACGAGTCGTTGTTGCTTGTGATGGAAGAACTCATTCACGACAAACCTGTGCTCTCTGAGTGGCAGGTGCCTAACGTGCTGGTGGAGGTGCCTTCCTCGGAAACTGGCATAGATGTCTGTCCTGACAATGCCAATGTGGTTGATGACACGACAGCAAGCGCGAGTGAAGATAATGACTCGGAGGCACTGGAAAAACTACATGCAGTGGTGGCTGATGTCGAAGAGAGTGAGACTCGCAATAGCGATTTGGAAAGCATCGACCTCTTGGAAGAGGGTGAAGTGACTGAGCTGCAAGATGCGAACACTCTGCCTACGACCATTTACACTGCGCACGAGGTTGTCGTTCTTGAATCTCAGTTGAACGAGGGCGATAATCCTATCGTGGACCGCAGTCTGAGCGATGCTAAGCTGAGAGAGGAAGAAGATGAAATCGTCTACACCACTTTAAAGCTAGAACCGATTGCATCACCACAAGCACCAGACCGAGACGAGGTGAATACGAGTGATAACGACATGGACTGCATGGAAGTTTCTGAAAGAATTGAAGAAATTGATCAGCAAAACAAGAGCAGTCCCGTAGTTATTGATCAGCCGATGCAGTCAAAGATACCAGAAATCAACAACTTCGTGATTGAAGATGCTGAAGAAGAAGGCGAATTTATTAGCAGTCAAACTGTCGATTTCCCACTCGACGAAGTGTTTGCAAGTTTTGCAGACCAGTCGAGCACTGAAATTCCGCTCGCAACATCAACGTTGGAACCTTTGACTGCCTGTAGTCAGTTGCTCGAGGGCTGCATCCCCGAAAACGATGAAGAGCAGGCATTTGCTGGTGAGACTTTATCCGATTTTCAGGGTACGGAGGAGATTGACCTTGTCGGCGATTCTAGTGATTTTGGAGAGGAGGAGCCTCCCTCTGACACCTTAGATGAGGTTCATTCGAGCAATGCCCCACCTTCAAGTGTCAAGGAGGTAGATGACAACACAGAGTTGGAAACTCAGGATGTCACTGCAGATGCCAAGCTGCTTGAAGTGCTGGACGATTCCTCGCAACGAACCTCAATCTCAACTACAGCTACACCTCTTCTTCTTCTGGAGTACAAAGCTTCGTGGTCGAGTGTAGAGGAGAAGGAAGTCACCACCAACGATACACAGACCAATGCACCACCACTTGACGACGAAAAGGACGACCGAACATCCGAGTGCGAGATCTCGGACCATTCCGATACTTTCAACTCGTGCGCTTCCGAGACGGACCTCGTGCTCGAATCCCCAACTAACCACTCGACATCCTACCAGCCAACAGAAGACCCGAATATTCCATCTACAGACGACGTCTTTGAAGATGCCATTGAACATTTCGACATGCACATCTCAATTCCTCCTAGGATAGACACAAGCACCGATAGTTGACAACCATGAAAACTCAAATTCTGTGCAGTTTGCTTGTTCTTGTCCTATGCCAAATTCAGTTTAAGCAACTTGAAACGCACTCGTGCGTGAAGCGACACTGCCATTTGCTCGGATCCGGATGCGTTCATGCGCGGTTTAGTGTTTTCACGGACCATCGACCAAGATCAAGAAGCGAGAGTCCATTCGTGTCTAGTCTAGTGGTGTGGGTCTTGATGGATCGCACTCCACCGACTGCAAATGGCAGCAAGCCGAAAGGGTAGGAATTTACACATAGTTTACTTATCTGTATCTTGCCTAAGTTCTATACAACGTTGATACAACACAGTACAGTGTCGTCTCCAGTACGACGAATAGCTCCAGAGGCTCCTACCACGACATCTCCAAAGTTCCCACCGATCAAGAAGTTCAAAAAGACTTCTCCCAAGAAAAATGCACGAAACCTCAATGGGAAGGTAAAACTATGGATTGTTGACAGGTTACTACCATTATCTGCTGTGAATTAAGTTGGTGGTTGTTTTTTGTAGGGGGTATCATTGCCTAAAGTTTCATCCGTCACGTTTTCAAACGACATCGGGACCCAAGAACTCGACTCAGGAGAGGTTTGAGTTTGTATGGTGCTTTTCAATTGATTGTTGCAACTTACAGTTGGAATTTCTTGTAGGAATTGGAAGTACTCAAGTGCATTCTTGTGCGTGAAGGATATTTGCAACGATTAGGACGCGCTAGTACGGCAGGCCACATTGCTGGTGCTCACTTGAGTGAGACAGTTGATGTGTTGGATTTGTTGCGCTTGGCGACTCTGGAAACCGTAGAAGCGATTGTTGCCTGGCGAAGTTCCAAACAAAAGAGCAAAGCGAAGGAGAAATTTGGTCTAAAGACTTCTGCTGAGCTTGAACAATTCAAGTGGAACGGAATCAACTACTTACTTAAGATGGCGTCGGATTTGGAGTTTTTAGGCAAGCACTCGGGCCTCATCGAGTGGCTTGGATTCACGCTACAGCGCAATCCGTTTATCTTACCTTTGAACTTGGATTGTCGAGCCAAACTAGTGACTGACCAACAACCAAATCCACTAGCAGAGAGAATTGATACAGCGGACTCGAATCGATTCCTTCAAGTTGGTGGGAAAAGAGTTCACGCGACTGAGGATGGGAATGGGTTTGGAGATATCGACAAGTTTAATACGGATGCTGAAGCTTTGGCGCAGCTATTGGCAGAGCGAAAGAGGGCGAAAACGCCGTACGAGACGCGCGTGGTGAATGACGAAGAGCTGGTTCCCAACACTCCATCGAAGATCGGATCACTGCGACCCAAATCGCGAGTCCCTGCACGATCTGGTAAAACAAAGTACAGCTCCGTGTTACCGTCACAAATCGGTGAAGTTGATATGGCACGTCTTCATGACGCTGAAGTTGTGGTTCTTCACGAAGAAGCAGCTTTTGGGCGGTATACGCGTGACATTCATGGTCGTGTAGTTCCCGAGGACGAAGCTCAACGTCGCTTTAGTATGGTGGAGCTTTCAGGAAATGTCTACAAAGTTTCATCAACACTGGAGTCGTCCTATACTGCTGAAGACGCTGAAGGGAATGTACTTCGACTAGGAAACCCAACCAACTCGGATGTTCCTGATAAGATGTACGCTAAAAAGCGTTCCGGTATGCTAGGACCGATCTCCAAACCGGAATGGAGATCATTTGATCGACCTCCACCACCAAGAAGAAGAGCTCGAGGAGCTCAACTGGAAGAAGCGTTAGCAGCTGAAAGAAAAGCAAATGCACGATTGGGAGTGCTACTGGACTCGATGCGAGAGGAGACGGAGCGAAAGGCGATGGATGTTGCGTATTTTGAAAGCTGCGTCGAGCTGCAAGTGTACGGAGATGAATTACGAGCGTTTACCACTCAAGCGCAAAGAGAATTGGATGCACTGCGACGAGAGTTCGAGGAGAAGAAGTACATGTACCAGAGCAAAATCGTCAACATTCAGAAAAAGGAAGAGATGCTCAACACTTTCAAGGCGCAGCACAAGGCAACTCAAGACGCAACAGTACGTACACAACCTTTCCACTGCTTGGGGCTGATCACTAACCACAAATTCCTGTTCTTTAGCATGCCAAACGAGTTGAATCGAGTCGAGAAGAGTCGATGAAAGTTGCAAGTCTCAATCAAGAGCAACAGCGTCGAGAAGATCAGGAACAAGCGGCTTCAGCTGCTAAAGCCGCTGCCGAACGCCATCAGCATGACCAAACTACGCCCTTAGTACAGCACTTTTGTGCCACGCAGATCCAGAAATTCGCGCGTGGAATGTTGGCCCGAGAAATGTACGAGCAGATGAAGATCGAGTTCGTCGTGGCCAGCTCCTTCATCCAGGCAGGAGTTCGAGGATTCCTCGTCCGACGTCGAGTAGCGAAAATGTACTGGCATAACGCAGCATCTGTACACTTGCAACGTGTTGCTCGAGGGTTTTTAGCTCGTCGAGTAGCTCAAGCAAAGCGATGGAGAAGACGTCGAGAGCTTGCAGCGGAGCGAATACAAAAAGTGGTTCGAGGTCGCTTTGGACGCGTTCGGATGGTGAAGATCAGGGAATTGATGACTTGGCGACTACAACTCGCGCTTGCGGCTCAGGCGATCAACGCAGTGGCGTTGAAAGAACTGGCGACGGAATGTCAAGAAATGGTTGCGCTTCCTGCTCTTATGAGAATGGAAGCGAACTCAACGGAGCATCAGAAGTCTCTTCCTGCTCTTGTGCTTGGACTTGTTCGTCTTCTGATGATTTTCACGAGCGACTCGGATGACGAGTGGAATATCCCAACCACTCGATGGCGAGAAGCTGCTCGGTTCCTACGTTGTGGTGTCAGTATAACTCGTCGCATGCAGAAAATTGCAGATTCTGCTGCAGGAGCAGCTCGAGCCTTGATGTCTCCATCAAAAGGTTTTGCTGCTGCTGGCGTTGCTGCCTCAACGCCGTATTTGCGAGAATCGAGACTTGGTTCAGCACTTTTGGAGGCCTACAAACGAGATTTGGACTTTCAAGTGTCCACGTTCGAGCGCATTCCACGAGGTTGGCAAGCTGCCGTCGCCATTTTCAAGTGGACGACCGCTTTCAACGCTATCACTCGTCTACAACATCTCCTCGAACCCAGTACAGCATCAAACGATCCGTTCCTAGTAATTCGTCACACATTAAGCAAACGTGAAGCTCAACATGAACTCACTGAACGACGAGATGCCGATCACAATGACGAAGAAGTAGCTAGACGTTTTGTCCCTGCTGAATTGGTTCAAGCTCGAGGTTATCCGCTCCATCGACCTCGTCCGTTGCTGTTAGTGGTGGCTAACGACGTACCACGAAAGGCAAAAACTACGATTCTTGACAAGCTTCAGGCAGCTTTACCAGGTCTTTTCCTCACCATTACGCGGCCTCCAGCAGTGAAAAAGAGGTCGCTAGGAGTCGAAGACTCAACACAAGCGTTTGATTTCCAGGCTATCCGCAGTGCATTGGCACTTGGTCACAGTGTGATACTGGAAGGCGATGTCGGACTTCGAGACGTGACCCAGCGAACCTTTCTGAGCTGTTTCGCTACCATTAAGAGCGGACTGGAGCCTCCGCCAATGTGTGTCTTGTTAAGAGGCACATTCACGAATCGAAGTGACTTGTTCGGTCCGAAGCAAGGAACTGACAAGGAAGAGCAAGTCTATCGTGAAGAAATGAATCACCGAATGGTTGATGCAGAGATGAAATTGGCTCTTGATCGGACAACGCGCTTGCGACTGGAACTTGCAGAGGATGAAATCACTCGTGAAATGATAGAGCAGTCCTCGTGTGGCTTTGGGGACCTGGCACCTGCACCAGATTCAGCTCTGGTGGTCGTAATGGAAGCTGTGATCATACTGCTTACTCCTGGTAAAGCGTACGAAGGTCCTTCGCAGAGTGATATCGCCACGAGTTCTGTAAGTTGGCGATTGTCACGTAGACTTTTGGCTCAACCAGCTTTCTTACGAACAAAACTACAGCAAGTGAACATCACTACGATTCCACCCGTGAATTTGGTGGCTCTAGAGCGATACTTGCGCCATTCACTCTGGCCGAACGCTGTCGTCTCACGGTCTCAAGTTGATTCGAGTCGACTGCTTCATGGTTTAGCGTTGTGGGTCGAATCTGTCACTCGAACCGCTCGGATGATCGCATCCGATGGCACAGGCTTCTTGGCACCTGAAATCACTCGCTTCAAGCCTGTACCAGGTCTGTTTGAACGTGTCGTCGTCTTTGATAATTGTCCGACAGATCACATGCAAGAAGCTGCAGGTGAAGACGTGTCCGTAATGCAGTTGATGGACGCTGTACTAGCGGATGTTCGGGTATATCGGACAGCTCACTTGCTAGAAACCTCAAGTGTTCATTCTTCAAACCAACATCGCAAGACAATGGACGAAGAGCGATGTGTAGTGAGTCTCTTTCACGAATGTCGACGCATTTTCGTCAGCGCGTACTCGCCTAGAACAGGCCAACGCTGGCTGACGGTCATTTCGGAGGATGACATTGACTCATTGTTGATACCTTTGGCCATGACACTCGGTGGTGAAGTAAAAGCTGACAGATTGCCACCAACGTCACACACAGAAATGTACACACGACTCGCTCGACTCTGTTTGCTGCAGAAGCGAAGACTCGAGGACGTTCCAGCGTTCATTGAGGCTCCAAGTCCGTACGAATTAGTTGTACGACCACACGCCGTTCGACTCTACAGACACATCCTGCAACTGGGAGGATACCTGACTACCCTTACGATAGCAGAATTGGCTCGTGGACACGTTCAAGTTGATGCGTTTGTACACGGGAGCAACTCTCAAAAGTCTTTGGAACAAGCAGTGGCGTTAACGTTAACAGTGGAGCTGGAAAACGTTCTCGATCGACTGTCAGCAGCCCAAGCACGACGAATTTTCGTTCCTTCACCACGAATACCGTCACTACTGCTTGATCGTCTTCGTTTGTACTGCGTGACGCGGTCTCCAATGATCACAGCTGAGTTTCAACCAAAGTTGGTATCTGCTCTACGACTGAGTGTACGAAAGACTGCGAATTCTCCTGGACGAATTCTTCTCCGACGAGCTGTATGGGTGCCAGGAAATCATCATGATAAAACTTCAGGAGAGCGTTGGGTATTTACTCTTGTCGGGCGGCACGAGAATGGGACTTTCGAAGCTGCTTTCTACGCTCCCGGGTCTAGTATTTCCCACTCCATTCCCCTTTCACGCGGTGCTGCCCAGAATTTGCTTTGCCTGTCAAGACACACGACTTCTTCTCAGCTCCATCAGGTTTTACTGCGTAGTTTCTGCTTTGCAAGAGATACATCGGGTGAAGACGAGAGTTCTGAAGACGCAGTGGAAGAGGAAGGAGATAGAATCCGTTTGTATCGACAAAGACGACACATCATTGCGAGGTTCCCGTTTGTGCTTCGCGTTTTGGAGAATCCTCACCAACGAGTCACAAAGAACCGACTTGTGCGTTTGTACGTTCAAGTCGAACTCTGTGATCTTGAACCTGAAGAGGAAGAAAGCACCACACAACGAATTGCAAGAAACAATGAACAAGCTCTTCGGTATCGTGTCTGGTTGCCAGAATCCTGTGTGGAGCAGACGTTGATACTACGAGAAACTGAGATCGAGGCGAGTCTCTCGGTGAAGTTGTCATGGCAACACGCACAACCAAGAGAGAGAAGAAGTATCACCCGTCAGATCGTGCAGCGATACTTTGCTTGGGACCCCAATGGTGGTGGAGACAATGGATGCGTTGTCGCTCACTTGCCTTGTGGCTCTTTCTGGGCGACTGAGGTGCTTAGCGTTGGTAAAGTCAATCAGAAGACGTCGCCGGATGAAGATGCAGTTCTCGATCAACGTGAACAGCCAAACCAGAATGGAAAGTTCGACGTAGTGGTTGTATCGTGCACTCACTTGTTGGACGACCGAGACACTGAAAGCGACGACGAAGAAGATGACGATGCAAACCAGCATGCTGGTGAACGGAGCAAACGGAAGATTTACAGCTACGATACAGAAGAAGTCGTGCATCGTGGCAGCTACCGGGCAAATGGTTTGTACGTGATTGTGCGAGTTACCATGTTCGCCCAAGTGATCCGAGATTTGAAGCCTGCTCTGGTATCCCCAACGGATCGAGTGCGAGAAAGCGATTCATTTACCATGAAGTTTCATGTGTACCATCCAGCGTCGAGCGGTATCGCTATCATTGACATCCGTGGACATCGAGACCTCCGCGAGGTTGTGGGCCCAGACAAATCTTTCCTCATCGCCTCCACTTCCTTGGACAGTTTGATGCGGCACATTATCTTGGCACGATTAGATGTTCAAGAGGATCACGACACTGATAAGTGTCTGAACGTGGCATTTTTGCGGGATCGACTGTATGCGAAGCAAAAGGCAACGCCAGTGACGCAGACATTTGAGCGAGACGCGAGTGTTAATGCTGCCAAGTTGATTGACGAATCTCGCCACCGAGGAAGAGCAGGCGAACGCGGCGTCAAAGTTTTGACTACAGCAAAAGTGCTTTCTGGTTGTGGTCGCACACTGCTGACGGTGTTTGATGTCGCTGAAAGAGGACGAACTGGCCAAAGTCAAGAGTCTGCAAATTGTTCCGTGCTGCTGCGAGTCGATGCATACGTTTGTGCAACCAGTGAGCGATTGTCGTTGCTACTGGAAGGCAGTGACTTGGTGCATGCAGTTGGCAGCGACGATGAAAATCTTCTGTCGAGTGTGTCGGACAACGATTCGAGCTCGGAAGAAGGTCTTGAGATGGAGAAGAAGAGGAGCCAACAGTTAGCGATGATTGTACTAGATCACATACGCATAGAGCAGCGAAGTGATGGTCGTGGCAACCGCTTGGTTCTCTCCGACTACGCTTACAACATCCCGGATATCCCGAAAACTGCATCGAAGAGTACGAGACTTTTCAAAACGGTTCGAGCGGTGGGGCATGGTCAAGTTCTCCTTTCTGTCTTTTTGGACTCGGGTTCGGTAGAAGACGCGAATGAAGCAAAGGATTCACTACGTTTGGACCTGTATGACCCAACAAGCAGCTCTCGATGTACGCTGAAGCTGTCACCTACCACACTTGATTTGATGACAGGAGTTCCTGGTTCACTCGAGCTTTTGAATAGCGGGATGGGGATCGGAGACTTAATGATGCACGTGTTATCTTTCGTGCATATCGACAAGATATCTGCCATCTCTGACGGCGTTCACAATCGACCAGCAACGTTTGCGATGACGTTGTTGTTTGATGAACAGCAAGCGATGGAGTGCATGAAGCAACATCTTGGCAATAATACAGAGAGCTGTATAAATGCTTGGATCGGGCCTGCTACAGGAAGAGATGGCAACTATTTCTCGTTGCATCTTCAAATACTGCAAGCCCACCAAAACCACACCCAGTCCAGCGAAAAGAGACTTTCATGTTCAGCATTCTCTCCATCCGAAATGGTAATTGGCACTCGAACATTTGAGTGGCAAGAGATTCCAGCAGAACTTCGAGCTCTTTTACTTGAGACAGCGGCTACAGATTTCACGTCTTTCTTCCAAACTGCTTCGGAACGTCTCAGCGTTAAATTTCAGCAAGAGAAGGAAGAGAACCAACAGAATGAGGCTAGACATCGTAGAGCGATCGCTTTGAGCTTCACATAACTTGCACCACAATTCAATTTTGCCTCCCTTATGCTTGAAGACCAAACGTGAGAAGAGTGCGTCAGACTCAACGGCAGCAGCACCAATGCAAAGCTTAGTAAAGCTTAGCGTGCTCGCAATCCCAAGTCGCCAAGTGATTGTTCCAGTGCCCTAAAAGCAGTTGACGGTTGCATGTTATTTTCCACTTGCACCGTCCAGCAGGAAGCGACCAAGTCTTCATCTTAAAAATGCACCGCAGCGCTGCCCTCGAGTCCATCGCGGGTCCTGAGCTAGATGGGATCCACGCCGCAGCAATCGCTTTGCAGGATCCTGACGGTCACATCCAATTGGAGTTTGCAGCGGAAGACGCCATCGACCTGCGGCCAGAAGCTCTTCAAGATGAAATGCAGTCACCAGGTTCACCTCGTCTACAGCGAGAGATAACCTACAGGAGATCAACAGTTGAAGACTCCGATGAGCTCTTGTCAATGCCACCTCTGATGAGTATCTGCATTCTCATTGTCGGAACTCATGGTGACGTTCAACCATTCGTGGCCATTGCGTTGAGACTTCAGGAAGACGGGCATCGAGTACGTTTGGCTACTCATGCAGTGTACAGGGAATTCGTTGAAAAGCATGGCATTGAGTTTTACCCGCTAGGAGGCGACCCGAAAGAATTGGCTGCTTACATGGTGAAGACGGGTGGTAACTTGATCCCCATGAAGATCAAGACTCTCACCGAAGACGTGCCACGCAACATGCAGATGATCAATGAAATTGTGCTATCCACTTGGCCAGCGGTATCGAAACCAGACCCGGATGGAGGAGGTCCCGGTATTCCAGGTCCACCATTTCGAGCCCAAGCCATTATCGCCAACCCGGTCTCGTACGGACATGTTCACGTTGCTGAACGTCTTGGAGTACCTCTTCACATCATGTTTCCACAGCCGTGGGTGCCTACGATGGCATTTCCTCATCCACTGTCCAATCTGGCATACACGGGTAAATTGCAGAAGAGAAACTATTTGTCGTACAAATTGGTGGATCTGATCATGTGGCAAGGCACCGAAGGGATCATAAACGAGTTTCGAACCGATGTCTTGAAGCTTCATCCGGTCCGGAATGGCGACTCGGGATCCGAATTACTCTTGGACTTGGCCATCCCACATTCATTCATGTGGAGTCCGAGACTGGTACCAAAACCTGCAGATTGGGGAGATCTGTACGATGTCATTGGTACGGTCACTCTTAAAGGACCAGCTTCGAGATATTCGCCATCTCCAGAGCTCGAAGATTTCCTCGGGAGCGACGGAGGATCCATTTTCGTTGGCTTCGGTTCAATGGTGTTATCAGATCCGCTGGCGACGACGAAGATGATCATTGACGCCGCCAAACTGGCCAACGTGCGTGTTTTGATCCAGTCAAGCTGGAGTGACATGGCTGGTGATCTCGAGATCCCTGACAACATTTTCTTCCTCGGCAATTGTCCTCACGACTGGTTAATGCCACGAGTTTCTGCCGTCATTCATCACGGTGGCGCCGGAACCACTGCAGCAGGCCTCCTTGCTGGGAAACCAACTTTCATCGTGCCGTTCTTCGGAGACCAACCTTTTTGGGGTCAAGCCGTTGTAAATGCTCGGGTGGGCGTGCCTCCCTGTCCTATCGCACAACTTACAACCAACGTTCTACACAAGGCGTTTGTGGATCTTGCCAGCCCAGAGCTGCGCCAGCGAGCGGAAGCCTTGCGAGATCTCATGCAGGAGGAAGATGGTGCAGGAGAAGCCGTCCGGAGTTTCTATCACCACCTTCCGAAGCAAGATATGTGGTGTGACTTGGATCACCAACGTATCGCCACGCAGTGGAGTGTGCACGACAAAATCAAGCTCTGTGATCGCTGCTCTTTCATTGTGAAAGCGCGTCCAGAGAACCAGAAGAAAAAGTTTGTTCGCTACAGTTGCGTCGATTATTCGGCTCGTGGTCCCAGTTCGCTTTTGAACGGAGTAGCTTCAGGTGCTGTTGTCTTCGCGAATGAGTTGACGGGTGCCTTCACAGGTGTGTTGCTACAACCTGCGAAAGGTTTGATATATGGCGGCGTTGTCGGTGCCGTCAAAGGCGCGGTCGTGGGTGTTTACTACTTGATCGTTCGACCGGTTCATGGTGCAGTACTTTTCGCCGACCGTGCAGCAGCAGGGAGAAAGAACGCAAAGCGTGAAGAAGGCCATCGCAAGCGGAATAATGTCTTCGATCGTCACATCATGGCAGCTTTGGGAGTACAGAACGGTCTGGCAGATACTTTTTGTCTGACAGCTAACCCAAACGCTGTAGACACCGTCATTTTTGCGCGTAGGAAAGACCGCAAGAAGATGCTGCGGCAAATGCGGCATTCCGTGAAGCATCGGTATTGTGCCCGTTATGAGGCAATTGTCCAAGCCCGACAGGCGGAGAAAATGGCAGCTTACAGAGAGGAATGGTACTTTGCAGTCAGCGACGGTGATGAAGTGTCAAGCCCAGTAAAACAACCAAAAGTGTCGCCTACAGCAGTGCAGCCGCTTCTTCGTTATGTCAATGGTAGCAGCAACAACATCACGATAGCAGACATCGGTGCCACCTGCAATGATTCTCCGATTGAAGTCGCCAGCCCAAAGTCACGAACAGGATCATCGCCTATCACGCTTTGCTCAACCCGTTTGACGTCTACAGGGACAGTCAAAATGACACTGAGCATTCCGAGTGAGTCTTCAAACGCCGTAGCATACCCTGTCATCGCTGAATGGGAGGCCTACGCATCATATCAGCGTGAAAGATCGGAACAAGACTACATGTTCCAGTTGCAGCAAACTCGCAAAACAAAGAGATCGAAGAAGCCCCCCAAGCCGCGAATACCGCACATGAATATCTGCCTCGCTGCTGTCGGTACCTGGGATAACGGTGTGAAACAATTTGTCGCCATTGGAATCAAGCTGAAGGAGCAAGGACATCGTGTGCGCGTTGCAGCCAACGAGCGTTTTCGTGATGAAATAATACTTCGCGGTCTTGAATTCTATCCGCTTGCAGGTGCTCCCCAGAGCATCCAAGATTTCGCCAAACTAGTATACGAGAGTCAACTTGCAGTGCAATCGGCACTTCCAGGTCGACTCGGTACAGGAGCCATTCAAGCGTTCAAGGAGCTCATTTATTCACTTTGGCCGGCTGCGTACGGCTCGGACCCTCATGGTGGCGGCACAAATATTCCTGGGGAACACTTTCGAGCGGACTCACTTCTGTGGCATCCACTGCTGCTTGGTCACGTGCATGTAGCAGAACGACTTGGGATTCCATTGCAATGCATCAGTCTGGAGCCTCTATCGCCGACATACTATTTCCCTCACCCCCTGAGCTCGATCACGGGTCTTGAGCCGACCGTAATGACGTTGTGTCAAACGAACTTTTTGAGTTACGGTATCGTCGACACTGCAATGTGGTACGGAGGCATAGCTCAAGTGCTGACTCAGTTCCGAGCTTTCATCGGTCTCAAAAAGCGCTGCGATCAACCTGATCGTCTCGTTCAATGGGAAGTTCCACACATTTACCTTTGGAACCCTGCACTGCTACCAAAGCCGCTCGACTGGGGAGCCGAATGTTCAGTGGTTGGGCACGTAAAGCTAGCGCCTACCACTGGGCTCGGTCGAATGAAGGCCAAGAAGCGCGAGAAAGAGATCAACCATTTCAAGTGGTCACCAACGCTAGCTGAATTCGCATTTCAGACTCCAACCCCACCTGTCATTTACTTTGGTGTCTCCACAAGGATCATGTCGTCGAATGATATCGATGAGTTACTCCAAAAGGTTGATGCTGCTGCTGCAGGTGAACAAGTTCGCATTATCTTTCAAGCACGAGAGATCACTAGCAAGCATGGGGCGCTTTACCAATCTGCCAACGTGCTTCATATTCCCAGCGACATCCCGTACTCAAGAGTCTTTCAGGAACCGACTGTGGCTGCAACGATCCACTGGGGTGAGCCTGATATTATCGCTGAAGGCCTCTCCGCTGGCAAACCTGTCGCTATCTGTGGTACCCATTCATCGCAGCATTTCATGGCTTGCGTTTGTGAACAAGCCCAGGTGGGATTGCCACTAATTGACTGGAGAATATGCAGTGTCGAGTCCTTGGTGACAGCCATCAGGGGGCTGCTGAAGTCAAACTTGCGCGAAAATGCACACAAGATAGCCAAGACATTTGAGTCCGATCAACCAGTCTGCGCCGCTATCAAAGCTTTCTACGACAATTTGCCACTGGAATCCATGCGCTGTGATGTCGATGCGACCAAACTTGCACGGGTGTACGACCCTCGTCATCACCTGAAGTTGTCACTCCAGGCTTATGTAGCTGTCCGCGACAAAATCAAAGTGTTCGTCCCGTACAAGCCCCTCCGTTATGGTGGAACCCACCCTCCAACGTTTTCCATCCGTGGCAATCCAGAAGAACCACCGCGAGATATCAAACCAGCTCGCCAATATGATGGAGTTCCATTGGCTTTAGACTTGCTTGAATCTCAAGACTGCGGTCTCAGCTGGAGGTCATTGAGCTGCTCCTCGATGATGTCCAATCCCGCTAGTCTCGTGATCACACAGGAACAACTCGAAATGTTTTGGTCGTCTGAGGAAGAGGAGTGTGCTGTACGGACGGCCACCAATGCAGCCTACGAACGACTTGTCAAGAAGCCCCAGCGGAGAAGCAAACGCGAGGCTGTCATGAGATTTTTCGGGTTCAAAAAGGCTGCTCAGCGTCGTGAAGCGGAGCGATTGCCAGCGGTGGAGCAGAGTAGATGGAGTCTTCATCAAGTCTGCTCCACTCCATCCTAGCGTGAATTGATTTTGAAGTAGGCGCACCAGCATTTTGCAACTCGAGAAATGGAAGACTGAAACGTAAATCTATTGCCGATGCGTTGAATTTATCGGACTTGTATCCCACACACCACTCCGATGCCTGCAAGTGATTTTCATGAAACACTACAGAGCGACTGAAGAGGCTGACGACGACGAAGAGCCGTTGGCAAAGTTCCGAGCCCTTAGCAACTTTTCGTACTTGCCGTTGATCTCCACGGTGCATTTTGCTTGTTCCTCCGATGAGCTCCAGAATTTTGGCATCTCGACCACGTTCAGCGCCATAGACTGAGCACGCGACAATTGTGTGCTCCGATTACGCGGAGCGCCACCAAACTTTTTCCCTATAGCTTGCTCAAGGGGTCCCGCAGAAGAATTCAGCGATGCTTTTTGCTCGTCTGCTCTTGCTGCCAATTCTTCACTCGCAGGGTCATACGTGTACAAAATCTGGGGTTGGTGCTTCTTGAAATTGCCGGATGAAGACGAGTGGGGTAGTTCTGGATCCAGCTCACGTAACGAGAACCGTGGTTGATGCTGCTGCGAGTATTTGAGAGGCTTGTACTTGAGGTCACCTGCACTACCTTCGTCGCCCGTAATCTGGTGCACCACTAGTCTCGCCTCGTACGACAGCTTAAGCTCATGGACCGAGTCGTAAACACGAGCGACCCTCGTCGGGTCCAGGTCGCACGTCATCCCTTCTAGCGGCAAGTTGCTGTAAAAGGCTGACACAGCATTTTCAATAGCATTCGACGTCGAAAATTTCGAAGCGAGGCGCTTAGCGCAGTGGGCAAGCTTGGAGTCCAGTAGCACACGGAAGACGTGAACGAGGTTGGAGGGTGTTAGCGCATCCATCTCCAATGGTTCCACGCCCGCTCCAGTCAGAACCAGTGCTTGACCCCACATACGCTGCGTAATGTTACGAGGAACCACGCACGCGGGCTTCTTAGCTGCCAAACACGTTGACGTTATGGACAAGTCGCCCCAATGCATTGTGGCCTGCACGTGTGGCAGAATGCGCTTTACTGGGAATTGCTGGTCAATTTCAAACACCATGTCGTTCCCGCCCACAAAAAATGCAGCATCGTCATTGCTGCTTTCATAGCCTTGGAATACTACGCGCACATTTGCTTTCCGGGCAGCTTTTTCGAGAGTACTGACCAGATCCTGTACGCGGCGGGGATCCCAGTCACCGCACTGGAAGCCGAAGTAAATGAGCGGCGCACTCGCTTTTCCAGCAAACGCTTGCAACTCTTGTTCTATGACAGTAAGTTCAGAGTCCTCAGGCAGGTCCTCCTCCAGCTCCACATAACCTGCAATCGTGATTTCACTTCCCCAATCGTGAGGCTTTGGTAGAAGTGATGCATTCCAAAGGTATGTGTGAGGAATACGCCATTCAGCAAGCAGGTTATTGGCGACGCTCTTGCCAGTGAGCCCCAAGAAATACCTGAATTCGTCCAGGACATCCCTCATGCCGTTCCACAAAACGTTGTTGATCACATCGTATGAAGCTGCATTCGTGGGTGCGTAGCGGTACGGCCTGTGCAACTTCATATTTGAGCTAATGAGGTGCGGGAATGCTTGAGTGCGAGACTGGGGGTTGTAACTCAAACAATGCAGAGGTACTCCAAGACGCTCGGCCACGATGGTCTGTCCGAACAAGTACGGGTGTGCGATGATAGCATCAGCGCGGAAGGCCTTGCCTGGTAGTAGTGGGTCCACTTCCACACAAGCTGGCCAAAGCGAAAACACGAGCTCGCGTAAATCATCCACTTCAGGAAACGACTCACGTCGATGGTTCAACTTGGAATGCGCAAAGTTGAGAAGTCGAGATTTGTGACGTGGTTCATCTTTCGTTCTCTGATGTAAATACTGTAAGAAGTTGCCGGTAGTGATTGCACTACCTCCAAGAGGATAGAAATCGAGCCCAGCGCCGATAATGCGGTCGCGGTGCCCACTATTCGTGGCAATACGCACACAGTGACCGTCAGCTTTAAGCCGCAATCCGATTGCGACGTACTGTTGTACGCTTTCCTCCCAGCTCCCCGTGGTCATCATACAAATATTCATCTTGGGAAGCGGCTTACTGCTTAGACTTTCCAGTCGCTGTTTCTGGGTTTCTTCCTCTTTGAGGGCCTCGGCTTCCAGTTCCTGGACTTCATGTTCGCGCAGTGCCTCGCCAACCTTTCCACCATCGCCGAATGTAATTTCAAACGAGTCGCTGCCGTTGAACGTGGCACTTTCCACGTTTACAACCACGGCCGCCGTATCCTCCGAACTCTCCGTAGACGCTGAAGTAGGCGCGCTACTCTTGGATAGCTTGAATGATTTCTGGCCATGTAGCTTACGGTCCTTTACTAGCGCCTTGAATCTTCCTTCGAGCTTGCTCTTCTCCTCCGGGGTCAACTGAATTGCAATCTGAGTAGCCATCGAATTTTCAGCATCAACTATTTCATCTGC
This sequence comes from Phytophthora sansomeana, assembly GCA_032158285.1. Classification (NCBI taxonomy): domain Eukaryota; phylum Oomycota; class Peronosporomycetes; order Peronosporales; family Peronosporaceae; genus Phytophthora; species Phytophthora sansomeana. The sequence continues at coordinate 200,722 of JAPDHH010000271.1, read as the reverse complement.
ACTCATTAATGCGTTGTGCACATTGTTACGGGTCTTGATGCCTATAGCGTTCAGGAATTTCTTGTTATCCGCGATAAGCGAACCTTTTCTTTTGTCATCTTCGCCACGAACGTTGTTGTACGCTCCAGTAGCGAGGTGATCGGCGAACACGACCGTACCAACCAAGGGACTGATCATCAACCCCCCAATTCCCCTTCACAAGTCCAATCACAGCACCCTTGGCACCTTCTTCGCGGTACCCTTGCGCAGGCTTCACAATTACATCCTTAAAGCCTGATCCGAACACGTGAGCGAACGCACCCACTCCGGCCGACGCACCTTCAAGAACATTATCCGGGCCGCGTGCCGAATAGTCCACAAAACTATACTCCACGATATCCGCTGGTGAATTTTCAGGACGTGAAGTTATCACAAATTCGCATTCGTCGCACAAGCGAATTTTATCCTTTTGGCTCCATCGCGTAGCGGCTCGCCCACAATCAAGGTCGCATCGCATGTGGTGCAGAGGGAGATTGTGGTAGAAACTCTTAACAGCCTCGCCAGCGCCGTCTTCTTTCCGCATAAGATCGCGCATTGCAATTGCACGCGCACGGAGTTGTGGGCTCTCCAGTGCTTCAAACGCAACTCGGAGTTTTTCCGTCGTCAACTGGGAGATCGGGCAAGGTTCCACTCCAACACCAGCGTCCAAGACAGCGCGGCCCCAGAACGGTTGATCTCCGAAGAATGGGACGATGAACGTAGGTTTGCCAGCAAGAAGGCCCGCTGCTGTTGTACCTGCTCCGCCGTGGTGCACTACCGCTGACACACGAGGCATAAGCCAGTCGTGTGGGCAGCTTCCGAGAAAGAACACGTTATCCGGGATTACCAGATCACCTGCCATATCGCTCCAGCTCGACTGAATCAATACTCGCACATGAGCTTGCTCTGAAGCTTCAATAATCATTTTAGTCACCCCCTTCGGGTCTTGCAGAACCATCGACCCAAAGCCTACAAAAATCGGCCCACTGTCCTCTCCGAGGAAAGCCTCCAGTTCGGGTGTGGGCGAGTACGAGGAGCTTGGCCCTTCCAACGTGACAGTTCCAATGACATCATAGATTTTGCCCCAGTCGTTTGGTTTCGGCACAAATCGAGGGCTCCACATGAACGCATGAGGAATGGCAAGGTCGAGCAAGATGTCGCGACCGCCATCTCCCTTGCGAATTTTGCGGAGTTTGAGTTTCTGTGTGCGGAACGCATTCACCATTCCCTCTGTGCCCTGCCACATGAGCAGGTCTACCATCTTGTACGACATGTAGTTCACTTTCTTGGGTTTCCCGGTGTAGGGCATGTTGGACAACGGGTGAGGGAATGCAGTCGTGGGCACCCATGGCTGGGGGAACATGATGTGCAGTGGCACACAGAGTTTTTCCGCCACGTGAATGTGGCCATACGTAACCGGGTTCGAGATGATGGCTTGTGCGCGAAAAGGTTTGCCTGGAATTCCAGGACCTCCACCCTCCGGGTCCGCTTCCGATACTGCAGGCCATGTCGAGTTGAGGATCTCATCAATCATCTGCATGTTGCGCGGCACGTCCTTCTGAATGGTCTCCAGGTTGAGAGGGATAAGATGCCCACCTGTCTTGACCATGTACGCTGACAGCTCCTTGGGGTCTCCAGCCAGTGGGTAAAACTCTACGCCGTGGCTCATGACAAAGTCCCGATACACGGCGTGGGTAGCGAGACGCACTCGATGTCCATCATGGATAAGTCTCTTGGCAATGGCTACAAATGGCTGGACGTCTCCATGGGTACCGACGATCATGATGCAGATGGTCAAAGTGGGGACGTCGTAGTCCGCTCTGCTGCTCTGTCGTGTGGAGCGCACCGACTTCTCCTCCCTCTTCTTGGCCTGCTCCTGCAGTTCCGAGATATCGTACTTATCGTCGTCTTCATCGAAGTCCATGTGGATGTGGCCATCGCGATCGAATGCCGCTGCAGCCTGCACCACATCTGCAAAGGACGTGAATTTGGCTGCTCCAATGGACTGGTGCCTCTCGTCTGCGATCGTCTGTACGGCACGCGCAAAAGCCTCTTTCCATCGCTATTGGGACATGGGTACATTTTAGGTTTTTTAGTGACCATCACTCTTGTCCGCACTGCGTTGGCAGTAGCTCCACGTACCTTGGGCTTCTGCTCGAGAGCGACGAGCGTCTGGGGCTTCTCCTCCTGCGCTTCTGTTGTATGTGCGTCCGTCGACGTCTTGGGAGTCTCCTCCTGCTGCTGCGTGGCCTCCATCTTGTCTCCCTTGCCGCGCCTTGTTGCCTTCCCTGGCGCTTGCCGCTTGAGCTGCTCGATGCGGAATGCGGAATCTGAGTTGTTCCGCATACTTGCCTGACAATTTCCTGGCTCTATCAGATGGTTGTTGCAGCTGGTGGGTCACTTGGTTCTTGTATGAGTACGAATTCTGCATTTTATATCCTCCAATAGACGATACGCTGTGGGTACAGAGTTGAAGTGTAACCATAATCCAGTGGATGGAGCAGTTTGTGGTCCACACCATAAATATAATGGGCTAATTATGGGTCCGAGTGTACTGGATTATGGTATATTGGGTCTACGTGCGATTACCGAACTGGGATGGGGACAGCAATCTCCGAGACCCATGCGCGGATGGTAATCGCCTCGTGTTGGAGCTCTCTTCCTTGCTATCGCTTGTTCGTAGCTTCGCTTGCTTTGGCGTCGTATTACGCGTGACGCCTCGGAAGATGAGACCTTCCTACAAACGTGATCAAGTGCTGAGAGGGGACACCAGCGTTACCACATGTAGACGCGATCGCTGTCATCGATTTGATGCTCACGATACCAGTCAGCACGGTAGTAGTTCGCCCCTCAACTTGTCGAACGAGCCTTCATCGACTGCACCAATTTTATAGTGCTATACACTGAGGAATTCAAGTCTGCAATGGACTGTAACAATGGTGTGCATTGCACTACTTCCTAAGGAACTAGCATACTGAAGTTGCAATGTATGTTTGTATTTCCCTGTCTAACTAATAAATGCAGTCTCACGACTTGTAGCAAAAGTTCTTGAGCGTACGCAGCAGGCCTGGGGCCTGGTACGGCGTCGTGGTGCCCAGGAACGTCATCATGCGCTCGAGACTGATCACGCCCATGAGCTTGCCCGACCGCGCGACGAACACGTTGTTGAGCTTGAGCATTCGGAAGAGCATGTCCACACGGCGCATGGGCGTCATCTCCATCAACTGGAAGGGCGACGGATCGACCAGCACTGTCAGCTTGGATGGCACGCACACCTCGTTCGTGACCCAGTCCATGACCTTCCCACCGCGTCCGAACGCGAAATGGATTGGCGTGTTCAGAAGCTGCGCAGGCATAGCCTCGAAGTCGTCTTCATCTTCTTCGTCGAACACCTCGCTGTCAGCGCGCTGCAACGAGTCCATCGCTCCATAAGCTGCCCGGACCACTGGCATTGGAGCGCGAATGCCCGCGTCATAGCCGACTGCGCGCATCGCAGTTGGCGTCGCGGACCGCGGTGTCGGCGGGAAGAGCAACGATGTGGTTGTCGTTGCTGCTGCCTCGAAGTGTGTGGGCTGCCGCAGGTACGCAGGTGTGAGCGGGATTGGGGTCGCACCTTGGCGTTGACAACGTGACACAGCGTAGGCCAGTCTAGAGCGCGTGACTGTGGCAAGCAAAAAGCGGTTCTCCTGCGAGTCGACGACTGGGAACACTGGTTCCTTATCAGTACGCTTCAACAGTGCTAGCGCGTCCTCATACGTCGAGTCCGCCGTCAACACACCCATTTCACCCACATCTTTCATCACCTCCCATGCAGGAATGTCATAGGCGGCTTTCGGTAGTTTTTTCAATCGAGGTAGGTTGCTCGTAACAATGAGGACATCGTACACGTTCTCGGTGAATCTTTTAGCCGTAAAGTATGCAGCCAAAATGGCCACTGACACAGGCAGGTTCAAGCCATCGGTGTGCGAGATTTCCATGATGATAACTGCAGTGGAGACAGCGTGGGTGACACCCGAGGAGAAGGCTCCGGCACCGATGATCGCAAATTCAAATGGTTCATAATGTGTGTGCATTATGTCAAAAGCGCGCACGGCTTCGCCAACAAGCCGGCCGAAGATGCCGCCGATGACAAACGTGGGGGTGAATAGACCAGCCGGCACGGGCAACACAATACTGATGAGCGTGAGCACGTATTTCAGCGGCAAGAATGTCAGCAACGATCTCGAGAGCAGCAAGCTGTCTTCTTCGCTTTCAGGGGTGCCATCGGTCGCGTACACTTGCTTGTCCTTTGAGAAAAGCGCATCGAGAATTCGGCGAGGTGAGCCGTGCCGCAGAAACCACGCACTGTCTCCATAGAACTCAAGCCAGCATGACAGCAACGTCACCACTAGAACGAGGCCCAAACGTTTACCAAGAGCGTTCCACCAGGCTGTGCGAGGTGCGTGTGGCTGTGAAGGCTCGAAAAAGTGGTCGCGTGCGCGCACAAGTATCGACAAGGTGTAGTTGAAACAAGCACCTCCGAGTCCACAGACAATACCCATGACGGCGAATACGCATAGATCAAGGAAGGCTGGACCCCCACTTCCATTCACAGCGTCAGTATCTGCAGAGATTCCCATGCTGCGGTTGCCAAAGAGCCCATAGCGCGAGTTCGCTGCACCGAAATCTACAAACAGCGCGCCTACGATGGCTGCGAAGAACGAGCGCGGCAGCGTTCGCACGAGGTAGAAGTGCGACGTCACTTCCACTCCGAAAAGCACGCCGCCAAATGGCGAGCCGAACGTGGCTGCCACTCCAGCAGCACACGCACAAGCCAGCATCTCCAGGCGCTTGGTATCATCGTCACGAATACGCCGGAATGGACGCCAGTTCATAAGCACACTGGCAAACCCGCAGGAGATCATGATGAAAGGACCTTCCTTACCAATGGACAGCCCCGCGCACAGCGCCGCCATGAGTCCGACGATCTTCGTAGCCACACATCGAAACGACAAGTAGGCGCTCATGTCAATGCCTGAGATGGCCACTTTCATGAACGGAAGTCCCGATCCAGCAGCTTGTGGGCATACGCACTGTGTCAAGATGGCCGAGAAGCCTCCAGCTAGCAGCGCGGAGAGCACAAACACCCCGAAGCCCTGATCTCCGAGCCACTGATGGTACCGTGCGATCTCGACGCTCCACATGTCGATGGCGAGTCCCACACTTCCAGCGAAGATGCCAATGCCAATGAGCAGTAGCGGACTCTGCACCAGCACAAACAGACCGCGTAGTCCTTTTGGGTAGTCCGCCACGTAGGTCGAGTGGAGTCCGTCATGGAACGCCAGCGCTTTCGTGTACGTGGGCTGCGCTTTCTCGACTGCACGAGCAACAGTCGGAACGGGAGGCGCAAGTTGCAGCTCCGGCAGCGTTGGCACCGGTTTGTAGCGGTGCCAATGGGACGGCGACTCGCGGTCCAGGAACGGGTTCATAATGCGCTCCATGACGCTGTCGGCGCGGCGCCACTGAGACGGAACGCGCGGAGACGACGAGCGGCGCTGGTGGATGACATGAGGGCGACTGGCAGGAGGCTCCACGTCCGCATTGGGGCGTGGCACGGAGCCGACCCCGAAGGAGACGGACGTGGAGCGCAGCCGCCGCTCTTGGCTCGTCATACGCAGCAGCTTGAGCTTCTGGTTGTGGGCCGTTGGTGCAGCAATGGAGACATCAATCCGTTTCAAAAGCTTCACATTGGCGTATACAAAAGCCAAGTCAAATCGGAGACATACGAAAAGCTAGATGGGGACCGTTGAGATGTAGTCCACACCATGTAGCCACCAATATTCCACCTTCATTGTAGCTCTTGACGCCTCCCATCGCTTCGCCATGAACATGAACCAGATGAAGAACGCGTCCAACCTGCACGCAGCCAACGCCACGAGCGTCGTGGGCAACTCCATGGCCATCCCATCGCGTCTGGGCGCCACTTCCGTGGCTTCCAACGGCGCCTCGCAGCCCTCGGCCGTCCCCATGAACGTCTCGGCCGCTCAGTTGAACCAAATGAACCTCAGTCACGTGCGAAGCGCCGCCTTTAAGCCTGCTGTGCCTGTAGCTGGAGCCAACGTGATGCTGTCGAACGCTGGAGCAGCTGCTGCTGTCCCTAATACGGCTGGGGCTGGCGCGCTGCAGCTCTCCGGCCGCTGGTCACTCGACCGAGAAGACTCGGACTCGACCAACGACTACCTGGAAGCCATGGGACTTCCGCTTATCGCCCGTCAAGCGGCAGACAAACTGGACCTCATGGTGATCATCAGTCAGACGCCTGGAGATTTTGTCATCACGAGACGCACGCGCATCTTCACGGAGACCAAGCAGCTCAAGTTCGGACAGGAAGTCAATGTCAAGAACAACCTCATCACCGTCACGGGCGACGCTGCACAGGTCAAGACCGTCACGCAGCTCTCGGGCTTCCGTGGCGTGCTCACAGATGTCCGCAGGCTGGACACTAGAGGGCGCATGCACGTGGAGCTCACACTCGTGCTGCCGGACAAACCGCCCGTAGTGATCAACCGCTATTTCAAGAAGACGAGCGAGTCCACATCACTGGAGAACCTGCCGGCGTTCGACATCAGTCTGGAAACGGCGGGTGATGTCAAGCGCAAGCGTTAATCAGTGCTCTGTTTTGTAGATTTGGATGGAAGAAGGTGAAGGAAGGCACGACGAAACAGTGAAAGAGCCACCTCCAGGCTGGACAAAAGGGCGATGTTTAACCGCCCTAGCAAGTCCGGACGTGTTCATCGCATGTGTATTCATGCTGCAGAAGCGAAAGGGAATGCTCAACACCGGTTCACGAGAATGGAAGTAGAGGCATTATAGGCGCAATTTACTAGACGTTCACATGGACTCTGCTTTCACTACTGCTCTCGGCGTTGCTAGTACCCCTGTATTATCTAACTTGATCCTAGGAAAAAGCCGCGCTGCACATCGAAGGCGTTGAAGCGCTTTGCTGCGTACTCGAGGAAGTCGAAGTCGATCTTGGAGTGGGCTGCCTGCACGAGGGCCCAGTAGCCCCAGAAGAGGTGCGACGCGAGAGCGTAGCGATTCACCACGTCATACAACGCATGGAAGAACGCCTTGGACTCGCGGTTGGCTTCCAGCTGGGCCAGCATCTTGGGCGCCGCCGTGCTCATATAGGCCTTGAAGAACGCAAACTGCTTGTCAATGCTTGGGTATAGCGCCAGATCCAGTTCGAAGCCGCAGTTCTCGCAGAAATGGTTGGCAAAGTCGAACGCACGGAAGTTGTAGCCGCCGTACTCGTAGTCGATGATCTGCACGCGGTCCCAGTCAGGGTTATGCAGGATGTTGCCACTCAGCAAGTCGTTGTGAGAGAACACAACGTCGGACGCGAACGCCACCGCCTGCTTCGAGATCTCGTCCGTGTCGAGAGCATCGAGTAGGTCCTTCCCGTTGTGGTTCTGGTTCGAAGGAAGCACGGACTTTAGCCACTGCAGCTTCTGGTGCAATCCGGCCAGATCCAGCTCTTCCAAAGCCGCGTTTTTGACCGGGTCCTCCAGCTCGATCTCCAGCGCCAGCTTTTCGAAGCGCTCGATCTTAGTCCACAGCACGGGCGCCCGGTCCTCGGGGATGTCCATGATGTGCATGATGCCGAGCTCCCTTCCAATCATCTGCAGGTAGTTCACAGGCTTGGTCATGCCCATGTCCTCCGGCTCGAGCGGTCGCGCGTCCAGCCAGCCTTCAATGCGGCCATTCTTGAAGCGGCCGTAGTACGTGGGGGCAAATCCGCGCTCCGAGAGCAAGGCGAAGAGCACTGCAACACCGGAACAGATCCAGAATGAGCACCGACGTCAACACGCAGCCACAACCTGCGTCATCACTACAACAAACGTACTGTTCTCGATGCTGCGGTCAATGAACTCCTCCGTGTGGTCGCCATACAAGCGCACCAGCACCGACTGCCAACAAACAACACACACATCCAAGCGTCAGTCGTCAAGTACAGCACTGCAAAGAGAGACTCTGTTCTAGTTCGCACCTTGTCCCCCCACATGAGACGATAGAGGCGGTTGGTGATGCCGCCCACGATGATCTTGACCGAGATGTCGTCGTTTGCAGCGTCCTTCCTGCCACGTCAGACACGACACCACACGTTGATGTTAATCAGAGCGGCTCCCCATCTCACCACATGGCTACATTCGTCCTAGCAACAACAACAGCAGCAGCCAAGTCTCTCACCAGTCGGGACAGATCTGCTTGACCACGAACTTAGCGTCGTCGAACTCGTCGGCGCCTCCCGCGCCCACTGCGTAGTCCAGACACGCGTTCGGGTTGTTCAGGTATACGACTGTGTATACATACAACAGCAAGTATACACGTCAGCTACCCCGTTCTCATTTGAGACTGTATACGTGTACCCCCCTCCTTCCTACAAAAGCCGCACCTTGTCCTGGCATCTTATTCGGCTTGGGCGAGTGGCTGTTGGGGCGTTGGCGGCGTCTGCTGCGGCGGGAAGAGCCGAAGTGGCGGCTCTCGAGCAGGAGCAAGATGCTGGCGGCGGTGAGAGTGCAAGTGGCAGCGGACACGAGGGCAAGGGCGCGCCAGTTGAGGTTCTGCTCGGGCATTGAATGCGGCGGCAGGCGCTTTGTATACTGAGTCCGGCACCCCTCTCCCTTCGGGACCTGCCCGCATATGTTTCTCTCATTAAGCGTCGTGGGTATCAGATATGTTTTGACAGGGAATACGGGACAGTAATTATGGTAGAGTGGACTACGTGACTTTATGCAAACGGATATAACGGGGTATTGGAAGATGAGACCACGATCAATGAGAGGGACCTCTGCGCTCCGATTGGTCGATAAAAATAGGTTTGAGCCGGCCTCCGATCCTCCCATCGAAGAGCATCTCCGCCTGACGCGCTGCGCGTGCACATGTGCGTGGTTGCCGCTGGAGTAAGGTGCTGGTAGAGGAGCACTCTAGCGCTGCGCGTTCGTGGTTGCAATTGTCGGCAGTGTCAGTGCGACAAGTGTAGCTATGCGGCGACCAGCGATTCCGACCGCGTTGGTCCCTTTGATCAGTCTGAAGCAGACTTCGAAGGCGTCTTCGGTCAATCTGCGGCAGGAAACCTCGTGACGAATGACGACCCACCACCTCTTGGTCGTCATCGTTTTTGCTGCTCATAGCCATACTCAGTCGTGAATAAGTGTCTGCTATCTACTTTTTCCCTTTGCCTTCGCCACAGCGTCTTCCTGCGCGGCTTGCTGGTCGAAAAGAGACACTGCAAGTCTATATATCGCTCCTTAACTGGCATCCGCGCCCAAGTTGAAGTGGTCAACTCATCCCTCCCGAATGTGATACAACCTCATTCACCCATTTCGACAGGTTTTCCATTCAAACTTGGCGCGCTTTCCCGCGCATCCCCCAACCGTTGCTGATCCGCATACAAACTCGCAGTCTCGATGGACGACGCCGCACACGCGCTCACGTCGCCGCTGCGCTCGAGCCTCGAGGCGCTGAAGCGCGACGTGGCCACGTCCTTCCGCCTCTGCGGCCGCGACTTCTCCCTCCTGGGCGCGGAGCTCGTCTCGGCCTTGGAGCGCGGCCGCCGCGCGTCTTCGGACGCGCTGGCGCTGGAGCGCGCGACCCGCGGGCGCCTGGAGACGCGGCTGGCGGAGCTGCAGGGCAACATCCGCGTGCTGTGTCGCGTGCGGCCGCTCGTGGCGCCGGGCGCGGCCTCCAGCGGCGACGAGAGCGACGCGGCGAGCCCCGACAAGCGCCGCAAGCGCGTGCAGGTCGAGTCGGCGCAGGAGCTGAGCGTCTTCTCGCCCGTGGACGGCGCGCTGTACAAGAGCTTCTCCTTCTCGCGCGTGTTCCATGACCAACACTCTCAGCTGGCGGTGTTTAAAGAGGTGGCGCCGCTCATCCGCTCCGTTGTGGCGGGCCATCACGCGTGCGTCTTTGCGTACGGACAGACGGGAACGGGCAAGACCCACACGATGCAGGGCACGGAGAGTGACAAGGGACTGTACTATCGAGCGGCGGACATGATCTACCAGAGTGTGACGCAGCAGCAACACGTGTACGACTTCCACGTCTCGGTGCAGTTGGTGGAAGTGTACAACGAGGAGATCTACGACCTGTTAGGGGCTGGAACTGCTACAGGAGAGAGGGGGTCCCCCACTTCAGGCTCTACGACGGCGGGGTGCCATGTGGGCGCCACGAGTATGTGCGGCAATGGCGCGACGACGGCGGCCTCGACGCTGGAGATCCGACACGGAGAGAACGGCGTGTACCTTAAGAACGTCGAGGCGGTGTCGGCCCCGAGCGTCAAGGAACTGCACGATGCCATTGCTCGAAGTAAAGCTACTCGTGCGAAGAACGACCGCAGCAATCGCTCCCATACAGTGTTGATGATTGATATTCATCGGACGAGCAAGGCCAATGGCGAAACAGATACAGGCAGATTGGCACTCGTCGACTTGGCAGGCTCGGAGCGGCTGTCCAAGACGGCGGAGACGCCCGCACTGACTGTGCGCGAGTCGCAGCATATTAACAAGTCCCTTGCAGCGGTGGGGGATGTTCTGGCGGCTTTGCTGGCCAAGGAGAAACACATCCCGTTCAGGAACTCGAAGCTGACGCACCTGCTGCAGGACTCGTTGAGTGGCACAGCGAACCGCACGCTCCTTCTTGTCCACGTGAGTCCCAAGAGTGCAGACGTCAACGAGACGATCAACTCCCTCAAGTTCGCATCGCGTGTGAGCCACATTCAGATGGGCAAGTCGCAACGCACGGAGCGCGCGGAGATTACTCGGCTGAACGGAGTGGTAAGCATGATAGCGCAGGTTTCAGGTAGAAAATGTGGTCTCATTCTTGTATGGATTGTCACTTGTGCAGGTTGCCAACCAAGTTTCACAGATTCAGGCTCTTCAAGAGAAGCTGACCGCAGAGCTAGAGCTACGCAAGAAGTACGAAAAGCGTCTGGAAGAGTACCGTCAAGAGGAACATCGCCGCAGGTCGAAGGGCGACGAGGCCAGGCGAATTTTGCAGCAGATGAGGACACCGTCGCCGCCAGAACACCCACCTCCGATCTCTTCGCGAAGGTGGAGTCTATATTCGCGAAAGTAAGCAGATCGATGCGTCGTGGCGCTCGATGCTTGCCTCTGTAGTGATGGAGTAACTAACTCTCGACATGCGTTTGAATGTCTGCACAGGGAGAAACTTGTTAACAATGCGCAGGGGCTGAATGACATTGAAAACGTCGCGGAGAATATTCTGCGGGGCAACGAATCATCCCCCGAAACTTCAGAGATGCGAACAATGAGCAGCGATAAGCCGAGCGGGATCTCGCCACCGACAAACTTTTCGCGACGTCTGAGCTTGTCATCCCTAGATCGAAATGCTGGTGCTCCTGGGCGACTTGTCCAGTCTGGAAAGAGGAAAAGGACTCGAGCATCTGAAAAAGTTCGGAGGTAAGAGTCTATCATTGTTTCTCGTGCATCGACTCAGAACTTACTCGTTTAATTCATGTGGTTGACAGCATCCTCAAAAAGCAGCGTGGAGATGACGGAAGCATTATTGATCTAGCGGAGGAGGGTGATTCCAACGGCTTTGCAGCGTCAAAGCAGGTTTCGTTTGATTTGTCGCTTGCAACCAGTGGCTCGCCGACTGCACCCTTCAGCGCAACTAGTGCGCCCCGAGTGTAAGTAGGTCTGCGTTGATATGCATATACACACTTGATCTCACACTCTTTTTTTGCTTGCAGTCCTGTCGGAGGAGCAGTTCGGGTTCTCGCCGCAGCCAGGTCGGCCTCAGCACCGTTGCCAGCGAGAAGGATTGCATCCACCCCTGGCAAGCGTGTCAAGCCTAAACACGGGTGGAGGTGAATGGTGCGCTGCGATGCAATGGCCCTGCTGGGCGAACCACTGAAATAAGATGATATATACGCGAGACCAGTACGAGAAAGCTGCCCACAGTAATGTTACGTATAATAAACCAACACAACAGCGAGCTGGCAGGGATCTTAGTTATCGTCCGAATGCCGCTTTTCAACGGACCGTTCAGTCTGAGAGCGCTCTAGTATCGGACGTGATGCCTTTAAAGCTGCCCCGCTATTCGGCTTCGGCTGCGGTCTTTGTGAGTTGGAGCGACGCATCTTCACACGCTCAGCCCGTTGAGCCGCTTCGTCCGCAGCGTCCACTTCGTTGCGAGCACGTTGGAAAACCTGCGCGCGATAATCACTGGATGTCAGACTCTTTTTTCCTTGTAGCAACATACGAACCAAAAGCAACGTACCGAGCAAAACGAGGCCAGAGTAGTGAAAAATTCGGTCGGGTTTCGCTTCGGGTCCTCGCCAAAGTAGTCCAGAACACTTGAAACTTCTTCTCTTGCCTGGGTAATTCCGTCTGCCAGAGTCTTCATCTGTGTTTCAATTTCGGATGCAGCAGTCTGCATTGATTTAATGGTGACCTCCAGTCCCACACTTTCAACAGCTTGCTGCGTTTTTCGTGAACAATGAAAAATAAAGTTAGCAGCGATGTCATGTCAAGTAGAAGTAGAACCCCTACAAACCTTTTCCAGCAATTTCAGCTCCGTGTTTAGACTCGCCAGCCCCTTTTCCAGTTTCTTGTACTCTTCGTCGACAGTCTCGAAGGATTCACGTGCCGCAAGAGGAACACTTCGCAGTTCATCCTGAAAATCCAAAACTTGGGAATGGTTCTTCTTCACCAGACGGACTAAATAGTGCAGCACCGTCGTCTTCTGGTTGACAGCTTTGGTGTGCCCCAGTCGCAGAAGTGAGTCGACTGTGAAACCCTTGATTCCGTTGTCTTCTCCACTTCCATTTAGAGTGTTGCCTAGCTTCAGCACCATCGCCAGCAAAATCTTCAGTAATCGACTGCCTTTCACTTCTTCCCCCGCCTTTTGTAAGTGTGCCAAGGAAGCGGCCAGTTCTGCACTCCGCGACGAGAACGAAAGCTTGTACACCAAACACTCCATGCGAGGTGCATATCGCTTTACCTTTGCGATCTCCAAAATAAACTTTTCAGCCTACACAGAGTCAATATGAGTTTGTGAAGACAACAACACTCGAACAATGCAATCTAAGAACGTACCTCTCCTAGCATCCCCTTATCTCCAGTATACCCTGTTACCACCGCAGCTTCCTCAGACGTGGGCAGGAACTCGTTAATCCCAATAATCTGCTCAATAGTCAATCCACTAGGATCAAACTTCGTCACCGCTTCAGCGATGTCAGTGTATGAGAGTTTGACGCGCGCTAACGAGATGGCGGCATTCATAGCACGCTTTCCGTCAATAAGCGTCACAGTCTGTTTTCGCTTCAAAGCTTTACTTTGGCCTCTTGAGAAGTTTTTCTTCCCACTTCCAGTGTTCTGGTTCGCGAAGAAGAGGGCCTCGAGTTCGTCCATATCCACATCAAAGTCAACATTTTCGTCTTCATCTTGCCAAATCGTTTGTTGATTGAGGTTGCTGAGACGGTCTTCCGAAATGGCCTGCCAGTGGAGTTTCTTACGTGGACGCTTAGGCTTCGCCACTGCAGCGATTGTCTTCGCATTGCCAGTGGAAGTCAATTGTGAAACGGTTGCATCGGGTCCAAGATCCAACGCACGCACATCAACGTCTTCGGTCACCATTTTCTGCCGGACAGCTCCCTCCGGAAGCCCCATTTTCAGCATTTTGAAATACTTCGCATACACAGGGTCATCCTGCAGTTTGGTATCATTCTTAGGGGCGCCTAACTCCGAGACAAGTGTGTCACCTCCTAAATCGAGTGCACGGTCGTCAACACCTTCCGACTTCATTTTCTGGCGGACAGCTCCCTCAGGTAACCCCATCTTGAGCATCTTAAAGTATTTTGCGAATGTAGGATCATCCTGTAATTTCACCTTGCTACCGTCAGCCGGTCCCGCTAGCTGGGAAATCATTGCATCTCCTCCAAGATCCAGTGCGCGCTCATCCACACCATCGGCTTTCATCTTTTGTTGGACAGCGCCCTCAGGCAATCCCATCTGCAGCATCTTGAAATATTTGGCAAACGTCGGATCATCCTTCAGCTTCACATCGTTCTTTGGCGTAACAAGCTCTTTCTCTGGCTTCGGTAACTTCGAGAAAGGTGCGTCCCCTCCTAAATCAAAGCACGCTCATCGACGCCGTCAGCCTTCATTTTCTGGCGAACAGCACCCTCAGGAAGCCCCATCTTCAGCATCTTGAAATACTTTGCGTAAACTTCGTGGTCTTTCAGTAGCACGTCTGTCGAGCCTTCTTTAGCAGTTTCTACTACAGGCCCGTTAACACACTTAATGTCGTCTTGCAGCTTTGAAACACTCTGCGTTGCCGCGATACGATCCTTCACCTCTTCGTAAATGGCATCTGGTCCCAGGTCCAAAATAATAGGGTCGAGGCCGTCCATCATTAATTTTTGCTTCACAGCTTCCTTCGGGCACCCCATTCGCATCATTCGGAAGTAGCTAGAGTACTCTTCCATATCCTTTAGCTTCGTCTTCTTAGGTCCTTCATCATCACCGGTATCAACGCCTGGCGTGCTTTCACTTGGAGGGAGCGCCTTTAATGTTGACGAGTCCACTCCATCCTTCCGCATGCAGTTTTGAACCGCCTCGAACGGAACACCGCGCTTTAGCATCAACGTGTACTTCGTCTCTTCATTAGCTGTAGTTGATGTGTCGCTTGAATCGCTTGATTTCTCGGCGGTTTTCAACTCGTTAAGTAGCGCGGACTTCGCATCGATTTTGGGTGGTCTTGTTGGAGTAGTAGTTGAGGAGGATGCGGCCGCCAGGGCATTTGCTAATGACATGGCGACTGAGGCGGACGTGGTGTCAGGACTTGTAGCCGCTTTCATAAGATCTTCGATCGATAATCCATTCGTTGCAAGAAATTCTTTCAGCTGATTGAACTCTTCTGGGGCGTTTGGGTCCGTTGATGCATGAGGTTCTCTATCCACAGCAACAGACAAAGTATTACGGGCGATGCTAGCACCAGTCGAATCTCCAACAGCATCAGCGACATCTTGAGGGTTGGCTAATGTGATGCCAGGTTCGCCGCCAACCCAAGATGAGGGCACCAATTTCATATTGGAAGGGATTTCTCCATTGGGCAACGTTGCTGACAATTGTGGTGACTTGGGAGCACATGAATCGCATTCCCAACCACTGAAGAACTTTTTCACGTACACAGCATGATTTGTGCGATCACTCATCGTAGTCAACCCAAACGGAATCTTACGCAGCCCCACACACGTCGTGTGGTAATACTTCCCACAACGCCCCATGCACTTGACGATCTGTGGACGCATCATATAGTCATCCTCGTTGCATGTATCACACATTGAGGAGTCCACAGCGGTAGGAATGGAATACCGAGATCGCTGTGACTGCATTGCGACAATTTCCGCCGTTGTTTGCCGACGAAATTGCGGCTGTTGCTCCGTCTCGGTGGGGGAATCAGCACGCTGGTTGTCTTTAGCAGCTTCTTCCTTCTTAGCTGCTATTTCCTGCCGCTCTTGGGCAAAGCATGCCGACAGTCCCTTTGAATGAAGAAGATCCAGCGCCACGTTCGGTGCGTTCTGTGAGCACTGCAGAGCGAACGTTGTCGGCGTTTCACAAAACCCCATGCGAATAAAATTCGAGTGCATGGCTGGATCGGGTAGCACAACATGATGCTTGGTAATTTCCACCAGACCCTGTCGAATCGCGCTGTTCCCGGTATAATCCATCCGCACCAAGTTGCGAGCCTTCTTGGCGCTGTTCTCATGCAGCACCAGATCCACCGAGAACTGTTCCTCGTCAAATCCATGTTCGTACTGCTTCATCAGATCCAGATCCTGTTTCTTCAACGTCACCAAACCCGGCAACAGAAACAACGTCGAGTCCGCGTACCGAAAGAGCACTCTCGACGACGCGTCCACGTCGTCCACATTGTCGTAGTCCTCTCCGAACGAGCACAAGATGGAGAAGCCTCCGTCCAGCTCGACGCCGTTCTCCCACAAAACGGCGAAGAATCCGTCCTCCTCGTTCCAGTCCAGCACAGGTGCTTCTCCACTCTCTCCAAGATGCAGTGCGTCCGTGCAAAACACGAGCTTGTAGTCGTCCCAGATCTGCACACAGGGCTGCAGCTCCACCGGCAGTTGCCGGAAGATAATGGCCTTCAACAGCAGCGGCTTGTCATTCCGCGGCTTCTGCTTGTCCAAGAGCTCGTGGAACCCGGCCAAGAACCTCTGAATGGACGGCGGCGTCTTGTTCTTCAGCGCTTGAGGCGTTAGGGCCTTCATCTCCCACCGCTTCCTGTAAAACTCGACAAAGGCGTCCGTGGGGTCGTCTACCAGTCTAGAGAAGAGCAAATAGCACGCCACGACCACGCCACTGCGGGTTTTCCCCGTCTGGCAGTTGAGAATGGCCACGTGCTGCGGGTCCAGCGAGAGCCACGCGTCCAGCGCGTAGCAGATGCGGAAAATGAGGTCAAAGGGCGGCGTGTGGGCCTTCATGCCGTCCCGTTCCCAGTTGAACTCTAGCATTTGCTCGTGCAGGCGGTCGGCCACGCTCGCTCTTGCGTCTTGTGCTCTCCAAGTGTCCGTAGCGTCGTCCTCCAGCGCGTTCAAGTTGAAGAGCATGAAGTGGCTGCGGTACGACGCGTCCAGATACGTCGCCAGGTCGTCGGCGTTCACCACGTTGCGCTTCTTGTCCGTGGGCTCGTCACTGGGGGCGCCCGCCACCACGAGACGCTCCGTGATGAACGTGAGCTCCAGGGACCGCGCGTCGGGCCGCACGTCCCCCATGCTGGCGCGCCGCACGAGCCGCACGGGGCCCGCGTCCAGGACGGAGTTCGTGAGACGACGCAGAGACTCCATTTTGGGCTGTGGAGAATGTAGCCATGTGATACAGTTGACTTGACGTTTGTATACATAGTGTAGCCATGTCCGGCCGTGGGGCGAAACGACGCGAGGTCACTTCAACTAGAGGAGAATGGAGGACGGAGCTGCTGAAGCGTGGAAGTGCGTGGATGGCAATGGGCTGAGAGGGTGGAAGTGTGTGTGGGGGGGTTAATGGGTTATTTGATGGTGGTAGGGTCTTTGGAGGCGACACGGAGGCTGGGAGGTTGTTGAAAAAGTTGTACGGCGGGACCACCAAGCCCAAGGTTTCGTACCCGAGTACGTGGGTTGTCTGCTGTTGTATTGGAAGTTTGTGGGGGTCATTTGAGAGTGACTGGGTGTTAGAGCTCAAGATAAAGCCCAAGGAGGCCACGTCGGCCCCGTTCATCCCTGGTGGTGGCGTGGTGGGCGCCGACGCGAGGACGCATCGACTGGTGGCCAAGACGTCAAGTCGCGCGATCAAGGCGCCCGCGTTCACGAAAGGAGCGTGTCCTGAAGTGAGGGACTGTTGGCTGTGAGGTAGTTGGAGTGCTGGACATTGACTTGTGACTGTAGATGCACCCGATCGAGTGGCTGTCGACGCACAAGAAGCCGCTCAAGGAGATTGAGAAGGACGTGAACGAGATCAAGAGGCAGATGGAAGCGTGCCGCGTCAGTTGCGTCAAGTGCGTACCCTTCCTAGTACTCGCATCATGCATTGAACTGTTCCTCACGAGGATCTACGCAGACGCGCACCCAACCAGGAGAAAAGGAGAAACTCCAGCAAGTCTTTTCCTACACGGCAGGTAGCATTCTACCCAGTGAACTCTTACCAGGAGCAAGTCTCTTGGACCGAGAACTGTCCCACGCGGCTGCACTTCGCACGGGGAAGTTCCCCAAGGACCGTGTGACTCAACTCGAAGAGCTCTACGATGCAGCGCTGAACGAAGTCGAATCTCGTAAAAGTTACATGTCTGAGATGATTGCTCTGGGAAGACCAGAGATGGCAGCTCCCGTCGAGCGCGAAGTCTTGGAGCGAATGTCGGAACTTCGTAGAATCCACGAGCTCATGCAGAAGGAGAAACGTAGCAACAATGAGAACCACTAAATAGCTATTCACATCCACAATTGATAGTCTTATGGACGAGCCATATGCCTAATACCCGAAACCTTCGTCCTATTGAAGGAGCTGATAATCTGCTGCATGTGTATGATTATCGAGCTAAAGTTAGAGGGATACGACAGACTAGACCACTCGTTTCTCCATTCGACAATAGAACTCGCACTACCAACGTCAGCGATGCATGGCACCGCCCAAGTGGACTCGAGTGATAATATCTCGACCAATTCTCGGTCAGTTGCAAGTGGCAAGTTCCGCAAGATCCACAGCGCCATTCTCGCTCTCCAACGACCTGATGGCCACATTCAATTGGAATTCCCAGCCGAGGACGCTATCGACCTGCAAACGCCTCAACAACTCAATGAACCGCAAAGCCCACGACGATCGTCGTACTCGCCACGGCAAGAGGACGAAAGGGCCGACGCAGAACCAAAAAGCACAGACGATTCCGAGCCATTGGTCCCCATTCCTCCGTTGATGAGTATCTGCATCCTCATTGTAGGCACGAGAGGTGACGTTCAGCCGTTCTTGGCCATTGCTCAACGACTGCAACAGGACGGACACCGCGTTCGATTGGCCACCCACGCAGTCTACAGAGACTTTGTCATGAGTCACGGAGTTGAGTTCTACCCGCTAGGAGGTGACCCGAAAGAGTTGGCAGCGTATATGGTGAAGACGGGTGGGCACTTGATCCCCACCAAGATTGAGACGCTCACCAAGGACGTCCCTCGCAACAGGGAAATGATCAACGAAATCGTCCTCTCTACGTGGCCAGCCGTGTCCGACGCAGACCCGGACGGTGGTGGTGCAGGTGTACCAGGTCCACCCTTTCGAGCCCAAGCCATTATCGCCAACCCGGTCTCGTACGGACATATACACGTTGCTGAACGGCTTGGAGTACCGCTCCACATCATGTTTCCACAGCCGTGGGTGCCTACGATGGCGTTCCCTCATCCACTGTCCAATTTGGCGTACACTGGTAAACTGCAGAAGAGGAACTATTTGTCCTACAAAGTGGTGGATCTCATCATGTGGCACGGGACGGAAGGGATCATCAACGAGTTTCGCACCGAAGTGCTCAAGTTGCGTCCAATCCGCAATGGCGACCAGGGTTCTGAGCTATTGCTCGATCTGAATATTCCCCATGCTTTCATGTGGAGTCCGAGACTGGTACCGAAACCTGCAGATTGGGGAAATTTGTACGATGTTATTGGAACTGTCTCCTTGAAAGAAGCTGCTTCAGTCTATTCTCCGTCTCCGGAGCTCGAAGCTTTCCTCGGGAATGACGGAGGACCCATTTTCGTTGGCTTTGGTTCAATGGTGATAGCAAACCCTCAAGAGACTACGAAAATGATCATCGAAGCAGCCAAACTGGCCAACGTGCGTGTACTGATCCAGTCAAGCTGGAGTGACATGGCTGGTGATCTCGAAATCCCTGACAACATTTTCTTCCTCGGCAATTGTCCTCACGATTGGCTCATGCCACGAGTTTCTGCGGTGGTTCATCACGGTGGCGCCGGAACCACTGCAGCAGGTCTCCTTGCTGGGAAACCAACTTTCATCGTGCCGTTCTTCGGAGACCAACCTTTTTGGGGTCAGGCCGTTGTAAGTGCTCGGGTGGGTGTGCCTCCCTGTCCTATCGCACAACTTACAACCGAAGTTTTACACAAGGCGTTTGTGGATCTTGCCAGCCCAGAACTGCGTCTGCGAGCGGAGGCGTTGCGAGATCTCATGGTCCAAGAAGATGGCGCCGAAGAAGCAGTTCGTAGTTTCTATCGACACCTTCCGACGCAAGATATGTGGTGTGACTTGGATCACCAGCGCATTGCGATGCAGTGGAGCGTCCACGACAGAATCAAACTCTGTGATCGCTGCGCTTTCATCGTGAAAGAGCGTCCGGAAAATCGGCACAAAAAGCTGGTGCGCTACAACTCCGTCGACTACTCCGCTCGTGGTCCAAGCTCGTTGCTGACAGGAGTCGGCACGGGTGTAATTGTCTTCGCACACGAATTGTTTGGGGCATTCACTGGAGTTTTGCTTCAGCCAGCCAAAGGTTTGGTGAAAAAGGGAATTGTTGGTGGCGTCAAAGGAACGGTGGCTGGGGTCTACTATTTGCTAGTTCGGCCGGTGCATGGTGCTCTCCTTCTTGCAGATCACGCGGCTACGGGTCACAAGAACGCGAACCGAGAAGAAGGTCATCGAAAGTTGAACAGCGTCTTTGATCGACACATGATGGCAGCCCTCGGAGAAGAAGACGGTCTGGTTGATACGTTTTGCTTGGCTGTTGGTCCCAATGCTGTTGACATCGTGATATTCGTACGACGGGAGGACCGCAAGAAGCTGCTGAAGCAGTTAGGGTACTTGGTGAAGCACCGCTACCGTTCACGGTATGAAACCCTCGTGAAAGCACAAAAAGCCAAGAAACTTGGTGCCCAAAATGATGGAAAATTGTTTGCTGCCCGTGGTGAAACACAAACTGTGAGTGATCAGGCAAATGATGCAGTACCAGCCCATTCACACCCCAGTAATGACATGGCGCTGCTGGACACAGAAACTAATAACTCGAACACCGAAGTTGAATGTTTGGGCCCGGATGCAAGCGAAGAATCCTCAATTACTCTGCACTCGACCCACCTTTCGTCAGCTGGAATTGTGGAGATCACCCTGAACATACCCAACGACTCTGCCAATGCAGTCGAGAGCTCGACTATTGCTGAATGGCAAGAGTACTCGTCTTTTCAGAAAAACACTTCGGAGGATTCATTGCCAGCGCCACTCATGAATGTCTGTCTTGGTGCGGTTGGTACATGGGATAATGGTGTGAAGCAGCTTGTTGCGATTGGGATTAAGCTGCAGATCCAAGGACATCGTGTGCGTCTTGCAGCAAATGAGCGCTTTCGTAGTGAAATTATGGCCCGAGGTCTTGAGTTCTACCCGCTTGCGGGAAGCTCCCGAGAATATCCAAGATTTCTCAAGGCTCGTGTACGATAGTCACAAAGCAGCACGCGAGGCTGTACCCGGTCGACTGGGCACCGGAGCAATCCAAACATTCAAGGAGCTCATTTATTCACTTTGGCCCGCTGCATACGGCACAGACCCTCATGGTGGTGGCACCAATATCCCAGGGAAACATTTTCGTTCGAACGCGCTGCTTTGGCATCCACTTCTGCTTGGTCACGTACACGTAGCAGAACGACTGGGGATTCCACTGCAGTGCGTTAGTATGGAGCCTCTATCTCCGACCTACGCGTTTCCTCATCCACTCAGCTCAATTGTAGACCTGAATCCGGCAGTCAAGACGCTATCCCAGAGTAACTTGATGACGTACGGCGTCGTGGACGCCACCCTTTGTCAAGGTGGGGTAGCGCAGGTGTTGACCCAGTTCCGTTCCTTCATTGGCCTCCACAAACGTTGTGATCGACCTGATCCACTTGTCCGATGGGACGTTCCTCACATTTACCTCTGCAACCCTACACTGCTGCCGAAACCATTTGACTGGGGAACCGAATTGTCGGTGGTTGGCCACGTGACGCTGGATGTTGGTGCCGGACTCAGCCGAAGAAAGCGGAAAAAACGTGAGAAAGAGCATAAGCGCTTCAAATGGCCAGCTACACTCACCGAATTTGCGTTCAAGTCGCCCACCCCACCTGTCATCTACTTTGGTGTCTCCACGCGGATCATGTCACCTGGTGATCTCGATGAATTGTTGATAAAAATTGACGCTGCTGCTGCTGTTCCAGAGAACCAGGTTCGTATTATTTTCCAGACGCGCGAGACCGATGACAAGCAGCGTGCGCTGTATCAATCTGCCCACGTACTTCAGATCCCCAGTGACCTGCCGTACGCGCGTCTCTTTCAAGAGCGAGCAGTGTCTGCAACAATTCACTGGGGAGAGACTGACATCGTTGCCACTGGTCTATCCACTGGCAAACCCGTTGCTATCTGCGGCACTCACTCAACGCAGCGATTCATGGCTGGCGTGTGCGAACAAGCTCAGGTAGGTCTACCATTGATCAACTGGAAGACTTGCACGATCGAGTCTTTGGTCGGGAGCTTTAGAGATCTACTCAAGCCGGAGATTCGTGAAAAAGCGCAAGCGCTTGCAGCTTCGTTTGACCCACAGCAAGCTGTCATCGCCGCTGTGATGGCGTTTTACGGCAATTTGCCATTGGAAGCAATGCGCTGTGACGTTGATGCGATCAAACTCGCTCGGGTGTTTGACCCGCGCAACGACCTCAAGTTGTCACTTCAAGCGTACGTCGCGGTTCAGCCTCGTCGTGACGAGAGCAAGGGCTTCGTGCCGTACAAACCCCTTCGATTCGGCGGAAATCACCCCCCGACACCCTCCATTCGTCGTAGCCCTGGAGAAAGGATTGGTGTTGTCAAACCAGAGCGCCAATATGACGCTGTCCGGTTGACGCAAAATGTTCTCTGCACTCCGGAGAGCGAACGAAGCAGACTTTCAAGCAGTTCGTCAGGAGGGTCAACGCCATCAGGTCTCGTGGCTACCAAAGCTCAAATTGCCATGTTCTGGTCTTCTGCAGAAGAGGAAGCTGCGATACGGAAGACCACGAACTCGGCCTACGAACGACTCGTAATAAGGCCACAGCGCATAGGCAAACGCGAAGCAATTCGGCGCTTCTTCGGCGTCGGAAACGAAGCGAGGCGACGAGAAGAGGAAAAACGCTACACAGCAATCGAGTAGATTTTTTGCCTTTCACTTGATGCAGGTCCATAGATGATGCCAATTAGTACACGAGTCGATTAGTACACGAGACAAGTGTAACATCGTTGCCGTTCCCATTTGAGCCGGACGCAGGCTCACCGAGTTCGATAAAATCCGTCGAGCAGAGGATTTTGCTGTCATAGCACGGTGTTCATCTAAGAAAGTTGAGTAGAATCAACTTTGCCTTGTTGAGTATTGAAGTGTTTGCCTGACACTGCAGGTAAATGTACGCCAAGGGAACAGAACAGACCACGCACCAACTGCTGCCATTACTGCATGATGAGTCGATAGCAGATCAAAGAAACAACGACGGACATAACCCGCTTGCTTCCCGCGCTGACAATCACGTGGCAATGCGTGATTGTTCTGGGGAGTTCACCCACGCTTTGAAACGTAAGCGCGCTGCTCCACCAGATTACCAGTGAGTAGTACATGTATACTGTATGTAGCAGCCCACGGAGCACGTGCAGGTCGCGAGCAGCTCAGCGTCCTGTCGATTCATTCCGACTTTTACAACCGGCGACACAAGTGATCCACCACGACCAGCAAAATGGGCGGCGCGACCGAGTCCACTGCAGAGGAGATGCCCAAGGTAACTTCAACCATAGTGATGGTCCCATAGTTGCCGTCGCACTAACGAACCATCTCGCCTGTATTTGCAGCGCTGGAAACAAGCGTTCGCTCGTGCTACTCAGGCGATCGCGAAGGAGAGAAGCCGGTCCGTTAGTGATGCCAAGCTCACATCCTTCGCGGATGTGGTGCAGGCCGCAGCAGCTTTCGACCGCAATGGCCACATCCACATGGACTTCGACGAAGACGACGACAAGTACGACGATATCTCTGGACTCCAGCAACAGGCCAAGAAGCGCGAGGAGGAGGTGCTCCTCACTACTCAGCAGAGCAGCAGAGCCGACTACAACGTCCCCACTCTGACCATCTGCATCATGATCGTCGGCACTCACGGAGACGTCCAACCTTTCGTTGCCATCGCCAAGAGGCTCATCCAAGACGGACACCGCGTTCGTCTCGCCACCCACACCGTGTACCGAGACTTTGTCATGAGCCACAACGTCGAGTTCTATCCGCTGGGAGGAGACCCGAAGGAGTTGGCAGCTTACATGGTGAAAACGGGTGGCCATCTCATCCCCGTCAGCCTCGAGGCAATCCAGAAGGACGTGCCGCGCAACTTGCAGATGATTGACGAGATCCTTCACTCGACGTGGCCGGCGGTGTCTGAAGCGGACCCCGATGGCAGGGGCCCAGGGGTCCCTGGCAAACCCTTCCGCGCACAAGCCATCATCTCGAACCCCGTTATGTACGGCCACATTCACGTAGCTGAACGCCTCGGTGTGCCGCTGCACATTATGTTCCCCCAGCCATGGGCTCCTACAACTGCATTCCCTCACCCGTTGTCCAACATGCCCTACACCGGGAAGCCCAAGAAGGTGAACTACATGTCGTACAAGTTGGTGGATCTGCTCATGTGGCAGGGCACTGAAGGAATCGTGAACGCATTCCGTACCGACAAGCTCGAGTTGCGTAAAATTCGCAAAGGGGACGGCGGCCGCGACATCCTGCTCGACCTTGCCATCCCTCACGCCTTCATGTGGAGCCCTCGACTTGTGCCGAAACCAAGCGACTGGGGTCAAATCTACGACGTCATCGGGACCGTCACTCTAGAAGGAACTGCATCAACGTACACGCCCACACCCGAACTGGAGGCTTTTCTCGGAGAGGACAGTGGGCCGATTTTTGTAGGCTTTGGGTGTGATGGTTCTGCAAGACCCAAAGGGAGTCACCAAAATGATCATCGAGGCTAGAGCAAGCGAATGTGCGCGTCTTGATCCAGTCGAGTTGGAGCGATATGGCAGGCGATCTTGAGGTCCCGGACAACATCTTCTTTTCTGGGAAGCTGTCCCCACGACTGGTTCATGCCGCGCGTATCGGCGGTGGTGCACCACGGCGGAGCCGGCACCACCGCGGTGGGTCTGTTAGCTGGTAAACCCACGTTCATCGTACCTTTCTTCGGAGACCAACCGTTCTGGGGCTGGGCAGTCATGGACGCCGGTGTCGGAGTGGAGCCTTGTCCGATCTCGGCCTTGACGACCGAAAAACTCCGCGCCGCCTTTGAAAAGCTCGGGAGTCCGCAACTTCAAGAGCGAGCCCTTGAACTGAGAGGCCTCATGCAGCAAGAGAACGGTGCTGGAGAGGCTGTGAAGTGCTTCTACCGCAACCTGCCGCTGCACCACATGCGCTGCGACTTGGACTGCGGTCGCGCTGCGACGCTGTGGAGCCAGAAGGACAAACTTCGCCTTTGCCCTGAGTGCGAGTTCGTGGTCACCTCCCGTCCTGAGAACTCGCCCAGGGATATCGTAGAGTACACGTACGTGGACTACTCGGCACGAGGACCCGACAGTGCACTTGAGGGTGCATCAGCTGGCGTCGGTGCACTCGCTCACAGTATTGGATCGGGTGTCAAAGACGTATTCGTCCAGCCTGCGCAGGGCTACCGCGAGGAGGGTGCGAAGGGTGCAGCTTGTAAAGGGCTTGGGTGGGCTCATGATCAGTCCTTTGGTGGGGACGATGGTGTTCGCCGATCACGTCACCACCGGAGCGTACAACAATTCCCGTGAAGAAAACGAGAAGAAGGGCTCGGTCATCTCGGGCAACAACAAGTTTCTCAACGCGCTGGCCTTGAGATGGTCGATGGTGACAGTCCAGTATCTCGGCGGATTGCTATCGAGCTGACAGCCGCGGAGAAGAGCAAACTCGAACGCCGATTCCACGAGGTCATGAGGGAGCGCGAACTCCATGACCAGGTTACTTTCACGCACGGGAATGGTACTAACTTGGTTTCAGCCTCCAAGGTGGACGAAGGCAATGCTGGAGGAGTGATGACGCTGAACGACGAACCACTTCCGAAAATGAACATTTGCATGATGACAATACTTGCATCAGGAAGCCCTCAAGCGACAGAAGTCTCGATTTCTGAGCTTCGCTCGCCGTCGAGACTCCTTCGCAGAGGCGGATGACTTGCGCCAGCTTGTATTCTCGCTATGGGGAGCGTGTACCGAGGCGGACCCGTCACATCCTGGTCGTTCCTTCCGCGCCGACGCCATCATCGTGCACCCGCAGTTGTTCGGTCAGACCGTCGTGGCGGAGCGTCTGGGTGTGCCTCTGCACTGCATGGGAGACGCACCAGGACTGCGAACGCAGGCCTTCTCGCACTACTTGAGTGCCA
The DNA here is from genome assembly GCA_032158285.1 of Phytophthora sansomeana. Lineage (NCBI taxonomy): Eukaryota > Oomycota > Peronosporomycetes > Peronosporales > Peronosporaceae > Phytophthora > Phytophthora sansomeana. The sequence goes on along the minus strand of JAPDHH010000271.1, from coordinate 174,750 downwards.
ACATGAACTTACAGAGCCCATACCGCTACACGCCGGACAACGGAGCTCGTACAAGCTAATGGACAAGTTGGTCTGTGAGAGCATCGGTGACATGCTGGACGAGTTCCGCTACTCGCTCGGTCTCACGGGCAAGAGCAGTGTCGACAATTTGTTCGTTGACTGGCGCGTGCCCCACACGTATCTGTGCGATCCTGCATTGATATCGAAGCCGCGCGACTGGAGAAGCGAAATCTCGATTGCAGGGTACGTCGCGCTGGAGAGTACCAACCTCGCGGAGACCGACGCTGACCAAGACCTGAAAACGCTCATCGCGTTGCACCCGGAGACACCAATCGTCTACGTTGGTTTCCAGCGCGGTGACTGGGATTCGCGTCACGTCCAAGACTTTGTCAGCAACCTTGAGAAGGCTGCGCAGACGGCGAACGTGCGTGTTGTGCTCCAGCTTTTCAAGAGTGAAAAAGCGCGTTCCGTGACTGGAACCGGTGCTGTGTTCCAACTCGACCATCACTTCCCCGTGCAGCGCATTGTGCCGTACGTGCACGCCGCCCTGCACACCGGAGACCTCTCCACTACAATGGCTTGTATTTCATCTGGGACGCCAGCATGCGTGGTGCCTCGCAACAGTACGCAGCGACTGTGGGGTCAGGTGTTGGCGTGTTCAGGAACAGGTCTGGACCCGTTGGAGATCAACGCACTGACGGTCTCCACCCTGGCTCAAGTCTTTCGAGCGTTGCTGGACCCTGAACTCACGAACCGAGCGACGGCTGTTGCATCCAAGATGAACACGTCGACGTCGACTGCAGTGTCGTCCTTCTACAGCAACTTGCCACTGGAAGGAATGACATGTGACCTGGACCCGACGAAGGTCGCTCGCGTCTGCGACTCGGTCCATGAGCTCAAACTGTCGTACGAGGCGAGACTGGTGGTGCATCAGCTTACAGGCGACGAAGGGAGTGCGAGTGATCTCAAGTACAAACCGCTCAAATACTCGCAGCGTCACCCGCCAAAGTTTTCTCGCCGACAGTTAGATACGACGCGTCTTCGGTCTTCTTCGTCCACTATCAACGCTAGTACTAATACTAGTAGTATTCCTACGAAACACCGACCTAGTGTGGTGTACACGCACGACCCTGACAGTGACGAGTCTGCCAGAGCAGCCGATGGGTCGCCTAAGAGACGTGGGTCTTTAATGCGAGGCCAGTCGATGGCGCTGAACGTCGTGGAGATGCCAACGTTCTGGAGCTCACCCGAAGCGCAGCACAAGGCAACCGCTCAGATTAGTGCCAAGTACGAACAACATTTGATCAGGAACGGTAATCACTAGTAACTATGTAACAGAATATAATATTCTTTTCAAGAGTGTCATGTTGAGTGGTACAGTGTACCATCGTACCCCTCCAGCTTCGTGGCATCATTTGCGCCAATTGCCAACACAATGGCGAGCTCTTCGTCTTCGTGGGGGTCGAAGCTCAAGGGCCTGGACGCGTACCCCAAGACCATCGAGGAGTTCAAAGTGCGCACTCTGCAGGGCGGTCTCTTCTCTCTCTTGGCCTTCGTGTGCATCTCGCTCTTGCTGCTCTCTGAGTTGCGTTTCTACCTCTCAACGGATACCGTCGACAAAATGACAGTGGACGGAGGCCGCAACTCGATGGTTTCCATCAACTTTGACGTGGAATTCCCTCGCATGCCGTGCTCTGTGGTGGCGCTCGAGTCTGCGGACATGGCAGGCAACGTCCAGCACGACATTGAGCACAACATTGAGAAGATCCCGCTGGATGCGAGCGGCCAGGCGCTCACGGAGGGTATGCGCGACGTGATTGGTGGCGCGCTGACCAACCATACGGATCTCCATGGAGAAACGCAGAAGTGCGTGGAATTTGGGGCGTCAGAGACCAAGTGGAGAGGTTTTTGACGTATTTTGAGTGCTTTTGTGACGCTAGACCGGACTGCGGCAGTTGCTACGCGGCTGGAGAGCCTGGAGAGGTACGGGAGATGGCGCTGCAGAAGAGAGAGACTGGGGCTGACGGTGCTGTTGGTTCTGTGTAGTGCTGCAACACGTGCGAGGCAGTCAAGGCGGCGTACGCGCGCAAGAGCTGGATGATGCCCAGTCTGCATACCATTGCGCAGTGTCAAGAGGTGGAGATCGAGAAGGTTTTACGAGGAGAAGTGAACGAGGGATGCAGGATCAAGGGAGCGCTCGTCGTGTCCAAGGTGGGGGGCGTGATACGGGATTTATTGCCTGCATTGGTTTTGGAGTACTGACAAGGGTTCTTTCTTGCAGGTTGCTGGCAGATTCTATTTCGCACCGTCCAAGTTCTTCCGCTCGGGATACTTGTCGGCACAGGATCTGGTGGATGCCACCTTCAAGGTCTTCGACACGTCGCACACCATTCGCTCGCTGTCTTTCGGTGAATTGTATCCGGTACGAATCTTAGTGCAGTCAGTTGAAATGGAGACGCGTGCTTATCTGCAACATGTGGCCTCGCAAACAGGACATGAAGAACCCGCTAGACAACCGCAAGAAGGAACTTCCCGATGAGTCTACGCGTGGCTCGTTTCAGTATTTCCTCAAGGTAAAATTCTGACGAAGTCCTCGTAGCGCTTGATTTGCCGTAGTACTTACTTCACTTTTTGTTGTTGTTGTAGGTGGTACCGACGGAGTACACGTTCCTTTCCGCTAGCCGGATTATTACGAACCAGTTTTCTGCCACAGAGCATTTCCGCCAGCTCACGCCTGTGAGTGACAAGGGCCTGCCGAGTACGTTTACAACACCTCCCATTTTACTGTTTCGTGCTTTTGTAGCTAACCATACGATGGTGATTCATATCTGCAGTGGTCTCGTTCAGTTACACATTTTCGCCCATCATGTTCCGCATCGAGCAGTACCGCGTGGGCTTTCTCCAGTTCCTCACCAGCGTCTGCGCCATTGTCGGTGGAGTTTTTACAGTACGTGCAGTTGTGGTTGTAGTTGACCTGTATCGTTGCATGACAAACTTATCCATGCTATCTACCTTTACTGTAGATCCTTGGTATCATGGACTCACTTGCGTTCGGACTGCTGAACAAGACCAGCAGCGCCACGCTGCTGTAAGAGCAAGGGGTTCTTTTCTAATTCAATCTGTGAATGTGCATACTCGAGCTGTTTTTGTTTCATTATTTATGGATGGCCGATTTGGGGAATGCAGGCTTGGATGTAAATTGATACGGACGAGAGGTGCGATGTATGGGCAAATGCCGTCGCTTTCCCCGGAGCTGTGGAATTTGTCTGTTGTGATCCTACTATGCGGACTCGTGGGCTGGACGATGCGTCTTGTGCGGCTCATGCTCATCTATCTGGAAGTCTGTTTTGCTACGCAACAACACGCTGTACGTTGGTTTTAACACTTCTAGCATCTTGATGACTGCTGCTGACTAATTTACAAACTGGACTAGGTTATCCACTTGGAAAAGCTAGAACCAAGGTACTGCTGCTCTAATACTTTTTTCGTTCTGTCAAGCTGAAGTATATCCATGCCTTCACAGCTTGCACGTGCTTCGACGTGCATCGATGTGGCATTTTCATCAACTTTTGCGCACACAGCTTCAGGTTGCCTCTACGTCCATGAAGCGCGTACGGATGCCGTTCGAAATAGTGGCGTCCTCTTTGAAGCTCGTTGAGGTAGCAGACGAACAGCAGCCATCGATGAACCTGTCTGTCGGGGTCAAGTCTGAATCCGAGTGTGCGGTACAAGTGTTTTGGGGTGTCAAGGCAAGCGCCCTGGAAAGCACATGCCAGAGTTCGATAACCTCGTCGAAGGAGCCGCTGAAGCGACGAATACAATTGGCCGACGCAGTGCGACCGACACGAGCTGCTAGAACCGCTATTCACGCCATGCGCTCATTACCACGGAAGATTTACGACCTGGACTTCATGGGAACCTCTCATCGGCTGCTGGAAGATGAAGCCAGCAAAGACAGCAGTGAAAGAGCAGCCTGTACGCCAACAGCAGAGCGAAAAGGACCGTGTTTGCCTCACCTCTTCGCGGGTGGAGGCTCGTTCCTAACTTGTTCGCTAATGGAGAGGTACGGCACGAGGAAAAAAATATGCTTATACATATCGAGTGCTGAGTTTTTAACGTTGTTTCAGGAGCAACGGATAAAACCCCGACAAGTTCGTTGCAGCCGTACCAAAGGAGCTGTTGCTTTCCGAGTCGGGTGCACAAGAATCCTCAATTCAATCCTCGGTCGTGGCAACAGATTGTGACGGTGGGGAGGCACCAGACCCAGTCACACCAAGCATTACAAGTCCACGCTACGCGTGCGTCGTCGCCATCGCATCCCCAGACTTCTTCAGCAGCTCCTCTGGATCCAAATTTCTTGGTTTCGGTCTGAAAAAGCGCGGGTCGTTAGGATCATCCCGTCTGGAGGATGCAGTAGAGGACAATGTTCTCTGTCAGTGCGTGGCGATCGACTTCCTCCCGACACCTGGAAACCTCCGTCGAGCTCCGATCATCGTCAAGAAACTCAACTTTACCGCCACCAACGGCTTCACCTCCCAGGTACGAGCCATAGCCCTCCCACTGATGCCCTCTAACCGTCTCTGCTGTAGGAAATCTATGGCCATGAAAGCCACTCGGGTGGAGAGTGTGTCATTTGCCTGGAGCGTCCTCTAGCTGCCATTCTGCTGCCATGTAGACACTTTTGCGTGTGTCGCGAGTGTCTCGAGGAGATCGACCAGTGCCCCATCTGCCGCGCCAAATTCTCCACCTACGTCTGCTACCAGCAGTCTGAAGACAGCAACACGAGCGCCTCTATCCACCTAAATGTCCTGCCATGAAGGACAAGTTGTCCTCCAAAGATCCCGCCTGCGCCTGTCACATGTACTAAAAATAGCCTTTGGATTCTAAGAATAGCTTGGAAAACCCCTTCAAACCCGATCTCATTCCTTTTAACGAGCCATGGCGTACGAGGCGCTGGGGCTGCTCCAGAGCTCGCAGCTCTACCTTCTCGTGGGGCTGCTGGGCGTTGTGCTGTACCTGCTGCTGGTGCTGTCGTATCTCCTGGTACCGAACATCAAGGCGCAGCATCCAGCCGCTGATCTCGTCGTGTGGCATGCTGGTTGTGGACTTGTGACGTCTCTAGGGTTCGTCTTGGCCTTCGTCTTGCAGCGGCAGGACGTGGCGCCTCTCAACGACCAGCTCGTGCACTGGCAATGCTCCATCCTGGCGCCTTTCAACCAGTTTTTCTTCCTGGCAGGCGCCTCCTGGTACCTCATGCTCACGCTGGACCTGCTCGTGGCGCTCGTGAACCCGTGGATGGGCTACAGCTGCAAGTCGTGGGCCTACCACACCATGTAATACGTCAATAGCTACTGTAGTTGATGGTTATTAAAGCTAACTAATTCTCTGTTGGTGTTGTTCGGTGTCTGCTGCAGAGTGTGGACTGTGAGCGCCGTCTCGGCCTTGCTACTGCACCAGCTCGAGCTCTTCGGCCTCTCGGCGCTCAATGTCTGCTGGGTCAAGCGCACGCGCGACCCGATGCAGGTGAACACGGCCAACTGGGTCTTCCTCTTCGCCATTGTGGGCGCCATCTGCGTGCTGTCGTTGGCCGTGCTGCTGTTCGCGAGCTTCCGCTTCGTCCGCCGCCAACTGGACGTCACGTATCGCGCCAAACGCCGCAACCTCATCCAGTACTACCGCTACTTGCTGATTTTTGCGGGCCATTGGGCGGCCTGTGGAGCGTTGTATTACGCTGCGTATCGCCAACGGTTCGAAGGCAAGCTGGCCAAGCACTTTGAGCTCGCGTTCGCGCTGGTTTTCGGGTCATACCCTGTGCTGTTATTGATTGTTTGGGTGCTGAACACCGAGCTGTACCAGAACCTTTCGAGCGAAAACAACCTTTCCAAGTCGGAGAGAGGGACTGGGGACTCGACGAACACGGAGCACTTTAGCGCAGCGTTGCGTAAGGACTTGATGCGATACACGACGGCTGGAATTCGCTGCAGCATCAGCGAGTCTCCGACTGACAGTTTACGTTCGCCGCTGCTGAGTTTGGCTCGGGATCGCTTTGGATCGCTGGACCGCACTGCTGCGCTGTCATTTCTGCAGATGGAAGAGGGTGGCTCAGCAGGTTTGTACCATGAGAAAAAGCGGTTGGCAACCACGGTGTATAACGGTGAGTACCGTTATTACGAGAAGCTTGGCTTCACGGACTACGCGCCCAAAGTGTTTCAGAACATCCGCGAGATATGCGGGGTCGACAATGAAATGTACGAGCAATCGTTTGCTGATACGCTGCTGGAACGTGCATCCGAGGGCAAGTCAGGAATGCTATTTTACTTTACCAGCGATCGCAAGTATTTGGTGAAAACGATGACGAAGAAGGAGCACTCGTTCCTGCTCGAAGTGCTCCCGCTGTTCCACCAGTACATTTTGAAGCAGCCGAATTCGCTCTTGTGTCGCTTTCTCGGCTGCCATTCGATGCAGCTGCCCGTAGGGTGGAACAAAATGTTTTTCGTCGTGATGGAAAACATCTTTCCGGATGGTCCTGTCGACGAGCGATATGATCTCAAAGGTATCTTCCACCAGTCCAACTTCAGGTATCAAGAAGGGATCCCAACGCCAGTGTCAAGTGACTGGAGTCGAAGCGGCAGGGAAGAAGAAGGAATCGTGCGGATAGTTGACGAAGACGAAGCAGCATCGAATGACAGCCAAAGCATGGACAGTGAACTGGGCCACGTGACGGAAAAGCAACCGCTGCTGCGTCGCGGGAGCTCTCGTCCAGCGCTCAGATACGACAACGATTTTGTGACGCGACGAGCTTCACTGCGAGTGAACCCGACGACTCGTGCGAATTTACTCGCGCAGGTGACAAGTGACTGTGGATTTCTCCAAGAACTGGGGATCATGGACTACAGCTTCCTGCTCGGGATCCGACATTACAACCACCGCATTGAGCCCGAAGTTATGGACAACCTCGCGCACAATGCCGTCGTGTCGGCGGATCAGTCAACGGCGTACTACCTCGGGTTTGTGGATATCCTGCAGCACTACAACATTGGGTGGAAAATGCAGCACTGCTTGCTGGCTGCTGTGGTCGACAAGCGCCAGATCACAGCCCTGCCTCCTGCCGAGTACGCGCTGCGCTTTTTGAATTTCATCCACGAGTATTTGCTGCGAGACCCAGAGGGGTCTCACGTTCGGTCGTATGGGAGTATCGGGTACTCGCCCTCCAGCTTCATTCGCTAGTGGCAATGGCGCGAGCAACTAAGTATTAATGCATGAGGTGTGTAGCATCTCATCGCCGGTGCTGCCCAGTAGATAGGTAGACAGACACAAGACGCGTATTGGCTCAATCAAGCGAGTTGACGCAGAACAGCTTGGACGAGTTCGGACGAAAATTGATTGACAAACTGTCCTTGCGAACAGCAAACGACGATGCAGCGCTCCAAATGGGTGCGTTGCCAAGTTCGACATGAGCTTGTACCTTCGTGAACGCCGCATAGTGCAACGAGTGGAGAGAAATCAATCATTGACTGTGTGGGCTGCTGTAGGAAAGCCTCAGCTGACTAATTCAGAACTACATGTATGACACGCCACCTACGTACACTGCTGGCAATCGGACGCTGCCGCATGTCGCTGTCAGACGCCTTCAACTTGTCCCGCACAACGCCGTTGAGACGAGTTGAAGACACATTCACTGGCATGTGCTTTCAATTGCCTACGACGTGCGCACGTGCGCCGTCCGACAAGTGTTTGCTAATGCTGTTCGTACAAGGCCCAACCAAGTGGATACCGTGTCTTCCAGCGAGACCAGCTCACGAGTGTTTGAGTCACGACCGCACACGTGAGGGCTCTCGGTGGCAAAGACCGAAATGATGCTGGGTTCGCCACCGATTTGGTCGTGAGCTCGTTCGGGCGGAGAGAGATTTGCCGCGATCGGCGGCGCTGGCTCCGAGTCGGACGACTGCGAACTGCCGCCGAGCAGCTAGAAAACGTCCGCGCGTCATGCCACGCTGTCCGAAGCGCCCGCGTAGAGAGCCCAGGACGCCGGAAGTTCAAGACCCGGCCGACACTTTTGCTCTGCACAGCGTACGCTGCAGCAAGTCGGCGGCGCAATGTCATGGCCGTGATTCAGCCGCTTCCGATCGTCGAGCAAGCATCGACGGCGAGGAATAAAGACGCGATGGAGACTCTTTGCCTGCACTCGCTTGGGCTTGGGCTTCCTGCTGCTGGTTACGAACGGCGACCGTCGTCGCGTTGCGGCGTCTTCGAAGAAGGTCCTTCGTGACACTAGAGACCGGACTTCCCGCACTTTTACCGAACCCGCCTCTGCAGACCACGCAATTGCTGATCGGTGCGTGCTCCGGCCCCGGCTGGGGAGCTCCGGCAGACTCGAAAAAGACCCCGACAGCAAAGATGTTCCGCAAGCTCGCTGTCTGCACGGCCGTGCTGGTGGCCGTACTCTCCAACGAGGCGCTCGCCCTGCAGCAGGGAGGCTCCTTCACCCCTGCCAACGGAGGCACGCACGACGACTCGTACACGACGACGACCAAGGCGCCGGTGGTGACGACGCAGACGCCGACGGTGCCGGCCACCACCGCTCCGGTCCCCGTCACCCCGGTCGCCACGACGCCTGCTCCGGCTGCCACGACGCCTGCTCCGGCTGCCACGACGCCTGCTCCGGCTGCCACGACGCCTGCTCCGGCTGCCACAACCCCAGCTCCGCAGGCGACTCCTACTGCCACGACGGTGACGCCCTCGACGACGCCTGCTGCCACGACGCCGGCACCGGAGGCCACTCCTGCGGCTACGACGCCGGCCCCGGAGTCGACTCCGGCTTCGACCACCCCGGCCCCGGAAGCCACCCCTGCGGTGACGACCCCTACCATCCCCACTTCGGGCACTAAGGCTCCTGCTGTGACCCCCGCTGCCACGACCCCCACGACGCCCACCGTCCCCACTTCGGGCACCAAGGCTCCCGCCGTGACTCCGGCTGCTACGACGCCCACCGTCCCCACTTCGGGCACCAAGGGCCCCGTCGTGACCCCCGCCGCCACGACGCCCACCGTCCCCACTTCGGGCACCAAGGCTCCCGCCGTGACTCCGGCTGCTACGACGCCCACTGTTCCGACCAGCGGCACTAAGGCCCCTGTTGTGACCCCCGCCGCTACGACGCCGACGGCGGAGGAGGGCACCTCGTCGCACACTTCCGACTGCGAGCCCCACTTCCCTTCGCAGGAGACGGAGGCCCCCGCTGCCACCCCCGCCGCCACCACGTCGACGCCTGCTGTGACCCCGGCCGTCACCACTATGACGTCGACCAAGGCTCCGGTCGTGACGCCTGCCGCCACCACCTCGATGGACGTAGAGAGCTCGGCTTCGACCTCCGAGGGCTCTTCTTCTTCGACGACCGAGGAGTCGGGCAGCGACAACGTGGACCAGACTGCCCAGCAGGCTACCACAAAGTCGGGCGAGACCACTGGCGGTGGCGCCGGATCGGCTAGCATCCTCATTGTTGGTTGTGTTGTGGCCGTCGCTGCCGTCGGAACCGTTGCCTCGCGCATGAAGAAGGCCCGCGACGCCGACGCCGCTCTGTCGACCCCCGGCGAGAGCGAGAACATCCACATTGAGATCAAGCGCACGCCCGCTGGTGGCAGCACGATCCTGTAAGGCGCGGGTTATGCCTTTGGATTGTGACTGGTAGTCTCTTTGTGTATGAGGTCTGTTCGTCTAGCTAGACTAGCCCCAGTGGATAAGGCTGGTCGGCCAACGCTTGGCGGCCTCTCCCCAATTCGAGTGACAAGTTTTTGATTAACGAACGCATTGGATGAGGACAGCGACGTAGACAACATCCCAATGCATGTAGTTTTGCTCTTTCTAATCCGAGTGTCTGCTTCGTTTGTGCATGAAAGTGAACAACTATTTTAACGCAAACAGTTGGGCAACCTCTACAACTGGTAAAGAGAACATCGATGCAAAACAACGGACTGGACGTGGAGCTGCAGCGCACACTCAACGAGTTGTGCTCCGACCTTTTCGCCATCTCGGCATTGGACGACTGCAACGCCATCCTGCAGTCACTGGCATTGCTAGCAGAAACATTCCCACAGGCTCAAACTTTACTAGGTAGACTGCTCTTTCAGAACGAAGACAAACATGCTCGACCCAAGTATACCAATGCTTCCAAGTTAAAGCTCCTAACGACCAAGTTCCTGTACCAGAAAGAAACAGCTCGAAGTGCAGTAGCACTGCTCGCTGCACTAGCAAACGGCAATCTGCGGAATCAGAAGCGCATTGTTCAAAGTGTCACCGGCGTGAAGCTTGACGTCGACCCTGCCAAATTCCACCCAACTCAAGGTTGTATACCTGCAGCTACCAGTAACTTGTTCGCACTGACAGTCCCCGCCACAGTCACGAGCACTTATCGACGATGGAGAAAGCGCCAACGAGAGCTACAGAATCGTCGACTTCCCAGTGGATCCCCGCCCGCACATGACGGTATCCCCATGCCATGTTACTGTGATAATTGTCTGGGTGCAGAGCAATTTATGTCGACGTGGCAGCAGCATTTCAACGACTTGTCTCGATGGACGCGGGATTCTGACGACTCGAGCTGCAGCTCTTTTTCACGTTTATCAACCGAGGAATTCTTCCGGTTGTTTCTTCAAGACCACCACGTTCTCAAATGCACCGTAGTAGAAGCGCTAGGAAACCAGAAGGAAGCTGAAGGCTTGGACTTCGACAGAGCATACAAACCTCCAGGTTTGCTGTACTACTTCGTGTCCCCAGAAGAATTCACTGCTGGAACGCCAAGAGCATCGGTGCAGTTCAACCCTCTTTGTCACGTAAGCGCCATTGCGATTTCGCCCGAAGTCGACATCAATTCAAGTAGAAGAGCGGAACACGGCACGAAGAACACTGACAATCCTCTTTTTGGGCCCTTGGGACCGACCGCACTTGCAACCGAACAAGTTATTCTTTTTACCAGCATCGCTGACATTGGATCATGCGCTGCGCAATTACTTGAATTCCCAGACAGTGATGCTGACATCCCCAGTGTTGAAGTGCATTCAAATGAGGAGATCCGCGCAGATTTTTCCAAGCTTGAGGACCAGCACGGTGACTTCGTACAGTGTGATTCACTTGAGATCGACGTTTGCAGCGAGGAAAGCAACATTACAGCCATCACGCGAAATGTGTTGCTCAGCATGATCTCGTTTTGTGAGCGAGATGACCACATTCCATTGTCTGTGTTTCGGCGCAGCTTTTGCCCGCCGATTGATGACGAACACACCCACGAAGAAATAACAGCCCCTTGCTCAGTCGGGAGCATCGAGATAGCACCACCAATGTTGAACACTCGAGTCGTCATGACTGCCAACCTGACTGAGCAAGTTTTGCAGATTGATTGCTTCCCTGGTACCGCAGAAAACAGTTTGGCTGGTTTGTACGCTGCGCGTATCTCGCAGAGAGAGCTCATAAATGACAAGACGGATCTTGGCTTGTTGTGCTTGGCTGACGAGGCACTCGAGGGTCTTTTAGAAAGATGCCGTGTTTGCACTTGTGGTAGTTCAGACGCTCATGCAGACTCCGACTCAATTATTTTCTTGGAACCATTAGAAGGTAAACGAGTACTTCCTCCCAGTGCCAGTGGCGAAGTTGGTAATGGTTTTGCATCGGGAAATGCGTTGGAGGGTGATGCAGCTATTCAAATTCCACTCCCTGGACTCTCTTCTGAGGCGACCCAGAATTTGGCAAGACTTGAAGCGCTCGTGTCTGAAGACAACTATCGAAGCCTGACGAATGAGACTCTCACAGTTTTAATGGAGAGGCTTTCGAGAGTGGTAGCAGACTGCAACGAACGGATTTCATATGTTTCGATCGCGAAGGACAAAGCGCTTGTTCGTGCTGCGCGTGAAGTTCATCGTACAGCTGCAATCTCAAGGTGCCGCCAGTGTCGAGACCTGCTCATTCAGCTTGGTAAGAAGCTCGCACTTGAACTGAGGCCGCTTGATCCTTCGTCGGTACTCTCGCAAGTGAAATTATCACGCCTGGCAAAAACTGTTCGCACCTCCGTCCAAAATGTTCTAGCGCACAGCACCACATTTGATCCATGGGAAATTCCAGATGCGCGTGTGGAGAAATTGCACTTGGACCATCGTGTCTGGGCTAGTGGGTTCCCTGACGCTGCGTATTATCAAGACGCCGACACACGCCGACGTGAAAACAAAAGGAAACAGCAGCACCTCAGCCGAAAACTGCTTCTCCAGCAAAAGAATCAGTCGAGTGTGAAAACTAGAGCCAAGCAACGCAACAGAACATAGTGCTATAGGTAATTCACACAGCAGATACCGATCACATCTCTTTCTTGGTCCACTCGCCGAACATGTGCTGATAGTCCTCCAGTTGTCGCTGTATGAAGTCACAGATACAAAGTCAGTCGATAGTTCATTCACCATTGGGAGCTCTCAGCGATCTCTTTACTTTAAGTTGGTTGTTCTCCTCTAAGAGACGAAGATACGCTTCCGCTTGGCTGTCCGTCTGGCGCTTCAACGCCCTAACCAGTACAAGAAAAAACAGCGTCAGCTAGCCTTGTCCTCCTCCAATAGAATCCATAAAAGTACCCACTCTAGCTCTGTGTCTCTTTGCTGGGCTTCCCCCACTGCCCCTCGGAGACAGAGCTCCAGTCCACGGGCGTAGGCGTCTGCTGCCTTCTTATACGAGGCCATACCGTACAGGGCCTTGCCTTTCCTCGAGTACGTCTTGGCCCACTCCGGGTCGAGTCGGATGGCTACATCTGCATCCTCTTTGGCCTGTTGGTACTGATTTAAGGCGCAATAGGCTGCTGAGCGATTGCTGTGTAAAGTGGCCGAAGGATTCCGCGCGATGCCTAAGGAATACTCGGAAATGGCTGCCTCGTAGTTTTTCTGCTTGAAAAAGTCATTCCCGCGGGTCTTGTGCCACGAATCGTCTTCCAGGGACGGCGCGCTGCGACCCTGCGCGGTAGACGCCGACAACTTGGCGCTGACGGGCGCGGCAGGCGCCGACGACTGACCGAATAACCACTCCATCCTAGGTATGAGGGTAGATTACGTGTCCCATCTGTCGTACTTAAACGAGTGGGTCGATTCCACTACCGACATTTACCTGTCATAAGAGCTATTCCTGTCATAAGGGCCACGTTACAATAAGCGAAATATTAAGTACGATACTCATCGACTGGTGCTGATGCCGACTTGGCGAATGCCGTCAGTGCATTTGTCATTCTCCTACAGTATGCGGAAAGGACGACCTCGATTGCAAGGCGAAGGTCGCAAACACAAGCTTTACGCACGGACGTCGTATTCCTATACAGACAAATTACGTGCAATCGACATTTACAAAAGGTCTAGTAGTCTTGACGAGTGTGTGCGTGGTGTTTTCGGAGCAACTCTTAACCCGGTGGAGCTACGAAAGCAAAAAAAAACTAGTGAGTCGGTGGATTAGAGAGAGATGTCATATTGAAAATATGTGTGAGCAGGGAAAAGGTAGAATGCAGAAGTCCAGAAAACGTGGACAAGGTACAGTGCTATCAGCGGAAGCAGAAGAGCAAATAGTGCTGTGGATTAGTTCTTGTAGGCGAGACGGAGTTCCTGTCTCGTCTGGAATGCTAACTCAAAAAGCTCTAGAGGTCGCAGCCGAAGCCGGACTGCAGCCGAATGTGTTTCGTGCCTCACCGACATGGGCACGCCGGTTTCTGCGTCGACACAGGCTTTCTATTCGAGCGAGAACAAGGCAAGGTGTAACGGGGCCCCACGAAGAGTGCCCTGTCACTAAGTGGAGATCCTGTGGTGTGGACACACCACAGCCACGTCATTCACATCATGGGTACATGCCCTCAAAACCAACCAATAGGATAACATCTAGGAAACTCTATTGGTGACTTATATTTTGTATGTAGTTGGATTTAGAAACACCTATAAATACACTCAGTCTTAAATCTACCATCTTATTGGTAAATCGTCCCCTTTGGCCAGGGACCCGTGAACTGCCGTTCACAGAGAGTTTGTATACTCTCGGAAGTCAAGCTTCCTCTAGCGCAAGGTGCCGTGTGACCCGTCACACTTGGTAGCACTTGTAGTCAATCCACGCCTACGCGGGTAGACTACCTGAACCTCTAGCGTTCTGGTCAACATGGACCGGAATGAGTTTCCTCATTTGAACGACTCGCAGCTCGAGTCCGTTCGGAAGATGGCAGGCATCTTCGGTATGGAAGCTCTGCAGAGCTTGGTGGCGTCAACACCGGCCGAGCAGGTCGAACGCGTGAACGCGTTTGACATGTATGAGCGAGGACTCATTGAACATGTCCGGGGAACCTTTCAGGCTCCCGCAGTCGAGTCCAAGCCGACCCAACCTAAGCCGTTGCGGCTAAAGGTGAACCCGTATGAGGGGAAGGAAGGTGAGAACCTTCACTTCTGGGTTCGAGAGGTAGAGCTCGCCATGGACGCAGCTCTAATCTCGAGCGAACGGCTCAGAGTGGCGTTCGCACTCTCCAACCTTAGCGGTCGTGCTAAGAGTTGGGCGTACACGCGCGAAGCGACTACGCCGGGATGCTTTGCATCCTGGGCTCAGCTGTGTGAACAGCTTCGAGCCGCGTTCCTCCCGGCGAACTATGAGTATCACCAGCGCTCACGCTTTCTCTCGTGTAAACAAGGGAAGCGTGAGCTGCACGAGTACATCCAGGAGATGCGTGAGCTTACCGCATGTCTAGTGGGAAACCCACTCCATGAACACATCAAGGTGACGGTGTTCATGGACAGCCTCCGGGTGGGGCCCGCTCGCACGCAGCTGTTCCGGGTGCAATGTGGCACCCTTGCGGAGGCGATTCAGATCGCGCTCCAGGAAGAGTACAGCCATCGCCAGGCTCGTACGCCGGCCTCAGCGTGGCCAGGGAACTCCGCACCGGGTACGAACCGGGCGAGTCCTAGCGGACCAGTTCCAATGGAACTTGGGTCCGCGGAGCAGCAGGATATCCGCTGCTACGGCTGTGGCCGGCTGGATCACATGAAACGTGCCTGCCCCGCCGGAGGACAACCCAGGCGGTTGCCTCCCAGGCCTCTAGCGCTCAAGGGTCGCTGGCAAAAGCCGCGACCCCGAGGCCAGGGGAACGCAGGCAACCAGTAGGGGCGGGGCGCCCTACTGGGGAAGATCTAAGCCTTCATGAGCGGTGCGCGGGTGGCGCGCACCATGGAGACTTAGCCCCTGAGAGTCTGTGCACTCTCGAATCGGCGAAGGGCAGCGGAGGGCTGCTTGTAGTACACGCAGGTGTACGAGGATACGGATTTCCGTTCCGTGTCCTGATTGACTCTGGGGCGTCAAAGAACTTTGCATGCCGCCAGACAGTTGCTCGCAACGGCAACAAGTTGGCCGATGCTCTGAGAGAGAGCAAAGGCAACGGGACAGTGTCAGTCAGACTGGCCGACGGGAAGGTGATAACCATCCCTAAGATCCACATGGATCTTGCTGTGAAGTTCGAGAACTTCGACAGCTCGGAACAGTTCACTGTTCTGGAGATGGAGTCGTACGACTTGATCCTGGGCATGCCCTGGCTCGAGAAGCACGAGCCTTGGATAGACTGGCGCGGCAAAGCGATTGGCGCTAGCCGGCCTGCAGTGTCCGACAGAGCATTGGTGAGTCATGTTCCCACCTCTGTCAGGACCTGGGCCACCCGAAAGGGGCGCCGGGATGCCGAAGCATCCAGGGAGTACTTGGGAGTCGTCGATGTCTTGGACGACTCCATGAAAATGGCTGCAGCAGGAGCTGCACCGGACCGAGCGCGGCAGTCCATTGCGGACAGCCCTCGGTCGCCACCGGAGTCAAGACCGGTGGCCGAAGCTTCGACGGTGTCGACGCTGACGAGCGTCGACCGAGTGGGTAACATAGTTCCACACACGGTCGCCCAGACCTTAACTGAAGAGGAAGACGCGGAAGGCGCTTCCTGTGTGGGTAACAAAGTTCCACACGGAGTTGTGAATGCTCCCGATGTCCCTAGTGAGACATCACACGACGTGGGTAACGAAGTGCCACGTCACGGTCGCCGTCGACGACACCGCCGCCGCCGCAAGCCGAGTCTGAACGCTGTTCAGACTGAAGTCGCTCTTAGCGACTCGGAGCCCAGGGCCCGGGCTCCTCAGACGCGGCCGGTCGAAGAGTGTTATCACATCTTCGACGTCGTGACCGGTATGCCAGTCAAGGCAGCACCAGGCATCCACTTGGAGCCGCTGCCTGAGGTGTCAGAATTGCTGAACCTCGAAGAGATGGCGGCAGAAGATTTTCTGGCCGATCTCAACGCTGGCGAGATCGCTGAGCTGGTTCTCCTTAAGCCGGAGACCGCTCTCGAGGAGATGAACTCCTCCTCTGTCCTGGACGAAGATGTCCTCGAAGAGATGAGGAAGCGACGCGAAGCGCGCTTGGGTTCTGAGATTCTCAAGAACCCCAAGGATCCGGTGTATCCCTTGGTGAAGGAGTACGAGGACGTGGTGTCCAAGGACCCACCGTCACAACTCCCACCAGATCGAGGAGTTCGGCACGAGATTGATCTCGTGCCTGGCACAAAGAACTGTGTCACGAGGCAATGGCC
Source organism: Phytophthora sansomeana (assembly GCA_032158285.1). Classification (NCBI taxonomy): domain Eukaryota; phylum Oomycota; class Peronosporomycetes; order Peronosporales; family Peronosporaceae; genus Phytophthora; species Phytophthora sansomeana. Next base: position 158,150 of record JAPDHH010000271.1, on the reverse strand, counting down.
TCTACCGCGCGAACAGTGCGAGGTCATTGATGCCTTCTTCGCCGCGAAGGCGAAGGCAGGCATGGTGCGGGAGTCGAAGTCCCCGCACTCGACGCCAACCTTCTGCGTTCGGAAGCCGAACGGGAAGTGGCGTCTGGTTCACGCTTACAACAAGCTGAACAGCGCTACGGTGCCGGCCCAGACACCAATCCCACGAAAGGATGTGTTGTTGAACAACATGGCCGGCTGCGAGCTGTACAGCGCTCTGGATCTGGTGGACGGATACTACCAGATCCTGATGCGTGAGAGCGACATCCCGCTCACCGCAGTGAGCACTCCAAGCGGTATGCTTTGGGAGTGGCTCGTCATGCCACAGGGTCTATCCAATGCCCCAGCGACGTTCAATCGCTTGGTCACGCAGTTGTTCAGACCGCTCCGTGCGTTTGCACAGACGTACTTCGACGATATATTCGTCCATAGCCGTGCCGATGATGGCAGGACGGCTATGGAGGTGCACATCGAGCACCTCCGTCGAGTGCTGGAGGTCATGAGAGCCAACAAGCTCTATGCCAACATCGACAAGTGTGTCTTCGCGTCACCAGAGATCAAGGTTCTCGGTTGCTTCGTCAGCAACGACGGTGTTCGGGCCGACCCAGAGAAGGTCAAAGCCATCGCGGCTTGGCCCACGCCCAGATCCCAAAAGGATCTTCGGAAGTGGTTGGGCTTGGCCAACTACCTGCACAAGTACAGTGCGGGGTGCGCGGGTCTGGCTAGACCCTTGTCAGACCTCCTGAAGAAGGAATCTGACTGGCACTGGGAGCGCCAACACCCGGATGCCTTTGATAGCATCAAGGCTAGCCTCCAGCAGGCGCCAGTCCTGGCACTGCCGGACGAGACGAAGCCGTTCAGCGTCGTCTGCGATGCCTCCGACTACGCCATCGGTTGTGCATTGCTGCAGAACGACGCGGACGGACACGAACGAGTCATCTCGTTCCAGTCCAGGCAGCTCAAGGCTGCCGAACGGAACTACCCCGTTCACGACAAGGCCATGAAGTACGCCCTTGTGAAGTTCCGGGTGCATCTTCTGGGCTCTAGGCCCTTTGTGATCTATACCGACCACGCATCCCTGCGAACGGCGACCAACTCGCCCCACTTATCGCAGCGGATGGCGAGGTGGTTGTCGTTCTTCGCGGAATACAACTTCCGCGTCGAGTACAAGCCGGGCAAGCTCAACGTGCTTGCCGATGCGTTATCACGCAGGCCTGACTACGAGTTGGCCCACATCACGCGGGTGACAACGGATCTTTACGATCGGATACGCATGGCGTATCGTGGCGACGAGTCTCTCGCGCCTCTGGTGCGGTTCATGGCCGCTGGGAAGGACGCCAAGTCGTCGTGGCTCTCGCCGCGACAGCGCTCCCGGCTCCACCGATACGAGTGGCAGGATGGCCTCCTCTATTATCGGGTGGAGCCCAATGAACCACCGCGCGTTGTCGTCCCGGACGACGAGGACATCAAGTTTGATATCCTCCAGGAGGCGCACGATGCGCCCTCCAGCGGGCATCTCGGCCGCGAGAAGACCTTTTTGTCGGTCTCGCATCCCTTTTGGTGGACCCACATGTACAAGTGGGTCGCACGCTATGTCAAGACATGCGAACATGTCAGCGGGTGAAACCCGCGGGGCACGCCTCGGCCCCATTGCAGAGCTTGCCTATCCCGACAGACTGCTGGAAGTCGATGAGCCTCGACTTCATCTTTGGCCTTCCGGCCGATGTGCACGGCAACACCGGTATTTTGGTGTTCGTGTGCCGTCTGAGCAAAATGGTACACCTTGCTCCGGTGCCGGACACGGTCACAGGTGAACATGCCGCTAGGCTGTTCGTAGACGGCGTCTTCCGCTATCATGGTCTACCGGAGACGTTTGTCTCGGACCGTGACCCGCGGTTCACCGCTGCGTTCTGGAAAACGCTGTTCCAATTGCTTGGAACTAAGCTGCACATGTCCACAGCTGACCATCCTCAGACGGACGGTCAGACTGAGCGCGTCAATCGTATGCTCGAAGACACTCTGCGCAGTATCTGCGCGGGAGCGCCACGTACGTGGTCGGAGCAGCTCCCTGTTGTTGAGTTCGCACTCAACAACTCGGTGCACGCGTTCACCGGGTTCACGCCGTTCTACCTGAACGGCTTTCGTAAACCCCGGGTGCCCCTCACTTTGCGTGGCGGCACCGACGACTCTATCTTAAGTGGGGGAGAGGCTCGGAAAGCCCTTTCCTCCCAGGTTGCTGAGTTGCAACCAGTTTCCTTGCGGAAACAAGTGGAGTCCTTCATGGACCCACGGCTAAATGTCATCAGCAGGGTCCGCGACGCAATGGCGGCGGCCCAAGACAAACAAAAGGAGTACTCAGACAAACATGGAAGAGGAAACTTAACCGTGTTTAACGTGGGTGACTTAGTCCTACTCGACACTAAGAACCTACCGCTTGACGCTATCAGCTCCGTGGGCAGCAACAAGCTGAAGCATCGCTTCATTGGCCCGTTCACGGTCCTGGCGAGGCATGGTGCAGCGTACACCATCGACCTACCTAAGTCCATGAAGACGCACCCGACGTTTTACGTGGGGCGTCTCAAGCGGTATCACGATCCGCAGGGGCCGACTGCTCCCCAGGCGATCCATCCTCTTCGCGAGGAGGAGGTGCCAGCTCCTGAAAGCGAGAAGGAGGATCGGGCGCCGACGAACGACCCCGTCCGTAATCCCAAGATTGGGAAACGGAAGACTCACGGCTCGAGTCATAAGCCGAAGGGGTCCCGTACGCGGCTGGATAAGCCTGGTACGCGCTGTAGCCGTACGACGTCGCAAACGCAGGAGCGTGCGACTGGGCGTACGCCTGACCATGCGGTGGAGCGTACGTCGGACCAGACGGCTGCGGATGCGCATACGTCTGCACTCCCGGCCGTCTCTCCAGATCTCCAACAGCCATTTGCAGCTGCTGGATCCGGCGATAGGCTTCGTCCATATCGGACGAATGGGCCCGACGGTCCACTCGATCCTGGAGCGCCGAGACGTTCCGGCCCAGCTCGGCCAGGCGGTCCTCAAGTCGAGCGAGGACCCCACGACTCCCAGACTCGGCGGCAGCAGCACCGCCAGTCCCGAGACCCAACGCGATCTCAAGGACAAGGACACGTTGTCGGAGGCGAGACACCTCTTCGTTCTCCGACGGAGGAACGGGCGGAGCACTTGGGCGAGAGGAGCGCCGCGGCGACGGACTCCTCAGAGGTTCCTCGTACTCGTATTCGTACGAGGGCACCTCCTCCGCTTTTGGATCGGAACGGAGAGACCCACTTCCACGTGGAACGAGTCGTCCGGGAGCGACGCCTCCGTGGCCAGCGCCAACTCCTTGTGAAGTGGCGAGGCTACCCGGACTCCGAGAACTCGTGGGAGCCGATTGAACGGCTCCAGGCAGACTGCCCAAAGGCTGTCGCGATCTGGGAACAGAAGCGACGGCCGGTTCGTAAGTAGTTCGGGGTTTCTTACCCGAACGCAGTACGGGCGTGGCCGCAAACAGCCCGTACCCGCGCTCATCATGAGCGCTTGAAGCCCCGCGCTTAACTCCTTTGGCAGCAAGCGTTTGCTGACAAAATGAGCGAACTCAATTCGGAGATCGCGCTGGTCTAAGATGGAGGACAGCGTGCGTTCGTCCTTGAGCCCTCGAAGGTGCTCTTGTGAGTAGCCGCGGGAGGCTACCCACTGCCAGAAGAGATCCTCACTGGCAAGCCAAGTGGTGCACACCTCGGGTTGGACCCACGGGTAACCCCAGACCGGAAAGAGGCCCCCACGGTTCTCGGGCTTCTTTCGGCGGGTCGTGAAATCCTTCAAAGGGATTCGGTGTTGTGCAAGAAGCACACACCTGGCCGCCTTGATGTTCTCGGTGAACAAGGCGACCTTCTGTACCAAGGCGCGTTCGTACGCGCCCTTGGAAGTGTGACCACCAATGAGTCCACGAGGAGCAACGAGTTGCTCCAAGTAAAGATCGGCCCCAGAGCCCTCCTCGGCTGGCCAGTATGACTGCGAGTGGGTGCCCCCGTCACCTACGGGTGCGGCACCGGGACCCGATGCCTGGGAAGGCACCGGGTGCCCTTGTACTCGCCGGGCAGCTTGGAAATCTTCCTGCTGCCGATCGAGATCGTTAGAAATCTCTTGGGGCTCGTAGACAGCACCCTCCTCCTTGTCAGACGACGAATTGAAGAGGTCGCGGTAGAGCCCTCCAGTCTCCATTGCCTCACGGCGTGGAGACCTTGAAGCATTGCGCTTCTTCGCGCGTTTGGCCTCCTCCGCTGAGGCCTTAGCGGCTTGAGCCCGCTCTACACCTTCGGCAAGCGAAAGGTTCTTCGCTGGCGAACGAGGTTTCTCTTCCTCGTCGCCGCCTGCCGCAGGCGAACCTCTGGCCTCGTCGGCCGGGCTCTGTGGACGCTCCGGCGTCCTGTTCTCGTGACCATCGTGGTCACTAGCGGGCGAACGCATGACGTCGTCGCTGTGCTCGCTGGGTAGGGGTGTGTGACCACCCTCGGAGTCCTCGGATAGCCCCAAGAACTCCTTCAGAGCCCTATCGTCACCGGGCTCCGGACTGTCGTCCCGGTGGACGAAGCGCGGGTTGGGTCGATCGCCCGGAGGGACATCCGGCGACCGACTGCGACGCGAGCTCGCGCTCGCTGGCACGTCACCACGAGAGGTGACTGCCTCAGAGGCCGCATCGTCGGCCTCCTTCTTGAGGGACGACCCTTTGCCGCGAGGCTTAGTGCTCTTAGCCCGCTGCTTCGCAGCAGCAGGCTTAGCGCGCGCTTTCGCGCCGCGAGATGCTCCAGAGCGGGGCATGCTCGCAGAGGTCGACGTGGAGACCAAGAAGAAGAGCGCTGTGTCGCTCACGGGCTCTAACGAGAATGAGCCGCCGCGCGGTTCGCCGCCGCGGCAAGTCGATATCAATCGACGAAGAGTGAAAGAGTGTGACTCGCTTTCACTCGTCCTGATTGGTCGGTAAACCGAACCTAAGTGGGGGAGGATGTATAACGGGGCCCCACGAAGAGTGCCCTGTCACTAAGTGGAGGTCCTGTGGTGTGGACACACCACAGCCACGTCATCCACATCATGGGTACATGCCCTCAAAACCAACCAATAGGATAACATCTAGGAAACTCTATAGGTGACTTATATTTTGTATGTAGTTGGATTTAGAAACACCTATAAATACACTCAGTCTTAAATCTACCCTCTTATTGGTAAATCGTCCCCTTTGACCAGGGACCCGTGAACTGCCGTTCACAGAGAGTTTGTATACTCTCGGAAGTCAAGCTTCCTCTAGCGCAAGGTGCTGTGTGACCCGTCACACAAGGACAGACCACCCCGGAGGATGCTGCCAAAGTTGCCGCCGAATTTACCGCCACGGTGCGTCAAACGATGGTAGAACAGGGTATTTCGGAACTTTATAACGCTGATCAAACAGGTATGTTGCGTGCATAATATTTTTTTATTATGGTTACTAACCGTTTCTGTTATTTTTTGTATTTTTAGCTGTATGCTTCGAGTACTTGCCACGAAAAACCATCGATTGCCGCAATACCCGTACAGTTTGGGTAAAATGTGCAGGAAAGGACAAAGAAAGAGTCACAGCAATGCTTCTTGCCGATGCAGAAGGCAACAAGCGGTCTCCATTTTTGGTGTTCAAGACACGGCCATCAACCAAACAAGAAGGACGGGCGGCGAACACAAAATTTCGCAACGGGTTCGGACGCACGCTTTGGAGAAAGATCGGGGGACTACAGAACTCAACAGGATGCCGTATCTTCGGCAACTCTAAGGGCTGGTGGGACTCCGATTTATCCATTGAATTTCTTAAGTATCACATTGCAGAGCGCCCAAATTGCAACGAGCCCATTTTGCTACTTTGGGATGCATTTTCGGGGCATTGGACGAAGGCTGTTGTCGAATATGCAGCATCCATTAAGGTAGTTCTACTGGAAGTGCCTCCGCGGTACACTTATGTGTGCCAACCAGCCGACATCGCGTGGAACAAGCCACTGAAAGATCAATTACGGCGTGCTTGGGTTCAACAAATGCGTGCACAAGTAGCGGTACATCACCAACAGGAGGCGGCGAGCAAACTAGAAGCTGATCGTCTGGCGGCGATTGCGCGACAGGAAGATGTGGCTCGTCAGAATAACGCTGCCGATTTACTTTCGGCTAACCGTGATGGTGCAGTTGCATCCCGTGGAGTGGGGACCCCCACTGATCCAGCAATGGAAGCCGTACCGAGCCAAGTTGGTGGGAACGCAGGCCACGATGCCGCCCCACCCCACGCGACAGAGATGGAACTGCCACCGAATTGTTGGACTGATTACCGGGACCCAACACACTCCGAGCCTGATTCCTCTGGTGACCTTCCAGAACAAAGTCGCCGGCGCCGGCGCACATGAAAGAAATTGCGCGATGGCTTCGAGCTAAAGGCACCATCGCGCGATGAAATTGTTGAGTGGATAGCTCAGGCCTGGAAGAATTTGTCGTCGAAAACCATTTCTGGCGGCTTCAAGCACATTGGATTGCTCCACGGTGACACAAGAAGCCATGTTCACCAGCAAGACTTGGCGGACGATATTGAGTCGCTTCTCGCATCGCAGATGGCGATCCTAATCACCGGCAGCCGCCGCGCTCACGTTCACGCGGAGGATGACATCGCAACAGCTGAAGAATCAAGCGATAACTCTGAAGACAACGACGAGTAAACAGATATTTCATTTTACCGCACACTCGTACCATGCGTAATTAGTAGCTGCTCTCCACTGCATCGGCCAGCACGAACTCCGGCTCCATTCAGAAGCGTAGATGTAGTACGACGGACTTCTAGCATTACGATAGCAACTTGACATGAGCCACACAGACAAGAAACACCTTTAGCCGTTGCAAGATAGAACACAAAACGCCTCATCCGATATCATAAGCACAGTGTATATGTACATGGGCTGCACCGAGCCGCTGCGCCGCTGGGAGCACCAGCGTAGCCAACTCCAGTCTGCAGATATGCATTGCAGGGTCATAACGGATGTCATTGCATCAGATTTGATAAGTATATCGTCATGACACGCACCATACAGTACGCACCGAAGCTATCGTAAGCAGGCAGCAGCAGGCCTGGCGCCAAAGCTGAGCAGGATCCGACAAAACACGCGCCAGTCCGTATGCTTGCTTCCTAACATCAGAATTAGGCACCAAAAAGTACTGTTAGATGCTAAACAAATGCAAAACAGAAAGAGCCGCTACCTTGGACACATACCTCGCGTTGAGTCGCAGTAGAGGCGTCGACGAGGTGCACCAGCAAAGACGGCATCCGCCGCGGGCTCTCGCGTTTCGGTCCAGTTGGTGAATGAGAGAGATGTTTCGAGATGTGGCTCTACTAAGTACGGTGCTGTACTAGGTACGATGCATTTGTAGTGTTGCAGCCCCATTTACCAGGCCTACCCCTATATGCATTTTGGTTAGCCCTTATGACAGGTAAATGTCGGTAACGTCTTCAGTTTGTATTGGGTCGACTGCCAAAATCGACGGAGTTTGGTATGTTGATGTGCCGTGACACAAAAGTGTGTGTTGCACACAAAAGCAACTCAAAAGGCAACTTGCTCCAGAATGTTGCAGAATGATCCAGAACAGTTGAGGATTCTAGAATGTAGGAGAGAGCGAAGTTAGAACTACGGTAGAACCACCTCACTTTCCAATCTACGCAATTGAAGACAAGACTACTTCGAGTAAGTGTCCTACTTGCTTTCAGGTTATGAGCCCAAAGACCCTGGGGCCCAACGACATACTCCAGGAGGATAACTACTTCCTTTGGGAATTCAATGCGCGCATGACGTTAGCGCGCAAGGACTTACTCGAGCACGTGATGGTAGCGAAGCCAGAGCAGGCGATGGCGCGGGCAACCGACCAGTGGAAAGCCGCCGACTTAGAGGAGCCTCGCGAATCATCGTCTGGTAGTTTGGCTGTACTTAGCCAGCTGCTAAGCCCCAACTACCAGATGATGATTCGCGAGGCTACGTCAGCTCTGGAAGCGTGGGAGATTCTGAAGGACTTCTTTGTCAAACAGAATCTCCACAACCGCGTTCAGCTTCGGAGACAGCTCCACGACTTTCGCGTGACCACGGGAGACAACATCATGGAGCACATGTTGAGGTTCGATGACCTGTGTCTGCGTCTGAGCGCTGCTGGCGACAAGATCGATGAAGACGAGAAGCTGGTCGTGCTGCTTCGCAATTTGTCCACCGAGTACGACAGCATGGTGAAGATTATTGAGTCTAAGGGTACTGTCTCTCTATTGGAAGCCAAGGAGATGCTGCGCCGCGAGTATGATTCGCTGCAGCTATGCGAGAAACAAGAAAGTGCCTTTCGCGCTGGTACCAATGGTACACGGGAAGGCCAGCGACGGGACGACCGCAAAACGCGTGGCGGTCGGGGTATTCAACATCGACAAGATGGTCGGCGTGGCGCCCGAAATGCGCAGCACGGGAGACGGGAACAGAGAGAGCACGGTTTCAAGGGTACCGTACTGTCGTAGTCGTTGGCGACATTTAGTCGTTAGCGACATCTAATCTAAGCCATTCAAAAAGGCTAAAAGGGAACAGCTGGTCGCTTCTAATTTTAGTTTCCTGCTTGTCTAAATCGTTCTGGCACTGCCACAACACAAGAATGGGGCGCCCATCGATCTCAGGGAAGAGAAAGCCAAGAAAGCAATACAAGAGGGTTGCAGTTGACTACGGTCACAAGAGAATGGTGCTGGATTATCTAGCTGCAGGCCACTCGGTAAGTGAGGCTTTAGACCACTTCTACGAGGGCCTCTCAAGTAACAAGCGTAGAGGGAAGCAACAGCTTATCAGCAAATGGCGGTCGAGCGCCGACACAATACAACAGGTGTGTGAGAGCGGTAGGGCTCGTCATTTAAAGATGAGGGATCGTGGTGTAGCAACTGTACTTTCAAAGACGGCAGAAGAAGAAATAGTCAAGTGGATTAACTCTCTTCGGAAGGACGGTGCTCCTGTTTCACGAACAATGCTAAAGCTAAAAGCAAAAGAAGTCGCCGAGGAGAGTGGTCTGGACTCCACACAGTTTGCCGCGTCTTCTACCTGGGTGAAGTTGTTCATGCGACGGAACAGACTCTCACTACGTACAAGGACTCGACAAGGGCAAACAACGCCCGATGACGCCGTTGAAGCAGCACAAAAGTTCCGTGCAACGGTGCTTCAAACAATTGTCGAGCACAATTGTACACAGGTATTTAATGCAGACCAAACAGGTAAATACGGTCTTGGTGTGTTTTTATATTTCTCTTTGACGACTTATTTTTACTAATTGCAATATTCCAGCGGTATTCTTTGAATATGTTCCAAAGCGTACAATTGCAGACAAGGGGTCAAAGACTGTGTGGGTTCGATGTGGAAATAAAGATAAGATGAGAGCGACAGCAATGCTCCTTGGTGATTCATACGGCAATAAATTTGACCCTTTCATCATTTTCAAGAGTTCTGCGGCGACCACAACAGAAAAACAAAACGAAAACAATGAACTACGCAATGGGTTTGGTACACAAGTCTGGCGTGAAGTGGAGTCTCTACAGAAGAAGTATCCTTGTCAAATTTACGGCAACAAAACGGCATGGTGGAACCAAGATCTGTCGCTAAAGTTCTTGGAATATCATTTTGCGACTCGAGAAAACCGCGACGACAACGTTCTTTTGTTGTGGGATGATTTTAGTGCGCATTGGACTGATGCGATTGTAAATTATGCTTCCTCGCTGAAAGTCATCTTGTTGAAGGTGCCGCCAAAATACACTTATGTCTGCCAGCCTGCAGATATTTCTTGGAATAAGCCTTTCAAAGGTAGGCTAAGATCCCTGTGGATTAATCAGCTCCGAGAACAGCTCTCCAAATTTAAGACCGGTGAGGCGGAGCGTCAATCACGAAAAGATGCTATCGAGGTAGAAATTGTTCAAGCTCTTAAGGAATTGGATCGGCAACAAGCAAGCGTGAAGGTCGCGGCACTGCGGAGAAAATTAGACAAAGAGAAGTTCATGTTGGTGGCGCCAAAACGTCCTACAATCACCAAGTGGATAACAACGTGCTGGTCTGATCTATCTGCTGCAACGATTGTTAGTGGGTTTGCAGGGGCAGGACTTCTAATGGACACTCGCCGTGACGAACACGAATCTGCTGAACCGGTGCGTACGGAGGACATTATAGAGGCATTCCAGCACTACAATATCATAGAAGAGGAAGTTGCATCCGACGACGATGTCGATAGCGAATGCAGCGACAGTGATAATGAAAGCTAATCAATTCACCTTACGATCTATACATTTTGGCCTGTTGCAAGTGGGCTTCGACTTGCAGCGTGCTAGCCCATTGACTCGCCTTACTTATTTACCCTCTCGTCGTCTTCTTGCTCTGTGTGGCGCCCGTTTCGGCGATCACGACCTTCTCGTCGAACACGAACTCTCTCCTTGCTCTTCGTGGCCAGCCAAAGATCTTCACGTTGAGCATGGCTTCATCTTGCTCTTGTGCGCGACGTTATCGATCATGGTGGGCTCCGAAATCTCATCGCCCTTGTCGCACCAGACCTCGGGCTCCTCTGGGTCACGGTGGGGCTCACGTGCCACGTTGTCCACGCCACCCCAGGCCGCTCGGCGTCCGGGTCTTTCGGAGCTCTCGGTGCCCGGGTACGGGGTGGTCGTGGAGTCGTCGGTCCGCCGATCAGCTTCTTGTCGTCCCGGTCTGGAAACTGCTTGACATCCGTCGAAGTCCTGGGCTTGGTAGGTTCTTTATCTGCTTCTCCTACTATAAGAGCAAGCGTTTGTGGGGAGCGCGCACTCCTTCATGCACTTGCCGTCGATCTCCCTACCGCGGCGCACTGGCGAGGCTGCTGACGATAAAAATGAGGACTGCTGCTCCTAAATCTGAAGATTTGCGAGCCTACCCCTATTTCAGCGTGTTTCGCCCTTGTCGCCAACGACTACGACAATACGGTAGATGCTTTGAATGTGACGAGATCGGACACAAGCAGAATGACTGTCCAAGCGGATGAGAGCTGGTGATACCAGTGAGGCTGTTTTCTCTGCGTCAGCCAGTACGTGGAGAAGCGAGTGGCTTCTGGACAGCGGCACCAGCTCGCTCATTACACACACGAGGGAGGATTTCTGCGAATACAGGAGTTTGACGGGAGCTCTGGATATTACGGTGGCGAGTGGGCAGTCTCTTCCTGCTCGAGGTATTGGAGCGGTACGCTTTCGTGTTAATGGGCGTTTGGTCAAGCTCACCGATGTTTTGTACGTCCCTGGGTTAGACCGCAAATTATTGTCCATTCCAGCTCTCGCCGCGAAAAACGTGGAAGTCTCGTTCAATGCAAGTGGGTGCACGATCAAATTTGGCGGGTAAATTTTGGCTCTGGTACCGAAGATTGGCAAGCTCTACGCGTGGGACGTCGACGTGGAGAACACGGGATATGAGGAGAACGCAGCTGCAATGATGGCAAGGCCTGCAGATGCGGAGCTGTGGCACGCGAGGCTTGGCCATTTACCACAACAGCGGTTGGATGCAATTTCGAAGATCGTCGAAGGAATTCCTGCCCTTCACCAGGACAACAGCGGCCTTTGCGACGAGGCAAGATGACGGTGAGTCCATTTGAGAGACAAAGTTCCAGCCAAGTGAAGACTCAAGCGCCTCTCGACATTGTTCACCGTGATGTTATGGGACCGATGTAGACGCGAACGAAAGGGGGAGCGCGCTTTGTCGTTACTTTCGTCGATGCTTTTCCCAATATGCACACGTGTTTCTCCTCAAGTCCAAGTCGGAGGTGTTTCAGCACTTTGTGCGCTTCAAACAGCTAGTTGAGACGCAACTCCGAGGAAAGATCAAGTGTATCCGGACTGACAATGGAGGGGAGTACACGTCCAAGCAGTTCACGAACTTCTGCTTCAACCAAGGGATCGTGCATCAGACGACAGCACCCTACAGTCCGCAGCAAAACGAATTAGCGGAGCGAATGAATTGCACAATCGTGGAAATGGCACGGTCGATGCTGCACCACATGCAACTCGACACGTGCTGGTGGGGCGAAGCTGTTGTGACGGCGACGTACATCATCAATCGCATCCCCAACAGTGCGAGGCCCACAAGTACCCCATTTGAGAACTGGTTCGGAGTCAAACCACGTCTAGATCACCTTCGTGTGTTTGGCGCTCAAGGATACGTGCACGTCGATCAATCGAAACGATCCAAGTGGGACCGCAGGGCGCATCGCTGCATTTTTCTCGGCTACGTGGATGCCTCGAAGGCATATCGGGTCTGGGACCTTGAAGACGAAAGGCTTGTAATTATGCGCTCGATAGTACTGAACGAACAAGCACCCAGTCCATGCAAGAGCGTTCAGCGCAGCATTGAAGCTCCTGCTGTGGTTGACATCGACTGGGATGAAGGATCTCGTACGCCGACTTCTCCACCTACTCCTCAGGGTAACAATGGTACTAGTGACATGGAGGTTGACTGCGATGGAGCACCTGCAGAACCGATAGTGAAGACGGTTCTCGAGTGTTAGTACTGGGCGGTCCGAGAGTAACTATCCAACCTGCGAACGCAACCCAAACTCAGTCGCAATTCAGGGGAGGGATGTGGTGATTTCACGGCCAGATCACCATTTGCTGGAGAATCGCTCGAATGGGTAGCTTGGTTCAGCGACAACCCAATCAAGCTGTGCGTTTCCAACAAATAGAATCCCCTGGCGACCAACTAGCTGTACGAGGTCACGCGGAGAACACAGTTTCAGATCAACGACTACTTACGTCTGGACCCTCTTCACAAGAAGTATTGCTTCTCCCTGCACCAAGTGGTGGACCACGCCCTGAAGTTCTAGATGACAGCTATTTGGCACCTGGTCTTCGCGAATTGATCAACAACGGCATGCAAGAGCTACCAGCACTTCCACGGGTGACGATGAATCGAACGAGCCTGACCCGAAGCGTCCTCGTCTGGGCAGCTATGAAATTGCCCTTGCTGCTGCTGAAGACGTTCCTGCATCGTATGCCGAAGCGATTCGCTCACCCGATGCTGACAAATGCAGGGAGGCTGTTCGCGCCGACATTCGCTCACATGTGAGAAACCACACTTGGGATCTCGTTCGCAGACCGCCTGGAGTAAAAGTGATCGGGTAAATGGGTCTTTGCCCTCAAACTTGATGAGCATGGCAATATCGTACACTACAAGGCGCGTCTCGTTGCGCTAGGTTTCCTGCAAACTTATGGGATCGACTACAGGGAGACGTATTCTCCCGTTGCGAGCCTGAACACTGTTCGTGTGTTTCTTGCCGTGTGTTGCTCGCGGAACTATGTGATCTAGCAATACGACATCGAAACACCTTTCTTAAACGGAGACCTGACAGAAGTTGTGTATATGGCTGTACCTTCCGGAATCAAGACAGCCAATACCACGGTGTGTCGTTTGCGTCGCAGTTTATACGGGCTGAATCAAGCCGCAGCTGTGTGGTACAAGAAGATCCGCGAGGTGTTTCTGGACATAGGCTTTCGACAGTGCGGAGCTGACGTTTGCTTGTTTGTGAAGGAGAACGGTGAAGATGGACCTGTTTTCGATGTTCTCTACGTGGACGACCTCTTGATTGGATGCAAGAACGACGAAGTTGCAGAAGAAATCAAGAAGAAGCTTGCAGAGCACTTTACGGTTAAGGCACTCGGCGACGAGAGATTCATCCTGGGCATTCAAGTGCACTACTACCGCAACACTGGGTCCCTTCTTCTCAGTCAAGAACAATTCATTCAGCGCATGATTACCAAGTTTGGTCAGAGCGAAGCCCACCCTGTGCGAAACCAGTGCGTCCTTGGCCAAGATCTCCGTCCTGATACCAACAACAGCGACAACAAGCCGAACACACTGTACCGCAAGCTGATAGGTTCACTGCTTTATGTGGCGAATGCTACACGCTCGGATATCTGCGTGGCGGTGAATGAGCTTTTTCGTTATGTGGCAGATCCTCAAGCTATCCATTGGTGTGCTGCTGTGCGAGTTCTGCGCTATTTGAAGGGCACACCACACTTGCGTATCCGATACTCACGCACGACAACGAAAGGATACACTATCGCAATGTGCCGTCCGCCTCGCAGCTTGCCGACTACTTGACGAAACCACTTCCTACGCCCCAGTTCGTCCGCCTCCTTCACTGCTTCAGAATGGCGACAGAGCAAGTCGAGGGGGAGTGTTTATGTGCCGTGACACAAAAGTGTGTGTTGCACACAAAGGCAACTCAAAGGCAACTTGCTCCAGAATGTTGCAGACTGATCAAGAACAGTTGAGGATCTAGAATGTAGGAGAGAGCGAAGTTAGAACTACGGTAGAACCACCTCACTTTCCAATCTACGCAATTGAAGACAAGACTACTTCGAGTAAGAGCATCTCCACCGGTTGTGAGTAAAATTATGAGCAAATATTTTTGTGACCAAAAATATAAGATCGTGCAGGTCCGATTTGCTTTTACGCATACTCAAATTCAGAAAGGACATGTTTTTGAGCAAGTCTGCGCAAAAAGGAGTCCTTTCTGACTGTGATTATGCGTAAGAGCATATCGACCCTGCACGATTTTATATATTTGGCCATACACAAAATATACGCACAATTTTACTCACAACCGGTGGAGATGCTCTAAGTGTCCTACTTGCTTTCATGGTATACTTAGACCGAATTCACAATACAGCCCAACAGGGATTAATTCGATGACTGCCATTGTGTTTGCACATAATTTCTATGCATACAAATATCAAATGATATGCTTAATATTTTGCGTATTCGCATGAATTCTCCCAGGTTATTACATTGCAAGGGTATCGTGAAGGCAACTGCATCTGATTACGGAGGGTATTAAGTATGAAAATATACTGGGATAGGAAGCAACGAAGTGCTGTATACAGCCCAGCCCTCCCAGGCGACGACCACCGTACCAGCGCATTGGTATAATTTTGTGTGTCCTTACATACAGTCGAGTGCGGGATCGATGATGGCAGAGATTGATGTAAAGGTTCATCTTGAGCGACGTTAGAGGATCGAGGCAATATGCTGTTATTTCTTAAGGCGATCTTCAGTTAGATGACCAGTGACTAGTTCTAGGAAAACTGAATTGGAGCTCCCTAACTGTATTTGCCTGAAACCCGTGCAGATGCTGCGGCTGCGAAGCTGACGCAGGAGATGCGTTCGTCTCGGTATAAAGAGATTACCTATCAAGGACTACAGAGTCTACGCACCGGGACAACTTAAAAGTTCGAATAGTTTATATTCCTATCCCAGCCTCGCGTAGCGTTCATGAGGAAAGCTATCGTGCGTTGCAGTGACGTTTAGCTTAGGTGAGCATCGAAGCGATAATTTGTCGTTAGAGTGTAATGAATTGTAAGGTGTTTGCGCGTTAGAAAGCTGTATCTAAGTCAGAAGAAGAGGTCGAACGGACCTGTCTAACTGGTCTCGTAGCATTACTTCTAGGTGTTCTCCACGAACACGTTCTAGCGATGGAACACCCATTCTGTAATGGGCCCTCCCCAATTACATAAGTAGGTAGGTCTTATATACAAAAGTAGGTACAAAAGCACGCGGCTAGCTCGTGCTGTGTTGTCGCTCTCTGATTGGCTAAAAAGTCAAACATTATAGCCAATCAGGAGTCGACCTGCATATGAGTGGTTCCCAGAGGTCTAGGGCTCCCGCCCTGTTCCTAAATTAAAACAGAGTCTATTTTACTAAGAGTTACGTCTATCTTGCTTGTGAGCTTCCTCACCGCTACGTGTAAGCTAGTAACGGTAAAGCCATAGCCCGTTACACCTGGTAGCACTTCGTAGTCCTTCCAACGACCAAGACCTAGACCAAGATGCAGCACGGCTTGACATCCGGTTCCCCCGGAACAACTATGGAACACGACAACTTCCCCCACCTCACCCGCGTTGAGTGGGAGGCTCTCCACCGCCTCGCGGCGGTGTCCGGACAAGTTATCGTGGCGTCGCTGCTCAGCGCGGCTTCTCCCGACCAGCAACGTCAAGCCGCTCAAGAATTCATGGAACGAGAGCTCGCTGAATCCAAGCAGCGAGGACAGACTCCCTCGCGTTCCAAGAATGACGCCGTCAAGATGGAAACCTCGACGTACTCAGGCGCCGGTCCAGACCGGCTGCCACTGAATCGGTGGTTTCGGGAAATTGACATCGCCATCGCCTCGAGATTGATCGAGGCGCCGTCGGCAAAGGTGAACTTCCTCCTCTCCCGGTTATCCGGGAAAGCCAAAGAGTGGGCCCTCGGCAAGCTCGTCGTAGACGCGCAAGCGTTCCCCACTCTGGAAGCTGACCTACGTCTGGCCTTCGAACCACCGCAAGATGAATCCCGCGTCCGCGCTAAATTCTTCGCCCTCAAACACGGTAAGATGTCAATGCGGGACTACGTTCAGAAGACCCGACACCTCGCTTCGTGCATCACCACGAGTCCCATCGACATGACTACCCTGCGTGACATGCATTGGTGTACCAAACAGCTCGTTTGTCCCCATATTGACGGCCGTAGCTCCAACCGTACAGAATTTGGGGTGTATTGCCTAACATTGCTCGCATCGAGCTGGTATTGAGACTAGCGGTCGGATGAACTACCCATAGTGGTTCTTGCCGTTACTACCCTGCGTGACATGCATTGGTGTACCAAACAGCTCGTTTGTCCCCATATTGACGGCCGTAGCTCCAACCGCACAGAATTTGGGGTGTATTGCCTAACATTGCTCGCATCGAGCTGGTATTGAGACTAGCGGTCGGATGAACTACCAATAGTGGTTCTTGCCGTTACTACCCTGCGTGACATGCATTGGTGTACCAAACAGCTCGTTTGTCCCCATATTGACGGCCGTAGCTCCAACCGTACAGAATTTGGGGTGTATTGCCTAACATTGCTCGCATCGAGCTGGTATTGAGACTAGCGGTCGGATGAACTACCAATGGTGGTTCTTGCCGTTACTACCCTGCGTGACATGCATTGGTGTACCAAACAGCTCGTTTGTCCCCATATTGACGGCCGTAGCTCCAACCGTACAGAATTTGGGGTGTATTGCCTAACATTGCTCGCATCGAGCTGGTATTGAGACTAGCGGTCGGATGAACTACCCATAGTGGTTCTTGCCGTTACTACCCTGCGTGACATGCATTGGTGTACCAAACAGCTCGTTTGTCCCCATATTGACGGCCGTAGCTCCAACCGTACAGAATTTGGGGTGTATTGCCTAACATTGCTCGCATCGAGCTGGTATTGAGACTAGCGGTCGGATGAACTACCCATAGTGGTTCTTGCCGTTACTACCCTGCGTGACATGCATTGGTGTACCAAACAGCTCGTTTGTCCCCATATTGACGGCCGTAGCTCCAACCGTACAGAATTTGGGGTGTATTGCCTAACATTGCTCGCATCGAGCTGGTATTGAGACTAGCGGTCGGATGAACTACCAATGGTGGTTCTTGCCGTTACTACCCTGCGTGACATGCATTGGTGTACCAAACAGCTCGTTTGTCCCCATATTGACGGCCGTAGCTCCAACCGCACAGAATTTGGGGTGTATTGCCTAACATTGCTCGCATCGAGCTGGTATTGAGACTAGCGGTCGGATGAACTACCCATAGTGGTTCTTGCCGTTACTACCCTGCGTGACATGCATTGGTGTACCAAACAGCTCGTTTGTCCCCATATTGACGGCCGTAGCTCCAACCGTACAGAATTTTGGGGTGTATTGCCTAACATTGCTCGCATCGAGCTGGTATTGAGACTAGCGGTCGGATGAACTACCAATGGTGGTTCTTGCCGTTACTACCCTGCGTGACATGCATTGGTGTACCAAACAGCTCGTTTGTCCCCATATTGACGGCCGTAGCTCCAACCGCACAGAATTTGGGGTGTATTGCCTAACATTGCTCGCATCGAGCTGGTATTGAGACTAGCGGTCGGATGAACTACCAATGGTGGTTCTTGCCGTTACTACCCTGCGTGACATGCATTGGTGTACCAAACAGCTCGTTTGTCCCCATATTGACGGCCGTAGCTCCAACCGTACAGAATTTGGGGTGTATTGCCTAACATTGCTCGCATCGAGCTGGTATTGAGACTAGCGGTCGGATGAACTACCAATGGTGGTTCTTGCCGTTACTACCCTGCGTGACATGCATTGGTGTACCAAACAGCTCGTTTGTCCCCATATTGACGGCCGTAGCTCCAACCGTACAGAATTTGGGGTGTATTGCCTAACATTGCTCGCATCGAGCTGGTATTGAGACTAGCGGTCGGATGAACTACCCATAGTGGTTCTTGCCGTTACTACCCTGCGTGACATGCATTGGTGTACCAAACAGCTCGTTTGTCCCCATATTGACGGCCGTAGCTCCAACCGTACAGAATTTGGGGTGTATTGCCTAACATTGCTCGCATCGAGCTGGTATTGAGACTAGCGGTCGGATGAACTACCAATAGGTGGTTCTTGCCGTTACTACCCTGCGTGACATGCATTGGTGTACCAAACAGCTCGTTTGTCCCCATATTGACGGCCGTAGCTCCAACCGCACAGAATTTTGGGGTGTATTGCCTAACATTGCTCGCATCGAGCTGGTATTGAGACTAGCGGTCGGATGAACTACCAATGGTGGTTCTTGCCGTTACTACCCTGCGTGACATGCATTGGTGTACCAAACAGCTCGTTTGTCCCCATATTGACGGCCGTAGCTCCAACCGTACAGAATTTTGGGGTGTATTGCCTAACATTGCTCGCATCGAGCTGGTATTGAGACTAGCGGTCGGATGAACTACCAATGGTGGTTCTTGCCGTTACTACCCTGCGTGACATGCATTGGTGTACCAAACAGCTCGTTTGTCCCCATATTGACGGCCGTAGCTCCAACCGTACAGAATTTTGGGGTGTATTGCCTAACATTGCTCGCATCGAGCTGGTATTGAGACTAGCGGTCGGATGAACTACCCATAGTGGTTCTTGCCGTTACTACCCTGCGTGACATGCATTGGTGTACCAAACAGCTCGTTTGTCCCCATATTGACGGCCGTAGCTCCAACCGTACAGAATTTGGGGTGTATTGCCTAACATTGCTCGCATCGAGCTGGTATTGAGACTAGCGGTCGGATGAACTACCAATGGTGGTTCTTGCCGTTACTACCCTGCGTGACATGCATTGGTGTACCAAACAGCTCGTTTGTCCCCATATTGACGGCCGTAGCTCCAACCGCACAGAATTTGGGGTGTATTGCCTAACATTGCTCGCATCGAGCTGGTATTGAGACTAGCGGTCGGATGAACTACCAATAGTGGTTCTTGCCGTTACTACCCTGCGTGACATGCATTGGTGTACCAAACAGCTCGTTTGTCCCCATATTGACGGCCGTAGCTCCAACCGTACAGAATTTGGGGTGTATTGCCTAACATTGCTCGCATCGAGCTGGTATTGAGACTAGCGGTCGGATGAACTACCAATGGTGGTTCTTGCCGTTACTACCCTGCGTGACATGCATTGGTGTACCAAACAGCTCGTTTGTCCCCATATTGACGGCCGTAGCTCCAACCGTACAGAATTTTGGGGTGTATTGCCTAACATTGCTCGCATCGAGCTGGTATTGAGACTAGCGGTCGGATGAACTACCAATAGTGGTTCTTGCCGTTACTACCCTGCGTGACATGCATTGGTGTACCAAACAGCTCGTTTGTCCCCATATTGACGGCCGTAGCTCCAACCGTACAGAATTTTGGGGTGTATTGCCTAACATTGCTCGCATCGAGCTGGTATTGAGACTAGCGGTCGGATGAACTACCAATGGTGGTTCTTGCCGTTACTACCCTGCGTGACATGCATTGGTGTACCAAACAGCTCGTTTGTCCCCATATTGACGGCCGTAGCTCCAACCGCACAGAATTTGGGGTGTATTGCCTAACATTGCTCGCATCGAGCTGGTATTGAGACTAGCGGTCGGATGAACTACCAATGGTGGTTCTTGCCGTTACTACCCTGCGTGACATGCATTGGTGTACCAAACAGCTCGTTTGTCCCCATATTGACGGCCGTAGCTCCAACCGTACAGAATTTGGGGTGTATTGCCTAACATTGCTCGCATCGAGCTGGTATTGAGACTAGCGGTCGGATGAACTACCAATAGTGGTTCTTGCCGTTACTACCCTGCGTGACATGCATTGGTGTACCAAACAGCTCGTTTGTCCCCATATTGACGGCCGTAGCTCCAACCGCACAGAATTTTGGGGTGTATTGCCTAACATTGCTCGCATCGAGCTGGTATTGAGACTAGCGGTCGGATGAACTACCAATGGTGGTTCTTGCCGTTACTACCCTGCGTGACATGCATTGGTGTACCAAACAGCTCGTTTGTCCCCATATTGACGGCCGTAGCTCCAACCGTACAGAATTTTGGGGTGTATTGCCTAACATTGCTCGCATCGAGCTGGTATTGAGACTAGCGGTCGGATGAACTACCCATAGTGGTTCTTGCCGTTACTACCCTGCGTGACATGCATTGGTGTACCAAACAGCTCGTTTGTCCCCATATTGACGGCCGTAGCTCCAACCGTACAGAATTTGGGGTGTATTGCCTAACATTGCTCGCATCGAGCTGGTATTGAGACTAGCGGTCGGATGAACTACCAATGGTGGTTCTTGCCGTTACTACCCTGCGTGACATGCATTGGTGTACCAAACAGCTCGTTTGTCCCCATATTGACGGCCGTAGCTCCAACCGCACAGAATTTTGGGGTGTATTGCCTAACATTGCTCGCATCGAGCTGGTATTGAGACTAGCGGTCGGATGAACTACCAATAGGTGGTTCTTGCCGTTACTACCCTGCGTGACATGCATTGGTGTACCAAACAGCTCGTTTGTCCCCATATTGACGGCCGTAGCTCCAACCGTACAGAATTTGGGGTGTATTGCCTAACATTGCTCGCATCGAGCTGGTATTGAGACTAGCGGTCGGATGAACTACCAATAGTGGTTCTTGCCGTTACTACCCTGCGTGACATGCATTGGTGTACCAAACAGCTCGTTTGTCCCCATATTGACGGCCGTAGCTCCAACCGTACAGAATTTGGGGTGTATTGCCTAACATTGCTCGCATCGAGCTGGTATTGAGACTAGCGGTCGGATGAACTACCAATAGTGGTTCTTGCCGTTACTACCCTGCGTGACATGCATTGGTGTACCAAACAGCTCGTTTGTCCCCATATTGACGGCCGTAGCTCCAACCGTACAGAATTTGGGGGTGTATTGCCTAACATTGCTCGCATCGAGCTGGTATTGAGACTAGCGGTCGGATGAACTACCAATGGTGGTTCTTGCCGTTACTACCCTGCGTGACATGCATTGGTGTACCAAACAGCTCGTTTGTCCCCATATTGACGGCCGTAGCTCCAACCGTACAGAATTTTGGGGTGTATTGCCTAACATTGCTCGCATCGAGCTGGTATTGAGACTAGCGGTCGGATGAACTACCAATGGTGGTTCTTGCCGTTACTACCCTGCGTGACATGCATTGGTGTACCAAACAGCTCGTTTGTCCCCATATTGACGGCCGTAGCTCCAACCGTACAGAATTTGGGGTGTATTGCCTAACATTGCTCGCATCGAGCTGGTATTGAGACTAGCGGTCGGATGAACTACCAATAGGTGGTTCTTGCCGTTACTACCCTGCGTGACATGCATTGGTGTACCAAACAGCTCGTTTGTCCCCATATTGACGGCCGTAGCTCCAACCGTACAGAATTTTGGGGTGTATTGCCTAACATTGCTCGCATCGAGCTGGTATTGAGACTAGCGGTCGGATGAACTACCCATAGTGGTTCTTGCCGTTACTACCCTGCGTGACATGCATTGGTGTACCAAACAGCTCGTTTGTCCCCATATTGACGGCCGTAGCTCCAACCGTACAGAATTTGGGGTGTATTGCCTAACATTGCTCGCATCGAGCTGGTATTGAGACTAGCGGTCGGATGAACTACCCATGGTGGTTCTTGCCGTTACTACCCTGCGTGACATGCATTGGTGTACCAAACAGCTCGTTTGTCCCCATATTGACGGCCGTAGCTCCAACCGCACAGAATTTGGGGTGTATTGCCTAACATTGCTCGCATCGAGCTGGTATTGAGACTAGCGGTCGGATGAACTACCAATGGTGGTTCTTGCCGTTACTACCCTGCGTGACATGCATTGGTGTACCAAACAGCTCGTTTGTCCCCATATTGACGGCCGTAGCTCCAACCGTACAGAATTTTGGGGTGTATTGCCTAACATTGCTCGCATCGAGCTGGTATTGAGACTAGCGGTCGGATGAACTACCAATGGTGGTTCTTGCCGTTACTACCCTGCGTGACATGCATTGGTGTACCAAACAGCTCGTTTGTCCCCATATTGACGGCCGTAGCTCCAACCGCACAGAATTTGGGGTGTATTGCCTAACATTGCTCGCATCGAGCTGGTATTGAGACTAGCGGTCGGATGAACTACCAATGGTGGTTCTTGCCGTTACTACCCTGCGTGACATGCATTGGTGTACCAAACAGCTCGTTTGTCCCCATATTGACGGCCGTAGCTCCAACCGTACAGAATTTGGGGTGTATTGCCTAACATTGCTCGCATCGAGCTGGTATTGAGACTAGCGGTCGGATGAACTACCCATAGTGGTTCTTGCCGTTACTACCCTGCGTGACATGCATTGGTGTACCAAACAGCTCGTTTGTCCCCATATTGACGGCCGTAGCTCCAACCGTACAGAATTTGGGGTGTATTGCCTAACATTGCTCGCATCGAGCTGGTATTGAGACTAGCGGTCGGATGAACTACCCATAGTGGTTCTTGCCGTTACTACCCTGCGTGACATGCATTGGTGTACCAAACAGCTCGTTTGTCCCCATATTGACGGCCGTAGCTCCAACCGTACAGAATTTGGGGGTGTATTGCCTAACATTGCTCGCATCGAGCTGGTATTGAGACTAGCGGTCGGATGAACTACCAATGGTGGTTCTTGCCGTTACTACCCTGCGTGACATGCATTGGTGTACCAAACAGCTCGTTTGTCCCCATATTGACGGCCGTAGCTCCAACCGTACAGAATTTGGGGTGTATTGCCTAACATTGCTCGCATCGAGCTGGTATTGAGACTAGCGGTCGGATGAACTACCCATAGTGGTTCTTGCCGTTACTACCCTGCGTGACATGCATTGGTGTACCAAACAGCTCGTTTGTCCCCATATTGACGGCCGTAGCTCCAACCGTACAGAATTTGGGGTGTATTGCCTAACATTGCTCGCATCGAGCTGGTATTGAGACTAGCGGTCGGATGAACTACCAATAGGTGGTTCTTGCCGTTACTACCCTGCGTGACATGCATTGGTGTACCAAACAGCTCGTTTGTCCCCATATTGACGGCCGTAGCTCCAACCGTACAGAATTTGGGGTGTATTGCCTAACATTGCTCGCATCGAGCTGGTATTGAGACTAGCGGTCGGATGAACTACCAATAGTGGTTCTTGCCGTTACTACCCTGCGTGACATGCATTGGTGTACCAAACAGCTCGTTTGTCCCCATATTGACGGCCGTAGCTCCAACCGTACAGAATTTGGGGGTGTATTGCCTAACATTGCTCGCATCGAGCTGGTATTGAGACTAGCGGTCGGATGAACTACCCATGGTGGTTCTTGCCGTTACTACCCTGCGTGACATGCATTGGTGTACCAAACAGCTCGTTTGTCCCCATATTGACGGCCGTAGCTCCAACCGCACAGAATTTTGGGGTGTATTGCCTAACATTGCTCGCATCGAGCTGGTATTGAGACTAGCGGTCGGATGAACTACCAATGGTGGTTCTTGCCGTTACTACCCTGCGTGACATGCATTGGTGTACCAAACAGCTCGTTTGTCCCCATATTGACGGCCGTAGCTCCAACCGTACAGAATTTTGGGGTGTATTGCCTAACATTGCTCGCATCGAGCTGGTATTGAGACTAGCGGTCGGATGAACTACCCATAGTGGTTCTTGCCGTTACTACCCTGCGTGACATGCATTGGTGTACCAAACAGCTCGTTTGTCCCCATATTGACGGCCGTAGCTCCAACCGTACAGAATTTTGGGGTGTATTGCCTAACATTGCTCGCATCGAGCTGGTATTGAGACTAGCGGTCGGATGAACTACCAATGGTGGTTCTTGCCGTTACTACCCTGCGTGACATGCATTGGTGTACCAAACAGCTCGTTTGTCCCCATATTGACGGCCGTAGCTCCAACCGTACAGAATTTGGGGTGTATTGCCTAACATTGCTCGCATCGAGCTGGTATTGAGACTAGCGGTCGGATGAACTACCCATAGTGGTTCTTGCCGTTACTACCCTGCGTGACATGCATTGGTGTACCAAACAGCTCGTTTGTCCCCATATTGACGGCCGTAGCTCCAACCGTACAGAATTTGGGGGTGTATTGCCTAACATTGCTCGCATCGAGCTGGTATTGAGACTAGCGGTCGGATGAACTACCAATGGTGGTTCTTGCCGTTACTACCCTGCGTGACATGCATTGGTGTACCAAACAGCTCGTTTGTCCCCATATTGACGGCCGTAGCTCCAACCGCACAGAATTTTGGGGTGTATTGCCTAACATTGCTCGCATCGAGCTGGTATTGAGACTAGCGGTCGGATGAACTACCAATGGTGGTTCTTGCCGTTACTACCCTGCGTGACATGCATTGGTGTACCAAACAGCTCGTTTGTCCCCATATTGACGGCCGTAGCTCCAACCGCACAGAATTTTGGGGTGTATTGCCTAACATTGCTCGCATCGAGCTGGTATTGAGACTAGCGGTCGGATGAACTACCAATGGTGGTTCTTGCCGTTACTACCCTGCGTGACATGCATTGGTGTACCAAACAGCTCGTTTGTCCCCATATTGACGGCCGTAGCTCCAACCGCACAGAATTTTGGGGTGTATTGCCTAACATTGCTCGCATCGAGCTGGTATTGAGACTAGCGGTCGGATGAACTACCCATAGTGGTTCTTGCCGTTACTACCCTGCGTGACATGCATTGGTGTACCAAACAGCTCGTTTGTCCCCATATTGACGGCCGTAGCTCCAACCGTACAGAATTTGGGGTGTATTGCCTAACATTGCTCGCATCGAGCTGGTATTGAGACTAGCGGTCGGATGAACTACCAATAGTGGTTCTTGCCGTTACTACCCTGCGTGACATGCATTGGTGTACCAAACAGCTCGTTTGTCCCCATATTGACGGCCGTAGCTCCAACCGCACAGAATTTTGGGGTGTATTGCCTAACATTGCTCGCATCGAGCTGGTATTGAGACTAGCGGTCGGATGAACTACCCATAGTGGTTCTTGCCGTTACTACCCTGCGTGACATGCATTGGTGTACCAAACAGCTCGTTTGTCCCCATATTGACGGCCGTAGCTCCAACCGTACAGAATTTGGGGTGTATTGCCTAACATTGCTCGCATCGAGCTGGTATTGAGACTAGCGGTCGGATGAACTACCAATAGGTGGTTCTTGCCGTTACTACCCTGCGTGACATGCATTGGTGTACCAAACAGCTCGTTTGTCCCCATATTGACGGCCGTAGCTCCAACCGTACAGAATTTGGGGTGTATTGCCTAACATTGCTCGCATCGAGCTGGTATTGAGACTAGCGGTCGGATGAACTACCAATGGTGGTTCTTGCCGTTACTACCCTGCGTGACATGCATTGGTGTACCAAACAGCTCGTTTGTCCCCATATTGACGGCCGTAGCTCCAACCGTACAGAATTTGGGGTGTATTGCCTAACATTGCTCGCATCGAGCTGGTATTGAGACTAGCGGTCGGATGAACTACCAATGGTGGTTCTTGCCGTTACTACCCTGCGTGACATGCATTGGTGTACCAAACAGCTCGTTTGTCCCCATATTGACGGCCGTAGCTCCAACCGCACAGAATTTGGGGCGTGTGTAAATACTATGCAAATCGAGAAAGGTAAAGAATAGTATTTAAATCCAAAACTGTATTTGTACTATCCTAGACCAAAACTGCATTAGTACAAAAAAAATTATTACTAGTCTAGACCAAAACTCCATTACTAGTATCCTAGACCAAGACTACATTAGTACTATTCTAGACCGAAACTGCATTTGTACTATCCTAGACTAAA
Organism: Phytophthora sansomeana; assembly: GCA_032158285.1. NCBI lineage: Eukaryota > Oomycota > Peronosporomycetes > Peronosporales > Peronosporaceae > Phytophthora > Phytophthora sansomeana. The sequence goes on along the minus strand of JAPDHH010000271.1, from coordinate 131,885 downwards.
AACTACACTAGTACTATTCTAGACCAAAACTGATCTAGGACTATTCCAGACTAAAACTGATCTAGGACTGTCGTAGACCAAAACTGTGAGAATACAATTAATATTCAAAGAATCTCCAGCGAAAGTACAGTCATCCCCGCCTAATGTGGAAAGGTGGGACATACAAAGGTTGCGAGGTTGCGAGGTTCGAGCAGGTCTCACATAGATGCAAATTTACTGGGTTAGTGCTAAACTAGCAGTCAGGTGCTTCTAACAGAGGGGAATCGCAATGCGACACTTTCCTACTTTAACGTAGTACATGAGGCGTTAGGACAACAAATCTCTATTGCACGTGGAACCTATCTCTGGAAGGTATATGCCTGGGCACAATTACAGATACGGCGGGAATGACTGTATTTGAAGACGCAATATCGGAGACGTATGAGTGCTCAATGTAGCTCCAAATTTTGTACACGAAATGAAGGTGAATCCTATGTTGTCGTAGCAATTAGGTATGTGGCATGTGTTATGATGCCTAACTTAAAAACAACACTCTTTTTGATTTGCAGAGCATGTGAAGTATTGTATACATTTTCAGGGCTATTGTTCCGGTGATCCTGAACGAAAAAGGCTGCAGTTGGTTGATCTGGATAAGCAATTCGTTTTGAAATATGGAACGGATAACAAGTGTATACAGGAAGTAAAATAACAATTAATACATATAGGTGTTGATTCCGTCTTTGAACAACACTTAACCACTTAAGTTTATTGCTGTAGACAATAAGTGTTAACACATAATCCGCAAAGCAGAAATACCGTGAAGTGTAAAATAATAGACCGATAACGTCGATAATCACGGCTCTATGAGTTACACGCTGGATCTCAAGTTTGACAGTCCACAAACGAAAATTCTCACTGAACGCCTTCAACGGTTGGGATTCTGTTTGCTTAACATCAATTTCTTGTTTGACAGCACATCATGCATCGTTCTCCGCACTGCGTTGCTTCACCTTTCGATGAGGCATACTCATATCTAACCAACTCCTGTCTTTGGTTCGTACTGCGTGCAGGCTTTCTTTAGGGGTACATTTAAAGTCCACTGTTGTACTGATAAGGCAATTGTCGGAGATGCCATCTCGATTCTCTATTTTCGCGCTGCAAATCGTCGCCAAAGTCTGACCAGGAAAAGGATGATCTGGATAAATAGTGTATTTTATACCGTAACACGTCACGGACACAGCTCTTAGCCAACCGTTGATATTAGTATTTGAATGCAATGTTTTAATGCTGCTGTCTACCCGCCTCTGGCGAACCAATCGTTAGATACTCAGTTTTTATTATTTCATTAACAAGCCTAAAAATTAGCTATGCCACATAAAATTCTCAATGGTACTATATTATAATAACAATTTTATTAAACAATAGTACTATTTTAATGATACCACGAATTTGTTGCTTTATGATGCTATTGAAAAGAACCGAAATTTAATACTCAATAGTACTATTTAGAAACGGTACATTCTATTCCTTAGAAGTACCATTCTAAAATATTTCAAAAGTTATTGCGTGTTAGTACTATTCAAAATTATTCCTAATTATATTCCTTAATAGTACTATTATAAAATATTATAATTTATTCCTTGATAGTACTATTTTAAATTATTCCAAATTCTTTTCCTTGATAGTACTATTCTAAAACTTCAAATCTTTTTTCTTGATAGTACTATTTCACATTTTAATAATTTTTCCATTATTACTATATATGACTGATACAAATGTTTAATACTCAATAGCACTAATATATACTAATACAAATTTTAATACTGTGTATCTCAAATATATATTAATATATTTTTTTCTTCTAATAATATAATATAATATAATATAATACTACTTTTATTACTCGATATTTTTAATAGAAATTTATAAAATTTATTACTCGATAGTACTATTTATAATCAATAGAGCAGTTTAGTTTCTGGTCTTAGTCAATGTTTTGGGACACTGTTCTAAAAATATCTTCCTGTAGAACAACAAGGGGGTCGCGATGTGCCCACTGGAACTGAGTATTGAAACATCGACTGATAAAATGTACGTAATTCTCTATGGATTTGTGCGGATTTTATTTGTTCCAAGTCTGGCGCTGTTCCAGAAACTTAAGTGCTCTAATACAGATTTTATTTCTCCATTGTACTATTTTATAATAATTTAATTTGTATTATTACAGATAGTGCACTATCAACAATTTTTAATAGCATTATGAATAGCAGTACTAAAGACATAGAAGACGTGATGTAAAACCTACTGCCGTCAATATGGGGACAAACGAGCTGTTTGGTACACCAATGCATGTCACGCAGGGTAGTAACGGCAAGAACCACCATTGGTAGTTCATCCGACCGCTAGTCTCAATACCAGCTCGATGCGAGCAATGTTAGGCAATACACCCCAAATTCTGTACGGTTGGAGCTACGGCCGTCAATATGGGGACAAACGAGCTGTTTGGTACACCAATGCATGTCACGCAGGGTAGTAACGGCAAGAACCACCATTGGTAGTTCATCCGACCGCTAGTCTCAATACCAGCTCGATGCGAGCAATGTTAGGCAATACACCCCAAATTCTGTGCGGTTGGAGCTACGGCCGTCAATATGGGGACAAACGAGCTGTTTGGTACACCAATGCATGTCACGCAGGGTAGTAACGGCAAGAACCACCATTGGTAGTTCATCCGACCGCTAGTCTCAATACCAGCTCGATGCGAGCAATGTTAGGCAATACACCCCAAATTCTGTACGGTTGGAGCTACGGCCGTCAATATGGGGACAAACGAGCTGTTTGGTACACCAATGCATGTCACGCAGGGTAGTAACGGCAAGAACCACCATTGGTAGTTCATCCGACCGCTAGTCTCAATACCAGCTCGATGCGAGCAATGTTAGGCAATACACCCCAAATTCTGTACGGTTGGAGCTACGGCCGTCAATATGGGGACAAACGAGCTGTTTGGTACACCAATGCATGTCACGCAGGGTAGTAACGGCAAGAACCACCATTGGTAGTTCATCCGACCGCTAGTCTCAATACCAGCTCGATGCGAGCAATGTTAGGCAATACACCCCAAATTCTGTGCGGTTGGAGCTACGGCCGTCAATATGGGGACAAACGAGCTGTTTGGTACACCAATGCATGTCACGCAGGGTAGTAACGGCAAGAACCACATTGGTAGTTCATCCGACCGCTAGTCTCAATACCAGCTCGATGCGAGCAATGTTAGGCAATACACCCCAAATTCTGTACGGTTGGAGCTACGGCCGTCAATATGGGGACAAACGAGCTGTTTGGTACACCAATGCATGTCACGCAGGGTAGTAACGGCAAGAACCACCATTGGTAGTTCATCCGACCGCTAGTCTCAATACCAGCTCGATGCGAGCAATGTTAGGCAATACACCCCAAATTCTGTACGGTTGGAGCTACGGCCGTCAATATGGGGACAAACGAGCTGTTTGGTACACCAATGCATGTCACGCAGGGTAGTAACGGCAAGAACCACCATTGGTAGTTCATCCGACCGCTAGTCTCAATACCAGCTCGATGCGAGCAATGTTAGGCAATACACCCCAAATTCTGTACGGTTGGAGCTACGGCCGTCAATATGGGGACAAACGAGCTGTTTGGTACACCAATGCATGTCACGCAGGGTAGTAACGGCAAGAACCACCATTGGTAGTTCATCCGACCGCTAGTCTCAATACCAGCTCGATGCGAGCAATGTTAGGCAATACACCCCAAATTCTGTGCGGTTGGAGCTACGGCCGTCAATATGGGGACAAACGAGCTGTTTGGTACACCAATGCATGTCACGCAGGGTAGTAACGGCAAGAACCACCATTGGTAGTTCATCCGACCGCTAGTCTCAATACCAGCTCGATGCGAGCAATGTTAGGCAATACACCCCAAATTCTGTGCGGTTGGAGCTACGGCCGTCAATATGGGGACAAACGAGCTGTTTGGTACACCAATGCATGTCACGCAGGGTAGTAACGGCAAGAACCACCATTGGTAGTTCATCCGACCGCTAGTCTCAATACCAGCTCGATGCGAGCAATGTTAGGCAATACACCCCAAATTCTGTGCGGTTGGAGCTACGGCCGTCAATATGGGGACAAACGAGCTGTTTGGTACACCAATGCATGTCACGCAGGGTAGTAACGGCAAGAACCACCATTGGTAGTTCATCCGACCGCTAGTCTCAATACCAGCTCGATGCGAGCAATGTTAGGCAATACACCCCAAATTCTGTGCGGTTGGAGCTACGGCCGTCAATATGGGGACAAACGAGCTGTTTGGTACACCAATGCATGTCACGCAGGGTAGTAACGGCAAGAACCACCATTGGTAGTTCATCCGACCGCTAGTCTCAATACCAGCTCGATGCGAGCAATGTTAGGCAATACACCCCAAATTCTGTGCGGTTGGAGCTACGGCCGTCAATATGGGGACAAACGAGCTGTTTGGTACACCAATGCATGTCACGCAGGGTAGTAACGGCAAGAACCACCATTGGTAGTTCATCCGACCGCTAGTCTCAATACCAGCTCGATGCGAGCAATGTTAGGCAATACACCCCAAATTCAGTGCGGTTGGAGCTACGGCCGTCAATATGGGGACAAACGAGCTGTTTGGTACACCAATGCATGTCACGCAGGGTAGTAACGGCAAGAACCACCATTGGTAGTTCATCCGACCGCTAGTCTCAATACCAGCTCGATGCGAGCAATGTTAGGCAATACACCCCAAATTCTGTACGGTTGGAGCTACGGCCGTCAATATGGGGACAAACGAGCTGTTTGGTACACCAATGCATGTCACGCAGGGTAGTAACGGCAAGAACCACCATTGGTAGTTCATCCGACCGCTAGTCTCAATACCAGCTCGATGCGAGCAATGTTAGGCAATACACCCCAAATTCTGTGCGGTTGGAGCTACGGCCGTCAATATGGGGACAAACGAGCTGTTTGGTACACCAATGCATGTCACGCAGGGTAGTAACGGCAAGAACCACCATTGGTAGTTCATCCGACCGCTAGTCTCAATACCAGCTCGATGCGAGCAATGTTAGGCAATACACCCCAAATTCTGTGCGGTTGGAGCTACGGCCGTCAATATGGGGACAAACGAGCTGTTTGGTACACCAATGCATGTCACGCAGGGTAGTAACGGCAAGAACCACCATTGGTAGTTCATCCGACCGCTAGTCTCAATACCAGCTCGATGCGAGCAATGTTAGGCAATACACCCCAAATTCTGTGCGGTTGGAGCTACGGCCGTCAATATGGGGACAAACGAGCTGTTTGGTACACCAATGCATGTCACGCAGGGTAGTAACGGCAAGAACCACCATTGGTAGTTCATCCGACCGCTAGTCTCAATACCAGCTCGATGCGAGCAATGTTAGGCAATACACCCCAAATTCTGTGCGGTTGGAGCTACGGCCGTCAATATGGGGACAAACGAGCTGTTTGGTACACCAATGCATGTCACGCAGGGTAGTAACGGCAAGAACCACCATTGGTAGTTCATCCGACCGCTAGTCTCAATACCAGCTCGATGCGAGCAATGTTAGGCAATACACCCCAAATTCAGTGCGGTTGGAGCTACGGCCGTCAATATGGGGACAAACGAGCTGTTTGGTACACCAATGCATGTCACGCAGGGTAGTAACGGCAAGAACCACCATTGGTAGTTCATCCGACCGCTAGTCTCAATACCAGCTCGATGCGAGCAATGTTAGGCAATACACCCCAAATTCTGTGCGGTTGGAGCTACGGCCGTCAATATGGGGACAAACGAGCTGTTTGGTACACCAATGCATGTCACGCAGGGTAGTAACGGCAAGAACCACCATTGGTAGTTCATCCGACCGCTAGTCTCAATACCAGCTCGATGCGAGCAATGTTAGGCAATACACCCCAAATTCAGTGCGGTTGGAGCTACGGCCGTCAATATGGGGACAAACGAGCTGTTTGGTACACCAATGCATGTCACGCAGGGTAGTAACGGCAAGAACCACCATTGGTAGTTCATCCGACCGCTAGTCTCAATACCAGCTCGATGCGAGCAATGTTAGGCAATACACCCCAAATTCAGTGCGGTTGGAGCTACGGCCGTCAATATGGGGACAAACGAGCTGTTTGGTACACCAATGCATGTCACGCAGGGTAGTAACGGCAAGAACCACCATTGGTAGTTCATCCGACCGCTAGTCTCAATACCAGCTCGATGCGAGCAATGTTAGGCAATACACCCCAAATTCAGTGCGGTTGGAGCTACGGCCGTCAATATGGGGACAAACGAGCTGTTTGGTACACCAATGCATGTCACGCAGGGTAGTAACGGCAAGAACCACCATTGGTAGTTCATCCGACCGCTAGTCTCAATACCAGCTCGATGCGAGCAATGTTAGGCAATACACCCCAAATTCTGTGCGGTTGGAGCTACGGCCGTCAATATGGGGACAAACGAGCTGTTTGGTACACCAATGCATGTCACGCAGGGTAGTAACGGCAAGAACCACCATTGGTAGTTCATCCGACCGCTAGTCTCAATACCAGCTCGATGCGAGCAATGTTAGGCAATACACCCCAAATTCAGTGCGGTTGGAGCTACGGCCGTCAATATGGGGACAAACGAGCTGTTTGGTACACCAATGCATGTCACGCAGGGTAGTAACGGCAAGAACCACCATTGGTAGTTCATCCGACCGCTAGTCTCAATACCAGCTCGATGCGAGCAATGTTAGGCAATACACCCCAAATTCAGTGCGGTTGGAGCTACGGCCGTCAATATGGGGACAAACGAGCTGTTTGGTACACCAATGCATGTCACGCAGGGTAGTAACGGCAAGAACCACCATTGGTAGTTCATCCGACCGCTAGTCTCAATACCAGCTCGATGCGAGCAATGTTAGGCAATACACCCCAAATTCAGTGCGGTTGGAGCTACGGCCGTCAATATGGGGACAAACGAGCTGTTTGGTACACCAATGCATGTCACGCAGGGTAGTAACGGCATAAACCACCATTGGTAGTTCATCCGACCGCTAGTCTCAATACCAGCTCGATGCGAGCAATGTTAGGCAATACACCCCAAATTCAGTGCGGTTGGAGCTACGGCCGTCAATATGGGGACAAACGAGCTGTTTGGTACACCAATGCATGTCACGCAGGGTAGTAACGGCAAGAACCACCATTGGTAGTTCATCCGACCGCTAGTCTCAATACCAGCTCGATGCGAGCAATGTTAGGCAATACACCCCAAATTCTGTGCGGTTGGAGCTACGGCCGTCAATATGGGGACAAACGAGCTGTTTGGTACACCAATGCATGTCACGCAGGGTAGTAACGGCAAGAACCACCATTGGTAGTTCATCCGACCGCTAGTCTCAATACCAGCTCGATGCGAGCAATGTTAGGCAATACACCCCAAATTCTGTACGGTTGGAGCTACGGCCGTCAATATGGGGACAAACGAGCTGTTTGGTACACCAATGCATGTCACGCAGGGTAGTAACGGCAAGAACCACCATTGGTAGTTCATCCGACCGCTAGTCTCAATACCAGCTCGATGCGAGCAATGTTAGGCAATACACCCCAAATTCTGTGCGGTTGGAGCTACGGCCGTCAATATGGGGACAAACGAGCTGTTTGGTACACCAATGCATGTCACGCAGGGTAGTAACGGCAAGAACCACCATTGGTAGTTCATCCGACCGCTAGTCTCAATACCAGCTCGATGCGAGCAATGTTAGGCAATACACCCCAAATTCAGTGCGGTTGGAGCTACGGCCGTCAATATGGGGACAAACGAGCTGTTTGGTACACCAATGCATGTCACGCAGGGTAGTAACGGCAAGAACCACCATTGGTAGTTCATCCGACCGCTAGTCTCAATACCAGCTCGATGCGAGCAATGTTAGGCAATACACCCCAAATTCAGTGCGGTTGGAGCTACGGCCGTCAATATGGGGACAAACGAGCTGTTTGGTACACCAATGCATGTCACGCAGGGTAGTAACGGCAAGAACCACCATTGGTAGTTCATCCGACCGCTAGTCTCAATACCAGCTCGATGCGAGCAATGTTAGGCAATACACCCCAAATTCAGTGCGGTTGGAGCTACGGCCGTCAATATGGGGACAAACGAGCTGTTTGGTACACCAATGCATGTCACGCAGGGTAGTAACGGCATAAACCACCATTGGTAGTTCATCCGACCGCTAGTCTCAATACCAGCTCGATGCGAGCAATGTTAGGCAATACACCCCAAATTCTGTGCGGTTGGAGCTACGGCCGTCAATATGGGGACAAACGAGCTGTTTGGTACACCAATGCATGTCACGCAGGGTAGTAACGGCAAGAACCACCATTGGTAGTTCATCCGACCGCTAGTCTCAATACCAGCTCGATGCGAGCAATGTTAGGCAATACACCCCAAATTCAGTGCGGTTGGAGCTACGGCCGTCAATATGGGGACAAACGAGCTGTTTGGTACACCAATGCATGTCACGCAGGGTAGTAACGGCAAGAACCACCATTGGTAGTTCATCCGACCGCTAGTCTCAATACCAGCTCGATGCGAGCAATGTTAGGCAATACACCCCAAATTCAGTGCGGTTGGAGCTACGGCCGTCAATATGGGGACAAACGAGCTGTTTGGTACACCAATGCATGTCACGCAGGGTAGTAACGGCAAGAACCACCATTGGTAGTTCATCCGACCGCTAGTCTCAATACCAGCTCGATGCGAGCAATGTTAGGCAATACACCCCAAATTCAGTGCGGTTGGAGCTACGGCCGTCAATATGGGGACAAACGAGCTGTTTGGTACACCAATGCATGTCACGCAGGGTAGTAACGGCAAGAACCACCATTGGTAGTTCATCCGACCGCTAGTCTCAATACCAGCTCGATGCGAGCAATGTTAGGCAATACACCCCAAATTCAGTGCGGTTGGAGCTACGGCCGTCAATATGGGGACAAACGAGCTGTTTGGTACACCAATGCATGTCACGCAGGGTAGTAACGGCATAAACCACCATTGGTAGTTCATCCGACCGCTAGTCTCAATACCAGCTCGATGCGAGCAATGTTAGGCAATACACCCCAAATTCTGTGCGGTTGGAGCTACGGCCGTCAATATGGGGACAAACGAGCTGTTTGGTACACCAATGCATGTCACGCAGGGTAGTAACGGCAAGAACCACCATTGGTAGTTCATCCGACCGCTAGTCTCAATACCAGCTCGATGCGAGCAATGTTAGGCAATACACCCCAAATTCAGTGCGGTTGGAGCTACGGCCGTCAATATGGGGACAAACGAGCTGTTTGGTACACCAATGCATGTCACGCAGGGTAGTAACGGCAAGAACCACCATTGGTAGTTCATCCGACCGCTAGTCTCAATACCAGCTCGATGCGAGCAATGTTAGGCAATACACCCCAAATTCTGTGCGGTTGGAGCTACGGCCGTCAATATGGGGACAAACGAGCTGTTTGGTACACCAATGCATGTCACGCAGGGTAGTAACGGCAAGAACCACCATTGGTAGTTCATCCGACCGCTAGTCTCAATACCAGCTCGATGCGAGCAATGTTAGGCAATACACCCCAAATTCTGTGCGGTTGGAGCTACGGCCGTCAATATGGGGACAAACGAGCTGTTTGGTACACCAATGCATGTCACGCAGGGTAGTAACGGCATAAACCACCATTGGTAGTTCATCCGACCGCTAGTCTCAATACCAGCTCGATGCGAGCAATGTTAGGCAATACACCCCAAATTCAGTGCGGTTGGAGCTACGGCCGTCAATATGGGGACAAACGAGCTGTTTGGTACACCAATGCATGTCACGCAGGGTAGTAACGGCAAGAACCACCATTGGTAGTTCATCCGACGGCTAGTCTCAATACCAGCTCGATGCGAGCAATGTTAGGCAATACACCCCAAATTCAGTGCGGTTGGAGCTACGGCCGTCAATATGGGGACAAACGAGCTGTTTGGTACACCAATGCATGTCACGCAGGGTAGTAACGGCAAGAACCACCATTGGTAGTTCATCCGACCGCTAGTCTCAATACCAGCTCGATGCGAGCAATGTTAGGCAATACACCCCAAATTCAGTGCGGTTGGAGCTACGGCCGTCAATATGGGGACAAACGAGCTGTTTGGTACACCAATGCATGTCACGCAGGGTAGTAACGGCATAAACCACCATTGGTAGTTCATCCGACCGCTAGTCTCAATACCAGCTCGATGCGAGCAATGTTAGGCAATACACCCCAAATTCTGTACGGTTGGAGCTACGGCCGTCAATATGGGGACAAACGAGCTGTTTGGTACACCAATGCATGTCACGCAGGGTAGTAACGGCAAGAACCACCATTGGTAGTTCATCCGACCGCTAGTCTCAATACCAGCTCGATGCGAGCAATGTTAGGCAATACACCCCAAATTCTGTGCGGTTGGAGCTACGGCCGTCAATATGGGGACAAACGAGCTGTTTGGTACACCAATGCATGTCACGCAGGGTAGTAACGGCAAGAACCACCATTGGTAGTTCATCCGACCGCTAGTCTCAATACCAGCTCGATGCGAGCAATGTTAGGCAATACACCCCAAATTCAGTGCGGTTGGAGCTACGGCCGTCAATATGGGGACAAACGAGCTGTTTGGTACACCAATGCATGTCACGCAGGGTAGTAACGGCAAGAACCACCATTGGTAGTTCATCCGACCGCTAGTCTCAATACCAGCTCGATGCGAGCAATGTTAGGCAATACACCCCAAATTCAGTGCGGTTGGAGCTACGGCCGTCAATATGGGGACAAACGAGCTGTTTGGTACACCAATGCATGTCACGCAGGGTAGTAACGGCATAAACCACCATTGGTAGTTCATCCGACCGCTAGTCTCAATACCAGCTCGATGCGAGCAATGTTAGGCAATACACCCCAAATTCAGTGCGGTTGGAGCTACGGCCGTCAATATGGGGACAAACGAGCTGTTTGGTACACCAATGCATGTCACGCAGGGTAGTAACGGCAAGAACCACCATTGGTAGTTCATCCGACCGCTAGTCTCAATACCAGCTCGATGCGAGCAATGTTAGGCAATACACCCCAAATTCAGTGCGGTTGGAGCTACGGCCGTCAATATGGGGACAAACGAGCTGTTTGGTACACCAATGCATGTCACGCAGGGTAGTAACGGCAAGAACCACCATTGGTAGTTCATCCGACCGCTAGTCTCAATACCAGCTCGATGCGAGCAATGTTAGGCAATACACCCCAAATTCAGTGCGGTTGGAGCTACGGCCGTCAATATGGGGACAAACGAGCTGTTTGGTACACCAATGCATGTCACGCAGGGTAGTAACGGCAAGAACCACCATTGGTAGTTCATCCGACCGCTAGTCTCAATACCAGCTCGATGCGAGCAATGTTAGGCAATACACCCCAAATTCTGTGCGGTTGGAGCTACGGCCGTCAATATGGGGACAAACGAGCTGTTTGGTACACCAATGCATGTCACGCAGGGTAGTAACGGCAAGAACCACCATTGGTAGTTCATCCGACCGCTAGTCTCAATACCAGCTCGATGCGAGCAATGTTAGGCAATACACCCCAAATTCAGTGCGGTTGGAGCTACGGCCGTCAATATGGGGACAAACGAGCTGTTTGGTACACCAATGCACGTCACGCAGGGTAGTAACGGCAAGAACCACCATTGGTAGTTCATCCGACCGCTAGTCTCAATACCAGCTCGATGCGAGCAATGTTAGGCAATACACCCCAAATTCTGTGCGGTTGGAGCTACGGCCGTCAATATGGGGACAAACGAGCTGTTTGGTACACCAATGCACGTCACGCAGGGTAGTAACGGCATAAACCACCATTGGTAGTTCATCCGACCGCTAGTCTCAATACCAGCTCGATGCGAGCAATGTTAGGCAATACACCCCAAATTCTGTACGGTTGGAGCTACGGCCGTCAATATGGGGACAAACGAGCTGTTTGGTACACCAATGCATGTCACGCAGGGTAGTAACGGCATAAACCACCATTGGTAGTTCATCCGACCGCTAGTCTCAATACCAGCTCGATGCGAGCAATGTTAGGCAATACACCCCAAATTCAGTGCGGTTGGAGCTACGGCCGTCAATATGGGGACAAACGAGCTGTTTGGTACACCAATGCATGTCACGCAGGGTAGTAACGGCAAGAACCACCATTGGTAGTTCATCCGACCGCTAGTCTCAATACCAGCTCGATGCGAGCAATGTTAGGCAATACACCCCAAATTCAGTGCGGTTGGAGCTACGGCCGTCAATATGGGGACAAACGAGCTGTTTGGTACACCAATGCATGTCACGCAGGGTAGTAACGGCAAGAACCACCATTGGTAGTTCATCCGACCGCTAGTCTCAATACCAGCTCGATGCGAGCAATGTTAGGCAATACACCCCAAATTCAGTGCGGTTGGAGCTACGGCCGTCAATATGGGGACAAACGAGCTGTTTGGTACACCAATGCACGTCACGCAGGGTAGTAACGGCAAGAACCACCATTGGTAGTTCATCCGACCGCTAGTCTCAATACCAGCTCGATGCGAGCAATGTTAGGCAATACACCCCAAATTCAGTGCGGTTGGAGCTACGGCCGTCAATATGGGGACAAACGAGCTGTTTGGTACACCAATGCATGTCACGCAGGGTAGTAACGGCATAAACCACCATTGGTAGTTCATCCGACCGCTAGTCTCAATACCAGCTCGATGCGAGCAATGTTAGGCAATACACCCCAAATTCTGTACGGTTGGAGCTACGGCCGTCAATATGGGGACAAACGAGCTGTTTGGTACACCAATGCATGTCACGCAGGGTAGTAACGGCAAGAACCACCATTGGTAGTTCATCCGACCGCTAGTCTCAATACCAGCTCGATGCGAGCAATGTTAGGCAATACACCCCAAATTCTGTACGGTTGGAGCTACGGCCGTCAATATGGGGACAAACGAGCTGTTTGGTACACCAATGCATGTCACGCAGGGTAGTAACGGCAAGAACCACCATTGGTAGTTCATCCGACCGCTAGTCTCAATACCAGCTCGATGCGAGCAATGTTAGGCAATACACCCCAAATTCAGTGCGGTTGGAGCTACGGCCGTCAATATGGGGACAAACGAGCTGTTTGGTACACCAATGCATGTCACGCAGGGTAGTAACGGCATAAACCACCATTGGTAGTTCATCCGACCGCTAGTCTCAATACCAGCTCGATGCGAGCAATGTTAGGCAATACACCCCAAATTCTGTACGGTTGGAGCTACGGCCGTCAATATGGGGACAAACGAGCTGTTTGGTACACCAATGCATGTCACGCAGGGTAGTAATGGCAAGAACCACCATTGGTAGTTCATCCGACGGCTAGTCTCAATACCAGCTCGATGCGAGCAATGTTAGGCAATACACCCCAAATTCAGTGCGGTTGGAGCTACGGCCGTCAATATGGGGACAAACGAGCTGTTTGGTACACCAATGCATGTCACGCAGGGTAGTAACGGCAAGAACCACCATTGGTAGTTCATCCGACCGCTAGTCTCAATACCAGCTCGATGCGAGCAATGTTAGGCAATACACCCCAAGCAGGTTGGCGCCGCTACTTGCATCGCCGCACTCATCGCTTTGTGATTGGTTGAAACGGCGTCTCAGAATACGCTGCGGGTGGAGCTCCGCGTCCTAAATCTGGGACGATGTGGTTTAGCACGTCCCAAAAGCCTGCGGGAATCGCTCCAATAACTCCCTCCGATTTGATGTATGCACTTAAAGGTATATCACTACAGTAGTCACCGCAATTAGTGTCACCGACACTTCTCCCGCCACGCAGCGGCAATGTTATTTGCTGCTGTCGTCGCCAATGAGGAAATGAGCTGCCAAGGTTGAAGTCGAATATATGGTATCAAAGGTTCTCTCTAAACTTTATGCATTTGTACGTTTTTTTGTATAAGAACGAATGTCGTAGACCTTAACGCTTCCTCTAAGCAAGGAGCTACGGCAGTCCCGCTGCACTTGGTAGCACTTGTAGTCAATCCTACATCTGAGTCGGAACGACTGAATCCTCTGTGAGGATGGACCAGTTTGGTAACTTGACTCAGAGTCAACAGGACGGGCTTGATGAGCTGCTGTCCCTGCTTGACCCTGAGGGCGTGCAGCATCTTGCTGCGCAAGGCCCCGTCGCGGTCAATGCGCGTCTGGAGGCGTTCTCGAAGTACGAGAATGCTCTGATAGAGCACATCCAACAAAGGATGGCCGAGTCGGTGGCGTCTGCGACGCGTACCCCGCGCTCGGAGAGGTCGGATCGACTGAAACCACTCATACTGCGTGTAAAGGCCTTTGAAGGAAAGGAAGGAGAGAACCTCCTGCTCTGGATCAGAGAGATCGAGATGGCCATGGGTGCGGCCGTGCTCAAGACGGAGAAACAACGCGTGGGCTTCGCGGTCTCCAAGCTCGCTGGGCGAGCTAGGGAGTGGGCACTAACGTGCAGTACGTCCGTGGATGCAGCCTTCCCAGCGTGGGATAACTTGAAGCGACAGCTTATGCAAGTCTTCTCGCCGCCTAAGCAGGCTTACCGCGTGCGCTCACGCTTCCTTGCTACCGGACAAGGGAAGAATGAATTGATGGACTTTGTCCAGGAGTTGCGAACTTTAATCGCAGGCATGGCCGCGGATCCTCTTCCCGAGGCGGTCACGGTGACCATCTTCATGGAGGGACTCCGCACTGGCGTCGCCAGGGCGGAAGATTTCCGGGTGCACCCCACCTCGTTTGAAGAGGCTGTGAAGGTGGCACTGAATGCCGAGTTCAACTTGAAGCCTGCTAGACTTGGGTGGTACCCATCACCACAACAGCTCGTCGAGCGGGCCGGAGCCTATGGATCTCAGCTACGCTGAAGATGAGGAGGCCGAGCTCCAAGCTGCTGAGCAGCACAGGGGCATCCGTCGATGCTTCACCTGTGGTGACACGAGTCACTTGCGTGGGGGTGCTCGCTACGCCGTGGGCGTCAGGCTTCGTCAAGCCGAAAACCTGCTCCCAACCACACAAGTGGATCGGGGCGGGAAAACGCCAAATTCCAGTAGGCGCGGGGCCTACTGGGGAAGAACTAAGTTCTGTTGAGCCTCAGGAAGGAGGATGAGGTCAGCAGGGCTTCGCCCCGAAGAGCTCCGTGCTCTTTAACACGAAACGTGTATGCAAGCCGGGCTTGCTGGTCGTTGTTGCGACCGTGAAGGGCTTTGATAAGCCGTGGACGATACTCATCGATTCGGAGGCGTCGGGCAATTATGCTCGACGCTCCACGATGGATGGAAGTCAGCAATATGTTGAGGCGCTGGAAGCGCGTGGGCGTGACATCGTCACTGTTCGCTTAGCGACGGGGACCCGCGTCACGGTGCCCAAGGTCCCTGTGGACCTGGGCGTAAAGTTCCTGGACTTCGATAGCGTGGAACGCTGTTTGGGCTTGGACCTGAATTCGAGGTACGACGTCATCCTTGGCATAGCGTGACTCGAACGCCACGAACCATGGATCGATTGGAGGTCGAAGACCTTAGGCGCAACATGCTCTTCTAGCGGAGCTTTGGCGAGTCGTGAATCCACCTCCGCGAAGAAGCGGAAGCGCTATTGGCGTGAGCACTGGACCGAGTCGGTCAATGTGCTGGACATCGGCATGTCCGAGTTAGTGGACACCGATGGTGTAATGCACACGAGTCCCGAGCAATGCTCACGGGCTGAACGTGGAGTAGCACGTAACCCACTGAACGATGAGTCATCATTGCATGGTGTTAGAATGGTCGGCAATACGCCGAGGCATCCGGGGCACGGCCCTCCTGATGCGCGCGGAGCGGCGCGTAACCCGCTGAGCGGTGTCCGTCGGAACGACGATGTACTGCTGTGTGCCGATAACGGCGTACAACCGAGGCATTCTGGGCGCGGCCCTAATGCGTGTGGAGTGGCACATCAACCACTGGATGAAGACTGCGGGTATAGCAGTACATCATCGGATGTCGATGCAGAGATCGAGGCTCTGTCAGAGCAAGATGAGGTGGACGCACCTGACGACGCCCTGGGCGTGAGTGCGATAGTCTCTTCGAGACGCATTACCTCTATGAAGAGGAGACAGCGCCGCAGAGTTCAAGCGGCCAGACGCCAAGCGTCATCCTTCTCACCAGGAGTGTCCGTACCAGACGATAGCGAACAGCTATACACTCTTGTGGATGGAGTGACGGGTGAGGTTGAGGGCGACATCAGCCTCGACCCCATCCCCAACTTATGTGCTCTGTTAGAGCTGGGCGAGATGTCCCTCGCCGAGTTTGGCGACGGCCTGCGGACAGGGGACCTCGCCGAGGTGGTCATTATTCGACCAGAAAAGGAGATTAACTCCTCGTCGCTTCTTGATGAAGCTGTCCTGGAGGACACGAAGAAGGTACTCAATGCGCGGAGTGGATCAGCGATCCTGCAAGATCCCTCGGATCCGTTCTATCCTTTGGTAAAGGAATACCAAGATGTGGTCTCGAAAGACCCGCCTTCAGGCTTACCTCCTGATCGAGGCGTGCGTCGTGAGATTGACCTGGTTCCCGGAACCTAATACTGCATCACTAGGCAGTGGCCTTTGCCAAAGGAGCAGTGTGACGTCATTGACGCGTTCTTCCGTGCGAAACACGAGGCGGGAGTGGTTCGCGAGAGCAAGTCTCCGCATTCCACACCGACATTCTGTGTCAGAAAGCCTAATGGCAAGTGGCGTATCGTTCCTTCTTTCAACAAGCTCAACGCTGCCACCATTCCGGCGCAAACGCCTATTCCTAGGAAGGATGTGTTGCAGAACAACATGGTTCGATGTACGATGTACAGTGCGCTCGACTTAGTCGATGGTTACTACCAGTTGCTCATGCGAGCAAGCGATATCCCGCTGACAGCGGTCAGCACTCCGATCGGCATGCTCTGGGAGTGGCTGGTGATGCCCCAAGGGCTCTCGAACGCGCCTGCACCGTTCAATCGTCTGTCTGGTGACGCAGTTGTTCAGGCCCCATCGGGCGTATGCACAGACATACTTTGATGGTATCTTCATCCACTGTCGTGCGGAGCACGGTAAGACGGACGCGGAGAACCACATTGTACATTTGCGAGCGGTGCTCGAGTGCATGCGCACTAACAAGCTGTACGCCAACGCGGTCAAGTGCGTCTTCGGAGACCAAGAGATTCCCTTCCTAGGGTGCTTCATTGGGAAGCGTGGCCTTCGTGCGGACCCCGCTAAGGTCGAGGCCATTGTTGACTTGACGGTTCCAAAGAGCCAAAAGGACTTGCGCAAGTGGCTTGGCTCGACAATTACTTGCACAAGTATAGCGCGAACTACGCGGAGATGGCTAGGCCATTGTCCAATCTCCTTAAGAAGGATGCGGACTGGTGTTGGAACACCGAGCATCAGGAGGCGTTTGACGAAGTCAAGGAAAGCCTCCTCCATGCCCCCATACTGGCGTTGCCAGACCCTGAGCGTCCATTCAGCGTCGTCTGTGACGCCTCGGACTTTGCCATCGGCAGTGCACTGCTTCAAGCAGACGCCGAGGGGCGAGATCGAGTGATCGCGTTTGAGTCTCGCCAGCTGAACGCTGCAGAGAATAACTACCCAGTTCGTGACAAAGAGCTACTTGCAATGAAGTATGCTCTCGTCAAATTCAGGGTTCACCTGCTAGGCTCCAAGCCGTTTGTAATCTATACGAAACATGAGTCTCTACGCACAGCGACTCAGTCGCCTCACCTCTCGCAGAGGATGGCCCGGTGGCTCTCATTCTTTGCAGGATATAACGTCGAGGTGAAGTATAAGCCAGGAAATGCAGAACGCTTTGGCTGATGCGCTATCGCGCAGACCGGACTATGAGCTTGCTCATGTCACGATGGTGACTTTGTCCGTGACGGACATGATCCGCGCTGCGTATGCGCAGGATGACATGTGTGTAGCGCTGCAACGGACTCTAGGGAGCGAGGAGTTTGAAGACTCGGACAAAAAGTTGTCTGCGCGGTTGCGCGCGCGAATACACCGACATTCCATCGATGATGGCTTGCTGTACTACAGCACTGACTCGTCGGACACCCCACGGGTGGTCGTCCCTCACGACGAGGACCTGAAGTATCGCATCATCTACGATTTACATGATACACCGCTCGGGCGGCCATCTCGGTCGTGAGAAGACCTACGGCTCTGTGAGCAACCACTACTGGTGGCCCAAGCTGTATAAGTGGGCAAGCAAATTTATGTGTGTACGTGCGAGACGAGTCAACGGGTGAAACCCTCGCCGCATGCGGCTGCGCCTTTGGCGAGCTTGCCAGTCCCCACGGGATGTTGGCGGTCCATGAGTTTGGACTTTGTGTTTGGCCTGCCGAAGGACTCGGCAGGCAACACGGGCATTGTGGTCTTTGTTAACCGTCTCAGTAAGAATGGTACATCTTGCGGCTCGTCGCTGGCGCCTTTACGCCCGCTCCCAATTGCCACGGAGTCCGCGGCGCACTTCGTCGACCAAGTCTTCCGTCACCACGGGCTGCCTGATCCTCGCTTCACGGCCGCCTTCTGGGCCAAACTCTTCGAGCTGCTAGGCACGAAGCTGATGATGTCCACTGCTGCACACCCGGAGACGGACGGCCAGACCGAGCGAGTGAACCGGGTCTTCGAAGACGTACTTCGATGCTACGCCACATCGTTCACCAACTGGAGCTCCTTCCTCCCGTTGGCCGACGCTGAACAACGCCGAACACGCGTCCACCGGACTAAATCCTTTCTTCGTCAACACTGCGCGGCACCCACGCGTTCCGGCTCTCCTCGCCGTGGGCCATCCCACGGCGCTGCGTAGCTCCACTCTGGTGAGGGAGGAAGTCGAAGTTGAAAAACCGTCACCTGTCGCTTCGCCAACAGTATCGAGTGCAGCTCCCAAGTCAGCGACGCTCAACGCGATCACACGCGCGCAAGCGAAGAAGCCTCTTACGATGCCGCCCAACTCGGCGTCGCATGTCTCGTCATGGACCGCACGCACGCTGATTACCCCCGGGAGCTAGTCCGACGCCCGCTGCTAGTGACGTCGCAGCGATCTACGGGCCGAAGGAGTCGGCGCGACCCATCGATGAGTCCAAGGTGTCCGAGTTCGTCCTCCACCGCCGAGCCCTGACGCCCTCCAGTCCACCGTCGATAACCCCAACAAATTTTGTCCTTATAAACTAGGACCAACTGAGTTAGCAGAGGCTAAAATCAGGGTGTTTTGTCCTTAAACCCGATGGTAAGGACAAAAAACACTTGAAATTTCTATTGAGCACAGAGCGTCGCCTTAATGATGATGTGTCCGTTATATCATATCGTGTACTGTGGCATATCATCCGTTTTGTGAAGCCGCTTTCTATTGGTAGATATCGTACTTTTTGTCCTAAACGCGAAAATCGATATCATATTAATGACACATTTCTTTTTGTTGCGCCGCAGCAACAACGCATCTTCACGAACTCGTATGAGTATCATTGCAAAGATCTAATCTGTGCACTTCTATTGATGGCAATATACAGTTAATTTATTTAAAACTGATTGCAAACGACTGGATTCAAATTTGGACCTAATTTTTGTCCTCATTTTTTTCTTGTTGGGGATAAGCAGGAGGAGAGCACCGACAAGCGCGTCAGGAAGAACACCACCTCCTCCACGACAGGAGTGCAAGTTCTCCTGTCGACAGACGGCATAACGAACTCTGCGGTTACCAATCTCGGCGCGAACAAACTCGCGCCGCGCTTTATTGGGCCATTCAAGATTACGAAAGTGCTGGGCGACGCCTATACGCTAGACATTCCGACGACACTACAGCTACACCCGACATTCTACGTCGGCCGGCTCAAGAAATACCATCCCGCTACGATCCCTGAGACGGCTCAGACGACTGAACCGTACGTCAAACGTCCCTCCCGCCGCGCGCGACGCGCCATCGCGCCAGTCGTCCCAGGCGCGCGCGGCTGCGTCCCGGTCTGCACTTGACCGTGAACCGCGCGCTCCAGCGTACGCGCTCCAGCAACTCCCGTTCCGACTGCCGGAGAGTAGTCGCAGTCTGAGCAGCCTCCATCGACTGCTGCACAGCAGCATCCACCTCGCGCAGCGCGTCCCAGTAGTGGTTCTCCACCGCGCCGTCGTTCGGGCCAACCAGAACCCGAGCGCTATCGGCGCGACGGTCCGCCTCCCATCGTTGACGCTGCTGGGGACATCCGCTGGATTGTGGATCGCTTCGTGGAACACGAGGATCCTCCTTGCGCACAGAGCCGCCCTCATGCCAGCCGGACGACCCCGGCCGCTCGTCGATATAAGGTCCGCTGACTTGGGTTCCCTCCTGAGGACGGTACGGGGAGCCCCGCGCCAATCTTCTCCGCGGCGTTGCAGACGTGGTCCGCGAGTATGAGTCGCTTGTTGACTCCGAGGATCCGCCCAGATCGTCCGTGACCACGATCTTGAGCGACGACCACGCGCCGGCGAAGAAGGACGGCGTCTTAAACGGCCGCGCGAACGCGACCGAGAACGCGAACGAAAACGATGATCCGCACGACCGTCGCCCGCCCTAGCAGTTTTCAGCGGAGATAGGCTCCGCTGCGAACGCCATCGACTTGCCCCGGTGGTGTTAGTTGATCGAGAGGCCTCGGAGAGAGCTCGCCTATAGCGCTGGATCCAGTCGTTCTCCGCGGACCCAAGTGGACGTTCGGCGACGTGCTGGTCCCAGTCTTCCTCCGTCGAGCGTGGCCCGACGCACGTCTCGCAGCCTTCGGCGTCGCGCATGTAACACATGCGGTTGAAGTCGTGGTAAGTGAGGCCGCAGACCTTGCTTCGCAGCTCGCTGAGCGAGTGCCCAGCGACGATGCCCTCCCGACGCTCCAGCCAAGCGATGAAATCCTCGCCCGTCCGGTTCATCAGGTTCCAGCGCTTGATAAAGGCGCACCACGACTCTGCAGCGCTCTGTATTCGACGCCCTCGATGCCCTTCTACCGCAGTCCACGGAAACGGCGGAAAGGGCTCTTCATGGCGTCCAGGGCGCCTGGGCGTCACTGATCGGATTATTATTTTTAGGATTTGAAGATATTTCATTTATAGATTTTCTATCCCCATAAAAATAAAAAAGAATGATTTATTAATTTGTTCTTCAAGTAGTGTAAATATTTCTGAAGAAGATCTATATCGGATAGGAAATATATTTTTATATAGTATTTCTAATATTAATTTAGATGAATTTGTAATAAGTTGTGTAAAAAGAACTTTTGAGTTTGAAATAATTCTGAAACTTAATGTACGTTGAAAACCTTTTGTTAAAGATTTAATTTTAAAGCCGACGACGTCGCCGTCGTCGAAGAATCCGTGCGCGAAGCGTCCGCACGTGTCTGCGAGTCCATCGTCGATGTCTGCTGCTGTGCTCCGGTCGGCTCGGCGCGTGTTGAGTTGTGGGACCCCTGACGTTCTCACCGTTGGCCATCTCCAAGTTTGACAGAATAAGATTCTTGCGCTTACGTTGCGTAAGCGCAACTTAAAGAGGGGATGATGTAATGGGCCCTCCCCAATTATATAAGTAGGTAGGTTTTATATACAAAAGTAGGTACAAACGTACGCGGCTAGCGCGTACTGTGTTGTCACTCTCTGATTGGCTAAAAGACCAACATTATAGCCAATCAGGAGTCGACCTGCATATGAGTGATTCTCAGAGGTCTAGGGCTTCCGTCCTGTTTCTAAACTAAATCAGAGTCTATTTTACTGAGAGTTAAGTCTGTCTTCCTTATTACGAGCTTCCTCATCGCTACGTGTAAGCTAGTGACGGTAAAGCCATAGCCCGTTACATACCTTGGTTAAGGTTCCTAGAATACTCTAAGAGGCGGGTACGGATTACCCTTGACTCTCACCTGTTCTTTGTATAAGAACGAAGGTCGTAGACCTTACCGCTTTCTCTAAGCAAGGAGCTACGGCAGTACCGCTGCAGAAGGACAACAACACCCGCGAAGGAAGACCAAGCCCTGGATCAAGACCGGGCCTCCGCTAGAGGAATCTGGGCTTCCGAGAGTATAAAAACTCTCTGTGAACGGCAGTTCACTGGCCCCTGGTCGAAGGGGACTACTTACCAATTATAGAGTAGATTTAAGACTGAATATATATATATGTGTGTGTACCACATTACATATGTACACCACACTCGGGTATGTAGTGTATACCAGTTTGTGTGTCCCGCTACATGAATAGCAAAACCCTGAGAGACTGTCTAATGACCACAATAAGAAGGATCGTTCCCAATAACTCAGACAGCACAAAATCCACAAGCGAGCCTCACACAAACCGCCATCAGCAATTTCTTCGCCGTCCAATGGACCAGATCAAGCCCACGAGACCTTGAAGCAGCCAAGCTCCTGGCACAACACGAATCCCCGACCATCTACGAATTCGACCACAACAAAAAAGTCATCAACACAACGGAGCACTGCATGAGAGCGTACCTCGAACGAACAGCAACACTAAAGACAATTCTCAACTCGACGGGCAACGACCCAAAAAAGAAGGACAGTTTCCCTCCGAGGCGGTTAACCGCCCATTCACCAATGTCGTAGGCTCCGACAATTTAGTTGAAGGAACCCACCATTCTGCAGCCACTGCCTAACGTCAACCATACGGCATCAAAAACTGCAACAATGGTTCAAGTCGAGTGGTCATTCTTCAATTTGCTAGATTGGAAACAAGCTCCTCGTCTTCACAATGTCCACATCGGCGAGGACGCGCAAGCGAAAGCGAGCGCCCATGCCTTCAGACGGCGAACCGGACGGGAATGCGGACGGTGACGGTGGACTCAACGAAGGGTACCCATCAACAGTACCCGGAAGCGTACTCCCAGCTACAACACACTGTAGAGCGGCGGCGCGGCGACCTGACGTTGCTGAGCGTGTCCAAGACAACCAGCATGTTGACTTCGATACCGTGAAAATGTCACTCGGGGCGTTCATGACAGCTGAAGGACGACTCATGCTGTTATTTGATAGTATTTTGCAAGATTTGAACATCGCTATGCTGGAGGCTTACGCGCTGCTAAATGTTCACGTGCTGCGGCTGTGTGACGCGAGAATACCGGTGCCCCCAATTACGCAAAACCTCGTTCGTCAATGCCTGTCCGCTGTGATGGTCAACGACGGAAATGTGCGGATTGCCCCCGAACTATTGCCGTCTTTAAACGTGTACAACTCACTACGGGATCGAGATGCCCCTCGTGGGAAACGTGCTGACATCAAGTGTGGATGGCAGCAATATGCGATGAAGACTTCAATCCACAACGCTCTTCAAATGAACTTTTTACGGCGATTCAACAAGTGCATTCGAGCTCAGTACGATGTAGACGCGTCCACGGCTTACGCATTGGTGGATCGCATCATTTTACCAGAGTTCGTCCGAAGTCCACCTGGTACTCCCAATCGGCAGCTACTTGACGACATCGTAGTCCAGTGGCGGGGAGAAGTCCCTCGGCTGCACACCGGCCGAGTGGACTACGCCCCACATCAACTAGTGCCTCTGATGTACCGATTCCTGCAAGTTATCGAGAGACACAATGTTGAAATTGGTGAGCGTGTTGACGAAGCCCGTGAATTAGGAGAGCCAGAGTCTGCGATTAGACAAATTCAGTCAAGAATGGTGAAGCCGTTCACTGTTCTCCCAACGAAAAGAGGCTTTGGCGTTAGCCATGTCACGATGGACTCTATCGGTCTCCGTGAGCTTCTCGTCCGCAATGCAATTCCAGTGCCTACGTACCAGCAGTGGAATGAGGTTAGCGACATTTACTGGAGACGATTTTTCAGGATCGACAAGGGGGAGACTACTGAAACTGGTCACCGTCGATTCGCTGGGCAGATTTCGACGGACGGAAAGGCAGTGAGCATCACAGTTCGGAAGCCTAAGGCTACCCCTTGCGATCTGAATGGAAAGGATCAAGAGGAGGGAGAGTTTGACGCAAGATGGGGGCTAGACCCTGGGCGCTGCAACCTTTTCGTTGCCACGAACAAACACAACGAAACTGTTGTGTGCTCGGGAAGAGAGTACCGTGAAGATGCCTATATTACTAAAAAGCGAACAAAAACACAACCAGTGGGTCCAAAATCGTCCCGACATCGGTGCTGTGTTCAACGCCATGCCTTCCAAGAAGAGTGCTTCGCTGCTGCAATGGGAACGGTACATCGGCTATATGACGCAGAACCTCCAAGTGCTGTTGGCGTTTTTCCAGCAGAAGCCGTACCGCCGCAACAAACTGAGGCGGTATGTCTACAAGAAGAAGAAGTTGCGTGAGCTGTGCAGACGACTAGTGCAGCCTGGTCAGCGCGTAGTGGTCGGCTTTGGCAACTACAGCAATCGAGATCCAAATGGGACCGTCCGAGGCCACCCGCTCGCACCCGTCAAAAAGTTCGCACAGGAGTTATCGAAGACACCGAGATGTAAGGTTGTCGAGATTGACGAGTACCGAACCAGCAAAGTTCACTACGACTGCCAACGAGAGCTGGCCAAGCAGTACCCGTACCGCAAAGCGGCAGCACGCGTCCGCGCAATTCATGAAGGAAGATCCACGTACCCGGTTTACAGTGTACTCCATTGCCGAAACAATGGTTGTTCTGGTATTACCGTGAACCGGGATGTGAACGCTTCAAAGAACATGCTACGTCTGCTCGATTGTCAGCTCAATGGAGAGCCTCGCCCCGCCGCCTACACGCGGCAAGCGAGCGGATAAGTTTGTGATTCTAGTGTCGCGGTGCGCCTCTCTGGAGGTGGGGGAGGTTGCACGGCGATAGCCGGCTCAGGCATTAACCTCTCGGTCTATAGGCTTCGTACTTGTAGGTCGCCCTTCGGGGATTAATGGGTTAACTACATATCAAGCTTCTATAGGACCACAGTAAGTCTAAAATAGAGGTCAGCTTAACCCCCCCCCTGTCTAATGACCACAATAAGTTTAAAATAGAGCTCAGCTTACACCCACATTCGAATAGCAAAAAGCGAAGCTTCGCGACAAGATCGAAAATAGCCGCCTCGCGATTAGGAATACCAGCCACAGCACCCACGTATGGATACAGGTAGTTGGGCCGCTAAAACACAACACTTTCCGTGTCTACTCGCGCTTCTGCGTTAATTTTTACAAACGAAGGTTTTTTTGGAGTTACGACGTGAAAAGGCATGAGATGTCCTGAGCCCGGCATCTGCTACTGGCGCGAGTACTCCAGAGGCGGCTCGAAAGCGTCGAAAGCGAAGCCTGTCTCAACAGAGCGCGTGAATACATGTGTATGGTATACTAGTAATACATGATACATGATCAAAGTTTACCCGTTTCGTCGCTTTGTCGTGCTGGTGCAGCGGCATTCCTTCTCTCTGCAACGAGCGACCAGGTGCTGTATAACGCAGCACATGGTGAGCATTGTGTACACAGCGGCAGTACAATTGTACAAAGCTATCGCACTCAGCTAGCGACCATCTGGAAACCCGGCACCGGACGTGCGGCACCTCGTCAAATTGAGGAGACCTCAAGTCCATGCGGTCCACAAACGACACTACAGGCGGTCAAAGGATGGTGCTGGAAATCAATTACCCCTAGCGTGGCCAACGTGTCGTCGACCTGCTACACGTACTACTACCTCATCGTTGCAGCCTTTCAGTTGACATTTAACCACCAACACCACAAGCCCCAGCCCAAGATGAACTTCTCTCTGCTGCTCGCACTGCTCGCCGCCCCCGCGCTCGTGTCCGCGACGCTCGACCCGGCCACCTCCAACACCAAGGGCAAGTGCCCGAGCACGTACAACTGCAGCGCCACCAAGGTGTCCAAGGCCATTCAGGCGGCCGAATGCTCCCACAACACCCGCACGCACAAGAAGCAGACCTTCGCTGTGTTCGTGACGGATCACCAGTACGATGGCAACCACGGCTACCCGTACGGCACCTGCTCTGCCTACACGTGCAAGTCGCCCACCAAGAAGCAAATGAAGGCCAACGACGACTGCTGGACCTTCTTCTGGAGGTAAAACACGACACGGCTTTCCCTCCCATTGATGTCAATGGTATCATTAACTAACTTGTACGTTTCTGTGTATTGAAAACAGCGGCAACGGCACCGACAGCGGCTACGGTACCGACTGCATCAAGGACCCGAAAACGGGCGAGTGCGGCTGCGAGAACTCGATCGACGGCAAGTTCATTGCCGGCAAAACCGACTGCGTGTAAACTCGTTCACCTTGAGCTTTCAATGTACTGCGTCCACTTGAATCCGTGTTACAACAGACGAGTGAGTAGGAAAACTACTTTGGTGGTGTACCGTAAACCGTCCGTTAGCTTAGAAGTCATTTCTCCAATATTTACTTTTTGTTGGATAAAAAAGAGAGGAAGTCTACCATCATTCCGACACGAACGCGTTTGTGGCATGTGCCGTTAGTCTCGAATTCGCTCTCTCACCATGACGTCTCGCTTGCTCTCCAGACGCTCCGGTCGATCATTGGCTGCGCTCGCGGTTCTCTCCGGTGGCGTCTACGCTGCAGACGCAGCCAACGCGTACGAGTCCTTTCAATTCTGCACTAATTCTCCTCCTTTTAGCGTCTAATTCGTTCGTGGTCCCTATTTCTTTACAGTAAAATCTTGTCCCGTTCTCTTCGAGTTTTCTCCACTGGAGCGCAAGTGGTTTGGGACTATCGACGTAACTTTAAAGGCACCGAGAGAGACGACCCAGAGTACCGTCCCAAGCTGCAGAGTCTCAATGGACGCATCGCCCAGAGACTTCTCCACTTGTGTTTCCAGAACGGAGGCATCTACACCAAATTAGGACAACAACTAGCCACATTCAACCATGGACTCCCCAAGGAGTACACGGAGACATTGGCCCAACTACAGGACCAAGCCAAACCAGTGTCTTTTGAAGAGGTGAAGCGGACGCTCGAGAAGGAGATGGGGAGGCCCTGGCAAGAGGTTTTCGACGAGTTCGACCACACGCCAATTGCGTCGGCGTCGCTGGCTCAGGTGCACCATGCAGTGGACCACAAGGGCCGAGAGCTGGCCGTGAAAGTGCAGTACCCACACTTGGAGTCGCAGATGAAAGCCGACATTCGAGTCATCAAGTGGGCCTTTCAGCTCACCGAGTACTATTTCCCAGACATCCAGATCCAGTGGCTATTTCCCGAGTTCAAGAACGCTCTGCTGTCGGAGGTACGTCCTAGCAAGTAGATTGGTTAGTTGGAGAGTTTTCTACAGTTGCTGACTTGCGTTGTTGTGCAGTTGGACTTTGAAAACGAAAAGAACAACAGTCGACGTATTGCTGCGTGCTTGAAACACAACACTGATGTCCACGTGCCGATCGTGTACGACGACCTGAGCACCAAGCGGATGATGTCGATGGAGTTTATCGCCGCGCCCAAGATCTCGCAAGTCGATGCCATCAAAGAACTTGGTCTCGACCCGCCTGAAGTTTCACGTGTACTTTGCGAGGTATTCAGCGAAATGGTTTTTTGTCACGGGTTCGTCCACTGTGACCCGCACGCCGGTAACATCTTCGTTCGACGCAATCCCGATCCTCAAGCCAAACGCAAAGAGCAGCTCGTGTTGTTAGACCATGGACTGTATCGTGAACTGGACAGTGACTTTCGCAAAACGTACTGCGATTTGTGGCGAGCGATGCTCATGCGTGACAGCGCTTTCCTTGAAGACTGTGGGAGAAGGCTGAATGTTGGTGATCTCGCAAAGTATTTGCCACTGCTGTTCACGTACCGGACATTCAACCACAAGGGGCGTCTGGATGCGGAGATGAGCGAGTCTGAGCGCAAAAAACTTTCCGAGGACCTCAAAAATATGCGCTTCTCCACCGTACGTAGACTTCATACTGGTGGTGTGCATTTGTGGCTGACCATTGACGAACTATGTGGGTTTTAGGTCACAGACTTTCTTGAGCAGCTTCCTAGGGACATGCTGTTTGTCTTTCGGACGAATAACATGATTCGATCTCTCAACAAAGATCTGGGAGGAACCACCAGGTATGAGTTTTCCTAGATCCTACGGTCACTATATCTTCGTGTACTGACTTACTACGACTGCTTTGCTAGAGAGAGGTTCTCCATTATGGGAGATTATGCTCTTACTGGACACTCCACTTTTTATTCGTCTTCTGCTGGAGATCGCATTGGGGTGTGGGGGTCACTGGGCTACTGGTGGGAGCACCTCAATCTCGTATTTCGTCTACGCGTGGTTGACTACTTGATGGCAGTTATCCAGTATTCCCGAGGCGAACCTCCCGCAAAGATTAAGCGCGTGGGATGATCGAGGCTACTAACTCAGCACGTCAAGCTCGATTTTGCAAGATACAGAGCTTTAGCCATAGCAAGAATGCGAAATAGATCCTTATCCGTGCTCACCGATACGACAAATACGTCAGCGAATAAGTTTATTCAACGACGTTGAGAACCGAGGCGACCTGTTCCGGGACTGTGAAGAGCGAGGTGTGCTGGGTGCAAGTGGGGTGAAGTCTGCTCGTCGAGGTTCACTCAATCCTTGAGATAGTGACTGGGGGCTTTCGCGTGGAGAATGTGACAGAGATGGCAGAGCTGGGATCACCATTGTAACTTTGCGTCTGGGTGTCTTTGCGAAAGCTACGCTCGTTGAAGCTTTGCGCGGCTCGTCATGCAGAGCAAAGAGACTCCCAGCACCGATACTCGAGCCTACTTGAGCTGCTTGGCCTGGTGGTTTTCGCTGTCGCAGGATGTACGGCTGCTTGGAGTTTTCAAAAATGACATGATCTTCTCTCGTAAGCGTGGAAAGTCAAAAGGTATCATGGCAAAATGAAGCGCTCCATGTGCAAGGCACTCCAGTGCGACGCACTGCGTTTTCTCAGGCTCTTCCGTGTTGCCACCGAACAGAATCACTCGCTTGCCTACATGCTGCTGGATTGTTTGGAGCTTGGTCAGAGCAGTGTCGAGCTCTGTACCAATGTCGAAGCACACCTGTAGCATACCAGTTCACGTATTGAGATGAACGAGTCAGGCAATGGCATCAATTTCGTGCACTAAAGCTTGTGGTGTGCTCGTACCAGATCAGTCTCGAGGCCTTCCTGTGAGCGAAGTAGCTGAAAAAACTCACGCTCGGCTTTCGTGATCAACACAGTTCCCAACCCCAAGAGCTGGATGTAGCGCCCTGTAACAGGCACATTCTTCGCGCTCGGTGCCCCACCAATTACTATCTGCGGGACCTTGGGCTCCATTGATTTGGATCTGAACGAAGCAAGGGTTAGCTGGACTGCAATTACACAAGCTCATTCTTTTGGACGCACCTGTCCCCGTCAACGCGTGAACTCGAAGCCCCCGCTACAGCGAAATCTTCTTCAAACTCAATTGCGATGTTCAACGCATCGCGTGCTGTGTGCTGCTCGGACGAATCGTGATGATTTTTTTCACCTTGAGCTTCATCAATCTCAAAGCCAGCACCTGGCCGACCATGTCGTGGTATTCCTGTTGTTCGCTTGTGCTTCAGCTCATCAGGCACAGAAGTATCTGTTGCTTCAACTGGCGGGCCAAGGTTTGCACTATCGTTTTGGGTTTTGCTCTCAGAAGAACTGTCGAGTGTGCCGTCCTGGATTGAGACCGTAAGTTTGGGTTTTCGGGATACGGCAGACGTTTTTTCTCGGTTGTTTTCCTCTAACTGAAGTGGGGCTTGCTCTCCAGTGGCTGGAGCTGGAGTTTTATCAGAGGATGGAGCTGTATCGGACGTGTGGGAAGTTTTGTCATGGCCTGGTTTCTTCTTCTTTGCCTTCTTTTTCTTTTCGCTTGTGCCACGTTCCGGATCATCTTTCACTACGGCATTCACCTGTTCTGGTTGTGGCGGGTGTGGCAAAGACTCTTCTACTGGGCCAGGTGGCCTGCCTAGACTCTCTTGGGTACTGGCAACGGCTGGCAGGGGCACAGCAATAACGCGACTTGGCTTTCGCTGTATCGGACTCGAATTTTTCCTGCCTTGAGATCGATTGGTGCTTTCACTGGTGTCGTCTACGATGTCGTCGGTATCCTTAGCCAGCAGTGCAAGGAACTCTTCATCTCCTCGTTTGGTACCCAGCAGCTTCACTTCATCAATCGACTGGAGCTCATTGAAGTCATGCTGAAGATAATTGTTGACTTTGTTCCCCTGTACAGTCCCTTCCATCCAGCGTTGTGCATCTTGAACAATGGAGTCTCCCGTCCCGGTCACTACCGACGAAAAGAAGCCGTCGTAGACTTCTTCAATGTCTTCATCATCATCAACAATGATACCGTGAATACTCAGTTCAAACTTGATCTGCTCCAGCATGACACTTGCAAGCGTTTTAAGACTTTCACCGTCACGAAGTACCAGCAGATCATACAAGGCATTGTAGCGATCCTTGATGGTTTCCTCGGGAAGTTTGGCATAGTCAAGAGCAACATCGAACTTGGCTAACTCGTTTCGAATGGCAGGCATTTCGGTTTGGCGCTCGATAGAAATGGCCTTTTCAATCAAGAAGGTGGAGCGCAGTGCATTTAAGACGTTTGCATCAGCCGCCTGCAAGTCGTGAAAGTTATCGAGCGGTTGATGATAGCTTGGTCTGCTTTCACTAACACCGCGAGCTTGGGCTTTTGTCTGTGCATGTCCGGTTTTGTTGTCACTCAAAGCTGCATTTTGTTTGTCTGACCGAGTGCTTTCAATGGTGTTGGTGTCACGAGCAGGTGGACCCAAGCGATTGGTATCTCGTGCAAACTCTCCACGCATTGGGGAATCCGATACCCCAGCAGCAGTTGCTGTAGTTGAGGAGCTTTCGTTTGTTCCACCTCCTCTCGCTGACAACTCTTTTCTTCCGACACTGTGAGCTCCCTCTTGAAACGTTCTTCCATTTACAGATATCTGCGTGGATGGATGCTGTTGTTCCTGGCCAGTGACTCTATCATTGATCGTCGCAACTTCCGTCAATGGTTTTCCAGTAGGACGAGGGCCCGTGGCGGTCGGTGCTCGTCGTAAAATGTTGTTGTCGAGGGTGTAGTTGATGTTTTCGAACTGAAGCGCGATACTCTTGAACATTTCAAGGAGAGTCTGGAGATCCTGTCCGATTTTGCGTAGTTCACCAAGAGCTTGAGGGACAACTCCTCCGTTACTCCGTTGAAGGAAATCAACTCGTTCGCGTTCTACAACTTGTGGATCTGCACGCGCCAACTCACCCACTGTCCTCATTCCTGTCGCGGCAACAACTCGAGCGACCGACACAAACTTGGGGATTGTCCGCAACGGAATCGACTTGACCACCACCTCGGGCTCAAAGTTATCGGAGAGAGAAAGCTTCAGCTCCGCTCCATCCAAGAAAACAGCAACTCGTCGTGTGATGCGTCGAGCGAGTAGCTGCAGGAATCGCTCGTAGGTCGATTCCTCCATATCGCACGTCCAGACATCCACGAGCTCGAATATTGCAGCGAAGAATTGGTCGAAACTCAGCGTTTTCCCGTGGTGGCTGTCCACTTCCCAGTCGCATTGGATCTGCTTGTGTGCGAGCTCCAACACGAAATCATCACGTAGCACTTTGAAAACGAGCAGCATGAGCGCCACGTAATCTTCTTCGTCCAATTCTTCCAATGGAGGAAGAAGCTGTTTCATGACATTCCCAATTGCTGTCCGCCGAACACTTTGCTCTCCTCTTCGTCCACGTCCTTGCTCGTTCTCCTGTAGTTGTTTCTGACGAATCCGTTGTGCCATCTCGGCCTGCTTCTTTCCTCCTGCCACCTGCCATAGAAACTCGATCTGAGACTTGATACACTCGGAAAAGCGGAGTGCTCGTCGTTTTGCCATTGCACTGGCCTCGTTGAACTCCTTGTCGCCTTGCAAGTGGAACGGGAGATCGCACGAACTAACCGAGAGGAAGATCGATCGCTGGTGGTCGAATTGGGCATCTTCTCGCACTTCCGAGTAACTCACCGAGTCGAGATTCGTGAGCACTTTGAAGGACGTTTGTTTGGCGAGGGACCCCGAAGGCGACGACGGAGAAACGATGCGAGCTCCATCCGCAGTGACCGAGACGCCTTGAATGTGCTGATTGAGTTGCAGAACGAGATTGAGGTCGTTGAAAATCTCGTTCGCAGCCATTGAGTCGAGTGCTCGAGCCACTTGCAATTGTTGTCATGACTGGAATAGCGAGTGCGTCCAGCGGTTGATTGGTGTTGAAGACGGTAGGTAGCTGTGCTTTGGTGCTTGCAGTCGTTTCGAAAACTCGCTGCGCTTTTAGACGCCAACGGAAGGAGATTCTTCTCGCTCCGCAGGATCCCGCGTGAAGAATTCTGTCGCTCCTTCGTTCCATTGTTGCGATCGCAGTAAACTCAACTAGCCTTGAGCTCAGAGACCACACCGACATGCCGAGGATGTTCAACTTTTCGCTGCGCGCTAGCAGCGACAAAAGCTTCTCGGGTAGGAGCAATTGGTTCGGTGTTGATAGACCAGGGAAAGTCTGTCTAGATTGGAGACTTTACTGATCCGTTGGCTCTTGTTGTTTGATGCAGAGGCCATTATTGACCAAATGTGCCAAGACCTCGCGTCTGAAGCGGACGATATCGTCAGTCAGTCGAAGAACGCCCTGCTACGCATGCAGTGCTACGAAGGGTGTCTGCAACTCATCCAAAAGGTTCGTTTTAGACGAGCAATTCATCGGGTACAGCAACATGAGAGCTGATTTCTGCTATGACAGACGATCTGTGAACCGAATAATGAGGATCTGAAGACGGAGCTGATCATCAAGTTGGCCCCAAACATTGGCACGATCAGAGTTCTCTATGAACTTGCCATTGATATCGGTACGGGCCCTGTGACACGAATGCACAAATTCAGCGAAATTAATTTGTTGACTGCGCAGAAACAATCTTTGCAGCGCTCGTCCAGATCACCAGTCAAAAGTGTAAGGTAGTCTTGCTTTTGAACGAGTGGGAGTCCTTTTTAGAAACTGACAGCCACTTGGTTCCCCTGTTTCATGTCCAGCGACCAAGAAAGCGGCCGGTTTTCTAATGGAGAAAATCGCGAGCTTGGTAGAGTTTGCAGTAAGCTTCGACGGCATCAAGTCGAAGACGCCCGATTTCCAAAACGATTTGAGCCACTTCCGTCGCTTCATCGCCGTGAACACCGCAGTATCCAACCAACTAGAAAAGTGCGTGTGGCTTGGTGGCTTCTCATGTCAATGCATCTTCACTAATTGTTTGTGTGCAGCTTGACAGACGCTCCATTGAACGCGATGTCGTTTTTCGTGGCCGACCACTGTCCAATGCTGAAAGTGCTGATCCGATCGATCGAGTGCGCCATGACCAAGGAACCGGCTGCGGTAGAAGTGTCGGCTGTGTTGGCAAATTCCCGCTGTTCTTCCGTGTCTAGTAGCAGGTACTTGGTCTCCATCTTGAGTTTGTTGTCTTTGCTGCATACTCATCGTTTGACTCGACAGACCAAAGGACGGACGTCCTATGATGAATTATCTGCGAGCCATGACCGGAGCCATCATTCTCTACGACCACACAGCCATGCACGGCGCTTTCGGCTCCAAGTCAGAAATTAAGGTGAGCAAAACTACTGTTGACCTCCTTGTACAAATTCGTTCTTAAACTTTATTTTTTCAGATCAAAAAGTGCGTCAAGGAGCTCGTACAGTGGAAACAGAATTCGAACGGAGCAACGTCGGAATTGCTCGACACGATCAAATACTGCAGTCTGCACTACAACGATTCGTCCACGCCCGAGAAGCTCCGAACGTTAATGGACAAGTAAATCCCACTTCAACTTGTTGACCACCGGAACAATCTGTAGCCATGTCATTCCTCCTTGAACCTATTGAATCGCATGTTAAACCTCTCGTACAGCTTAAAAAAGTCGGAAGATGAAGCCATTTTATTTTGCCAATCGCCTTCTTCCGAAAAGCAAATGCGACTAGTTATTGACACGGATGCGGGCGTGGACGACGCGGTGGCCATCCTCATGGCGCTCCACGCGTTCCCAGGCGACCAAGTGGTCGGCATCACCACCGTCTTTGGTAACGTGGACGTGCATCAAGCCAATCACAACGTGGAGCAGTGCGTTCGTGGATTGATACATGGACCGAATGACACAAATGGCTACTAATTCTATTATTTTTAATGTTTTTCAAAGTATTCTACAGGCTGCAGGACGCGCCAATACGCCCGTGTACAGTGGAGCAGCCAAAGCAATTGTCGCCAGTGTCTCGGAGGAGAAATGGGCGGTGTGTCATTAGAATTTTTCCACTTTGGTTGTCAATATGTCGACTCACGTCCACCCGTTGCTGTTTGCCATTTAGGGACACGGTCCGGACGGTCTTGGAGGGGAATCTGGCAAGGTAGAGGCCTCACTGATAGCTGCAAGACGCAACGAAGCGGTACACGCGCTCATCGACTTGGCGCACAAATTCAGAGGGGAACTCGTGATCGCGGCCGTGGGGCCGCTCACCAACATCGCGCTTGCCATTCTACTGGATCCCAACTTCATGTCGAACGTCAAGCAGCTGGTGGTCATGGGAGGCTTGTCCCGAGGCGAGGGCAACCACACAGCGCACGCCGAGTTCAATGTGAGCTGCGACCCGGAGGCCACGGACATCGTGTACCAGCACTGCACCGCCAAGAAACTCTTCGTCGTGCCGTTCGAGACCTGCGTGGACAACGCCATCCCATGGGATATCTACGACAAGATTTTCCACGAGGAGGTGAACTCGCATGGCGAGTATGTCAAGAAGATTTGGAAGTTCACGCGTTCGTACTGCGAGAACGAAGGCTTCTTTCCGTGTGACGCCTATGCGATTGCCATTCTCCTGCACCCGGAGTACATCAAAACTGCTCCGGCCTTGAAGGGCCGCATCCATCTGGCACCGGACGAGAAGCGCGGCGCGTGTATTTGGGAGGAAAACTGTTCCCCAGATGAAGCCAACGTGACTCTCGTGACCGAGATCGACAATCGTGTCTTCGTCGACTTGCTTCACCACCTAACTGCCTAGGAGAAGTCCTTGAAAACTAGTGTCATGGGGTACATACGTACCGGCCAAGCATGCGTCTAGACAATATATTTGCTGGTAGAATTCCCGCGGAAAACAGCACTACTAGCCGCATTCACATTTACGCAGAAGTTACGTCGGTTGCCTCAGCAGTGAGAGGCTTCTGGAAGATTGCGTGTACCCACACGCGGAATCGGACGATGTTCTGCTGTCTGTTCGCGTACTGGCGACGGATGTATTCGTTCTCCACCGGGACTAGCCCAGCCTCGATGAAAAGCTCCTCCACCTCTTCCGTCGTGAAATAGTACGCTCGTGTGTTGTCCTGGCGCACGTAGAAGTTCTCCTGCAGCTTGCAGCCAGGACGGAAGCGAAGCTGCGCCTGATCGTATCGCCCGTAGTCACGGAAGAAGAGTTTGCCTCCAGGCTTAATAGCAGCCACCACCTTCTTGACCGCGTCCCTCATCTTGTCTGGGTGCAGCGCCGACAGACAAAAGAGGAAGAGCGCGAAATCCACACCTCCGTTAGCGAACGCCGCGTCTGGGAGGGCATCCTTCGTGATGTCGCACACAGAAGCTGCCACTCGAGCCTCATTGTACAGCGGTTGTTTCTGCAAGCGACAACAAAGTGTAAGTCATTTAACGTCACCGGTTGTTCACTTCCGACCGCACCTTGAGCAGTTCAATGGCCGAGTCTGCAAAGTCAATTGCCACAATGTTGAGAGCAGGATTGACCTCCAGCAGAGGCAACGCAGCGTTGCCAACGCCACTTCCGACCTCCAAGAGCGTCCTGGTCTCTCCGTTCTCAGGCACTTGTCCTAGGTCCTGAAACACGAGATGCAGATAGTGGCGGTCCTTGTAGAAGTTGGTGGAGTTGCGTTTGTAGAACTTGTCCCAACTCTTGGCCGCCTCCTCCTCGTATTTGTCTGCAGCGGTAGCAAGTGTCAGTGAGCTCTACAAATCACCAAAACCCCTTCAAACATGGCTCCATACTCTGCCAGAACTCGGGGATCGTCGATTTGTCCTGACTCAGATGCTCCTGCGCCAATCGCTCGCGCTCCTCCGTCCACACGTCGTCGCACACCACACGCTCCGGGTCCTCCAGCACGTGTTTGCCCACGCCAGCCTTCTCCACGAGCGCCTCCAGCTGCAGATTCGTCGGGTTCTTGTTGCCGCTCATGCTGTAGAATCTGAAATGGCTTCACTGTAACTGCCAGTCAAACCACCGCTTCCAATTGGTAGAAACTATCCCCTTTTCAACCACTCACATGTCTCCATTTTCTCCACATACAAACTTCCATACACTCGATCTTGAAGGGACGCTGGCGAGTCCGATGATAAGCGTGGCTTCACTCGCGATTGTGTTCAACTCGACTGTACCTCGAAGGAGCACGTACAACATGTTCGAGTTTTCTTACATTCGGAATAGGTGACTTTGCGTATTCCATTCACTCATCGGTTGGAGCTACGGCCGTCAATATGGGGACAAACGAGCTGTTTGGTACACCAATGCATGTCACGCAGGGTAGTAATGGCAAGAACCACCATTGGTAGTTCATCCGACGGCTAGTCTCAATACCAGTTCGATGCGAGCAATGTTAGGCAATACACCCCAAATTCAGTGCGGTTGGAGCTACGGCCGTCAATATGGGGACAAACGAGCTGTTTGGTACACCAATGCATGTCACGCAGGGTAGTAACGGCATTAACCACCATTGGTAGTTCATCCGACGGCTAGTCTCAATACCAGCTCGATGCGAGCAATGTTAGGCAATACACCCCAAATTCTGTGCGGTTGGAGCTACGGCCGTCAATATGGGGACAAACGAGCTGTTTGGTACACCAATGCATGTCACGCAGGGTAGTAACGGCATAAACCACCATTGGTAGTTCATCCGACGGCTAGTTTCAATACCAGTTCGATGCGAGCAATGTTAGGCAATACACCCCAAATTCAGTACGGTTGGAGCTACGGCCGTCAATATGGGGACAAACGAGCTGTTTGGTACACCAATGCATGTCACGCAGGGTAGTAACGGCATAAACCACCATTGGTAGTTCATCCGACGGCTAGTTTCAATACCAGTTCGATGCGAGCAATGTTAGGCAATACACCCCAAATTCTGTACGGTTGGAGCTACGGCCGTCAATATGGGGACAAACGAGCTGTTTGGTACACCAATGCATGTCACGCAGGGTAGTAATGGCAAGAACCACCATTGGTAGTTCATCCGACGGCTAGTCTCAATACCAGCTCGATGCGAGCAATGTTAGGCAATACACCCCAAATTCAGTGCGGTTGGAGCTACGGCCGTCAATATGGGGACAAACGAGCTGTTTGGTACACCAATGCATGTCACGCAGGGTAGTAACGGCATAAACCACCATTGGTAGTTCATCCGACGGCTAGTCTCAATACCAGCTCGATGCGAGCAATGTTAGGCAATACACCCCAAATTCTGTACGGTTGGAGCTACGGCCGTCAATATGGGGACAAACGAGCTGTTTGGTACACCAATGCATGTCACGCAGGGTAGTAATGGCATAAACCACCATTGGTAGTTCATCCGACGGCTAGTCTCAATACCAGTTCGATGCGAGCAATGTTAGGCAATACACCCCAAATTCTGTACGGTTGGAGCTACGGCCGTCAATATGGGGACAAACGAGCTGTTTGGTACACCAATGCACGTCACGCAGGGTAGTAATGGCAAGAACCACCATTGGTAGTTCATCCGACGGCTAGTCTCAATACCAGCTCGATGCGAGCAATGTTAGGCAATACACCCCAAATTCAGTGCGGTTGGAGCTACGGCCGTCAATATGGGGACAAACGAGCTGTTTGGTACACCAATGCATGTCACGCAGGGTAGTAACGGCATAAACCACCATTGGTAGTTCATCCGACCGCTAGTCTCAATACCAGCTCGATGCGAGCAATGTTAGGCAATACACCCCAAATTCTGTACGGTTGGAGCTACGGCCGTCAATATGGGGACAAACGAGCTGTTTGGTACACCAATGCACGTCACGCAGGGTAGTAACGGCAAGAACCACCATTGGTAGTTCATCCGACGGCTAGTCTCAATACCAGCTCGATGCGAGCAATGTTAGGCAATACACCCCAAATTCTGTACGGTTGGAGCTACGGCCGTCAATATGGGGACAAACGAGCTGTTTGGTACACCAATGCATGTCACGCAGGGTAGTAACGGCATAAACCACCATTGGTAGTTCATCCGACGGCTAGTCTCAATACCAGCTCGATGCGAGCAATGTTAGGCAATACACCCCAAATTCTGTGCGGTTGGAGCTACGGCCGTCAATATGGGGACAAACGAGCTGTTTGGTACACCAATGCATGTCACGCAGGGTAGTAATGGCAAGAACCACCATTGGTAGTTCATCCGACCGCTAGTCTCAATACCAGCTCGATGCGAGCAATGTTAGGCAATACACCCCAAATTCTGTACGGTTGGAGCTACGGCCGTCAATATGGGGACAAACGAGCTGTTTGGTACACCAATGCACGTCACGCAGGGTAGTAATGGCAAGAACCACCATTGGTAGTTCATCCGACGGCTAGTCTCAATACCAGCTCGATGCGAGCAATGTTAGGCAATACACCCCAAATTCTGTACGGTTGGAGCTACGGCCGTCAATATGGGGACAAACGAGCTGTTTGGTACACCAATGCATGTCACGCAGGGTAGTAACGGCATAAACCACCATTGGTAGTTCATCCGACGGCTAGTCTCAATACCAGCTCGATGCGAGCAATGTTAGGCAATACACCCCAAATTCTGTGCGGTTGGAGCTACGGCCGTCAATATGGGGACAAACGAGCTGTTTGGTACACCAATGCACGTCACGCAGGGTAGTAATGGCAAGAACCACCATTGGTAGTTCATCCGACGGCTAGTCTCAATACCAGCTCGATGCGAGCAATGTTAGGCAATACACCCCAAATTCTGTACGGTTGGAGCTACGGCCGTCAATATGGGGACAAACGAGCTGATTGGTACACCAATGCATGTCACGCAGGGTAGTAACGGCATAAACCACCATTGGTAGTTCATCCGACGGCTAGTCTCAATACCAGCTCGATGCGAGCAATGTTAGGCAATACACCCCAAATTCTGTACGGTTGGAGCTACGGCCGTCAATATGGGGACAAACGAGCTGTTTGGTACACCAATGCACGTCACGCAGGGTAGTAATGGCAAGAACCACCATTGGTAGTTCATCCGACCGCTAGTCTCAATACCAGCTCGATGCGAGCAATGTTAGGCAATACACCCCAAATTCTGTACGGTTGGAGCTACGGCCGTCAATATGGGGACAAACGAGCTGTTTGGTACACCAATGCACGTCACGCAGGGTAGTAATGGCAAGAACCACCATTGGTAGTTCATCCGACCGCTAGTCTCAATACCAGCTCGATGCGAGCAATGTTAGGCAATACACCCCAAATTCTGTACGGTTGGAGCTACGGCCGTCAATATGGGGACAAACGAGCTGTTTGGTACACCAATGCATGTCACGCAGGGTAGTAACGGCATAAACCACCATTGGTAGTTCATCCGACGGCTAGTCTCAATACCAGCTCGATGCGAGCAATGTTAGGCAATACACCCCAAATTCTGTACGGTTGGAGCTACGGCCGTCAATATGGGGACAAACGAGCTGTTTGGTACACCAATGCACGTCACGCAGGGTAGTAATGGCAAGAACCACCATTGGTAGTTCATCCGACCGCTAGTCTCAATACCAGTTCGATGCGAGCAATGTTAGGCAATACACCCCAAATTCTGTACGGTTGGAGCTACGGCCGTCAATATGGGGACAAACGAGCTGTTTGGTACACCAATGCACGTCACGCAGGGTAGTAATGGCAAGAACCACCATTGGTAGTTCATCCGACCGCTAGTCTCAATACCAGCTCGATGCGAGCAATGTTAGGCAATACACCCCAAATTCTGTGCGGTTGGAGCTACGGCCGTCAATATGGGGACAAACGAGCTGTTTGGTACACCAATGCATGTCACGCAGGGTAGTAACGGCATAAACCACCATTGGTAGTTCATCCGACGGCTAGTCTCAATACCAGCTCGATGCGAGCAATGTTAGGCAATACACCCCAAATTCAGTGCGGTTGGAGCTACGGCCGTCAATATGGGGACAAACGAGCTGTTTGGTACACCAATGCACGTCACGCAGGGTAGTAATGGCAAGAACCACCATTGGTAGTTCATCCGACCGCTAGTCTCAATACCAGCTCGATGCGAGCAATGTTAGGCAATACACCCCAAATTCTGTACGGTTGGAGCTACGGCCGTCAATATGGGGACAAACGAGCTGTTTGGTACACCAATGCACGTCACGCAGGGTAGTAATGGCAAGAACCACCATTGGTAGTTCATCCGACCGCTAGTCTCAATACCAGCTCGATGCGAGCAATGTTAGGCAATACACCCCAAATTCTGTACGGTTGGAGCTACGGCCGTCAATATGGGGACAAACGAGCTGTTTGGTACACCAATGCACGTCACGCAGGGTAGTAATGGCATAAACCACCATTGGTAGTTCATCCGACCGCTAGTCTCAATACCAGCTCGATGCGAGCAATGTTAGGCAATACACCCCAAATTCTGTACGGTTGGAGCTACGGCCGTCAATATGGGGACAAACGAGCTGTTTGGTACACCAATGCACGTCACGCAGGGTAGTAATGGCAAGAACCACCATTGGTAGTTCATCCGACGGCTAGTCTCAATACCAGCTCGATGCGAGCAATGTTAGGCAATACACCCCAAATTCAGTGCGGTTGGAGCTACGGCCGTCAATATGGGGACAAACGAGCTGTTTGGTACACCAATGCATGTCACGCAGGGTAGTAACGGCATAAACCACCATTGGTAGTTCATCCGACCGCTAGTCTCAATACCAGCTCGATGCGAGCAATGTTAGGCAATACACCCCAAATTCTGTACGGTTGGAGCTACGGCCGTCAATATGGGGACAAACGAGCTGTTT
Source organism: Phytophthora sansomeana (assembly GCA_032158285.1). Lineage (NCBI taxonomy): Eukaryota > Oomycota > Peronosporomycetes > Peronosporales > Peronosporaceae > Phytophthora > Phytophthora sansomeana. The sequence continues at coordinate 90,763 of JAPDHH010000271.1, read as the reverse complement.
GGTACACCAATGCATGTCACGCAGGGTAGTAACGGCAAGAACCACCATTGGTAGTTCATCCGACGGCTAGTCTCAATACCAGCTCGATGCGAGCAATGTTAGGCAATACACCCCAAATTCTGTGCGGTTGGAGCTACGGCCGTCAATATGGGGACAAACGAGCTGTTTGGTACACCAATGCATGTCACGCAGGGTAGTAACGGCATAAACCACCATTGGTAGTTCATCCGACGGCTAGTCTCAATACCAGCTCGATGCGAGCAATGTTAGGCAATACACCCCAAATTCTGTACGGTTGGAGCTACGGCCGTCAATATGGGGACAAACGAGCTGTTTGGTACACCAATGCACGTCACGCAGGGTAGTAACGGCAAGAACCACCATTGGTAGTTCATCCGACGGCTAGTCTCAATACCAGTTCGATGCGAGCAATGTTAGGCAATACACCCCAAATTCAGTGCGGTTGGAGCTACGGCCGTCAATATGGGGACAAACGAGCTGTTTGGTACACCAATGCATGTCACGCAGGGTAGTAACGGCATAAACCACCATTGGTAGTTCATCCGACGGCTAGTCTCAATACCAGCTCGATGCGAGCAATGTTAGGCAATACACCCCAAATTCTGTACGGTTGGAGCTACGGCCGTCAATATGGGGACAAACGAGCTGTTTGGTACACCAATGCATGTCACGCAGGGTAGTAACGGCAAGAACCACCATTGGTAGTTCATCCGACCGCTAGTCTCAATACCAGCTCGATGCGAGCAATGTTAGGCAATACACCCCAAATTCTGTACGGTTGGAGCTACGGCCGTCAATATGGGGACAAACGAGCTGTTTGGTACACCAATGCACGTCACGCAGGGTAGTAATGGCAAGAACCACCATTGGTAGTTCATCCGACGGCTAGTCTCAATACCAGCTCGATGCGAGCAATGTTAGGCAATACACCCCAAATTCAGTGCGGTTGGAGCTACGGCCGTCAATATGGGGACAAACGAGCTGTTTGGTACACCAATGCATGTCACGCAGGGTAGTAACGGCATAAACCACCATTGGTAGTTCATCCGACGGCTAGTCTCAATACCAGCTCGATGCGAGCAATGTTAGGCAATACACCCCAAATTCTGTACGGTTGGAGCTACGGCCGTCAATATGGGGACAAACGAGCTGTTTGGTACACCAATGCATGTCACGCAGGGTAGTAACGGCAAGAACCACCATTGGTAGTTCATCCGACGGCTAGTCTCAATACCAGCTCGATGCGAGCAATGTTAGGCAATACACCCCAAATTCTGTGCGGTTGGAGCTACGGCCGTCAATATGGGGACAAACGAGCTGTTTGGTACACCAATGCATGTCACGCAGGGTAGTAACGGCATAAACCACCATTGGTAGTTCATCCGACGGCTAGTCTCAATACCAGCTCGATGCGAGCAATGTTAGGCAATACACCCCAAATTCTGTACGGTTGGAGCTACGGCCGTCAATATGGGGACAAACGAGCTGTTTGGTACACCAATGCATGTCACGCAGGGTAGTAACGGCAAGAACCACCATTGGTAGTTCATCCGACGGCTAGTCTCAATACCAGCTCGATGCGAGCAATGTTAGGCAATACACCCCAAATTCAGTGCGGTTGGAGCTACGGCCGTCAATATGGGGACAAACGAGCTGTTTGGTACACCAATGCATGTCACGCAGGGTAGTAACGGCATAAACCACCATTGGTAGTTCATCCGACGGCTAGTCTCAATACCAGCTCGATGCGAGCAATGTTAGGCAATACACCCCAAATTCTGTACGGTTGGAGCTACGGCCGTCAATATGGGGACAAACGAGCTGTTTGGTACACCAATGCATGTCACGCAGGGTAGTAACGGCATAAACCACCATTGGTAGTTCATCCGACCGCTAGTCTCAATACCAGCTCGATGCGAGCAATGTTAGGCAATACACCCCAAATTCTGTGCGGTTGGAGCTACGGCCGTCAATATGGGGACAAACGAGCTGTTTGGTACACCAATGCATGTCACGCAGGGTAGTAACGGCATAAACCACCATTGGTAGTTCATCCGACGGCTAGTCTCAATACCAGCTCGATGCGAGCAATGTTAGGCAATACACCCCAAATTCTGTACGGTTGGAGCTACGGCCGTCAATATGGGGACAAACGAGCTGATTGGTACACCAATGCACGTCACGCAGGGTAGTAATGGCAAGAACCACCATTGGTAGTTCATCCGACGGCTAGTCTCAATACCAGCTCGATGCGAGCAATGTTAGGCAATACACCCCAAATTCTGTGCGGTTGGAGCTACGGCCGTCAATATGGGGACAAACGAGCTGTTTGGTACACCAATGCATGTCACGCAGGGTAGTAACGGCATAAACCACCATTGGTAGTTCATCCGACGGCTAGTCTCAATACCAGCTCGATGCGAGCAATGTTAGGCAATACACCCCAAATTCTGTACGGTTGGAGCTACGGCCGTCAATATGGGGACAAACGAGCTGTTTGGTACACCAATGCATGTCACGCAGGGTAGTAATGGCAAGAACCACCATTGGTAGTTCATCCGACGGCTAGTCTCAATACCAGTTCGATGCGAGCAATGTTAGGCAATACACCCCAAATTCTGTGCGGTTGGAGCTACGGCCGTCAATATGGGGACAAACGAGCTGTTTGGTACACCAATGCATGTCACGCAGGGTAGTAACGGCATAAACCACCATTGGTAGTTCATCCGACGGCTAGTCTCAATACCAGCTCGATGCGAGCAATGTTAGGCAATACACCCCAAATTCTGTACGGTTGGAGCTACGGCCGTCAATATGGGGACAAACGAGCTGTTTGGTACACCAATGCATGTCACGCAGGGTAGTAACGGCATAAACCACCATTGGTAGTTCATCCGACCGCTAGTCTCAATACCAGCTCGATGCGAGCAATGTTAGGCAATACACCCCAAATTCTGTTCGGTTGGAGCTACGGCCGTCAATATGCAGGCAAACGTGCTGTTTGGACATAACATAATTAGAACCGAATTTGCCTTGGAGACCACAAGTGCCTTAATCCTTCGAACCGGGAATTACCTTGGCCCAGGAGGTTTCGGCAGCATTATAGTAGTTGATATAGATGTTTGTGTAAGTCTGGACAATATATTGGCCGGATCTGACTACAGCAGTCACCGCAATTAGTGTCATTCGAGAATTAGTGTCACTCTAATTTCGTGACACTAATTCCCGTGTAGAAAAAAATAAAGATTCAAAATTGGTGTCACGGGTCCGATGAACTGGCGCAGCGGGGTAGACCCGACCCTTCTAATCTGCTGTTGTGAGTTCAAGCCCGACTTCGGCGCAGTTCCCGAGTCGATTATACCGACATATGTGTGAAGTTGTTAGGGCCCACCACAATTTGTGGTACGATTGTAAAAAACGGTGGCTGCAAATGCAAAGCGGTTTTTTACTGGGATTGGAAGTACGTTAGTACTGATAGGACAGCCCAGCAAGGATTAATTCGACGGGATAGCCGCTCCGGTATACCGGTTCAGATACCGGTGCCAACTGGGCTCCCCAAAAGCCTTAGTTCGACGGGATGGCCGCTCCGGTATACCGGTTCAGATACCGGTACCAACTGGGCTCCCCAAAAGCCTTAATTCGACGGGATGGCCGTTCCGGTATACCGGTTCAGATACCGGTGCCAACTGGGCTCCCCAAAAGCCTTAATTCGACGGGATGGCCGCTCCGGTATACCGGTTCAGATACCGGTGCCAACTGGGCTCCCCAAAAGCCTTAATTCGACGGATGGCCGCACCGGTTCCAGAACCGGTATTAGCTTGCAGAGTCTCGTTTTTACGAGCTCCATCAAGGTGGAGGAATTCTTTGTGTAATGACAGTTTTTTACTGTGGAACAGTGATATGTATTGGGTAGAAGGTCACCCTGCTGATGAATGTTCCCGGTGCAGGGGCGATGCGCTTTGCGGTTCAAAACTAAATATTAACTACATGTACGTCTAAGTGCTTTGTATATTTAGACCATATTTCCTACACTTTCTATCCCAGTCTCGCGTAGCCCTAGTTTTCAAAGACATATTATTCCAAAACTAGACACCACTTGAATTTATTTACAATTTTGCAAATCTAGAGCCAGAAAGGTCATTTCAGTATTTCAAGCAAGGCGAAGAAACAAGCAATGTGCGCGAAGCGTCCTTTGGTTATGACGCCCTGCGGGGCTGTATTCTGCAGGACCCCTGTCGGACCTGAGGGTTTTGGGCAACCCGTCCTATGCCCCACGTGCGAGGACAATGGTTGTAAGCATTTCGGGCGGCGCAAGCGGTCGAATTCATCCTCCAAAGATGATCTTCCAGAACGCATCGTCAAGCTACCCAATCCGCGCGTCTCGGACAAGACACCAGGTATTTCCTATCGTACAGTGCCAAAACGGGTGGATGAGTAAGAAAGTGTTTCGCGAGTATCTTTTCGAAAAAGAGCTATGAACGCTGACCCCCATGGCCGCGAGAAGCGCATTTATCTCGACAACCGTTCGTCACATCTAGATGAAGATGAGTGCAAGGGCAACTAAATGCTCGCCTCGTTTACTTGCCTCCAAATGCGACTGACTTGTGTCAACCAGCCGACTCGTTTGTGATTGCTAAAATCAAAGATGCCTGGCGCCGCAAGTGGAACGCAAAGAAGATCGATCTTATCGAGCAATCGGAATAGCAGAACACTAAGCGGAAGGATGGCACGTGGTCGAGGAAGCTCAAGAACTCAGGCAAGAAGTTCTTTCTGTCTATGGCTGCTGAATGCGTCCGTGAGGTGAATGCTCACCGTGATAAACACGGCATCAACTACGCCAGGAAGGCAATGATCAGATGTTATTTATGTGAGGTGTTTGAGATTTTGCTCACATATATTAATGTCAGTGTCGCTATTTTTTTGAACTGATACTAATTTATGTGAGGTAAAAATAGTGTCACTAGCACAACTTTTGGTTATTAGTGACGGTGCAACTTCAACAGTCACTAGTGCTACTGTCGCTCGCACTTTTATCTACACTCGCCGCTCTAGTGACTGCAGTCTTGCCTGCAAACTCGTCTGGGTGCTTCTCGATGATTTCCTGGAGATGCGGGAATAGCTGCTTTGGGCTTCAGTGCCGTCAATCCGAAACAACTGAGCCAGTTCTTCCAAGAGATGTAATGTCTCCGGGTCGTTTTTTCGAGCACCCGGCAGATACGCGGCAAACACTTGAAGTAGTGATAAAGCTGGCGATTTCAGCGGCGAAATGATCAAGTGTTGTCCTGATCGAATCAATTGCTGCTTTGGTGCTGATAGGATGCGTTGCTGCTCGCACCAGTCTAGAGCCAAATCTAAATCTGTTGTAACATGGCACTCTCCATGCGAAAGTTCGTCGTGAGAACTGTCCGTGCCCTGGTCTCGAAGCATGCATGCTTCGGGGCAACCTGGAATCTGATGCACGTAATGTAGCGGCAAGAACAGGGGGGTAGCTGAGCTCTATTTTTAGACTTATTGTGGTTCCTATATGTAGCGGCAATAACACAATGTATCCATGTGAAAATTGTGTTGAAAAGAACACAATGTATCCATGTGAAAAAATTGTAGCCATTTACCAGTTCTCAGAGTGATGGTCTCCAAAGTTGAAGTTGCCCCGCTCGTCGGTCTGCTGCACTAGGAGCTTGAGCGACAGGGCCAGCTAGGCCATTCCACACTGGAGGTGGGACGCACCTCGTCTGAGCCCAACCGTCAGAGTGATGGTCTACAAAGTTGAAGTTGCCCCCGCACGTCGGTCTGCCGCACTAGGAGCTCGAGCGACAGGGCCAGCTAGGCCATTCCGCACTGACGGTGGGCTCGACGCGATGCGGCCCGCAGGACCCCCGGAGCTCTCACTTTGCATTTTTCACGATGCCCCCCAAGCGCAAGAAGCCCGACGGCGCCACGCTCACGTACACGTACCAGGGTGTGGTGCGCAAGCTGAACCAAGTCTGTGGTGTGGACTTCCTTGTGGCGGAGCTACAGAGAATGGCCCTGGAACTCCATCAAGTCCGCATGCTCAGCTGGAAGATCGCTCGGCATGCATGTTCTCCGCTGCCTGAAGGACGGCGACAATTTGGGAAAACTGGACTATCACTTCTTTTACCACTGCTGCAGTGCCTCTCTCAAACAAACGGAGGAGAGAGATCGTCACAAGATGCAACCAAGCTATCCCGACGAGCACAAGACTTTCTTGCTCTACTGGGCGCAGTGCGACAGGGTGCCCAGTCACAACGCACCGTCCCTAAAAAGTTGCGCTGCCATGATAACAGCTATGGCGACACAGATGGAAACGAACACGATGAATGGCGACACAGATGGAAACGAACACGATGAACATGTTGGCCCTTCACTTCCGTCGGAGCCTTCACCAGTACATTCGCTTCCGGTACGCCAAGGAGGGCAAGACCCAGCTTCCGTACAAGGCAACCAAGCGCTTGGTCGACAGCTGATACCGCGTTAAACAAGCACCTGTGCTCGACAACGATGGCGAACCCACTGGCAAGGCTAAGTTAGCCTGGAGTGTTTGGGACGAGCCTAAGACTACCGAAGAACGCGAGCTGCGCGAGTGGCTCGGCGAGGTTCCTTGGAAATGGGCTATCCGCAAGAATGCCGCACACTTTCTAGCCAAGGTGTACGATATATTGAGCTGGATGGAGAAGTTTGTCGAGACACACCCAAAGATGAAGGGGTCACGGTTGTATACCCTGCTGCCGTGCACCACCTCGTTTGTGCCTGGGCACATTACCATCAATGTGACCTCACTCTTTCAGCTTTTCTCGCGTATGCACAGTGACCCTCAAGTTAAGCGTTCCGTGGTTGAAGAGTTGAACGAGCCATGGGGCTCCGAAAATGGCGCAAGTTGGACACAACATCGAGACGTGATTTTTCGCAAATTGTCTAAGCTGATGGTTTGGAATCGGCAACGCGCAAGTTTGCCTACCAAATCACAACAAATGGCTACTCTGCTTCAGTGCTACTACGACGTGAAGTTCCTACCCCAGTCGTCCCAGATCGGCCATTGAAAAGCAAGAAGCGCAAGACCAACACCGGCTCATCAGTCGACGCATCACAGCCCCCGGTCAAGGACGCATTTGACATGGCATTGGACAAGCTCCCGGTTGGATACACTCCTGGCAAACTAATCGGAATTGATCCGGGCGTGCGGGCGTTGTGCACGGCGGCATGGGTTGGCTGCCTCCCGAGTCGACCGACCGCATCGGAACCGACGTCGCAATCGACGTCGCAAGCGCAATCGAAAGGGGAGGCACAAGCGCCGGTGGAAGCGGAAGCCCAGGAACCGTCATGATGTCAAAGTATTGTGGAGATCAGTACGAGTGCGTACTACCATTTGGCCAAGTTGAATGGCCAGCGTGCCTGGAACAACCGGTTGAAGAAGCGGCGACGACTTACGCCGGTTTGCTGGAGGGCATGCCGTCGTTCAAGACGGCGAGCTATGACTTGTACGTGGGCAACTTGCACTACTTCCTGAAGTCCTCTGGGTATCTGCTTCAGTTCTCGGCAAAGCACGGGTTCCGCAGGTGGCGATTCCTTACGTATGGCTTGAAGAAGAAGGCCATGAGTGTGATAGCCAAGCAAGTCGTGCCAACTGCGAGTCCACAGGTGTGCATCGCTCTCGGAGATTGGAGTTGCCAGGACGGCCTCAGGTGCAATCCGAAAGCCCCAGTGAAAGCGTTCCGGAAGGCTCTCGAGCGTCGCGCTACTGTCCTGCCCATGGATGAATTTCGAACGAACAAATTGTGTTCGTGCTGCCACGAGCGACTCCAGCCGGCACGATTGGAGACGAAAGTGAAGGACAGGGACACCAAGGAGATCAAGGTCATCACGAAGAAGAACAGAAATGTCTTGCGCTGTCTGAACAGTTGTTGCAAGGCCCACTTCTGGAACCGGGACGTCAACGCTGCGATAAACATACTGGAGCTCTTGAAGTGCAGGCTGCTTGGACTAGGGAGGCTCGAAGCATTCCAGCGGTGATGAACCGGCGATTCTGTGATTGGAAAGGCATTGCATTGGCGGTGCGCCCTGGCGTATTGCGGTGCAGTGGTGTCACCACTGGTGACCCGTAGCCAGTCACACGGAGCGTCTTCAGAGCACCAGTGCTTCGGAGATGTTCCGTACTTGTGTTTTTGTAGTACTATCAGGAACAGTAAGTTAGTTTGGCTTTGGGAGATGGTAGTACGTTGCCCACGAAGGGATACAAAAATAAAGGGACGCCAATCGTAATGGACGTCATCCCGTGCCACGGCGCCAAGATCTGCAGCCCGTTTGTGGCTGCCCATGAGCCTCCCAGCGACTGCATTTACTACGTATCAGCAGGTACAGGCGAAGTGTTCCAGTTCCAGCCGCCAGACATCCACACAGCGCTCGTCTTCTCCGGTGGGGAGCCTTTTGGGGCCCAATTCGACCACCGAGGACGTCTCCATCTCGCAGACTGCGCCCATGCCGCCATTTTACGCGTAGACGACGCTGCCCAACCAGGAGTGATAGTCAAGAACTACGAGGATCGGGCGTTCCGAGGCCCCAACGGCATTGCGTTCGCTGGGGACGACACGCTCTTCTTCACAGACAGCGGACCGTTGGGGGAGACGACGCTCGAGAAACCAAGAGGAAGCGTCTTCTGCATTGCATCCAGTCCCAGCGGAGGGCAAGTGCTGCGACCTCTTGTGATGGAGGCACTGGCTCATCCGTGGGGCATTGCAGTCGCTCCAGACTCAGGTGCACTCTTTGTGGCCGAGACCATGCAGAACCGCGTCGTGAGACTGCAGCAGCGACCCAGCAACGCCTACCACGCGAGTGTTTTCTACCAGTTCTCGGGAGGGATGGGGCCTTCGGGTATAGCTTGCGGGGCTGACGGAACGCTGTATGTCGGACACTACGATTTTTCAGGTGAGCTGTTGAGGTTAGTTCTGAGGGTTTTGATGAAGGTGGACTGATTGCAGGGACTTTGCAGGTGGAAGTGTTAGTTACGGGAAGATATCGGTCATCGGTTCGGACGGTACGTTGAAGCAAACGATGGAGATCCCAGGCACAGAAATCACCGGAGTTTGTTTGAGGTAAGTGCCATATGCAAACTACATGTAGCAAGCGGTTAGATTCATGCACCGACTCACTTTTTTACGGGTTGTTCAGCATCAACGAGGACTATTTAATAGTCACAGAAGCGTCTACGAACTCGATTCATCGACTTCCGATCTCGCGGTGATGACTAGGAGGAGCCAACTTCGCTGTGTTTGTCTCCCGGAGAAGCCTCGCCTGAAAACAGCTCCTTCAGAAGACTTTGGACGACTTGGGGAGTATACTTCAGGTATTTGGACGCATGCTTCTTTGAGAACTGGATGACCGAATATCTAAAGACCATGACAGAAAAACAATCAGTCCACGAAGCAATCAAGCTCAGCCTGGATAACTTACTTTTCGTAGAATTCTTTGTACGCAGGGATAATAGTGTCAACGGCCGTTCGAATGAGGTGCTGGCGAATGGGGACTTCTGCCACCACGTACGTCCTCTGCGTTTTGTGGAGTTCCTCCAGTTGATCGTTGAATTTCTACAAGAGCACACATAATGTCACCAACGACGAACACCAAACGGATATCTAGCTCTTGAAGCTTACGGAGAACTTTTCTTTGAGCAGCCTTCCACTCTCGAGCGTCAATACGCTGCCACCCTTCGCGTACTGCAGCGTCTCAGTCGGATCACTCAAATATTCCTTGAAAGAGACGTAGCTTATCTTGATAAACTGGTTGAGTGCATCATTTCGCATGGCCTCCACGCGTGGCTTTATGGTGCCGTGAATCTGCGCTTCCAAGTCGGCATCATCCGGCTGGACACAGTGTGGTAACGAATTCGTGACGTATCCGAAGTTGTTTACGACGAAAAGCTGCTTTAGGCCTTCTCGTCCTTTTAGTTGGTCAGCCTTCGCTATGAGAGCTTCGATGAGTTGCGTGACAACCGTGCCAACAAATGATACCGGGGTGACATCCAAGTCCTTTGCGAGTAAAAGCTTCAGTGGTTTTGCTTGATCGCACACCTTTCGCAGGAAATTGAGAGTCTGGATAATACTCGCACCAAAGTTAAACATGAAATACGCACAACAACAGTAGAAAAGACTTACGTGACTGGAAATCGGGTGCACATTGCCATCTCTGGTAACTGTTCGGTCTCCAGACGCCTCAACCAGACCAGGCTGGAATGTGAAGAGCTTCTGTTTAGCCGTCGCTGTCAGTCCTGTGACGATTGCATTCACAGCTTTCGACAAAACCCACGGGTCATCGAGCCCTTTTCCTTCTCGATCACGAAGTAGCAGAGGTGGAAGCACCGCCGCCTCCAGAGTTTCGACTCTCGCCAACAGTAAATCATGAACTAGAAGGAGTTTGACAGCATCAAGTGGCTTCGAAGAGCGTAGTGACGTATCAATGTCATTTCTCCAGGACTCGAGAACTTGCAGGGTAGAATGGCGGAACGCCCCGTTAGCTAGTTCTTCATTGGAGAAGATTAGCTCAGCCAGCTTTCTCTCCGTCTCAATCGTGACTTCCATGTCGTTCACACACTTGGCAAGTGTAGTAACAGGAGCGCTCAAGTCAAACCCCATAGAACTCCCAGATGAATCTTCTCCCAGGAACATCCTAATCACATCGTACCGCTGCTTGCCGTACTCTCGGAGGAGCTCTGTCTGGTCAACACCGGAGATAACCAGACAATCTAGCAGTTGTGCTGCTCTGGACACGTCGTGCTTACTCGGCTCGACCCACTTGAGCGTTCCATTGTCATCTCGGTCTCCTCTCGACAGCACACTCACAACACTTACAAAATCCGCCATGCATTTGCGTCGCACTTGGACGAGCAGTTCCTTGGCCTGATCCAGCGCCTTCATGGATCCTTCATAGGAACGATGGCCTTCCAGGAAAGTAATAGCCACCAGCAACTTCTGCAATGACTTGATGTATTCCTCCTGGTCGAACTTGGAGCCGTTCAGCAGCACCGGAGCAAGCTTTTTCATAAAAAAACAACAGAGTTTTGTCAAGTCTCAGCATCAGTAGGAAAGTACTACCTACAACTAGTTCTACGCACCTCGTGAGCAGCCACAAAGTTCTCGTTGATCTGACGTAGCTCCTGTACACTGAGGTCGATGTTCTTCTGGGTGCCTCGAAGCTGCTCGGTGAGTTTATAGACCGGCAGCATTTCTCGCTCCACACCCAGCAGACCCTTCTGAAATCCCAGCAACGACTGCTCCACCTGCTTCATTTGCAGCTACAGAAGACCAACAAACACAAACGACATTAAGATATGTTCACTCGAGTCCTCAACCATTAGTTGAAACAAAACCTGGTTCTCCAGCACCGCCTCGCGGATACGGGCCACACTATCGCCATACGCGCCGTAAATCTCCATGATGGCAAAGCGTCTTTTCACCGGAATTGTCGTTTGGAATCAACAAACTGTTTTTCCGTTCTGCACTTGGCTCCAAAGAATGCAAAACGAGCTCCTATCGCGATACACAAAGTTGATTGGTAACATGAACGTACATTGTTTGAATTGTTTGGTGGTCCTATAGCCTGATATCTACCACACAGCAACTCTTATTGGAGACCATACAAACGAGAGAGATACCATCACATTTGAGTGTAGGCAGAAGTGGTCCCGCGGTTCTCTGCGTTTGGTGCTGCCACGGCGACCACCCTGCCTCGGAGTTTCCGGACCGCGGTAGGTCCAATCTGCACGTGAACAATGGCCGTCCTGATTTGTGCTTGAACCTTCGTGTCAAGAGTTGGAGTTTGCTGGAAGTCGCGGAGGAAGTTGGCAAAACTCAAGAGATCTGTGCGCAAGAGGTGCCATGGTACCCAGGCCATCACCACGAGTCGTAGTAGGTAGATGCCTGAAAATATGGCCGCTATAATCGCGGTCCACGGAGCCACTCGCTCGTGATACACGACGTACTGCGTAGTCCCCATGTACGTACCTGGGAAACGCTTGATCGTTGCTTCTCCTGTTGATAGTCGGTGACTGATAATACTCCCGAACAATTCACTGATTTGACACGAAGCGGTCGAGTCGTTCCTCAGCGCGTTGAACCACGAGTTGTAGTCAAATCGGATGGCAATCCCAATGCTGCTCTCGAAGTGTCTCCATAACTCCAGTGATGAGTTGTCCCATTGGCATCCACTGATCGGAGTTCGGTCGTTTGCTCTGATCTCGAGGTTGCCATTACGCGTAATAATGGTGGTATCAGCTTCGGCACACGACACGTTACACGTGAACAAGAACGTCGCTGTCCCCGATGACCCAAATACTCTCCCAGCAAGATCCAACGAGAACGAGCCATCGGCGTTAATGCCTGCTGCGTACGACAAATTAAGCGCGGATGACGAAATCATCGTCTCGATCGAATGCTCCAGTTTGGAAGCTCAGTTGTCCTCGCCTCATCAAGCAGTCCTGGTAGTTGCTCGATGGTAAAAACTGGAGTCCTTCCGGTCGACGAATTGCTCCAGTATGACTCGACAGCGGCTGTCGGAATCATCGGATAAAGATGTTCACCTAGTCACGCTCCCGCCATCCAAATGCAGGCCATGCGTTAATGGGGAAGTTTAGAAGCCCCAAAAGCGTCGCGGAGGTGGCAATACACTTTGCGTTAAAGCAGCCGCCAATCTCCGTCACCTCAAGCACTCCATAACTTGGGTCATTCCATGTCTCGACAGTCGAGAAGCCCGTGCTGAAAATCAAGGCGACCAGCACGGGGCCAGCAAATTGGATGAGGCAGATGAAAAAGCTGAACAAAGCAAAGGTACTGCAGTGCCCAGTAGGCTCAAACCCGCCGATCAAACTCGTGACAGTTTTCAGGTCACGGGCGGTAACCCCGTCGGTCGATTGGAGATTCAGGTTCAAGACCCCCCACAGCATCACTTTCATCGATTCCACGAGCAGGTACGTGAAGAACCCTCCCAACACACCGGAAACATACTTGCGGGCATCAAACCACGAGGCGTACAGCTCAGGCCCCAAAGCGAGAACTGCCGTGAAACTTACCGCCAGTAGCGCCAAGAAGAACACGAGAGCAAATTTGCTCCCTACAAATTGCCCCTTGTCGTACGTTTCAAGAAACATCGGCTTGACGTCGTGGTTAGCGAGATTTGGAGCTACATCCACCGGCACGTTGGCTGTCCATGGGCGTAGCCTGCGATAGCGGACGTTCAGGTCTTCTTGTATCTCTTGTTCGTTAGGATGGTGATGTCTAGCATCTGCAGGCACCAGAGGAATGGCTTGTGGTTGGCGAAATGCAGCGTAGTCACCGTTCATCGTGTCGAGTGCAAGGAAAATTCGGAAATGGATGAGCTTGGAGAATGCTTGGAGAACTGCCATGCCAATCAACTCTCGGTGTAGTTACCACCGAGTTGAGGTGGCATTTGGTTTTGTGCAGTGAGCTCGACCACTGGACGCGCCGGACGAACCCCACTCCGTATGAACACCTAGGTACAAACGGGTGCCTTGGTCCAGTACGCGTGACGTTCCTCTTGCAAACGCAGCAAAATTAACCGATGGATACTCATGATGAAGTGTTCACTTGCTGTCCGGTCCAGACTGCACCTCAAATTCACATAGAGGAGGCTCATTTCCGCTGTTGTAGAGATTAAAATCACCCGCCGATCGTCTGAAAATGTCGTTGCATACACCACCAGAACGCAAGAACTCCGCTGGCTGGAATATCAACCCCATCATCACCCGCGCAAGTTACCTTGGTTGCACGTATATCTCAAACTATGGCGGTGATTCAAGCATGCACTTTGAGCATCAAAACATAACATAGCAACGTTGACTTCATGTAGCAGAATGTTTCAGCGTTTTCAAAGTGACGTCTCCACGTGAACAGCCAATATTCATTCAAACCCAGAGCATCCAAATCCGCGTGATTCAAAAGACAAATGAACTGCGCAGCGCGTGGATACTACTGGACCTAGATGAGCAAGCAAACAATCCAGCCAATCCATAGTTGTACATGTATATTCAGCTTCCATGACCACCAAAGTACCGGAGCTTCTGCAACTTATGATGGCAAGCTATGAAATTTGAAATCACTAAAGTGCACGAGGTTCAAACCCTCCCAGACAAACATGGGCGTTCACTTTGAATTACTTGTGGCCGTTCTGCTGTCCGGTACGAGACTGCGCTCCAACCCAGAGATGAACCTTGTCGTAGAGGTTTAAAATCATCTGTCGGATCGTCTGAAGGTGTCGTTTGCAAGTGAACTTCCTGTCCGATGTACCATTACAAGTGGTACCACGTAGAAGCTGCTCTTTCCTACGTGCACCACACCATCCGACCTGACGTCACGTAGAGACTCGACAGCTCCATTTCGCCCAAGACACACGATGAAGGTCGTGCGGATGCTGGCGGGGATGCTCGTGGTGGCCACGCTCATGTGCTCTGGCAACTTGTGCATCAGTGCGTCCAAGCAGGACGGCAAGATCCCGTACAGCAGCACGGCTGTCACGCTGCTCATTGAGGTGCTCAAGCTGGTCGTGATGCTCCTCGCCATCGTCGTAACGGAGACCCCAGCGCCTGCTCGCTTTGTGCCGCTTGAAGCTTTCTACTACGCAGTGCCTTCGTTCCTCTACACCATCGACAACAACCTCAACTACGTCATCCTCCGCTTCATGGACGCGGCCACGCTCTCCGTGCTCTGGAACCTCAAGATCGTCGTCACGGCGGTGCTCTTCCGCTTCGTGCTCAAGCACCCGCTGTCGGAGCTACGCAAGATCGCCATTGTGTTGCTGGTGGTGGGTGTGCTCACGAGTCAGTCGAACCATCTACGGCAGATGGAGGGAGCTATGACCAAGACGAGCAGCAGTGGCAGTGGAGACATGCAGTCGGAAGACAAAGACAAAGGCGCCCGAGACTTGATCTTCGGCGTGCTGCTAGTGCTGGTGGGCGTGACGTTGTCGTCGTGTGCCAGCGTCTTCACCGAGTGGACATTCAAACGCAAGTCGAGCTGTCCGTTCTTGTGGCAGAACCTCCAGATGTACGTGTTTGGCATCATTTTCAACACGGCTGGCGTTTTGCTGGTGGAGGGCGAAGACATCGCTTCGAAAGGCTTTTTCCACGGCTTCAACAACTGGACGCTGGCGGTGGTGGCCGTGAACAGCATTGGCGGCATCGGCATGGGCTTCATCCTCAAGTATCTGGACAACATCGCCTGCGTGTACTCGCACTCCATGGCCATGATGCTGACGATGCTCTTCTCGATGCTCTTCTTCTCCTTCTCGCCGTCGCTGGAGTTCGGCTGCGGCCTCACTGTGCTCATCATCTCCATGTACATTTACCACCACCCGCTGGCGCATGCGGACGTGGCCTCATCAACGGATGCAGTCAAACAGCGGCGGTCTTCGGGCCCTTGCTCCGAGAAACACGAATCGTCCAGCACCATCACCGAGCGCAGTGAGAAGACGCGGATTGCCAAGCTCAAGCAGCAAGTGAACGACGACGATGACGACGATAACGACACGGACAGTGCGTCCTCCAGTAGCAGCTCGTTGTCTTCCATGGCACCACGATCCATGCGCGGCTTGCAGCTCAAGAAGACGCAATATGCAATGTTACCAGGCGAATCGGAAGACCTCGAGAGCGCTCGTGCCAACGCAAAAGCGATGGATGCGTCTCTCAGCGGCACCAAGTGAACAGTGAACATCAACAGCTAGCGTAATGTAGCCATGTCATAATCGGGTACCTTCGTGTAACCTCGCATCTGCTTCCCTCAATGCCTGTCGCATACATTTGCCCATACTAATTTATCCGCCGAGGAAGCGAAGCAGCTCCCCCTCTCGAGGATGATCTCTCGCCTGCGTCTGGGCGGGTCTGGGGGCGCCACCAACAGCAATGCAAGCGCCAGCACCAGCTCCAGCATCTTCGGCGCCGCCGCGTCGGCCATGAGCAGCATCAGCGGCGGCGGGAGCCTCCTCCCAGGCAACAGCAGCGTCGAAAGCGCCGCCGCCACGGCCGCCGCCAACCACGCGGCCAGTTCCAGCGCTGCTGCAGGTATTCCCAGTCCTTCTTTGAGCTCTAGTGACGCGTTGCCCCCTGGATGGCGACTGGTTAGCAGCCGAAACTCTGGGAGGGACTAGTATCTGCACCGACTGACGCCTTTTTGTGCTTCTTGACCAGGTCTGGACACGCCCAACAGCGGCAAAGCGGCGGGCGGAGGCTTCTTCGGCGTCTCCCGCATGGTGGCGCTCGTGAATCAGGCCAATCGCAGTCTCCAGACGTCGCTACAGAACACGACGGCAGGACCGGGGGTAAAACAGGCGCCCAGTCGAGAGGCTCCGGCGGTCAGGACGTGGATCGAGATGGCCAAGTGCTCGTGGAGATCTTTGAGAACGAACGACTGGAAGGGAAGTTGCAGCCCATGGACCCCAAGACGTTCAGTGATCGCCACGCAGCCCCAGGAGCAGGACAGGACGAGAAACCGGAAGGAGAACTACCTGCTGGTCACGAGTGGGTGACGGACTGGGAGGTTGATCAGAATTATACAGCGGTGGATCGCGACGGATGGACCTACGCCGCCGATTTCGTTGAAATTGTGCGTCTATTGGGCGATGACCTTAGCCACGCTTCACGCCACCCGACGGATGCAGTGCGGCGTCGACGATGGATCCGTTACCGCCAGCCTGTGGACGAAAGCGCACCGCAGTCTCCCACGGACTCGGCCAGCGGAAACAAATCTTTGGCATCCTCCGCTACCTCGAACAATTGGGCGGATTCGTCGAACGGGCAGGGCAATGACTACGTGCTGGATGACAACGACGACCCGTTCATGCGCACTGCTCAAAAGACCCAGACGGGCTTCCGCGTTAATGTGAACTTTGCTCATCGCGGAAAGAAAGACAACACAAAAGACTACCAGAGCATCAGTTTGACCGATGTCATGTGGTTAGTGAATGCGCACGATGTGACAAATGCGCCAACTGAAGAGCTGATGCGCGAGAAGACCGCTAACCTCGAGGAACAAATCAAAGAGGCCACCCTCCGCTCCAAGTCGTTGGAAAAAGACCTTCGTGCGCAACACGACAAGCAGACGAGGGAGCTGACATTGCAGCAGAAGAAGTTTGATGCGCTCGTGGCGCAGTACAAAAAGATTCAAACGGAGAACGAGACTCTCCAAGCCAGTGTCTCGAAGCACCGGGTTGCAGTCGAAGCATTGCGCAAGGAAGCGGTATGTTCCTAATGCCTACCCGCGATTATGTTGATTCTTGGCATTGACCAAACTCTCCTGTTGATTTGGCTAACGTGAATATGTTGTTGTGTATGTTGTTGTGCTGTTTTGTTTGAATTCTGACAGACTGAAAAGGATATGCTGGCGGTACGTGCATATTTGACTGCGGTTATATGAACTAGTTGTTTATTTGTATGTGTGTCTTGGCTGCGTAGAATGAAGAGCAACGAGCACTCAACGCTGAGACGGCTGCACAAAATCAAGCACTCGAGGAGAAGGCTAAAGCTCTTGCGACTGCGCGCATGCGTTATAAGAGAGACAACAAACAGCTCGCTGCGGCTGTGGAAGATGCGAAGAAGCGACTGGAGCAGCACAAGGCGCAAGCCAATGTGGACTCGCAGGACCCGGTTGCCAAGGACCTGAAGACGGAAATGGAGAAGGTGCGGCAGTTGCACGCGAAGCTGGAGGCGGTGCGCCAGCACCGTCTCGTTGTCGAGGAGGAGAGCAAGGCACTATTTAACCAAGTGGTAGAGAAGAAGGCTGACCTGAAGTTCAAGTCCAAGAAGAAGGTAAGGATCCCGTTGACTGGATTAAGGAGCTGCTCGTTTTGTGATATTCACATATTGTATTTTTGTGGTTCCTGCAGATGGAAACGGCTTTGAGCGAGGTGGACGCAAAGATCAAAACGCTCAAGGAAGAGCAAGCTTCATTGTCGAAGAGCCTATCGCAGAAACCGGAGGGCGACGCTCTACGCAAGATTAATGCCCGAAGGAACGACATCAGAAGTGAACTTGGTGCATTGAAAGAGAGACGGACTATGCTGCTCGCGGAGAAGCGGAAGCAGGAGGGCGTGGAGCTTTAGAGGTTTCAATGCTTCCGTGTAAGATGATGCTCGTGTTACGGACACCCGCGTTTGATCGTTGCCGACGGTTGCTCGTCACCCTGACACGTACGTACTTGTTGAACAAAGTGTGATTTCTCTGATATTTTGTCCTCATAAAGCTTCGCGTGGCCTCACAAAACGCGCGCAACAAGTTTGTCGTCGCTATGGTCTTCACCGCTACTATATTTTTTCCTTCGTACTTGGGAGTACGAATTTCCTACTGTATACCTGCTATCACGGTATCAACCACTCAACACCCGCGGCAGCAACGTGCTAATGGTTTTGTGTTAAATTGCTCCAACTTATCTCTCCACGCGAGAAATGTCCAGCGAAGAACAGAGCGTCTCGATCGCATCGTCCAGCATGTCGTCGAGCACGAACGCCACGTTGGAGCCGAAGCAGCTCACGTTGAGCACCTGCGTGTCCGTGCTGCAGCCTGACATTGCCGCCACCACACCTGTCTCGTCGAAGCCATACGCCCGCCCGCTCAGCTTGATCGCGCGCCAGCGATCGGGTGATACAATAAGTGAGTCCTCCTCGAAAGATGGCAAGCAGCGCTCGTCCATGATCAGGCTCACTTCCTCAGCCGTCTCACAACAGCACCAAAAGGACATTTCGCCAGTCTCAAGCGGTTCGCCTTCACCCTCGCTAGACGTTCCTCCAGTTGAAAGCAGCACAAGCTGCGTCAGCCCATACGCACTAGCACGAAGGGCGTCCTTTTGCAGCCTCACAAGCACCAGAGACTCGGGATACACTGCATATCGATAGCATGCAGTCAGCATACCTAGCAATGAAGCACGACAGTCAAACTACGCACCTGTCAGATACTGTCCGTCTCCAACTCGAGAAGGTGCCCCATTGTCTTCGGCAGCATCGGTAGGCGATGTCGGTTCACGATCAGATAGCGCATTCTCCGCTTCTTTGGCCTGCATTGTTGCACAGCATACGAAAGCGTGAGTGTTTCAAGAAAGCTCGCCACACAAATGCCGCAGTATTCGCACCTCCTTCAACCCATGCAACCCACGGGACAACTTAAGCTGCAGACACGAGATGGCAGCTTCCAGGTGCATCTCCTGGACGAAAATGACGTCCGTGTCGTACGTGCTCATGTTGAGAATACTGATCTGATCATCGGCTAGCAGCTTGGACAAGAAGCTCACGACGCCCGGGAACTCCGCCACCATCGGCCCCAAGTGGATCTGCAACACGACAACAGCACATCACTCAGCCCACTGACTGTCATTCCCTTCACTCAGCGTTTGCAGTTACCTGAATCGCCCGCCAGGACTGCGGCGCGACGGTGATCAAGCCTCCCATGCCCTGCAGCAGCACACCATTGTCAAGAACCCATTTCCAATCTCCAAGCAGTAGACGGCGGACGCACCGCTCGCTTGAACATGTCGACACCGCTGGGGTCCATGAAGAGCGTGGCGCCCTCTCTGTCCGACACAATGGAGAAGATCTCGGTCTGCATGGAGCGACACACGTGGCTCTCGACGCGCACGCAGCCGCCCTCGTTCTCGTCAAAGCTGCATCCGGAGTAGAGCAGCAAACTGCCACAAGTTCCACCCAAATCACACGCGTCAGTCCGACGACTCGTGAGTTCGTCTGCTCCCATTTTCCCCACTCAAACAAGGCGCACATTCAGCAGCTCACGCACTTGAGCAGCGGCCAACTGCCGTGACGAATGTGCTCAGCAGGGACGAACACGACGCTTACGAGGCCTGCAATTCCACCAATCAGAATCAGCAGTCCATTCATAAGCTGGAGAAGACGCTGCAGTCGCCATGGGGACGTACCGGGCAGCAGCGTCGCGTGGAAGTTGGAGGTGGTCACGATGTCCATCGGCAGCACTATAAAGACTCTTCACTTGACGGTTAAGTTCCACAACCAGTGTACCATCAGAAGTGGTACAGTGCTGTCCACCACACTACCGTACGTGGCCCACACTGCGTTTCGCAAAAGCCCCCCAAAAACCGGCAGTACTCTTGTTGCTGGCCTCGCGCGGCAGTAGGACCCTCTTCCCTCGTCTCGGGCGTCCGGCAGGCGACGCGCAGCCTCCCGCGGGCCGTCTCCGCCTTGAGCGTGTCCGTCTCTGTCTCCGCTGCCGATTGGGCCTCTCAGAGCCTCCAAAAGCGCCGGAATTCGCGTCTCCCGCTCGCTTCCTCGCGTCGGTTCCTCCCCCTCGTGTCAACGCGCTCCCGTGCACTGAAGACACGGCGCGGACGGCAGCCGCAGGACGGAAATAGCGCGCGCCAGGCCGTTTCCCAGCTAAAAAGGTGCGTTTCGGTGCGGCAATCGCCCTGCGACGGACGCAATTGACTGGTTCCGAGTGTGTCTGCAGATGGCCAAGCGCAAGTTTGTGTCCTCCAAGAAGAACGCGCCCAGTCGCGCCATCTCGAGCAAAGAGGCGGCGCTGCACGGCCGAACAGCGGGCGGAGATGGCGCCGACTCGGACTCTGGCGACTCGGTGGCGTCCTCCGACGTGGAGTCGTCCACGCCGCTGTCGTCGGACGATGAAGAAGAGAGGAGCCACTCGGCCACGCAGGACACTACGCCCATGGCGGTGGAAGTCATGCCGGCAAGTGTTGGACGCGGTAAGCAGCTTCGGTTCCCCACCGCCATCTCGAGGGGTAAAGTGCTGCCAATTGAGGGCGGCGCAGCGTCCGATGCCGACGACTCGGACGACGAGAGTCTGCTGTCTGTGGACGACAGTGACGATGAAGACCGCGGGGTTACTGCAATGGAAGTGGAGGAGGAGCCTGCGGCTGCTACACCTCCAGTGCACATTGAGACCTCGCCTGCGACGCAGGACCTTAAAACTAGTAGCAAGGACACGCCATCCTACCCGATTAAAGCCGTTCGCGCGCGGAAACGACATCGCCCCGACTCCGAGTACTACAAACAAATGTCCACGTACGTACGAGACTGCTTGCTCAGTGTACGGCACGAAGGTAATAGCGGCGCGCCGGCAGACGCGTATACAGACGAATCATCTCCGCAGCATGAGGAGTTCCGACGGAGACTTGCTACGGGAGATGTAGAACGCGTGACATGGAAGGAACCTCCTTCTGTAGAGTCGAGCTCGGGTGAAACACGGGGAGATCAGGCCACCGAAGCGACTCCTAGCAAAAGTAGCAAGTCAAGCAAGTCCAGTAAATCCAGCAAGTCTAGCAAGCACGGCAAGTCCAGCAAGTCCAGCAAAAGCAGCAGCAACAAAAGCAGCAGCAACAAAAGCAAAAAGACGGCTTTGGACTCTACGAATACCGACTCAAGCAAGTCAACGACCTCGGTGTCAAATGGGTCTGCGAATAATCATCTAACTCCACCGACACAACCCCCTGCCCAAGTTGCGCCTAGTGCACCAGCAATGTGTGAAGTGTGCAAAAAGAAATTGAGCGGTGAAACATCCAAGGAAGAGGAGCAGGAGAAGCCTGTGAAAAAGGAAAAATCTGTGAAGGCAGAAGATGTGAAGCAGCCACCGGAGGAGGTGAAGAAGGAGCCTTCACAAGCTGTTACCCCTCCACCGATTCCTGTTGGGAATTTTACGGTCACATTCACGCCTGGAAGTGATGTACAAAAGTTGCGCCTTGAGTCTGCGAAAATAATGGATGAGGCACGAAAACTAAAGCACGAAGGAAACCGCCGGGGCTCGAGCGAACATGGCACCGAAGGACAGCTGACGCAGGGGAGATACTACTTGCGGTCAGGCGCCAAGTTTTTCGAGTACGCTCTTAAACTCCAGGAGATTAAGGTGGCGTACCAGGAGAAGAATGACGCTCAGCACGCATACTCGTACGGCGAGAATTGTATATCGACGCTCTCGCAAACGTCTTCGCTGATTGAGAGCACTATCCACGCATTCCAGAGTGCAGGCAGCATACGGCTTGCTGCGCTAGGTTGCAAGATGGCATCAGTTGTTCACCTGACCGCTTATCGGCTGCAGCACCGCAGGTTGCAGTCGTTCTACTCGGAGCTATTCATGCCTGGACGCTCACCAGAGTCGCGGGAGAATGGACACACTCCGCCGATCGACCCGAGTAGCAACCTGAACAGCAATAGCAGCAAAGACGCCGCCATGCGCAAGCGCTTGCTGAAAGAGATGGAGCATACGCTGCGCGGCTTCGAAATGTGGCGGCGTTACGAGGCTTACAAGGTGAGCGTGCTGCCGCGCGTGACAAATCCTGTGATTTTAGATCTGGCAGTGTTCTTCGAGGACCTCGAGGCAGAGCTCAACCAGTCTTAGCAACAGGCCCAGTATGAGTCGAAGGTGAAGCGAAGCTAGGACGAAGTATCGCCAGCCCCACCCGCGTAGTAGCATAGTAGCAGCAACCCAGGATAGCCCTTTTGGTCTTTTGCAACATGATAGTCCCCCCAGAGCATGGAGAATAACAACAAGCAACGATGCACATTGCTTGGCACGCTAAACACACGACACTGATGCCCATTGAAGTCATAGACATCCACCCATCATTACGTTTCTTTCGTAAACTCACTCTTGGAAACGACGACATTGTCGCCCTTGAGCTCATAGAGGAAGGCCACGACCTTGGGTCCCTGTAACGCCATGAGCATAAAGCTGGGAATTACTTCGCTTGAAAAACTGCTGAATGCACCGGTGATGGAGCCAGGATTCACGAACCACTTGCCCTGCTCGGTTCGAATGTGAGACCTGAGCCACGATTCAAGTTAGCTGCCTGATCCTACACGTAAAGGGGATCCAGTACGCACACATGGGTGTGGCCAGTGACCAGAATGTCCACGTTCATCTGCAAGCACCACCAACGCGCAAAAGTTAGCAGCTTTACACCCACCGCAACCACTTTACCGCCTGTTACCTTTCGCTGCAGCGCCGCAAGACTGTGCTGGTCGCCCCACGGAACCACTTGGTGTGCGTGACAGAGTCCGATCCTGAACTGTCCAATAGTAACGACCTTCGTCTCTGGATAAACTCCCTCCTAATATTCATAAGAAGCATTTTAATAAACAGCAATTCAGTAGAGAAACAGATAGAAAAAAAACTCGTACTTGGTCGCAGTCTCCAGCCACGACGTGGACGTTGGGCGCCAGATTCCGCAGCTCCTCGTACTGCTCCTTGGTCACCAAATTGCCAGTGCACAGAACGTGTTGCATCTTGTTGGGTACCTGCCATTTCCGTCCATTTAGTAGCGATAGAAAGCATCAAAGCGTTCCGTAGACGGTCGCACCAGCATCTTCTGGAACTTATCGGGGATCTCCGAGGCGCGCGTGGGGATGTGGCCGTCCCCCAGTACCAGCACCA
The DNA here is from genome assembly GCA_032158285.1 of Phytophthora sansomeana. Classification (NCBI taxonomy): domain Eukaryota; phylum Oomycota; class Peronosporomycetes; order Peronosporales; family Peronosporaceae; genus Phytophthora; species Phytophthora sansomeana. The sequence goes on along the minus strand of JAPDHH010000271.1, from coordinate 67,326 downwards.
GCTACAGCAGCAATAGAATACACAAAGTACAGTGTTAATAGCGAGCTGTAGGCCTTGGATCCTCTCGTAAAGCGACCTCTCCAAAGCCCGACGCCATCGTCTTAATGATGCGCTTCAATGATGGATCCATTGCAGTACAGTGCTGCGTCCTTTTAAGTGCGATCCATTACAATGGTACGATGTACCGTTCAGAGACGAGTTCGTTTCTGTCCCGCAATTCACGATGTAGTCTTCAGTAACTTACTTGGCTTCACTATACCTGCATAATGCACTATATAATTCGGGCCACCAACGTCAGAGTATTCAGCAGTTACATTTCGGGTGGTAACCTAACGGTGGACGGATCATTCGGACGCTCACTGTTCGTCCTTCCTCCTGCCCCCGCCGTCTTCTCAGCCATGGGGATCTCGCTCAAGCACGTGAGCTTCGTCATGCTCGTGCTGCAGAACACGGCGCTGTCCATCGTGTCCAAATACTCGCGAGCCAAAGCCGGACCCAAGTATCGCCCCAGCTCCGTCGTCTTGCTCGTTGAGATGCTCAAGTTCCTGCTGTGCTACCTCATGCTGCTCAAGACCAAGCGTGGGGACGTGGGCGCGTCACTGCGGACGTTGCAGCTCGAAGTGTTCGCAGACAAGAAGGGACTCACCAAGATGGCGGTGCTCGCCTTCCTCTACGCACTGCAGAACATGTTTGCTCTCGTAGCGTACGACTACGTGGATGTGGCCACGTACCAGATCGTGTACCAGCTCAAGATCATCACCACCGCCATGTTCATGATCGTACTGCTGCATCGTCGCTTCAGCATTGTCCAGTGGTGTGCCATGCTCGCTCTCATGGCGGGTGTGGCCATCTGCTCCTACTCGCGGCTCCCAAGTGCCTCCCAACACACGGACGAAGCCATGGACAGCAAGAGATTCATCGGCATCTGCGTCATGATTGGGCTCGCAGTCAACTCGGGACTCGCCGCCGCGTACTTTGAGCGCGTCATGAAGTCCCACAAGGCCGTGGCCACGCAGCAGACGCTCGACCCACTCTGGACGCGAAACTTGCAGCTGTCCGCCATCTCGGTCGGCGTCACGTGCGTGGACCTCGTACGCAACTTTGGAGAAGTGTGGACGAACGGATTCTTCCACGGCTTCCACCCGGCAGTCTTCGCGGTCATTTTCCTGCAGGCGGTGGGCGGGCTCACCATTGCCGCGGTCGTGCGGTACTCGGACAACATCGTCAAGAACTTCGGCACGTCCTTCTCGCTCATCTTCTCGTGCATGATCTCCAACTACATGTTCGATCAGACGGCGACGTTCTCCTTCTACTTCGGCGTGTTCCTGGTGGTGGGCTCCGTTTTCGTCTACGGCGACAGTCGCTTCGCTATCAAACCCGTCGCTGCTAAGAAGGAGCGTCGATCCACGACGGAGGGGCTGGCACACGAAATCGCCATTGACACCAAGAGCTCGCAGATGATGCACTCTGGAGGCCGACACTTCGTTGCGCGGTCCGTGCAAACATTTAACGTATTATGCGTTTAGAGTTAGAGGGGCTTTCTTCGCTATCTACCATACTTGTAAACCTCGTTGAGGCAACAATTACACAGCAAGATACAATGACAAAGAGCGCTTACTGAGGCGGTCTGGGGAGATGGTGGTCAGCGTGATGAATGCCTTCCTTCGGGACCATCGCACGGGCTTTAGCCAGACGTTCCGCCAAAATCAGGTCCTTGGTCGGTTGTCTAGGGGCTCCATTAGGACCAAAAATGTTGCCGCTGAGAACACGGGCGCAGCGGGCACAGAATTCCATAATGGCGTTCGCCACCTCGCCTGGGCAATCTTCCTGGATCACGTGTCCTGATGAATACATGAGTCGCATCTCGAATTTGCCCATCATTTGACCGCGCATGAGTTCCGTGTCCAAACGGTCCGAGCCTGTAGTAGTGGTTAACATTCAAAAACCAACGCACGAAAAAAAAGAATTAGCTCGTGAATCTATAAAGGCCGGTACTGGCATCCCTCCTTACCCGCCAGCACCAACACCTTGGCCTCCTTCAGCGACAAAAACTGCTTCGAGAGGCCGATAAACCAGTCTACAACCACAAGCAGAAACCACCAGAACTCAACATTGAGCTGATCGCACATACCAGCACCACCGACAATACCCATCAAGCCTCTCACCGTGCCAGTACTTCGCACTGCTAGCTAGATCCGTCTTCCACACCAGCGAGCCATCTTCCAGCTTCTTCAACTGGGACGGGATCGAGGCATCAGCAGCTTCCTGGTTGTGCACTGTGCCGCTGTGCAGTGCCCAATAGATGGCATCCTTGTAGGAACGGAAGCGAGACGGGCGCTTTTCGAGGATGGCACCCATGTGCTTCAGCGATGCCATGGCCGTGCCCTCCACCACGTCGATCACCATCACACCCTCCAAAGACGGCACTTGTCCCGTCGCAGCAACACGAACCGCAAGGGCACCTCCCAAACTACCAAAAAGCAATATAAAACGTCAGCAGAGCCCTCTCCAGTTCCTCTTTACAGCATCCACGTACCTATGTCCCACAATGATCGTCTGAGGGTTCTCCGGATCCGCCTTCCCATCTATCGTGGGGTTCATGGGAGGAATCACTCGACCCAAAATGTGCAGCGCGTCTTCCACCAATGTGGTCATGGACAGATCTTCGTCTTGGGTCGTGTGGGTCTGGCCATGACCTCGCAGGTCGAACGCGTGGACTGTACACGTCTCTTTCAGCATCGCCTGCAGCTCAAATAGCAGCGTAAGTCTCCAGTCTATAGTCTATAGCTTCTACATCTCGTATGACGCTAGTACCGTCACGAGACACCACGTCATGGACGTGTAGCCTCCGCCATGCAGCAGAACCACGTGGGGACCTTGGGAACCTGCGCGATACACTCGGAACGTCTAGAAACAGCGTCAGAAAGCCCTTCCACCTGTCTACACACTTCGTCAAGCCTCGTACGTCTCCATTGGGCAGCGTCAGGTCCTCCTTCGAGTCGAAATACTTGGCCCAGAGCCCGTCGTAGTCGCCATCGTCACTCGCCATCGTCTCTATCTCTCGGTTGGATCAGGACTGACGAACAGCATGGCGTATGCTAAACGACGGGAGGTCTCTTCAACTCTCCATTAAATCCGCACAATATCAACCGTGCGACATTTCCATTCGCTAAAAGCCGCAATAACGTCGATTATCAGATGGCCAGACCAGGTGGCACCCACCCTAGGGACAGACTTGCGCGGCTCATTTACGCCTCCATGCGGCCACGATACGCGCCGATCACCTGGCAGCAGCAGTGGGAGAGAGGTGCCAACTCTCCTTGAAGGTCTCAGAGTCACCCGTCCACCCAGAGACGCAGTAGAACCCCAGCGATGGCTGCACTAGCGGACCAGGAAACCTCCGGCCCCGGACTCATCGAGTTCTCCACCGATATGCGCGACTTGCACTCCGTCGTGAGTGACGAGTACGGGACGTTCGAAGTGTCGATGATCGAGGTCGAGTCCGACTTGGACAACCACAAGAACCCTCTCAATCTGTGCGAACGGGTGTGCTACACGTGCTCGGACGAGTGGTTGTTCGTGTGGCTGCTGCTGTCCGCGCCCTTCCAGCTCGCGACCTACAAGACGCTGCTGTTCCACGTCGCCAACTTCCTCTTCTCGCTGTTCGCTGTCGGCTGCGTCGCTGCGTTGTACGTCGCCAAGCTCCCCATGTCCGTCGCTGCTGCGTGCGCTCTCAGATTCCGACGCGTCGAGACGTGGACGCTGCAGCGTCTGCTGCAATTCGACTGCGCGCTGTTCAACTTTGTGTCGCCGCGCGGAGAGCGCGTGATGGTCTACGGTCCGTCCGTCCACATGCAGCAGGAGGAGGGACTCTACGGCATGTACGCGCAGCTCTACTTCGGCGGCATCAAGTTCCTGTGCACGGGCGTCCCGGGTGCCATCGCTGCAGTCATGTTTGTGTGGTCTTTACAGAACATCGTGACACTCATGCTGCAGCTTGGCAGCGACGCAAAGCTAGAGGAGAACACCATCAATGGCCACTCGCTGAGTGTCGACCTTGAGTTGGACGCGATGACGGTCGTGGCGGTCGTAGCTATCTACGCTTGCGTGCTGCTGCTGCATGTGTTCGCCTTCATTTCGAGGCAGTTTTCAATCTTCTTCTGCTCACAATACCTTCTCTACGCCGGTGGCGTCTAGGTTCTGCATTTTCGTCCCCATTATCATAGATGTATTAGGATATTCACAGTGAACCTGTACCTGCTTGATAGAATTTGTCTAGCTCTAGCGAGAACCCCAAGCCAAGCTTTCCGTTCGTTCCCGCGTACTTCAGTTCGCTTCTACACCATCTCCGGGTACTCCCTTGCGTTGCAGTTTGCCTAGCGGAATGCCCCAGTCTTTCTCTTCCCAAGGCGTCCTCGACGGCACCACGAAGTCGAGCGGTACGCTACGTTGGCCAAATAAGTCCTCGAACGTGGTCAACAATGGCTCCACCCTCTGTTTCCATTTGGCAACAGGGATCTCAAGTCTGAACTCAATCGCTTCCAACTCGTCCAGAGACCGAGTAGTCTGATCAAAATAGGTCCCATTATCACGAATACTTTTCACAGCACGCCCAAGTTTCAGGCCGTGCAATTCCGCTGGCCACGCTGCATCTGATGGCACTTCAAACGATGTCGGTACACGAGAGTGACCATGAAGCTTATACAAAATTTTGAGTGCTGGCAGAATACTCTTATTCCACTCCGCCTCAAAGAAATTCCAGGCAAAGCCAATAGCTTCCAATTGAGGCTTATCTCGAGAGACCTGTGCAGCGTATGAATTCGTCCCCCGAATGCTTCTGATAACATTCCCGAGCCTCAGGCCCCATGTTTGCTTCGGCCAATTTCCGTCCGACGGAATTACAAACCTAAACGGTACTCGACAGTGTCCGTTTAGTTGATGATAAAACTGAAGCGCTGGCAGAATACGCACACTCCACTCCGCTTCGAAGAAATCCCAAACAAAGCCAATTGCTTCCAATTGAGGCTTATCTCGAGAAACCTGTGCAGCGTATGAATTCACCCCACGAATATTACGGACGACACCCCCGAGCTTTAGGCCCCATGTTTGCTTCGGCCAATTTCCGTCCGACGGAATTACAAACCTAAACGGTACTCGACAGTGTCCGTTTAGTTGATGATAAAACTGAAGCGCTGGCAGAATACGCTCACTCCACTCCGCTTCGATGAAAATCCAGACAAATCCAATAGCTTCCAATTGAAGCTTATCTCGGGATACATACTCAGCGTAAGCATTCTCGTGTCGAATATTCTTAACGATCCTGCCAAGAGACATTCCCCACGCAGTCTCAGGCCAAGGTGGGGATTGTGGAACCGTAAACGTACTTTCCACACAGCAGTGATCAAACTTATCACGAAACACCTTCAACGAAGGCAACACTTTCTCGCGCCAATTTCGCTCCGATAATACCGAATCATGGCAGAATTTCAGTCGCTTTAGCTCTTCTGCATCTGCTTCCGTCTGTTTGGCAAAGCTCCCTTTAATGCGTATGCTCAAAACTGTGTTGCCTAGACGTTTCCCCCACAGTCGCTCAGGCCACGTGGGATCTTCTTTAGGAACAACAAAATGCGCATGCACATCCGTGTGTCCATTGAGGTCGTGGAATCGACGAAGTGCTGGCAGCACAAAGTGGTCCCACTTGTATTGGGGCCAGTCCCATGCGAACTGCATTTCGTCCAGCTCCTTCTTGTGCATGGGATTAATCTTCGCTCCTCCCTGTCTCCACTGTTTCCTGAGCCACTCGGCATGTTTCCCCAGGGGATACCCCCACGCTGCTTTCGGCCACGCTTCGTCATTAACTGGAACTTTGAATTTAACAGGAACCAGCAGGTGCTTCTCCATCCTAAGGAACGTGAGGAGTGAAGGTCTCACTGCTTGTTGCCACGCTACGGAGTTGCGCACATTGAGCCTCGTCCAGGGCGAACCGTCTTGGGCCTGGGACGACAAGGAGCGGGGGAGTGTACAGTGGTATACTGAAAGCAAGGTCTTGTTAGCGCAGAGCCAGCGGAGGGGACGCCCAAGACGCTGGAGACGCTCGCGCGCAGCAGACGCCTCCGAGCCACAGACAGCATTGCTGCGAGAGTGAATGTTGCTCTTCAAAGCGAGCAGCTATTCTTAGCGCTGGACAAGTCGACTTGCTCTTATACGCAGTGCCACTATACCCGACTCTACGGGACAGAGACGTGTTGACCCCCTCACTTTCTGCTGCGTGCGGGTGGCCGGGAGCCGCAAGATCGAAGCCGAGCGACGATGGAGCGCCTCACGCTGGTCGGGGAGCGGGCACTGCACCACTGGACGGACTCGGGGCGCGTCGACGTGTATGCGAGGGCTTGGGACGGCGGCGCTGCGGCTGGAATCGGCGTGGAACTGACGCAGTTGTGACGTTTTTACTGCAGATTACGCCTTTTGACACGCGCAGTGGGCGAGTGCTCGGGCCGCGAGGCGGACTCGGGTGTGTTTAAACGCTTTTACTATCTCGCTACGGCTCTTACTGACTGCGTATTGCTGCTGTAGACCTACCTCGCCTGCTGTACGAGCTCGTGTGGATCGTTTTGCACGCCAAACTGACCAAGCACGAGGTGCTGGGGCTGCTGAAGGAGGCGGAACTGGTACCTTTACGTGCTTTTACGGTGCTGAAACGCTGAAAAGTTGCTGATACTCGTGCTTTTCTGTTGCTATACTCTCAGACCAAGCACAGCAAGGCCTGCGACCTGCTGAGCGACCTCCTGTGGGTCATTGGCAACGAAGTGGAGGCCAATGAGCGCGGTCACGAACGCCACACGTCCAAGGAGTGGCGCAATCTTAGTGCTCTTGTGAAGGCCGTGGCGGATGAAAAGATCCTGACGGTGCAGCACCTCAAGGGGGCGCTAGAGTTCGACCTGCTGCACGATGCAGAGCTCACTCCCGAGCCGCAGCTCATGGCCAAGAAGATGGTGCGTATCAACACCAAGACGCTGTACACGCAGACCAAGTACAACCTGTTGCGAGAGGAGACCGAGGGTTTTTCCAAGGTGTTGTGTCTCCTGCACACTGGAGTGACCAAGAGCCAACTGGAGGCCACGAGGACCGACTTGATGGCGTTGATTGGATTCTTTGATCTCGATGCCAACCGCGTCTTGGACTTGGTACTGGACGCCTACGAGATGCACCCGAGGAACGATTGCTTCGCGCAGCTTCTCGATATTTTCAAGCGCGACAGCTTGCCGCATATTATGGGCTTCAAGTTCCAGTTTTACAAGCGCGACCCGCCTGCTGTGGAGGGCGTGACGACGCCGCGGTCGCTCTACCGTCTAGCTGCAACACTACTGAACAAAGAGCTTCTTGAGCTGGATGCTCTCCTGCCACACTTGGCGCCGTCTCGTGATGCAATCGTGAAGGCGTCCATGGAGCATGAAAAGGAGATGATTAAGGAAGCGGGGTCATTTGGTCAGATTAGTCTTGCCACCAAGAAGGACAGCGATAAGGAAGAAAGTAAGGACGAAGCTGCAGCAGCGGCCGAGAAGCGCAAGCAGGATGCAGAGCACAACCAGGTATATGGGCTGATTATTGGACTTTTGGAGATTGGCGTGCGGGGACGTGCGTTTGAGATGATTTCGTGGTTCCAGAAGAGGGGTGCGAACCCTCTTACTTTCACGCCGATTACGACAGAGCTCTGTGCTGTAGTCAATGCTATGATCGAGGGGGTTTACGCACCGCTTTCATCGCGCAGCCTGCAACTCGTGAGCGGAAAAAGTAATGCTACGTTGACGAAAAATGGGGCCCCCCAAGCGAGTACAAGCAGTCGGTACATCCGTCCGGTGACTGCCTTAGAAGACTGCGTGTCCGAGGTTTTCCCTATCGTGGATATGATCGGCCCGCAACTATTCCACGATAAATTCCTTTTCACAAAGCTGTTGCGGATCGTTGGCAAGTTGATTGAAGATCATACAAAGAAGCCCATCACATCGGCTGAGAAGGATGAAAAAGAAAAGAAGCTTTTAGAAAAGGTGAAGTCGCTGCTGGTGAATACTTTCCTCCCGGCGATGTCTCTCCAGGATTGCAACCCAAGTACTGCATTCCAAATTTGGGAGCTGGTGAAGGCGTTCCCATGCGACGAGCGCTATCGAATGTATCTGTATTGGTTCGAAGCGTATGATAAGTATCCGGAGTTGCGTCTGAAGGAGGCGAAGGTGGTGCAAAGTACGCGTGGCGTTATGAGACGTCTCACCGCAGACCGCGCAAAGCTGTCAGCTCGCAACCTGACTCATGTGGCACATTCAAACCCGCTGATTGTTTTCCGCACTATGTTGCGGCAGATTCAGTCGTATGACAACTTGATTCAACCGGTGGTGGAGTCTTTCAAGTTCGTCACACCATTGGGAATGGATGTCCTTTCATTCGTCCTCGTGGGTGAACTGTCCAGGCCTCAGAAGTCCATGAAGTCAGACGGCACTCACGTCTCGCTATGGCTGACGTCGCTCGCAAATTTCTCGGGAAGTTTTTATCGCAGGTATCCGAACGTGGAGCTAGCAGGACTTCTTCAGTACCTCATTCAGCGACTTCAGAACTGGGCTTCCGTGGATCTCATCGTGTTGAGTGAATTGCTGACTAAAATGGGATCCTGTCTTAGCCTGGAGGACATTTCAGTTAGTCAACTCGAAGCACAGGCGGGTGGACCGCACCTTTGGTACGAGCCCACAGACCCGAAGTTCCAGAATCGGCGAGCTATCCCACGACTTCGTGATGCTCTTATCAAGCGGAACCTGGCCTTACCGTTGTGTATCCTGATTTGCCAAATGCGCAGTCGCATCGAGTACCACGAAGATAGAGATCTTCCGCACCTGAAATTGCTTGGGCGCGTTTTTGATACCTGCCAGCTCACACTAAGCCAGCTTCTTCAGTTCCTTGGAGGTGTTGTGGACCCGTTGCTATACCGGAAGATGCTTCCCTCAATCACGAAGCTTGTACACGAGTACAACGTGCCGCCAGAGCTGGCTATGTCGCTCTGTCGACCAGCAATGCGGAGCGATGACCCCGTATTGCAAACAGCACCACGAGGTGTGCACGCCACTGGCGGTGTCAGCACAGCTAGTAACGGCGTCTCAAATGGAGCATCCGACGGATCGTCGAGTGGAGAAAAGAGTTGGTACATGTACAATCCAGACTTCCTCGAGGACATCAGACATGCGTTGCGAGTGGATAATGGACCCGACGGAAAGTCTGAAGACCCTTTTACAGGATTAACACCGGAGGTGTACGCAACATTCTGGGGCTTGAAGTTATATGATATTCATATCCCGTTCCAGCAGTACGAATCGGAGATTCTGCGCCTGCGTAACTCGGTCACTTCTGGTGCAAATGCTTCTCTCAGTGGAAGCGAGCGGAAGAAGCTGAAAGAGAAAACGACGCAGATGATCGATGTGCTCACCACCGAGCAGAAGGACCAGGTGGCTCATCGAAAGCGCGTGTATGAGCGGCTGGAGGAGATGAAGGGCAAGTTTTTCAAGGATGAACCGAAAGACAACCAGACTTCCATCGATGAGTTGTTGCAGAACTGCGTGATCCCTCGCTCTCTGATATCACCTGAAGATGCCTTGTTCTCTGCGAAGTTCATGGAACGCTTGCATACATTTTCTACACCTCAACTGAGTACGCTCCAGTATATTCACAAGGTGAATATGAAGGTATCGGCAATAGTGCTGTGCGCAACCGAGCGAGAGGCAAGCAATTTCGGTATCTTCATGAAGGAAACGTTGGGGCTCATCTTGCGCTGGTACCAAAACGGCGTAACTTACGATGACGAAGCGATCCATGGCAAGATGGGCATGAGTCTGGACCTGAAAGACGACAACAAGGGAATCGGGCACCGGCAATTTAAGTCAGCGTATGCTCGCTGGCACAATCAGTTGGAGACTGTGTACACGACCGCGCTGTCGAGTGGCAAGTACATGCCGATTCGAAACACGCTCGTGGTGCTTACGAAGCTCATTGATGTGTTCCCGGCAGGGCGCGGAACGGCTGAGATCATTCTAAGTATCGTGGAAAAGCTTACGAACGAGGATCGCGAAGACATTAAGATTATGGCGAAACGATACTTTGCTTTACTGACGAAGCGCAAAAGATCACTAGTGGACGATAGGCTTTTGCGTACGCGCAATGCTCCTTCCAAGTCACCCACTACGGCTTCATCGGACGACAAGAAGAGTGATGATGCAGACGACGATAATAAGGACGGCGAGAAACACCGCGAACCCAAGCGTCATAGCTCGTCAAAGCCAGCGCTGAGCCGTGCAGAGAGCCAAGAACTTGAGAGTGGCGAGATTGTGATTGGTAAAGGCAAAAACAACGACGCCAACTCCTCACGAATGAAGCACCGAGAGGCAGAGCGCGTACGTGGCGCTGAGCGCGATAGGAACAACCGCGGAGGAAGAGCAGGCTCAGCGGATCCTCCGCATGATCGTCGGAATCGTGGTGAGCGCGGAGAGCGTGGGGAGGCTGAAGATCGCCGAGATAGCTCAGCTGATGCTCCTCGTGAACACCGTCCGAGTGAAGAACGTCGTGGTCGTCGAGAGCACCGCGAGCGCGATGTATCTCCAGCAGCTAAAGCCACTGGGCGTAGCAGCTCGGCGAACAGTCGGACCAACGAGGTGCGCGAACGTAGCGGCTCAGCTTCTCGGAAGCATGAGCGGTCACCGGCTCCTCGACGCAGTCGTTCGGGCGAACGTGTCGATGAACGCGGCAACAATAGTGATAGCCGTCGCTCATCTCGTGAGCGCGAGCGTGGGCGTGAGCGAGGGCAAGCGAACCGTGGTGGAAGAGGCGAGGGTGACCGTCGAGGACGTGGCGACCGCGAGGCAAATCCACACCACAGCAGTCGTAGCCGTAGCCACGATCATCAAGAACGCAACCAAAGAAATCGCGGCTCGATGAACGGCCGCGATGAGGGAGGCGGAGAACGAGTCGAGGAAGCCTGAAGGTTCAAGGCCGAGCCCAGCACGGAACGAGGAATTAGTGAAGCCGACTTCGTCACCAAAGCCAGAGCGGAGCACGGAGTCCACCAAGACGAACAGACCGATTAAGACGGAGCGAGAGGCCGTGAAAACGGAGCCTTCCGGCCCGGACGTTGGACGCAAGCGAGCTCGGCCGGCAGAGCAGTCGGAAGCTGCATTACGTCGTCAGCTCACTGCAGAGAAGGAGGCCAAGGCAGCCAAGGAGCAGCAGTCTGGCGAGCGCTCAAGGCCAGTGGCGCGTGACCGTATGCGGCCCCCGCTTCCATCCTCTGTGACGGCCTCTCCAGCTGGGAAGAACTCGCCGACTGGTGCTGGAACGCCCACCGGCGGAGCAAGGAAAATCGTATCGCTAGTGTCATCCCGCAAGCGCGAGCGAGAGTCGACGGAGGGCGAGGCGCCTGCAAACAACGCGCCAGAAGGCAAGCGTCGTCGGGATGGCGGTGGCGGCAACAACAGCAACAACAATGGAGGTGGCGAACCGAAGCGAGGACACGAGGACAAGCGCAAACGAAAGAATCGTGGCGATGGCAACAACAATAACGGGGGCCAGCAGCAACAGCGTGATCAAATGTAAGTGCCTCTGAATAGCTGAAAGGGTCCGTAGCTTGGCTAATGTGTTTTGCGGTGTGCTTTACAGGCGCGGACGTCAAGATCGAGGTGGACGTAATGGCAATAGTGACAGACGTGGTGGCCATGATGAGCGTGGCGGCAACGGAGGCAATGGCGGAGGCCGGCGACGCGATCGCAATGACAATCGTGGAGGCCGTCGATAGGCAACGCAGGCTGTTGATACGACCCCATTGAGGAGACCTGTTGATCAAGTGGCAAGCCAAGACAAGAACGCCACGCACGTATTCACCACCGTAGTAGGCACATGAGAGTGACTAGATAAGCAACAAGAAGAAGTAACGAGCATCTATCCGTCACTGCTCCATCGACCGTCTCGTGCACCACGAAAGTACCACAAATCATTCAGAGACCTTCACGACAAGTCTCAACATGGCGCTGCGTCGTCTCGCGCTCGTGTTCCCTGGCCAGGGCAGCCAGCGCGTTGGAATGGGGAAGGACCTGCTCACAGACTGGCCGCGTATCGTTGGTGACGTGCTGGAGGAGGCCAGCGAGGCCACGGGACTGAGTCTGCGTCGACGGATGACCGAAGGACCGGCCGACGAGCTCACTCCCACGCACGTGGCTCAGCCAGCGCTGCTGTCGATGTCAGTGGCTGTTCTTCGAGTTCTGCAGCACGAGATGGAGCTGCCACCGGTTCACTACGCTCTGGGCCATTCACTGGGTGAATACTCGGCACTGGTGGCTGTGGAGGCCATCGAGTTCGCTGATGCTGCACGTCTTGTGCATCTCCGCGGGTTGGCCATTCAACGCGCTGTAGCTCCGGGAGTCGGTGCCATGGCGGCGTTGATGCCCGTGAAGCCTGAAGACGCCGAAACTTTATGCCAAGAAGCTGCTGCTAGCACGGGCAAAGTATGTCAAGTGGCCAACTACAACTCGAGCAAGCAGACCGTGATCAGCGGAGACGCACAAGCAGTTGAAGCTGCTATCAGCCAGGCCAAAGCTACCAAGAAGGCTCGACGTGCTGTGCTGCTGGATGTGAGTGCTCCTTTTCATTGCACGCTAATGGAGCCGGCCAAATTGGAGCTGCACGAGCACCTGCAGCAACTGCTACACGACAACAAGCTGCACGAGCCGAAGGTGCCGGTGGTGTGGAACGTCGAGGCGGAGGCGACGACGAAGACGCCGGAGGAGATCGCTCAGGTGCTGGAGAAGCAGGTGGTGCACGCTGTGCGCTGGAGTGACAGCGTCGACTACTGCGTGGCCTACGGAGTGGATCACTTCCTCGAACTAGGCGTTGGTGGGGTGCTGAGCGGCCTCATCCGGCAGCAAACGGGGAAAAGCGACGGCCTCACCACAAACTGCGGCACGACAGACGAGATCAAGACGTTCCTGGAGCAGCAGCACGAATGAACACGAGATAAACGAGGGAACCCAAGAGCGTGCATAGAGGTCAATCCAGTCAATCCCGCAGAGTCGTCGAGTGTCTGCTCCTTCTTTTCTGTCTTACTTCCGTCGCTTTAGTTACAGCTCCGCGTCTCCGCAGCCCCGCATGCGCTCCAATTTAGTCTGCTCAGAGCAGCAGTAGGCCACGCAAGAAACAGCGTGAGTCATTCACTCCCTCCTTCTCTCCGTCTACTCGTCGTCCTCCAGCACCGGCGCTTCGCCGATCTCGCTGGCCTTGAACGTGTAGCGCTCGCTGGCGGGGCCGCTCAGACGTCGTTTGATGAAGTCCGTACCTGCGCGTTTGGCCAGCGCCTCCTCTCTGCGAGAAAAAGCCCCAAAAATCGCATTAGTTTCGTCAAATTCCTCCTTCTTATGGTCATTTTCCGCTTTGTACCTCGCGAAGACCTCCGAGTCCGTCTCCGGGACGTTCGTGAGCCCCAGGAAGAGCACAATGGGGCCTCCTAGCATGCCCATGTAGGCGGAATACTCCCAGCCCTTGCGCTCGAACCGGTGCGTGGCCTGTGCAAAATGATAATTGACAGTGGTTAGAAGGTTTGTTTTATGGGTTTTCAGAGGGAAACAGAGCGCAACACGCACGTTGTTGGTGATCATGGCCGTCTCGGGCATGTGCACGTGCGCCTTGGCGTGGCTGGCGAAGCCGCGGGCGCCCAGCAGGCGCGTGCAACGGGTCAGCGGCTGCATGGTGACGAGGTCTCTCAAGCCTTTGAGGCGTCTGCGCCGCACGATCCCCCGGACTGGAGGGGACCGTTCTTCGGACAAATGGAGGAATAGGATTGGATGAAAAGAGAGCGCATGGAGATTTGTAAGGCAAAGGGGACAGATGAAAGGGGACAATGTACACTGGCGTTCACTATGGGGACTGGACCACCAGAACATGGCTACAGTTGCTTGCTAGTTGAACTTGCCCTTTTGACGTCGTTCACTGCTGTCGCCGGCCGTAGGTGCTGGTCGCCATCTTCTCGGCGAAATGCATTTCCTATGGTGTAACAAAGCAGTTAGAAGGTCAAATACTTGTAGCTGGAGCATTTCATAGCGTACCTTGAACGGCGCAATGGCAATCGGGTGCACGGCAGCAGCGTCCGAGAGGGAGTCTCGGTGGCTGCGGACGGATTGATCCAGTACACCACGAGAGAACTCGCCAGAGTAGCAGATCACACCCATCAGATCTGACGTTGCTGGATTCGTGGGTGGTGAGTGGTGGCGACGACGTCGCGCAGACTCGGCGAGTAGCAGCACCAGCGGCTTGGCCACCCCAGGCAGGAGCGGGATCAATTGCTGCAAGTGTTCGTTCGCACGGGAGTGGATAAAGAGCTGTAGACACAGGACGAGTTAGCGATTGATAAGTGGGCAACAGAGAGACGTCACGTACTTGGGTTGCGACGACTGTGAGCAGCTCGTTCTTGAGGGTCGAATCGCGTCGAGCCTCCAGCACACTCATGTCAGCGTCGACGCTTTCTGCCACAGCAGAGAGCGATGCCGTTGCTGCTTGCAACTTTTGTTGCGCCTTCTCGTAGTCTGGCGGGCTCTTCTTCTGGGCGTCGGCATTACGCTGCGCGGAATCAAAGTCGCTCAGCTGGACAAGAAACCACGTTGAAATGTTAGAGCTCTTGGCGTTCTTCAGCACAGAATGGAGCTACGAAGTCTAACCTTTTGCTTCAAGTTGCGGAGCTGTTGGCTCAGACTCGCGTTGCTGGCCCTCAATTCCTGCAGCGGTTGCACGACCGTGCGATACTGGAGAGACTGCGCCACGTCGAACACATTTTCCTGCAGTGATTGCTGAATTTCTTCAGCGCGAAGGGAGCTTTGGGCAAGCGCCTTCACCCCTGGCGATTGATCTCGAGATTCCGCTGCCGCTGCTACCCGCAAGGTTTAATGCGTTCAACCACATGAACAACAGTTCCAAGTTCGACTAGTACCAACCTTCCTCTGCGTCCTGCAGTTGCGACTCGAAGTAGCCTGAAAACGCGTGCATGAGCTGTGCAGTCGCTTGGGCGTACGCGTGGGTTGCATTCGTATAGTGCGTCATGGCCTTGGAAAGCTCCTCCAGCCGATCATTGTAGCGGTTAAATCTACAGACCCACAGCACGTGAGCTCAAATACCCATTTGACTTGTGAACGTTGTCAAAGCGCACCTCTGGGTGCGATATTCCAGCACAGGGTCGACTCCGCCGTCGGCTCCAGCTCCCATGGACCGAGCGATTTCATCTTTCAAGCTGCACAAGTCAAAACCATCAGTGAATCGTGACCACACGAGACCAGTCTTCCTACGTAGCGCTCTCACCGCCGCGATCCGTCCTTCACGCCCTTCATGAGAGATCCATCCTTCACGTTCTTCATCAGCTGTCAAGCACCCGAGTCAGCCCCAAAGCTTCAAACCCCACGAGAGCTCCATCCATCGACCTACCCAGGACGCCATGATCGCTTTGTCTCTTCACTTCGCAGACTGAGAGATTGATCGGAGGTCGCACGTCGCTTCAAAGGCAAAACGGCTCCAGTAACTAAAACTTAGTCCGCTGATGTCCTAGATTGATGCCGAGAGCTCGTCAAGGACCTACCCGGTAGCGGGTTCTATGCTGCGTTCATTTCTCGATCTCCTGTCGACGACAACCTCCACCTGCCTCCATCCTAGCAAGAGTCTTTACCAATGCAGTTAGCGTTCGGACTCTGCGTGCTTTCATTGGCATTTCTGCCTTCCGACGCTCGACCGTCCTTCGTATCTCGCATTCCGAATGGCAATGGGGTGGCAGGGATTGCTGCTCTGGGCCACGTGAACAGAGCTGGAGGTGGCGCGACGAATGTATTCGGCGAGGCCTTCGAAGCTGCTGGGACCACATGGACGAAGGAGTTGTGTGAAGCTGATTCCGATGCAGACGGAGCTACGAATGGAGAGGAATTGGGCGATCCGTGCTGCACCTGGACAGCGGCGACCGGGTTTGATGGTTCGTCGGCTTCACCCGCGGTGCAGTCCCCGACGCATCCAGGCGTCGCCAACAGCTTCACGGCTGATCAACTCACGGCAATGACCTGTGGTGGCGAGGCCGATATCGGTTCGGTTGCGTCTAGTGGAGATACTTCATCGACTTCTGCTTCGTCGTCCTCAGCTTCCGGGTCGCAGTCGTCAACGCCACCAAACCTCACGGGCAGCAGCAGCAGCGGCTCTTTTGCCGATGTGGTGGCTCCACAAGACGAGCCTCGATTCTCTCCAGGCCCCAAACTCGACCAAACGCCTCAGACACCCGCCACTTCCGGCGCTGACGAGCTCAGTAGCCTCATTGCTACTTTCTATTGCTTGGTCGTCGCTATAATGCTATCGTTCTAGTCACAGTAAGTATTTCAATGTAGAACCTAGGAACAAGCAGCGCGAATTATATGTCGACGTCGTCAAACATCAACTTCGTCAGTACTTTACCCGAATGTACTGATATAAATGAAATCTACTTCGTACTTAATGCATATACGCCAATCAATTTCAAGATGGCCGAGCCCAATGACCAGCAGGGCGCCTCCACCGCCGACCTCTTCTCTCGCGTCCTACGGAGCTCTGAGCAGTCCAGACCCAGCGACGCACCAGACGACAATAACAGCGCTGCAATCGGCGGCTTCCTCGTGTGTCTGGATGTCCCAACAGCCACCGAATTCGGAGTGGACTACGAAGTTTTCCGGTCTGGTCCCAAGTTCCAAGGCGTCAAGTTCCTCCCATTGGGAATTCACTTTGTGCTCTTCCGATCACGAGAACAGGAGCACGGCATCCGTCAGGGATTTTTCATCAATGTGCAACGGCATGCACAGGTGATTGTACGCGAGTGGAGTCTGGAGAAGGAGGAACTGGGGCCTCCTCGACCAGGACTCAATGTCGAGAACCTCGAACGTACGACAACTTCAATCAGGGCCTTTGCATACATAGACTGATTGGTCGCTGTTGTTTGGTGCAGGTGCGGTGCTGTCGTTTCAGCTGGATAGCGGGCTGGGTCCGTACCCCAAGCAGCACTTCAAGACGTGGCAGCGGCTTTCGAGCTTCATTTCTGCCTCAGTGTTGCAGGTTGGGCGTTCTGCACGATGACTTGAGGTGGTGGTGGTATTGACATGGACATTTGACGCTTTGTAGCGCTGTGGCGTGGAGTTTGGTGCCTTGCTACTTCCTGGAGACGCCGTGGAGGATGCATTGACCTCGTCAGCGCCACAGGAAGGTGTGATTCCTTATTTCCCAGACCTGCCGCGAACTGTGCGGTTTACGACGCTGAAGAAGACGAGAACAGACCTGTCCGCGAAGGCGAGGACGGCGTATCACTTCGATCGGAGGTGGGTCTTGGGTGCGTTATGAACTATTTTACGAAATACTTACCACGGTCTTCTCTGCGTGCAGTGAACGGTTGGAAGAGTTGATCGAAACCGAGTTTGATGGTGACTGGAAGGAGCTCATCGGCGAGCTGCAACTATCGTTTCTGGTGCTCTTGCAGTTGTCCTCTCTTTCAGCACTCGAGCAGTGGAAACATGTACTGTACGCTGTCCGTATTGCGAATGAAAACTTCATCCGTCTAACCACCTCGTCTTTTTGGCCAGTTCATCGCGTTGTTGTGCTCGTGCGAGCGAGCGCTGTCCTGTCACGTGCCACTGTTCCTCGCGTTCATCAAGCTCTTCAGGACGCAACTAGAACAGGTACGTTCAACACAGCACACCCAACTACCGACTACTTCTAACCCCAGGTGTCAAAATGCTTTAGATCCCGGAAGACTTTTTCCAGGACGAAACGACCAGCGAGAACTTCCTGAGTCCGTGTCTGCTGTCGCTCTTGGAGCTGCTCGAGGACGACGACGCCCCTCCTCAGGTGCAGATGGACCCTTGTCATTTTATTCGCCCCAAGGGGTCGGATAACTCACCAAAAAGTATCTTTGTCTACAGCTCCGCCAAAAAGGTTCGCAGCTCCGCCAGCTTCTCGTGCGTCGCTTCCATTGGGACGCGTCAACTGAATTGGAGCTGGACGAGTTCGCGCCCGTCGTGGTCTCCGAGGACGTGGTACGGGTACATACCCATGCTGTCCCGTATCTAAAAAAAGATACGCAAGAGTGATGGTCACTGGTTTCTAACGCGCGTTTCTATCGCCCGTTTCTTGCCGCAGTTCTCCGGTGCTGCACCTCCACCAGCTCGAGATGAAGAAGCTCAAGCTTCCTCCTCCTCTCTCCCTTCGCTCCCGGAGCTGCGTCGTCAGCAGCGAGAGGAAGAGGAGCGCGCGAACGCCGCCATCGCCGCGGCCTTTCTCGGCCCGTAAATTTCCATCCGAATACAAACGTCAAGTCTTTTTTTGCGCCACACCAAGTGTACACCATCATCTGTTTCCGACCTGTTTTGCGCCCAATCCCCCTTCGTGGACCCAGGGGAGAGCCAAGAAGCAGCTTCAGGAGGATGAAGCAGCATCCCAACGCGTCGGCCGGCGGCCGCGGCGGCTACGGCCCCAACGGAGGCGCGCCGCACCCGCGCGGGAACCCGCACCACCTCGGTACGTCCGTTTCTATCGCTGTTCGTTCGTTTAGAAACGGAAAGCGCTCACTCTGGCCACGTGGCGATGGATTTCTTAGAGTACAGACCCAAGCACGAGGCCCCCGCACACCCGCAGATGGCGCCGCCCCCGGATCCGACGGCATGGACGTGAACGCGCCCGTGTTCAAGGCCGGCAGCTTCAATTTGCAGCATGTACGCAGCCATTTCTATCCATTCCCCGATCTTTTTCTAGTAGGAGTTGACGTTTCTATTTCTTATCTGCAGACGGCGAGACCGTATAACGGACCCATGGGCTACGCACCTGCCCCACCCATGGGCCAACCCGGAACCGGGATGCCCCAGCAGATGCGCGGCCCGCCTGGAGGTCACCACCATCACCAGCAAAGATTGCGCGGTCCTCCTCGAGGTGCCATGCATCAACAACAGCAATATATGCCTCGAGGAGCTATGAACCAAGGCTACTACCAGCCACAGATGCAGATGCCACCGCCGTATATGCTGGGACCAGGTCAGTACATGGGAGGACCACCCATGTACGGCATGCCGCCCATGCAGGATATGGGCATGGGAGGTATGCCTATGCCCATGCCAGTGCCTCAGCCACAGCACCAGCCACCGCCCAAACGCGAGTTGAAGCGACTGCAGATTGTGGACCCCAAGACGGGCAAACCCATTGAACTCGGACGCAGCGCGTCTTCCGGACGACCCAGTGACGCCAGCTCCACGACGGCCGTGGAGGATGTTAAGGCGGCGATTGCAAGCACGAGCACGACCAGCACAGCGCAGAGCACTCCACAGAAGAAAGAACCCACGCCTCCTCCTGCACCAGAGGCTCCGCAGACGGACGAGAAGCAGAACGGAGCTACGAAGACCGTTTCCAAGTCGCCGAAGAAGTCTCCGAAAAAGATGGCGGCGAGCGAGAAACCCGTGCCGGCAACTGAACCTGTCAAGGAATCGGCCCCAGTAGCTGCATCCCCTGCGGTTAATGGCGCGAAGGAAGCAAAGGCCGTTGAGTCGGCCCCCTCTACTGCTTCGAAGGAGACTAAAAAGTCTGTTGAGAAGACTGTGGCCAAGACCCCTGTCGAGAAGACGGTAGAAAAGAAGTCGGAGACTACCAAGACTGGATCTTCCACTACAACGACGACAACCACAACTACCACTACGACCAGTACTATTGCCTCATCTCCGAAGAAGACAGTCGTCAAGGAGACAAAGGAGGAGCTTTTGAGTGCTAAACAATCGAAAACGGCATCGCCGAAGAAGAAGGCTCCTGTTCAGGATGTAGCGCCGACTTCACTGCAGGAGAAGGTGTCAGCTGCCGAGAAGGACGACAAGAAGACTGATGCTGTCGAAAAGTCGGCGCCTAGCACGGTTGAGAAAACTACGGACGTGAGCGTTGTTCTTCAGAAGAAGTCGGATGGCAAGGTAACTTACACACTGGAGCTTCTCATGAGGTACGATACAGACGGGGGTTAGCACTAGTGCATTCTTCTGGGATACGTATAACGCTCACGGCCATGTTTGTTTCGTTTTGATGTAGCTTCCGGGAACAATACAAGGAGCTCCCGGCAGCGGTAACTGGCCCAGATTCGAAGTGGCCGTCAATGGAAGTTGTCAGTGAGGTTGCTGTCTCTAGAGGAGGGTCTCGTGGACGCGGCAATGGCGCTGGATGGGAACGTGGTGAGAAACAGTCTGGAGGAGGACGCCAAGGCTCTCGTGGTGGATCGGGTGGGTCAGGTGCCCAGTGGGCTCGATCCCAGGACCTCCCGAAGCGTGGTGGAAGGGGAGAACGTGGTGGGCGTGGTGGCCGCGGAGGCCGCGGTGGTCCTCCGGACCCGCCGCTTCTTGATGGGCCTGTTAAGCCTCTGACGCGCTCAGCGAATCGTTGGATCCCCACTAAGAATGCCTCCACGCTGGAAGTGACGAAGAAGAATGTGAACGGTATCATGAACAAAATGACCCGTGAAAAGTTCGACCGTCTTGCTGGACAACTGACAAGCATCAACATGGAAAGTCTCGAGATGCTGCAAGCGGTTATCAAAATCATTTTCGACAAGGCTGTCGGAGAGCCGCACTTTTGCGATATGTACGCTGACCTGTGTGTGCACCTCGAGAGCAACTGGAAGGTTTGGTCGTTCCTAAAGATTGTTCAGAACGATGACGACAAGATGTTTTACTGGACGGCCATGTCCGACTCGGACTCGGAAGTCGTTGGCCCGTTTGACGCTGTGGGCGACGCCTTGGAATCAGCTAGTGGTGACGAGTTTGAGCCAGTACCTGCTCCTTCAAACATGAAGCTGAGCGAAGTTCGTGTGCGCGACCACAAGTTTATCAAGGTCTGGGTGGAAGAAGACCCAGCCAAGCCTCAGTACTACTGGTCCGGCCAAGACCTTGATGATCTTGGAGACGATCAGGTATTGAATGGCCCTTACGAAAGTCATGAAGTCGCGAGTCGAGTTGCACTCAAGACGTGCTCGTTCAAGCGCATTTTGCTGAATGCATGCCAAGAGGAATTCGAGAAGGATAACATCTACGAGGAGTTGGAACAGAGCTTCAAGAAGGACAAAGAAGATGGAAAGATTACTCCGCAGATGGAAGCAGACTACGAGGAGAAACGCATGATTATGAAGCTGCGAATGCTCGGCAACATTCGCTTTATTGGTGAGCTGTACAGGAAGGGCATGCTTCAAGAGCGTATTATGCACGAATGCATCATGAAGCTGATGGATGTTCGCATGAACACGGATGGAATGCTTGTGTGTGTGCACCCCAGCAACCCACCTGACGAGGAGAGCATTGAGTCGCTGGTTAAACTGCTCACCACCATGGGAAAGGATCTCGACAAGCATGGCGCTCAAGGATTTATGCCGGCGTACTTCCACTATTTGGAGAAGCAGTTGGTGAAGGATAAGCGGCTGTCGTCTCGTATTACCTTCATGATTAAGGATGTCATCGAGTTGCGCCAGCACAAATGGGAGCCGCGCCGAAAGGAACTGAAGCAGAAAACGTTGAACGAAATCCGAAAGGAAGCGGAAAGAGAAGCACGGGCTCCGCCGAGCAGCGCGCCAAGCGGAGGCGGTCGTGACCGTGGCGACCGCGGTGACCGTGGTGACCGCGGTGACCGTGGTGACCGCGACCACTTCCGATCGGACCGCCGGTCAAATTCGTCTCGTGATGGTTTTAACAGCGGTCGCTCAACAATGGCGCCCGTGTATCAGCACTCGCAGTCCATGAGCAGCCGAGGGAACAGTAACCGTCAGATGACACTCCCGCGGGGCATTGGAGCACGTGATGACTCAGTGAAGACTGGTCCGTCCGGCCGACCCGCTGCGTTTGGCTTTGGTCAGGCGCGGTCAAGCGGGCGTGGTGGCCCCAGCGGTTCACCTGCGAGCTTCCCTACCAGTCGCCGTGGTGGTGCGGCGGCTGGCGCGAAGAAGCCTCAGTCGCCTGCCCCTCGTGCTAAGGTTATCCCTCCGCTTGATGACGAAGCCCATGAGAAGATTGGCAAGAAGGCAAAGTCAATTGCTGAAGAATATGTTTCAATCGTTGATCTGAAGGAAGCTGAGGCGTGCCTCGTGGAGGTTCAAAAGGAATTCAAGAACCACGAGGACGTAAATCGTGTGTTTGCTTTTGAGGTACTAAAGGAAGCCATTGATGCAAAGGCGGAGGCGCGTGAAAAGATGGTCGAGCTGCTTGACAAGCTGAGCCTGGAGACTAAGGCTCTTTCTTTTGTGGGAATTCGCTACGCCATCGAGAAGACCATTGAGCTGTGTGGCGATCTGTGGTGCGATGTGCCAAAGCTTCACGAGCACATGGCTGAATTTGTGGCGCGCTTCATGAAAGATTCGTCACTCACGGGCGTTTCGGTGGACTGGGTCCTTGGTAGTTGCCTCCAATCAGTGGATAAGGATGCAATGGAGGAGCTGATCGATGGAGGTTTCCTGGCTGCTGTACTTGGTGAAATTCTGAAGCTGCTGAAGTCTTTGGATATCGAAAAAGCAAAGAAGGAGATTCGCGCCACGAATGTCACGGTGTTGGGTGTCCTGCCGTCTTACAAGCAGTCCCCCAAAGATATGCAGGAATGGATTAAGAAGCACGACCTCGAGGATGTGTTTTCGCTGGAGCCTGCTTTTGGCCTTGTCGAGCGCGTGAGCAAATCGTCTTCGTATGACGAAGTTGTGTCGTTCATTACTGACAAAATCCCTGAGGCAATGCGCAACGACCCGATGTTCGCAACTTATGCGTGTCTATTCATTCTGAATCTGTCCAAGGAGGGCGAGCTGCCGTCGGCTGAGCGATGCATGCTTCTTACGGGGTTCTGCGGCAGCCAGGACACCCAGGTTCGGCTAGTGTCGGTTATCTTGCAGACACGAACTGAAAATGGTAAGACAAAATTGTCGACTATAGAATGTATGGATCGTTTTCTAACTGCTCTTGTTTCTCCAGACGAAGTGAAGAAGCTGCTGAAGCATTTGCTGAAGGAAGGTGCCGTGGTGGCCCCTGCTTTTAACAAGTGGCTCGAGCTGAAGAACGACAATAGTGTGAGTAGGAAGCGGGTGCTGGAGGAGCTGGGCGAGTTCGTAGAGGGGCTGGCCCGCACCAAGTAATCATCCGACGACGAAGTATTCGCCCACTGCAGTATCAAAGCCACAAGATTTCGTCGTGGTGGTAGATGCATGAAGACAGTCACCTCTTAGCGAATGCGTAGTGTGCTCGGGTGGCGTTCGTCTGCGCGTGCTGGGTGATGCTCACCACGGAGATCACTTGCTAGTTAGCATAAAGAAAGCAATGAAAGTAAAAAAAACAACATCAAATGCCAGGAGGTGAGTGAGCTACGTGGATTCTAATCAACTAGAACTTTATCGCTCTTTGCGACTGCCGATTCTGTAAAGCTTGCTCCTGTTCCTGCAACTGAGAAAGCAAATGACATGCGTGAGTACTTGTTCATGATGCTAACGACACAAGACAAAACATACCTCTCGAGATCGATTCTGCGTCTCGGATATCACATCTTCTGCTTGACTCTGAGCAGCGCCAGTCTGTTGATGAATCTTCTGCAATAGGCGAGCATTGAGCTGCACCTCGAGGTGAGTTTGGTCTGCCTGTAGACTACGCTGTTCGCGTTCGCGCATCTGCTGCAGTAGCACATCCTGTTGGGAACGATTCCGAATCGCACGCTGCTGTTTCGCCAGTTTGTCGCGTCGATCAGCCTCGGTCCGCTCCTGTTTCCACAGATCAGCCTGCTTGTCCAAGTCTCGCTTGCGAGTTTCTTCGCGTTCTCTCTTCTCCTGCATTTGGACGCGCAAGAACTCCTGCTGAGCCAAGCTGCGAGCCTCGGCATCTGCTCGTCGCTTTCGCTCGTCCTCAATCTGCTTGCGGGTGTACTCTTGCTGGTATCGTTGTACACGTTCGTCCTCTTCGCGTGCTTTGGCATCCGTGGACGCCTTGGCGGTGTCGTCGAAGATTTTCATCTTCTTCTTGATGTTCTCCGCCATGGTCTCGATTTGTTTCCTGCGACTTTCGTCTTTGCGCTTCTCCATGGCGATGTATTCCTCCGCTAACTTGATTTCAATCTCACGCTCTCTCGCTTGCTGCTGGCGCTTATGCTCAAGTTGCGCTTCGTTCTCGAGGAAAAGTTGCTCTACGCGTCGCTTCTCGGCATCTTTGCGAGCTTTTTCGCGAGCCAAGTCGTCCGTCCTCTGCTTCTCGAGCATCTGTGCGGCTTGATGTTCCTGAGCCTTCTTGACAGCACGAGCACGCTCCACTTGTTGGTACTTGTCAAGGCGTTGCTGTGTCTGAATCGCGATGAGTTGATGCTCCCGCTCTAGTCGCTCCTGCTCCTTCCTCCGCTCGTCGTCTTCAGCATGACGGATTTTATCCAGCGTTTGGCGGTGGAACTCGGCACTGTTTTCTCGTTCTTGTTGAGTCTTGTTACGCTTTTGCGAGACCTGGGCCTCCAGTTTGGTCGTGTACTCACGCCGCTCACGCAGCTTGCGTTCTTTCGCTCGCTGAGCCTCCTCCTGCTCTTCAATGGAGCTAAACTTGACGATCTCCTCCCAAATTCCATTGTCTCGCTCCTTCTTGGGGGACACACGAGGTGGCAATGAGAACCCCACACTCTTCTGCTGCAACTGCGCCTCCGTAAGATACCTGTCGTCATCTGCAAGAGTTCGACTGGTAAGGCCGCCGGTTGTACCAGCACCTCGTCCACGGGAGCCGACCTTGGCATGCCGCACCGTGTTGTTTGCTGAGCGCTCCTTGCTCTTGGAAGAGCGTCTACCCGAAATGCGTTCTTGGGGGAGGCGCAGATTATTGGAGGACGGCGACGACTCCAATTGCTCTTGGTTGTGTGGTGGTCTCCTGGCTGTGTGTGCAGCCAGCGACATCTGCTCCTGCCTACGGGTCGTGAGCTCCTTGGCGATCTCTGCTAGTGCCGTGTCCGACAGATCGGCAGCGGGGACTCCTCGCTGCTTGAGGACCCGCAGCACGTCCGACGCCATCTCCTCCGCCACCTTGGGGGGTCTTTCGCAGCTTTTGCTGGAGTCGAGCACACATTGCAAGACGCAAACTCTCCTTCATCTGCAACTGACGCGCCTTGTCTCGCAGTCGCTCGCGATCCACAGTGCGCACAGTGCTCATCGAGGCCAGCGACTGCATGGTCCGACGTCCTGGAGCTTGCAGCTCGAGGCACAGGCTTCCCGATCATGTTGACGCCCACTTCCAGCGCTGCTACTTGTGCGAATGGAGCTCTTGGGCAGTTGGTTCTATTTTTTGCTGGAGATGGCTACACCAAAAATGGTTCTATTTTTTGCCTCAAGTCGGCATTTGTACTAATAATTGTATGAGGAAAGTTGAAATTGACTGTCCAATCGCAGTTCGCTACATCAGAACTATTGAAGTGCTTCTAGCCGGAACTTTGAAGGCTTCTACCGCGGCAGCGACGTGTTTTGCGTCTACTGATCTAATGTGTCAAAGGGTTTCTCTCTGGTGCATAAGTCAAGAAAGAGTGGAAAGTTAATTGGTGTTCATTTTGTTTAGCGGTGGCTAAGAGAGTAGGTCGGAGAAGACTTAGAAGAGAGCAGCAGATACAGTGACAGCGATGGCAGACGCAGCAGATAGAAGCGTGATGGAGCGGCTGTTGATAGCAGCGCTAGATCCTGACGACGAGTCATCCCCAACGTTGGTCTTGCCTCCATCTGACCCACTAGCTGAGCTCGAAGTGGTGCTTGGGGCCTCGGTGGTGTCGGTAGTGGACGCCGTCTCCGTAGTTTCGTCATTCACGTCCTCGTCATTACCCTCATCGGAGGCATCAGTCTCGTCCGAACCCTCGTCGTTGGTATCGGCCTCATCAGACGTGGTAGGTTCATCCGTGTCGTCGTCGTTCTTTAGGACATCCGTAGTATCGTCCTCATCATTGGTAGGGGTCGTAGTCGAGTTCCCACTAGTAGCAAGGGGTGCAGTCGTAGCGACAGGTGCTGCTGTCGTCACGGCTGGCGCTGCAGTAGACGGCGATACCGTTGCCGTCGTCCGGGTATCCGTTGCATCTGTTGTGGTAGTAGCAACAGTGCTAGTAGCAGTGCCTGTGGTGGTCTCAGCGAGCTGAAGGGCAGAAACACCCTGCGAGGCGATGGCAGCAGCAACGAGGACCGTGGCGAAGAACTTCATTTTCGAGAAGTGGTAAGTGTGGGTGTGAGTAGTTTAGCGCAAACGTGCGAATGAGGTTGAGTGGTTCTTGACCAGCAGCCAATTCCCTGGAAACCCGAAACGGATCGCACACGCGCACTTTTCTTCTCTTGTCGTTTTGCAACGGCAGCTTTCGACAAGCGATTCAGCACTATTTTTTGCTTGACGAATCTCAGTTTGCTGGCGTTATTTCGGCTAGACCAACACGCATGGGATGATGCACACTCCGTAGGCGCATCGCTCTTCTTAATTAAAGATGCTTGTGGCGAACTTCAATGCTGAGTGGACTAGTTTTTTTAATGAGTGCAAGTTCTCCTGGTTGGATAAAGGTTTCGATTAGAAGTAAGCGAGCATTTTTGTTGATCGACGATAACTTTGCGAAAACCACTGCAAGAACCTCCTTGTTTTAAAACTAAGCACCGGCGTTTTCCTCCATGTCAGCGCATTCATTATTCAGTTCGAGCACGCTTGTATCCGCAATCTCTTCAAGCATTTTCTTTTTTTCCATGCCATTCGCATCCCACTTCCGTGCTCGCAGGTCGATCAAAGCTTGGATCCGACTGGCAACATTCGCTGACAAACGAGCGCTTAACTTGCTCTGCAGCACACAGTAGTACTTGAAAACAATTGGATCATTGGATTGGGATTCCAGTCTTTTGCCGACCGATTTCGATTCCAAGAGCGCACACAGAGCCTCCAGATTGATCTCGTCAGGAGCAGCATCTGGATAAAGCAGGTCAAGGTCCCCCGCAATGTTCTGGCGAACACCCAGGAGAACTTCGATGCATCGGTGCAGTGTACCAGCTTCCACCATGCCGCGTCGAAATAATGCAGCTAGGAAGCGACACGTTCCAACTTTGCGGTGCTTCATCTCGCTTGAATACAATTGTTGACTCGAAAGCGCTTCTAACTCTCGTTGGCAGCATTGCAGAATAATCGTCCGAACAAAATGCACGCCTGCATAAAAATGAAGTGCGAGTTCAGTCGTATTGGAACCGCGAAGTATCGTGCGCATAGAGGCATAGTAGAATGGCATTTCGTCATCTTGGTCTTTCCACATCTTGAACAACTTTCCATTGTGCAAAAAGCTGCTGCACTTTGTCAGATTCGGGGGTGCATTTACTAACTTGTTTTCGCAGCCTATGTGAGCACCTTCTTTCGATTCAAATGGGCCAGCAACCATATGAGGTGCTGGTTCATCAAGAGCCAGGTAAGGCAACCCGTTCCAGTGTAATCGTGCCGTTAGTTATTGCTTGACACACTTTTCTTCCAGATCTTCACAAGCTTCAGCGTAGACATCGCAAAACTGCTCTTGCTCCAGTGCTCTCTCAAAGAGTGCGTCAACGGCGTCACCCAACTCCAGCGCAGTTGTCACTTTAATCGTTTCCAACGGCATTCTCCGAGATGCCTTGACAAGAGAGAAAAACAAAGAATGAACGACTAGGAACTGATCAACTGGAGCTCAATTTCTATCAAAAAAAAAACACGCTGGGTTAACGGGCAGGCGTGATTTAACATTCAAGTCATACGACCGTTGAAAAGCGCAGATTTCCGTGTATCTCTCAGTACCAACGGTTATTCGTCGTCCAGGTCGGTGCGTAACGTGGTAATCCCTTCAGCCACGCGTGCTCCCAGCGCCTTCACCAAATCCTGAACGCTGATGCGCAGCTTCACCGACTCGGCGCCTCCACCGAGCCACAAAAACGACGGCTTCAGAGCGGCAACGTCGCCAGCAACAATGACCTACAAACATTGTGCAATAACGAAAACAGATCAGCCACATGTCCAAGTCTTGCGAAACACGTGGAATCAAGGCACAAACCGGAATGGGCGTCTTCATGCCGAACGTCGAAATTCCGTTATGGCCGAAACCTGTGAGCTCCTCCGACACCTACATAATAATGGAAATCAACACCTTCATCAGCACTACCACAGCAGAAAACGATTCACCCGTTAGAAATGGGTCGCACCTCTCCGGGTGCGTGCTGGAAGATTGAATTTCTTGCGAGACGGACGCTCCGCCTCCGGGATGTTGTCACGCACAAAGCGACGGAGTTGCTCAGCGTCCAGCTTGGAGTTGTACTGCAGTACGACGCAGTAGTAACTGGTCCAAACCTGGTCAGTTCTTCATCTTTTTTCAGCATTTTAGTCCCAAGTAGCATCTCACCGGCTGTTGAGGGGATCTTCCACTCCAGCATTGATGCACGCCACGTTCTCCACGATGATGGACTTGCAGAGGTGCGGGATAACACAGCCCAACAACTTCCTGTATCATTTGATATAAAATTAATAGGCGATTTCAATAAACTATTAGAGGATATCACTTACGCTCGCTGGGCCAGAGGCCACGAGTAATAGTCGCTGGGCGCCGTCTTGAGCGCGGCGCTGGGCAGCTTCTCTCGCTGCAGGTGCTTCTTCACGCGCTTCACTCCCTCGAGGTCGTCCAGGGCGTGTTCCAACGACGCCAGACGCTCCTGCGCAGCCGCCAGACGCGCCGTCACCTCGTCCATGGTTGTCATTTATTCGGGATTAAGTAATGGAGGGATATGTGCGGGAACCGACCAATCAGCGCCCGAGTTTGTCGATAAATGACGTCGATGCTGACTGGATGGTCTCGTTGCGATGGATTGCTGCCCAAAATTTGGGCATTTCATGTTTCCCCCGAGCTCATGCACATTAAATGTGCATGGGCTCGGAGGAAACATGAAATGCAATAGCCGCTTTGAGCAGAGCACCGTCGTCTCGCTGTTTCTTGAGTGGTGTGGATGCCGATTGCTTCATGAAGGTAAAGAAAACCAATACATTTAGTTGACTGAGCAGAAGATCGGCATGGCGTGGAGTTAAAGCTTCATAGGTACGTAGTCGAGCGATCCAATGCTTGAGAGAAACCCTGGGCTTACATTGCGATCGCGAGCACACACGTTTCCGGGTACCCATGGTCCTTGGTCGCGGATTGGTCAGCACACTTCAACTTGCAACATACAAACGTCAGCACGATTCGTAGGAATGCCGACTGCTGTACGAACAACGAACTGCAGCGTACGAGCGCCAGCCAGTACACTGGCGGCTTCCACAAGTAGAAATATGTGAAGTGTGAAGATAAGGCGACCCACGCAGCGGTTAGAGGCTCGAGATAATGCGTACCGCGTTTTTCTAGTGTAAATCTATCCTTCTCGTGACAAGATCATCAAGTGGGTATGTCGGGCACGACCAACTAACTCCCTTCGTCTACAATATGACCGGCAGGCAAGCCGACATGCGTGCTACCGGACTCGCTGTGACCAATGGTTCTCGCCCTCACTTTTCTTTTCACTCTCTGATTCCGAAAAATAAATATTCAACTCCGTATATTATATTTTCATATGCAATTATTTATTTTCAAGGAATAGTAAAGCTCGTTAGTAATTTTATTTATTACTAACAGTATCATGTACTATTTTACGGACTGGCCAGCAACCAACAGTTTTTGGGCCACGCCGGGGGTTATGGGCCACTTTCGAGAGCCAACCACTTGCCCAGCATCTTCCAGGTTGGACAGCAAGCTCGGTTCACTTTTAAACAAACTCTCGTACGAAACATGCGCGTCATCGCTCCTCCCCGCCCTACCAGGACCTTTTCCAACAAGCAGGTCGCTCGGTTCTTCTTCTCGGCTGCTCTTGACGAGCAAGGAGATCCGACAGGCTATCAAGTGTGCGAGATCTGCCGGGAGGCGCCGGAAGCACTCGCCCCGAACGGGCGACACCAACCTGGTGCCGCACGTTCGTGACAACCACCCAAACTACGAGGACGAGATGCGCGATGCAAGCGCAGCGACCACTGGAACACTTGTTCCATGGGTTAGCCAGAAGGCTACCAGCCGGTTCGGCTGGCTACGATGGATCGTCACGTGCAACCTTCCGTTCTCCTTCTGTGAGTCGGAAGAAACCCACAGGAAACGTATTTGGTTTACTAGTTTCTGCTTTCTATGCAATAGTATTAACAAAGTATTTGTTACTATGTTCACACAAAAGTTTACCCACTTGCCAGCAATCTCTGTCGACACGCTTTACAGCGATATGGAGAAAGTGGTGAAAGCCGTCGAGAAAACCATCAGCAAGGAGATGCCTAAGGGAATCATTCTTGACGGCTGGACCCACGGAACCGAGCACTTCCTTGCTGTGTTTGGGTGCTTCGAAACTCCCGATGGCCCACGCTACCCGCTCCTCTTCATGGCTCCAATCATGGATGAGCCTGATGATGCGCTTGGCGCCGATGGCCACGTGGCGGCGATTGCACGGGTTTTTACCATTTTTCGGGCGATCTCTAACAGATGTGTTGTTTTTGGTGGGCGACAATTGTGGAGTCAACAAAAAGATGGCTCGTCTCATGGGTGTGCTGCTCGTCGGTTGTGCAAGTCATCGGCTGAATCTTGCTGTCCGAGAGCATTTGGCTCCCCACGAGGAAGGGTTGGAGCAAGTGCAGACTCTTATGCGCAAGCTACGCACGATCAAGCAAGCCGCCAAACTTCGGTAAGAATTGTTATGATTACTATTTGTGGGCAGTAATGGTCACGATTACTAACATATGTTAATATTTTCGCTAGCCAAAAGACATCCTTGCAGCCGGTTCTGCGCCAAGACACGCGTTGGTCGTCGACCTACGCGATGTTGTCGCGGTATTTCCGCCTCTACGAGCATCTCTCGCCGGACGACGAGGACTTGGAAGACTTTTTCCCTTCCCGTGCCGTACACCGTAGCCTCCGGAAGCTCTTCGACGAGCTTAGCGACGTCGAGTCTATCTCCAAAAAGTTGCAGTCCGATGGGCTCTCGATACTCGACGCACGAGACCTGCTCGACGGGCTTCTGGAGGTGCAGCCTTCATTTCGAAGCTATATCGGTAAGGTGGACTTATGAAATTCTATTGTGATATTTATTCTAACTTCAATATTTGTCTGTAGCACCTGATGCTCCTATTGTGCACTCGCCCAAGTTCGACTCGGCGGTCGTGAAGGTGCTGGGGGGTCAAGTGGCGCGGCTGACTGCTGGGGAGAAGGCCACCTTGCTGCCATTTCGACGTGGCCCGCTTGCTGTTGCAGTCGAAATCGACGAGGAGGACCCCAGTTTTGCTGAGCGGATCCTCAAGCGTCGCAAGGTTGAAGCTGCCCCCAGCACCTACACTTTGCTCTCGTCGATCCCGCCGACATCGAACGTGGTGGAGCGTTTGTTCAGCTCGGCTAGAGCTGTTCTACGACACGAGCGCCACCGTTTGTCGCCGATGGTGCTCGAGATGATCCTTTTCCTGAAAGTGAACAGCTCGTACTGGAACGTGGCAACCGTTGATGCTTGTCTGCAATAGGAAAGTATTGATGGACGCGTGCGATTTTTATTTGCATCTGCAGGTAACGCAGATGCAAATAAAAATCGCACGCGTCCATCAATACTTTATTGTTGCTTTATCTCGCATGCAGTTATTTATTTTGTGGTCTTGGGGGCGCCCGCGCGCTATTTATTTATCTGTCACGCTTCCAATTGATATATATTGTATTTTCGGAATCCCTGCTCTCGAGCCTCACCATCGAAGCAACTAGCTCGATCCGCCAGAGCTAAAACAGCTCTCTTTTCAGCGTACCAAACTTTCCTTCTTCGTTCATCATCCCCACCACCTTCTCCACAAACACCAAGAAACAAGTCCTGCACTTTTGACTTGTGCTTCCCAAAAAGGGCCGTAATCCACTTGGTATCCACAACCTCCGCAATACTCAAAAACTGGATTTTCTCTGTTGTTTCTTTTTAGTATAAAAGTGGAACTCTTCGCTTTGGTACTCAAACGTCTCCATCATGGCTGACCGCTTGGACTTGGAGGCGCGTCTACGAGCTCTACGCGAAGGCAAGCGCCCGGCCGCTTCTTCTCCAGCTCCGCCACCTTCTCTTCCGTCGGCCGCTTCGTTCTCGTGGCCGGACGTTCCCTCCAGCTCCGTCCAGAAGGAAATCCCCATCCGCAAACCCGTCCCAGTGGCTGTTGGAGGCGATTATCAGCCCGTACGTCGCGCGTCCGCCAGTTTCTCAGCTGCTCCACCCGTCACCATCATCAGGCGCTCTTCGTCGGACGATTCGGCGGGTTTTCCGACGTCTGGGGAGGCTCTGAAGGCCTCCGAACCCGCTCCAGCAGCTCAGGAAGAAGTGCTGCGACTCACTGCGGCCCAATTGCTGGGTCCGGACTATGAAGAAGCCGTGAAAGTGGCTCAAGATGCAATGGACAATGAGCGCAGACAGATGCCACACACTGCTATTGACGCCTACATCCGAGCGGGGCAGATGCTCATTGACATTGGCAGGAGACAAGCGGCTCCTCACTTGCAGGACATCGTCAAGGCCAAAGCGCTGGCGCTGCTGCAACGGGCAGAAGGACTGTCCGAGTGGACCACGCAAGTGCTGGCCCAGGACTCGATGTTGACCAAGCAGCAGGCGCTGGCTGCAGCGTATCAGCAATCGCAGCAAAATCGCAACAGGTTGTTGACGGAGAAGCGCGAACTCGTGTCCAAGATGCAGCAGGACAATGTTAATATGAAGGATAGGCTGAACCAACTGGTGCTGCTGACCAAGCTTCGAGGGCGTATGAAGAAAATGGTGCGCGATCGACGAGAAAGAAAAGCGGCGGAGGCGAAGGAGAGAGAGCTGACAGAGGCCGATGCCGCGGCACAAGCTACACGAGATATCATGAGCAGGCAGGGTGGATTTAATGATGTGACAGGAGAGATCGAGGACTACGAGGAAGAAGAGAATCTTGATGGACCCAACAATGTCACTGGATCTGGCTCGGAGGGGGAAGATGGATCTCGTTCAACATACCAACACTACCGTGGACCTTCAGCTTACACAACTAGTGGGTCTCCTCGCGAGGTTCAAAAAGTGGGGCTTATTAACGAGCTGCATGATCGTATCGGGCTACCGCAGATCGATCACCTGCGCAAGTTTGAGCCGCTGACGTACGACCCGACCGCAGAGCGTAAACAAGAAGAGCTGCAGTCTGAGCTAGAAGCCGCAAAGCACGAAGCAGACAAACTGCGAGCCGCAGTCCAGGAAATGGAGCAGTGTTTACGCCTTGCAGCACAGCACTCGAAGCAGCGCTCGATAAAGCTGGAACAGCAGAAGGCACAAGAGTTTGCGGATGTGCAAAGCGAGCTTGATCGAGTGCGCGAGGAGCTGGAACTTGAGCGGCGACGATCGACTTCTCTACAAAGCGGCCGTTCTAGCTGGCGATCTTCTGTGGCCTCGGATCCAGGTACCGACGAGTCTGAAGATACTGGTGTAATGCGCCAGCTCCGGTCATCTCTCCACAGGGTATTTCGTGGACGAGATGGACACCTTGCACATGTCGATGACGTGCACACTCGTCGCGCGTCAATTCAGCGTACTTCGTACTCGCATAATTCTCCACGTCATACACCAAAGAACAAGGAGCAGAAGTATGATCTGGATGAAGCGGAAATGGAAGAAGACGATGATGGTGGAGTTTGGTTGTAGTCGAAGTCCCGACTTCCTCGCCACATCTCGTCAGAGACTCAGACGCAACGTCAGAGAAGCTATTCCTGTTCTTGCTTCCTGGTGGCAGCGGTTGTAGGGTGAAGACAGTCGTGTATTTAATGAAAGAGTTCATGGACGGCTACTCCAGGTGAGCTCGTGGTTGTATCTGTTCGTGTCTACTTAAGCTAATGTGTATGTTGACGGCTATTACAGAGTCAAGTTACAAGGCGAAGGTTCTTTTGGGCGCGTGTTCCTCATGCGTGAGAAAAAGCCTGGTGGTCGACTGGTGTGCGTGAAGCA
Organism: Phytophthora sansomeana; assembly: GCA_032158285.1. Taxonomy (NCBI): domain Eukaryota; phylum Oomycota; class Peronosporomycetes; order Peronosporales; family Peronosporaceae; genus Phytophthora; species Phytophthora sansomeana. Next base: position 33,263 of record JAPDHH010000271.1, on the reverse strand, counting down.
AATTCATCGTGTTCATCATCCGAAGCAAGCGTTTGGTCCTACAGGTCGTTCAAAGCCACTTGATGTGGAGGTGGAACTGATGAAGAAACTGCGTCACCCAAATCTCATTCGGTTGCTCGCCTCGTTCGTTGGGCCCTCTCCGCTACGCCAACAGCATATTGTGATGGAGTACTGCTCGGGAGGAGACCTTCGCACCTACCTCAAGACTGTTTATCGAGTAAACGGGAAGAACTCAACCGGTCTAAGAGAAGACAAGATCTGGTACTGGTTTGTTCAGTTGGCGCTTGGACTGCAGCACATGCACCAGCAACGCGTGCTGCATCGTGACTTGAAGACGGCCAATATTTTTCTCTCAAACGCTGGGTACCTGGTACTCGGTGACTTGGGAATTGCACGGACACTGACTGGCGGCGATATTGCTGCTACTGTGATTGGAACGCCACTATACATGGCGCCTGAGGTGCTTGAGGGCAAGGACTACAGCTTCAGTTCCGATGTGTGGGCGCTGGGCTGTGTTTTATACGAGTTGTGCACCGGCAAACCCCCATTCACAGCGAGCACTACACCACAGTTGCTGAATAAAATCTGCCGTGGGGACTACGTGCCGATTCTAAAGGGAGATAATCTTGCAACTTCGCGCTTGCCAACGCTGGTGGCATCGATGTTGAGTGGCAGACCGGAACAACGGCCTTCAATGGGCCAACTCCTGCGCGATTCGATTGCTCGCGTCCATATCCGACGCTACTGTGCTGATCGACTTCGTTCGACAAGTCTGATCGACGAAGAGCGACAAGTTCTGATGCAGCAGGTGAAAGCGCTTGGCGAAGACGTCATAGTTGGCTTGAACGCTACAAGTAGTGGAAGGAGTAATTTGACCGGGGAGGCAGCACTTCACGCTGATGCAGAATCGTATTCCCGACACAACGTACGAAGTAACCAACACAAGGAGAATATGGAGAATCAACTCATGGCTGCGCGCGAGCGTGAACGGCAAGACCAGCTTTTGTTTGCATTGGAGAAGCTGCAGCAGCTACGACTCCAGCTTCCTGCAGCTTCAAAAGGTGAAGCATTGAAGCCTTGCAGCGGTGGTGTCAGTCCACCGACTCCACCTATTGGTACTAACAAAGCTGCTAGACACGAGTCGCCACGCGATGATCTATGGCGAGATCCTGTACGTGCAGTGGGTATCATTTCCAAGAATGCTGAGCGAGTTCAGCCTCGTCCACCAGCGAACCTCGGCCGTTCAAACTCCGTCCCGAAAGAGCTGGCCTTCACGGGGATCCCACGACCAGGCGTACCTCTCACAGGAATGGCCAAGACGTTTGCCGCTCGTCGTCCAGTGTGTCATGACGTTCGCATTTTGAAGCAAAAGGAGGCTGCAAAAGCTGCGGAGCGCTACAAACATCACCTGGACGCCATGTACACGCCTCGACAGCATCGATCTCGTGCTCCGGGGCCCGTCAGGAGAAGTAGTTTGGCCTCGGAGCGAGTTGCCGGCAGGAAAAAGGAAGACGAAGACACGGATGCTGCGATTCTGCAGTCGATGGCGGGACTTCGTGAAGCTCTTGCATGAGGTGGACAATTTTCAGTGCGACTGGCGAAATGGACCCATCTGAGAGTGAAGGTGTTGTTGCAGTTGCCTTTCCTGAGTGTATGCAGCTGGTAATCACGTGGCGGGTCTGGCGGGTCTGGCAGCTTTGGTCTCAGCTCATTCTCCAATTTGCTCTCTCCAGTCACCAAGCTCCTCCCAACCATGCAAGCCGTTGCCGCGCAGACCATCCCGTGCTACCCGCCGTTCGCAGCAGCGCCTGGTCCTCACTCCACGCTCAACCAAATGAGCGCGTTCGTCATCTCCTGGGAAGATGTATTGGCACCAATGTCGTTCCTGTGCACGCGCCTTGGACTGCAGCCCACGAGGGCGAGCTTGGAAGCTGCCAAAGCCGCCTATTTGCAGGACCGATACCTGCAACAGGCTCTGGCGTCCGTGGAGGAAGAAGCCATTGAGCTACTACGCACTACAGCCGCCATGGGGCCAGTCTTCGTCGTCACGACCAAAAGCTCTCGATACATGGAAGTCACGTGCGCCGCCTTCCTCCCACGACTCGCGCATTGGCTAACCAACGTCGACGCAATGAACCCTCCACTGTACAAAGTGCGAGTGGTGTCGGCTCCACAGAAATTCTCCAGCGAGATAGACAGCTCCGCGTGGCTTGCGCGTGTGTGTCAGCAGATCTGCACCACCGCAGTGTGCGACGCCCACGGAGTCTCCGTGGCAGTAGCTGGCGCAGTGGCAAAGGCGCAGCAACTGCTACAACATCGCGAGAGCGGGACGTTGGGCCTTGTGAGCATCAGCGCAGCACCTTCGACCCAAGTTGCAAGTGTGCGAGCGTGTCAAGTGGCTCCTCATTTGATCCCGAAAGCTGTCAACGTGCCAGGCGGAGATCCGTCCTGCGCACTCAACCTCGAACACTTTTTCGCCCAACTCCGCACTCTCCAAGGATACGTCGTCCTCGCAGCCGCACACGCCACCGCCTTCTCCATGACACTGTAACATAACAACCTACCAGTACCAGTAGTCAACCAAAAAAAGGCAACTTCAACCCTTTCGTACTTAGTCGAAATCCTGCTCCCTTTTGTGTATTCCTCCACTAAAAAAATACTTTTTTCTGCTTAGAATAAAATAATTCGGTCGCCCCCTTAAACGCTCTCGATGCTGTCGCCGTCCGAGGCGAGTACGCGCATCGACATGAAGCACGTGCTGCCGTCGTCCGAGTCGCTGCCTCGTCGCCACAAACTCAAGAAGAAGAGCGGGGCCGACGTCTTCCGCTCCTGCTCCGCCTTCCCCGAATACTTTGCGCGCGTGGTGGACTACCGTCAAATGGACTTGGACGCCACGTTCTACCAGATGGTGACGCTCTGTGTGCAGCCCGCCAAGGTCTACAAGAGCGCCTACTACCGTAAACAGACCAAGAACCGCTGGGCCAGAGACGACCCCGCGTTCGCCGTCATCCAGTTCGGCTTCTTGCTGGTGGCGACACTGGCGTGGGCCATCGCGTTCCGAGTGGACAACGCAGCCAAGTACGCGTCGCTGCTGTTCCATGCGGTGGTGGTCGAGTGGCTCGGCTTCGGACTCGTCATCTCGACGCTCTGCTGGTGGATCGCCAACCACCAGCTCCGACAGCGCAACACGTGCGTGATTTAGGATACTTTTAGGATACTTTTTAGATGTTTTTACTGACGAGGAGATTGTTTTATTCTGTGGCGCAGTCATGGGATGAGGGAAGCGCTGTATGTGGAGCAACGTGTAGAGTGGCAGTTCGCGTTCGACATTCATTGCAACTCGTTCTTCATCATGTTCCTGTTCCTCTACGTGCTGCAGGTGGGGGATTATAGTTGGATTTGAGAGTTTTTATTGTTTATTGACGTTGTTCTTGTTGATGACGCAGTTTCTGCTGGCTCCGATGCTGGTGTCGGACTCGTTCGTCATGTTGGTGGTGGGGAATTTGCTGTATTCGCTGGGTTGGGGGTTCTACACGTACATTACCTTCCTGGGATATATGGGTACGTGTCATTGAGACTACGTCGGTGTTTGTTGTGGACGGGCGTGGGGTTAAATGTGTTTTGCTGTCCTTGATGATGTAGCGCTGCCCTTCTTGCACCGAACCGAGCAGTTATTGCTGCCGCTCATCGTGATCCTCGCGCTCTTTATATCGACAGTTGTCCTGCAAGCGGTGTTTGGCGCGCAGATCAACTTTGCGCACATATCAACGCATTATTATTATGCCCCTTAGTGCAAAGGACCCAGCAACGCTGGTGGCGGTGTCGAGGTGTTGAAGCAAATGTAGCAGACAACGAGCAATAGATGTTCCTGAAATTCTACGCCTCAAGATGATTGCTGTGCGTCAGACCCCACAACTTGATTTCGACTGCCGTGACCCGAAATGCTCAAAGTAAAGGTCTCCTCGAAGGAGTCGTGTGTTTCTTTGTTGTGACAGGAATGCATCACAAGCAACGCACAACCAAGTTGACATTCGCACTAGCGTCTATTAGTTATATGGAGCTACACGCGAGCTCTCAAAAATGTGATCTCTTCCTCCTGCTGATATTGAGCTCAGGATCCCTACTGGAAGAGCATCGAGATGACCACAGCCACCATCGTGAGCGACAGCGCGCCGTTGAGACTGACAGCAGCCGACTCCTCCGAAGACGAACCCGTAGTGCCGCTGCTGCCCGACAGCGAACCGGCCGAGGCCGCGGCGTCCAGGGACGAGTTGGTCACCAACCAGTTCTTGAGGAAGTCGCCGAGCAGCTCCTCACCGGGGGTGCGGGTGGCGTTGTGGTAGTAGTCGTTCACCGTGAGGAAGACATGCTGAGTGCCGTTCACGTAGAACGTCGACACCTCGTCGCTGATGTTCTTGTACACGTCGATGATCGCCGTCATGTTGGAGTAGAAGTTCTCGCCACTGATGAGGTTCGTGAACGGGTAACCGAGGATGCCCTGGTTCACCAGCTCGTAGAAGTAACGCTGGGTCTCATCGTACATGCTGTTGAGGAACAACCACTGCGCGGCCGGAACGTCCTCAATCATGAACGACATCATCTCGGCCACCGTCAGGTCGTTGTCCTCGCACTGGTCCCAGAGCTTGGGCGTCACCTTGAGGTCGAGCTCACACGTGCCGTAGTACGAGATGAGCTTGCCAGCAGTGTAGTCGCTGGGCAGCACACCCACGTAGCTGTCACCAAGCACCGAGTACCGAATGTTGTTGGTCTCCACTTGCCAGGTGTCGGCCACCAGAGCACTAAGCGCCTGCGCGCCGAGAGCGCCGGCACTGGAGCCACCGATGATGATCTCCTCTGGGTTGGGGTAGTTCTCCAAGGCCCAGTCGAGCACGGCCTTGGTGTTGTTGTAGCCCACCTGGTGCAGAGTCATGTTGTGACCCATGCACTCGGGCACGTCCAGCAGCGCGTACAGAGCGCTGTCCGCAATGCTCTCAACGTGGCTGCCGATGTGCAGGTCACCGGTGCAGTAGGGCAGGTGCACGATGTTGTAGTCGTTAAAGAGGTTCTCGTCGTTGGAACGGTTGAGGATGCCGGTGCTCAGGGGCTTGGCATTGGGGCTGAAGGTCTCGTACATGCACTGGAGACCGAAGGCGCACGTGAGGTCGTCGATGCACGCACCGCCTCCCTGGAAGTAAAGCACGAGCTTGTTCTTGCTCTTCTCTGGGGCCGGGAAGACCTGGAAGAAGTAGGTCGAGTTGGTGGTGAAGTCGACGCTCGAGTTGGTGAAGTCGTCGAAGGCGCAGCGGGTGGCACCACCCGGGTAGATGACCGTGCTGCTGTCGAGCGTCGACGTGGTGAGGTCGTCCACGCTGCACGAGTTCGAGTCGCTCATGACGCAAATCTCGTCGCCATCGCGGATCTGAGCGTTCGAGCTCGCTCCGAGCAGCGCCAACGAGCCGGTGAGTGCGAGTTTCCACATGTCGAAGGCGAGTGTGGGGCAGCGAGAAGACTCGAGAATGACGAGAACTCTGCGCTGCTGGATGGCCCGACGGAGTGGAGCGGGCAGCCACCACCTGGGCTGGCCCGTCCTGCGCAAGGAGCCGGACGTTGATGCCCTTGCTCGCACTGTTTTCCTCACGCGTCAAGCTCATGTCCCTTGTGGGCGTTAGTGCACGCCCAGATGGGGGTGAGCTGCCGAGGTTTTCGGGGAGGCCGCAGCATGGAACTGCAGCGCCGATACGTCACACCGACGGCGGCATGACGCTTTAACAGCTTGGATGACTCGCAGTTAAGTCGGTTGGTGCCGAGTTGCAGCATTGACGGCATCAATGCTTGGAGTACGGAGCATGAAGCTTTCCCAGAGTTTATCGGAGACCCACACGTTTCGGCGCAAGTCTGCCTTTGCATGCACCTCTCCGCGACGTTCACGTCAACGATTGTTACGGCTCTCGGAAGTAATTGTCAAGGTGCCACACCGGACGTTGTACTCAAGTCGCTACGTACCTGTGCAGTGTAGAAGACCAAGTGATGGAGATCGCCATGGCTGCTGCGCTTCTCCGCGAGCGGTGGTGTGTTCGCTTCCGAGACGACGAATCGCCGCTGCATTCGGCGTCGATGCCAGTCATGCAGTCGCCCGGCGCTGCGTGCGTTCCCATCAAGGAGTGGATCAAGAAGCAAAGCTGTGGCCCTTTTCCACGACTTGACAGGATGGCTTGATGTCCCAGCTGGACGTTGGCGGCGTTGACTTGCTGCTCTCCTCTGCGTGAGGATATCCTCAAACCACCATGGTGCATTCAACCGCAAAGGTGCCATTTCAGCAGTATCTGCACCAGTTGTCGACGACTGTGCAAGTCGCACGGCGCGACCACCAAGAAGCTGCTCGCCGAGGCGAGACTGGTCTTCAACGGGGAGGGTTTGTTCAGCTGAAAGACAGACCAAGGTACAGTACGGCCACCGCCGGGCAGAGCTGGGCACAGAACGCGCGTGGACTCATCGACTGCCCGCGGTTCGTCTCAGATGCAAGGCGCTTTGCGCAGTCACACTTCGAACACTGGATTGCGAGGAGGTCTGCAGTGCAGACTCTGTGCCCATCGGCATTTTGAGACTGGTTGCCGTTGAGCAGAGTTTCAAGTTGTTTGTACCTGTAGTTTCTGCTCCAGCGAAATTCGGCCAAACTTGCACTGTGCAAGTGACAGTAACTTCAACGTGCAGGCTGCCGCTTCCACCTGCTTGTCTGACAGCATTACTTTTACCAAAGGTGTGAGCATTACGCAGGATGAAATCGTTCTGGTGCGTGATCACAGGCTCACTCGCACTATTGCTCTAAGGCAATTCGTTCCCAACAAAATCTAGTTCCGAAATTCGTACTGGTGTTTGTATGCGTCAAGTTGAAGTGACAAGGCAAAACGATTGAGCGCAAGTTTTCTTGGGAATTAAGTGTAAATAGCTTCGTTGCAAGCTTCCACAGAGCACCTATTAGCAAGCGCAAAATGCGTTCGAGTCGACGAATCCAATGTCTTCATCTCGCACCAAGAAGGCCTACTCACGATAGCGATCGGTCTTAACAGTACCATTATTTTTGCACCAGATGCAGATCAAACCCAGAACACAAGCCAAGGTGGCACCAACTGAGTCAAGAGCTCCGGCCCAAATTCGACACGATACCGACGATGAAGTAAGCTTAGCGTCCACGACAGTCATGGAGTAACTTACAGCGTCGTGACCAAGCTCGTAGCCAAGATTTCGTTGCTTTCTTCATTCTTCGCAACCCAATCGGTATCACAATACTCAAGAAGCAGCGATATAACTCGATCTCGACTACGAACGTTACCGTTCAGCCTCAGTCACTCGTACCAAAACTTGGGTACAACATTCGTACTTAACCTGCGCCTGGGCGCCAAGGCCACTCCATTTCGCGGGAAAACATGTCGGACACGACGCTGAGCAACGTGTTCTGGGGCCACAGCGCCGGCGTGCTGGTGCTCTCAGCCTCCGGTCTCCTCTGGCGCAGTCGCACCACTGAGTCGCAGAAGAAACTGCTGAAAGACGACATCGTGACGCTGCTCTGGACGCCCGTGGGGCCCAAGACGCACCACCTCAAAGTGTACCAGAAAGGAGGCAAGTACGTGCGCTTCACGGGGCTCAAGGCGCAGGATGTGGCGCAGCTCAAGAGCCACGTGGAGAGCCACTTCGACCGGGAGCTGGAGCAGGAGAAGGTGGCGGCCAGTGGGGGCAACTGGGGCGACATGCGCTTCGAAGGACCCAATCTCAACTTCCGGACGGCCAATGCCAGCGTCATGGAGCTGCCCTTGGAGCAGATTTCTCAGTGTGCACTGCCAGGCAAGAACGAGGTGGAGCTGCAGTTCCACGAGGATGACACAGTGGCTGGAGACGAGGAGACGCTCGTGGAGATGCGGCTCTATCTGCCGCCAGGAGACGGAGAGGACGAGGTCGTGACGGCCGAGGAGTTCCGGCAGGAGGTGCTGGAGAAGGCCAATATCCGCAGTGTCATGGGGAAAAGCATCGTGGACTTGGACGAGACCATTGGCACGTTCCTCACCCCTCGCGGTCGCTACGGAGTGGAGATTTACGGATCTTTCCTGCGCATGCACGGCAAGACGTTCGACTACAAGATCATGTACTCCAACATCAACCGCTGCTTCTTGTTGGAGCTGCCTAATGGCCTTAATACGGCCTTTGTCATCAGTCTGGAGGAACCTATTCGACAGGGTAAGCAGGGATACCCTCATTTGGTGCTGCAGCTGAGCAAGAACGACGTGCACATTGACGTCAACATGTCGGCCGAAGAGATTAAGAAGTACAACGGCAACATCCACGAGCGGATGTCCGGTGCGCTGCCCCAGATCGTCGCCACTCTGTTTAAGTTCATCATTGGCAAGAAAGTGTACACGTCCGGCAAGTTCAAGACGCACAGCGGCGACCGCGCCGTCAAGTGCGCCGTCAAGGCGCAGAGCGGCGTGCTGTTCCCGCTCGAGAAGTCGTTCATGTTCATCCACAAGCCCACGACGTTCATCCGCTACGAGGAGATCGAGTACATTGAGTTCCAGAGGTACGCCGGCCAGAGCGGCTCGTCCGCGAGTCGCAACTTCGACCTCCTGGTGAGCTGCAAGTCCGTGGGCGGCGAGGCCGCGCGTGAGTACGTTTTCTCGGCCATCGACCGGCGTGAGTTCCCGGAGCTGAGCCAATTCCTGACGTCCAAGAAGCTGCGCATCCGCAACCTGAAGGAGTCACACGGCGCAGCGGCACAGGCGGGCTCGAAGAAGCGCGACTTCAACGAGTATTTAGAGGAGTTAGGCCCCGAGGAGGGCGAGATCGAGGACGACGAGGACGAAGAAGACTCGGACTTTGGCCCCGGTGACGCCTCTGGCAGCGAATCGAGCGACTTTAGCGACGAGGAGCTCAGTGGCAAGGACTCGGACGTGGAGGGCGGCGAGGGCGGGTCTTCCAAGAAGGACAAGAAGAAGAAGAAGAAGAAGAAATCGCACAAGAAGCACAAGTCCACTGAGGAAGAGTAAGGCAGTACGCAGCACCTTCGCAGGACAAGAGTTCCAATACACTTTGTTTGACCCTCTTGTTGCCTTTGTGTAGCCATGTCGGTGGCCGTTATTTGTACCAGAAGGCCAGTGTAGCAATAGGAAGTCCGGCAGAATGCGGCGCCGTCCTCGTCGCCAGCTCGGACTTGAGGCGCCTGCGAAGACGCAACTGGCCCAGCAGATTGCGAGCGTCGTGGCGCTCTCGTTGCAGCGAAATGCGCGTGAAAATGGCACTGGGGGCTGCCCAGTGTCAAACAGGGACTTTTGGCGTCGACGCTGCGACTGGCGCAGCAGAACGCGGCCGACATGACGGCGTATCTGCAACGGAAGAGCGCGGAGACTGCAATGGGGACGAGGGAATTGGAGCGCGTCACGTGTGACGACGGAGAGCAAGAGCGCAACGTATGTGTCATTTGTCTGGATGGGGACATGGTATCTAGAGACGACGTTCGAGAGGAAGAACGAGTGGAGGCGCTGCCTTGTGGCCACGTCTTCCACGCTCACTGCATTGCCCAGTGGCTGCTCTATCGACGGGTGTGTCCGGTGGATCGACAACCTATAGTTGACTAGATAAAGTGGCGTTGAACGAAGCTCGGTAAGCAAACAAGACAATTGCGAGGACGCTGTTCTGCTTGATGCATTGATGCTCTCCATCTGACATCACGTGCTCTGATCGTTTACCTGGGCAGCATGTTGCCTCGGAAGTCGAGGTATTTGCCGCTGTCCTCCAGATTCGCCTCGCCAATGACTTTCGTCAGGCCTGCGACGCTTTCGTCCGGTGTCACCTCGCCCTTGTGGCCCGTCGTGCGAGTCACAACGTACCCTGGATGCAGTGTCAACGTAGTGATCTTGTCCGCCTTGAGATCGATGGCGAGACTCGCATTCACCATGTTCAGAGCCGCCTTGGACGTGCGGTAGCTGTACTTGCCCCCAGTGTCGTTCTGAGCGATGCTACCTCGTTGTGACGAGATCTGCGTTACCTTGGCCGATCCGCGCTTGGCTGCAGCCAGTCTCAGGTGGGCAGGAAGGCTTTGGTCACGAGGAACGGGCCCACCGCGTTCACTTCGAAGAGCTTCATCAGGTCGGCTTTGCTGACGTCGAAGCCCTTACTGCTGCTGCTCATGCCAGCGTTGTTGATCAGCAAGTCGATGGGCTCACCTGCGAGCTGCTCTGCTGCCTTGGCAATTGAGTTCTCGTCAGTGACATCAAGTTGAATGATCTTAGACACAGATACCTGCTTCAGCTACTCAACACACAGGACCATTTAGTCAGTCAGTCTTGTAGTACATTTCACTACGCTATTCGGCCGTACATCGACAGCATTTTCGATGTCGCGCGTTGCAGCGAAGACCTTCCAGCCCTCGGCAGCGTAATGATGAGCGAAGGCGAGGCCGATGCCGCGGTTGCTGCCCGTGATCAAGACCGTCTTGATGTCGTTCATGCTCTAAAATGAATGGAGGTGATGTCTTGAGGTGAGCTTGGAAAGATGTGAAGTGACGGGCTCGTGAGATGCAAGAGCTGGGCAGATACCAAGATGTTCGGGTCCAAGCAATCACAAGGCAGCCAAGAGCAGCTTCTGAAATTAACGCAGAACAACACAGCAGCTCCCTAGTCGACTCCATTCGCTTACCATGGCAGGATGTCGCCGCGGAAGTGGAAGTACTTGCCGCTGTCCTCTGGCGTAGCGTTGGCGATGATCTTGGTGAGTCCAGCGACGCTCTCCTCAGTCGTGGTCTCGCCCGTGTGGCCCGTCATGCGGGTGACAACGTAGCCAGGATGCAGTGCCAGCGCAATGATCTTGTCGTCCTTGAGGTCAATGGAGAGACTCTTGTTGAGCATGTTGAGCGCCGACTTGGACGCGCGGTAGCTGTATCTGCCGCCGGATCCGTTGTCGGCGATGCTGCCCATGCGAGACGTGATCTGCCCCACTGTGGCCGACCCGTGCTTGGCAACAGCCAATTTCAGGTTGGGCAGCAGTGCACGCGTCACGAGGAAGGGGCCCACAGCGTTCACTTCGAAGAGCTTCATCATCTCGGCCTTGGTGACGTCAGGGATGCCGCCTCCGCCGCCCATGCCGGCGTTGTTGATCAGCAAGTCAATGGGCTCGTCCTTGAGCGTCTCGGCCGCTTTGGCAATGGAAGACTCGTCACTGATGTCCAGTGGAATGATCTTGGACACGGCCAACTCCTTTAGCTGGAGCATGCAATGCAGGACAAGGTCAGTTATGTATCATAAGCTATTGCTTAGCAGTTGTCAACGTACGTCAGAGGCGCCGTCGACATCCCGCGCGGCGGCGATGACCTTCCAGCCGTTGGCCACGTAGTGTCGAGTGAAGGCCAAGCCAATGCCACGGTTGCTGCCAGTGATTAGAACCGTCTTGGCAGCGCTCATGGTGTCAAGGTGTTCGATAGCGGAGACTCTGGTCGGATTCGAAAGTGAGCAGATCCTTCTCCATGACTGATGGCTGGTCTCAGCTGAAGCTGTCCAAGATCAGTCAAACCAACGCCAGCATGGCCTGCAAGTCGACATCCTTTATGATATTGCACGCTCTTACATTTACTACACTAAAGCTCGCCACGAGCACCAGCGGCAAAAAGGAAAAGGGAAATGCTCGTGCTAGGGAGAAGGCGGCGGACGCACCGCCAGCATAATAGCCTCTCCTGGTCGTCTGTGCATCCTGCTCAGGAAGAACCCGGCCTCTTGAAATGAACGCGTCAAGGTTTCAGTCTCCACTTGATGCCGTCCGGTTCGATGGCTTCGCTTCTAATTCAGCCACCAGCATCCCTCCGCTTCGAAGGGTATTCCACTTGGTCGCGGGAGTCTCAAGTTCACGCCGATAATTTGCTCTTCTTGTTATCTGCTGTCAACGGTGCGTCTTGCTGGGAACTCTCTAGCCGCCGTTTCCGCTCGTTGGCAATATGGGAGGATTCCTCGCCAGCAACAGCGGCCAGCGCACTTAGCTGCAGCGTTGAGCCATTTGAGGGAAGACCAGTCGACTCGGACGAAGCCACAAGCGACAAAATGTCCTCGATAGAAGAATTACGCGGGAAGCCCGACTTAAAGCCACCCAGAGAGCTCAGCTTGTCGTACGAGGCACTTGAAGACAGCGTGCTCAGATTCGAAAATGACGGGAAGCTGCTGAGGTGGTCGTTAGAGCCAAAGCGAGACAACATGTCCGAGCTGGGCACACGCGCCATCTTGTCCATGGACGGCACCCTCGGGATGCGCTGATCGCCACCGCCCATCGTGTGAAGCTTGTCCATAGACGGAATACGCGGCAGCTTATCGAGAGATGCAACGCGAGGGAGCTTGTCAATCGAAGGCACACGAGGGATTTTGTCCATGGACGGCACGCGCGGGAAAATGCCCGATGAGCTACGCGGCATCTTGTTCAGTGGCTTGGGAATCTGGATCTGGTTGCCTGAACCTGAAGAGGCTGGAGCATTATGACTTGGGCTAAGACGCTTCGACATTCCAGTAGTTGTAGAGCTCGTCGTCATGCTCGTCAAACTTGAACCATTACTGTCGTTGTTGCTTGGGCTGCTGTTGTTGCTTGAGCTGCTGCTGGATTCTGACTGTGCGTTGACGTCTGCCTCTCGCTGCTGCTCTTCCTTCATACCATTCTCACCCAATCTCCTTCGGAGGCCGCCGGAGGAAAAATTGTCCTTAACCTGTTGCCTGTTGGTGTTTGAATTCTCTGTAGTATCCCGATTGTTCTGCGCCGATGGGGCTGTTGCCCCTTCATGAGGGCTGTTAGGTCCATGATCCTGCAGTAGATTTGAAAGCTGCTCAAGCGACTGAATACGAGGGAAGTAGGCGTTCAGGCCTTCGCCGATAGACAGCGGCTTGGGAAGGCCGGCAGGTTGGGTGTCGAATCCGCTGCTGGTCATCGTATTTTGAGTCTCCGTCGATGCGTACGACCCGCTAGGGTTCATACCACCAAACCCAGAAGATGTTGCGTGCTGGAAATTCTCAATACTAGCCACGCGTGGGAACAGACACGAAAAGCTGTCAATGGAAGACACGCGCGGAAAGCCGTCGCTTCCGTCCATAGCGGAGCTGCTAGGGGGTCTGTTGTCCTGGCCCTGGTTCGGAGCTTGGCCCTGACCTTGGCCCTGTGTCTGTGCGCCAGCAATGCCCAGCATCGAGACGTTGCTGTGGTCGCCATTAAATAGGTGGGAGGTCACATTGTTGCTCTGCTGTGGGGGGTGGAGAGGGGGCTGCACGGGCATGCCGGGTGCCCGACCCGGTCCTCCATAGTTGGGCTGCTGCACAGGTCCCGGTACTGGTCTGGGTTCCTGCTTTGTCATCTGCTGCACTGGAGCTTGTGGGTATCCTCCCTGTTGCTGCTGCTGCTGCTGTGGATGAGGCGGTCGCATGGCCGCCGGGTTGCCAGCTGCCGCTGCTGCGTAGCCAATGGACCTGGCGGCGGCAAAGCGGTTTTTATCCCTGGACAGCTCCGACTCGAGGCGCTTCTCGCGCCGCCGCTGGTTGTACTGCTCCCTCTCCAAGTACGTCTTCTCCAGCTCGGCCAGGTCCTTGCGGATGCTCTCCATGTCTTCCTTGGACACCTCGTCCTCTCGTCGTCGGAAAATGATCTTGCCAATGCACTGGTCGCCCGTGTACTTCTTGGAGATGCGCATGGGGTCGCAGTTGAGCAGTTTGCTCAGAAACGTGCGTAGCGTGGTGCCCTCAGCCAGCGGCAAGTTGCCCTTCTTGAACTCCTCAATGAGTCGGTCGCAGTACGCGCTCTCTTCCGCCGTCCACTTGCCCTTGCGCATGGCTGTCGGCGGGTTCTGCTGGTCGTTGGACGCGCCATTGGTGGGCGTCTGGGCCGCCGCGTTGTGCGTCGTGCCGTCCAGCACGTGGGCTTTGCTGTCCACGGGCGTGTAGCCCGCCCCGGAGTCCGGCGGCTGCATCTGCGTCGCGTACTGCTGCGGCAGGAGACGGCGCGGCGCCTGGATGGGCGTCCAGCACACGGGACACACTTTGTCCTTACTGAGCCAGCGCTCGATGCAGGACGCGTGGAACTGGTGGTGACACGGCTCCAGCAGCACGTCCACCTGCGTGTTGTAGCACACGAGACACGAGCCGGGGGGCGGCGGCAGGTACGAGGCGTCGGGGCGGCTGGGCGCGGACGTCTGCGGGTTGTATTGCTGCGGAGGCAGGTAGGCGCTCATGGTGGCGTCGGCGCGCGGAATGTGCAGCGCTTCTCCCGTTCCCATTGCTCTTCCTGGTGACGCCTTGAGAGAGAGAAAATAACGGGGAGGTACGAGCGAGAAGAGCGGTTCCCGCCGTCGCGGGTAAAAATAGCGGGCCAGACGGCGATTTGCTAACTTGTACGTGCGGAGACGGCTAATTTGGAGCATGAGACGACTAATTATTCAGGGGCTGATTCCTGTCCTTCTTTTTTAGGAGTAGAGAAGGGGCGTGGAAACAGCTGTTTCTGCCTGGGACCTGACTGGAGGGCAAGCTGTCTGCAGGACTGGGCGCTGCCGTCCGCTGCACTCGGTCGCTGTGCTGCACGCGGTGGCCGCTCTCCGACACGACAGCGCGCCGTAGTTCAACCTGCTTGGCCGGCGTGAAACGAGGCGCTCGCGTGACTTCTTCAGCTTCAGCCGCAGCGGATCCGCTCGCTCGCGACGTTTCAGAGCTGTTCGGACCGCCGTATCGCCGTATCACTTTCGAGGCCCAGAGGGTCATCTGGCAGGCAAACTCATTGCAAATACCGTCGTGGCCGCCTGCGATAACAGGAGCTTTGCAAACTAGTGAAGCGAGGCCTCCAAACGCTGAAGCAAACCAACTGCTGCTTCAGTCGCACCAAAACGCCGTGACGCGTGAGAGCTGGACCAAAAGCCTTGTGCGAGACATAGATGACGGCTGTGGTTGAATCTGGGGAGTCCGCGCCCTAACCACGAACATCTAAAACCGAGCATTTGAATCGCAAATCGCTTCGCGCCAAAATAATCGGCCAGCTAATTCGGAGACACCGCCAGTCCAAACGCGCCTGAATGCACGGCGGCGCGCACTGACCAGCAGTTCGGCGATGTTACCAGTCCTGCAGCCTCACCGAGAGTCTGCCAAACGCCTCGCTCTCGAACTGATTTCTGCGCCCAAGGACTCCGTTGCGTGCTGTAATGCTCGGCGACTAAAGCCTAACGAAACTCTCGCTGCGTTCGTAATTCGATGTTCGTATTTTATAGTGTAACCATGTCCGCTTCAACTGCACCATCACTCTCGACTAAACGGCAACTTAACTTCAACGAGGGCGACAGGGCAGTGAGTCACCATAGCGTATTAAGGCCGCGCGCAAGCGCTCGGGTGAGCTCTGGCATTTTTAAAATCGTAATGCAATCACGAGCTCATTCATTATTAATAATTAACTAAGACGACGTTCAAGAGACGATCGTCGCATGTTCTCTCACGATTTTTAGTGGTTGATTTTCTTGTAGTACGGCTTTGTTTGGGACGAAATACATGGCACCTCAACTCTCGCTCTTAAGCGGTTCGGTAGGGTAAACCATCTTACCGAACAGCAAGCGTCCTTACTCTCTACGATGCAGTCGCGGAAAATAATTTAAGCGATCTTATTGCGGTATGATAGATTTGTATCGCTTTTTATTTTACTAATTTCGAGCTACGTTGTTTTTTAGAACTACACGAGTACAAAAGCAACCGCCAAGTCCGACAAGGAATTGATGACCACCACGATTTGGGATGAAGTTAAAGGTAGTAGGGAATTCTTTCTCCAAGAAACATCTTTCCTTCACCGTTTTCGGGAGGATCAATTTTGCTCAGAAAGCGGACACCATGACCCGACAAGTTAAATAGCACGGCTGTTGAGGAAACCTAAGCAAGTTCTTACTTTTTGTCGAGAAACGACGACAGATTCAGCTTTAATGTCAGTCCATTTTCTTTCGAATCTACCTTTTCGTTTTCGCTTTGCGTGAATTACTATAAACCCGCATATGAGGTGTTTGGATGCCCTAGACGGGTGAATAACACCCGTCTAGCAGTGGACTCCGTTGGCTGCGCCCCTGGTTCGAGTTGCATGGCGCCGCTGCAGAAGGAGGCGTCCACGACCGTCTCGCACGAGACGCTACGAGCCCTCGCCGACCAGTCGAAAGCCGGCAGTCTGGACGCGGACGAGTTCGCTGTGGCCATGTATCTCTACGCCCGAGCCAAAGCGGGCGACCCCGTTCCAACGGAGCTCCCGGCGTCGCTCGTGCCGCCGTCCAGCGGGAAGGAGCAGCCCTCGGTTGGGAGCTCCCCGCAGACAGTGCGCTTCGCAGACCCACCGCTGTCTAGTCTAGACGTAGAGGCCGCAGTTTCTGGTGGCAAAAGGCTGTGGGCGGTTAAGACGCTACGATACATGTACACTTGGTGACTCACTGCCCTACTTCCTCGTTGAAGTTAAGTTGCCGTTTCGTCGAGAGTGATGGTGCAGTTGAAGCGGATACAGGCTACACTTTAATCCTCCAATGGTGTACACATTGTACGGACAGCCTAATTCGGCAGTATGTGGACCACCCAACTCGTAAATAGCGATTCCTTACAAATTTCAAGTACACTGTGTAACGGGCCTGTAGCGGCTAGTCGGAGGATTTCAACTGTGCGAGTGAAATGTGAGCGCACATTTTGACTCGCTCCCATTGGACGAAATGTGTTTCATATCTAAGTGGGGGAGGATGTAACGGGCCACACAAACTGGTGTGCGTTACATACCTGAGTGTGGTGCACACACGTAATGTGGCACACACAGCTGGCACGTCGCTGACGTGCTCAGAGCCAACCAATCGTGGCTCATGCATTTTTGTATAGGAATAACTATAGGTGACTTGTAGTTTGTATTGCAGGCCAAACTAAAGCCCACCTATAATATACTTCTCTGGCCCACTCCAATATGACAGTTGTTTTTTGGGGGGGGTCGTACCTAACAGGGAAATACGTTCTGATTGGACAAAAACGACAGTAATCGCGTTTGACTTCAGACCACCAATTCCTTCGGAGGCCGAGGCTAATTTGCCGCTCACTTCTTTTGCTCTCAACGCGCGCCCACCCGATGCCCCGGCCCCTCGGTTGTACCGACATTTCGACCTCGACGCGCCTGCGCGTGGCCCTCTTCCTCTTCGAGCGGAGCGTGAGGGGACGGCTCCTCAAAGGAGCGCTGCTTGCTGCCACCAAGAAATTTGGACTTTGTCACAACAGCGTGAAGAAGATTTGGCGTGTGCGTGACGATGTTAGGGTGATGACGGCGCCAAGACGGTTACAGCCAAAACGTGGCCGCCCCGCATAGCGGCTGAGGGGGTGATTGAGCGAGTCTTAGCGGTGCCGCTGTGCCAACGACAAACACAACGATCTCTTGCCGCTGCTGCCGGCATCCCCCGAAGCACGCTCCAGCGATACCTTGTGCATGGTACCCTTCGGCGCGCTTCGACGCGCGTAAAACCAATGCTGACTGACGGCCACAAGTTGAAGCGCCTTCAATGGGTGCTACAACATGTTGTCATGCCTCTCGGTATTGTAAAAACTTATTTTTCGATAATTTTACTGTTTTAGTTACACTAAATCTCAAACATATTTGTAACATAGGTGGTCGAATGTATCGCATGCATCACATGTATGATACCGTCCACGTGGACGAGAAGTGGTTTAATCTTTACAAGGGCGCTACGAAGTATTACCTGACAGCTACAGAACAGCTCCCATACGGTTCGTGTCCGAACAAAAGGTACATTGGAAAAGTCAATTTCTTAGCTGCTGTTGCCCGCCCTATATCCACACCACAGGATCCTCCACTTAGTGACAGGGCACTCTTCGTGGGACCCCGTTACATCCTCCCCCACTTAGGTTCGGTTTACTGACCAATCAGGACGAGTGAAAGCGAGTCACACTCTTTCACTCTTCGTCGATTGATATCGACTTGCTGCGGCGGCGAACCGCGCAGCGGCTCATTCTCGTTAGAGCCCGTGAGCGACACAGCGCTCTTCTTCTCGGTCACCACGTCGACCTCTGCAAGCATGCCCCGCTCTGGAGCATCTCGCGGCGCGAAAGCGCGCGCTAAGCCTCGCGGCAAAGGCTCGTCCCTCAAGAAGGAGGCCGACGATGCGGCCTCTGAGGCAGTCACCTCTCGTGGTGACGTGCCAGCGAGTGCGAGCGCGAGTTCGCGTCGCAGTCGGTCGCCGGATGTCCCTCCGGACGATCGACCCACCCGCGCTTCGTCCACCGGGACGACAGTCCGGAGCTCGGTGACGATAGGGCTCTGAAGGAGTTCCTGGGGCTACCCGAGGACTCCGAGGGTGGTCAAACACCCCTGCCCAGCGAGCACAGCGACGACGTCATGCGTTCGCCCGCTAGTGACCACGATGGTCACGAGAACGAGACGCCGGAGCGTCCACAGAGCCCGGCCGACGAGGCCAGGGGTTCGCCTGCGGCAGGCGGCGACGAGGAAGAGAAACCTCGTTCGCCAGCGAAGAACCTTTCGCTTGCCGAAGGTGTAGAGCGGGCTCAAGCCGCTAAGGCCTCAGCGGAGGAGGCCAAACGCGCGAAGAAGCGCAATGCTTCGAGGTCTCCACGCCGTGAGGCAATGTAGACTGGAGGGCTCTACCGCGACCTCTTCAATCCGTCGTCTGACGAGGAGGAGGGTGCTGTCTACGAGCCCCAAGAGATCTCCAACGATCTCGATCGGCAGCAGGAAGATTTCCAAGCTGCACGGCGAGTACAAGTGCACCCGGTGCCGCACCCGTAGGTGACGGGGGCACCCACTCGCAGTCATACTGGCCACCCGAGGAGGGCTCTGGGGCCGATCTTTACGTGGAGCAACTTGTTGCTCCTCGTGGACTCATTGGTGGTCACACTTTCAAGGGCGCTTACGAACGCGCCTTGGTACAGAAGGTCGCCTTGTTCACCGAGAACATCGAGGCGGCCAGGTGTGTACTCCTTGCACAGCACCGAATCCCTTTGAAGGATTTCACGACCCGCCGAAAGAAGCCCGAGAACCGTGGTGGCCTCTTTCCGGTCTGGGGTTACCCTTGGGTCCAACCCGAGGTGTGTACCACTTGACTTGCCAGTGAGGATCTCTTCTGGCAGTGGATAGCCTCCCGCGGCTACTCACAAGAGCACCTTCGAGGGCTCAAGGACGAACGCACGCTGTCCTCCATCTTGGACCAGCGCGATCTCCGAATTGAGTTCGCTCATTTGGTCAGCAAACGCTTGCTGCCAAAGGAGTTCCAGAAGCGTGCTTCAATGGTGTTTCAAGCGCCCATGACGAGCGCGGGTACGGGCTGTTTGCGGCAACGCCCGTACTGCGTTCGGGTAAGAAACCCCGAACTACTTACGAACCGGCTGTCGCTTCTGTTCCCAGATCGCGAAAGCCTTTGGGCAGTCTGCTTGGAGCCGTTCAATCGGCTCCCACGAGTTCTCGGAGTCCGGGTAGCCTCGCCACTTCACAAGGAGTTGGCGCTAGCCACGGAGGCGTCGCTCCCGGACGACTCGTTCCACGTGGAAGTGGGTCTCTCCATTCTGGTCCAAAAGCGGAGGAGGTGCCCTCGTACGAATTCGAGTACGAGGAACCTCTGAGGAGCCCGTCGCCGCGGCGCTCCTCTCGCCCAAGTGCTCCGCCCGTTCCTCCGTCGGAGAACGAAGAGGTGTCTCGCCTCCGACAACGTGTCCTTGTCCTTGAGATCGCGTTGGGTCTCGGGACTGGCGGTGCTGCTGCTGCTGAGTCTGGGAGTCGTGGGGTCCTCGCACGGCTTGAGGACCGCCTGGCCCAGATGGGCCGGAACGTGTCGGCGCTCCAGGATCGGGTGGACCGTCGGGCCCATTCGTCCGACACAGACGAGGCCTATCGCCGGATCCAGCAGCTGCAAATGGCTGTTGGGGATCTGGAGAGACGGCCGGGAGTGCAGACGTATGCGCATCCGCAGCCGTCTGGTCCGGCGTACGCTCCACCGCATGGTCAGGCGTACGCCCAGTCGCACGCTCCTGCGTTTGCGACGTCGTACGGCTACGGCGCGTACCAGGCTTATCCAGTCGCGTACGGGACCCCTTCGGCTTATGACTCGAGCCGTGAGTCTTCCGTTTCCCAATCTTGGGCTTACGGACAGGGTCGTTCGTCGGCGCCCGAACCTCCTTCTCGCTTTCAGGAGCTGGCACCTCCTCCTCGCGAAGAGGATGGATCGCCTGGGGAGCAGTCGGCCCCTGCGGATCGTGATACCGCTTGAGGCGCCCCACGTAGAACGTCGGGTGCGTCTTCATGGACGCAGGCAGGTCGGTGGTGTACGCTGCGCCATGCCTCGCCAGGACCGTGAACGGGCCAATGAAGCGATGCTTCAGCTTGTTGCTGCCGGCAGAGCTGACAGCGTCAAGCGGGTAGGTTCTTAGCGTCGAGTATGACTAACTCTCCCACATTAAACACATTTAAGTTTCCTCTTCCATGTTTGTCTGAGTACTCCTTTTGTTTGTCCTGGGTCGCCGCCATTGCGTCGCGGACCCTGCTGATGACATTCAGCCGTGTCACTTCGCAATTCGCGCCGTTTGGCATAAGTGGTTCAAGGGACACCTCCAGCGCCTCTTCGGAGGATCACTCTTCTCGGACGCGACGTCCCCCCAGAGAGGGACCGAGAATGAGAGTTGGGGTGTTTCCTGTGCGCCAAGCATGGAAGCGGCGACGTGCTTGGCGATTGCCACCAATATTTTTACAACGCTGTAGTGTGTGTGTGGGGGGCGGTGATCCCCTCATGCAACCAAGATCGACACCAAGGCGCGATGGAGATGGCGACCACTCGCGTTCAAGATATGCCTGCCAAGACACGGAGGACCTGGTACCCCCTCATGTGTTCGAGTATCCTGTACCAAGGCGCAAGGACATGGTGAACCCTCGCGTTTCAGCTCAAGCACCAAGCCACGGAGGACCTGGCGGCCCCCTCGTGGATAAGATCTTTCGCCAAGGCGCTTCGAGTCCGGTCAACTCGCTGCGTTCCAGTGAAGTACCAAGGCACAGAGGATTTGGTGACCCTCTCGTGTTCAGTTTTCACCAAGGGGCGATGGATAAAAGGTGGCACCTTCGCGTTTCAAGTTCCCGAGCCACCAAGGTGAGAGGACTTGGTGATCTTCTCGCTTCCATATGCAGTTCCGACCACCACGGATTCGATAAATTAAGGGATATTGGGCTTCGACGCCCCCAGCGACTTCAGGAGTCTATAGTTAGCAAGTTACTAACACAAATAGATGACCTCTTCCCCCCCTCGACATTCAGCCGTGTGTCCATGAAGGACACCACCTGTTTCCGCAGGGAAACTGGTTGCAACTCAGCAACCTGGGAGGAAAGGGTTTTCCGAGCCTCTCCCCCACTTAAGACTGAGCCATCGGTGCTCCCAACTAACGTGAGGGGCACCCGGGGATGGCGAAAGCCGTTCAGGTAGAACGGCTTGAGCCCGGTGGCCGCGTGCACCGAGTTGTTGAGTGCGAACTCAACAACAGCGAGCTGCTCAGACCACGTGCGAGGAGCTCCCGCACATACACTGCGCAGTGTCTTCGAGCACGCGATTGACGCGCTCAGCCTGACAGTCCGTCTGAGGATGATCAGCGGTGGACAAGTGCAGCTTGGTTCCAAGCAATTGGAACAGTGTGCGCCAGAACGCAGCAGTAAACTGTGGGTCACGGTCCGAGACAAACGTCTCCGACAGACCATGATAGCGGAAGACGCCATCTACGAACAGCCGCGCGGCATGTTCACCGGTGACCGTGTCCGGCACTGGAGCAAGGTGTACCATCTTGCTCAGACGACACACGAACACCAAAATACCGGTGTTGCCGTGCGCATCGGCCGGAAGGCCGAAGATGAAGTCGTGACTCATCGACTTCCAGCAGTCTGCCGGGATAGGCAAGCTCTGCAATGGGGCCGAGGCGTGCCCCGCGGGTTTCACCCGCTGACATGTTTCGCATGTCTTGACGTAGCGTCCGACCCACTTGTACATGTGGGTCCACCAAAAGGCCTGCGAGACCGACAAGAAGGTCTTCTCGCGGCCGAGATGCCCACTGGAGGGCGCATCGTGCTCCTCCTGGAGGATGTCAAACTTGATGTCCTCGTCGTCCGGACGACAACTCGCGGTGGTTCATTGGGCTCCACCCGATAGTAGAAGAGGCCATCCTGCTACTCGTATCGGTGGAGCCGGGGGGGGGGGGCTGTCACGGTGAGAGCCACGACGACTTGGCGTCCTTCCCAGCGGTCATGAACCGCACCAGAGGCGCGAGAGATTCGTCGCCACGATGCGCCATGCGTATCCGATCGTAAAGATCTGTTGTCACCCGCGTGATGTGGACCAACTCGTAGTCAGGCCTGCGTGACAACGCATCGGCAAGCACATTGAACTTGCCCGGCTTGTACTCGACGCGGAAGTTGTATTCCGCGAAGAACGACAGCCACCTCGCCATCCGCTGCGATAAGTGGGGCGAGTTGGTCGCCGTTCGCAGGGATGCGTGGTCGGTGTTAATCACAAAGGGCCTAGAGCCAGAAGATGCACCCGAAACTTCACAAGGGCGTACTTCATGGCAAGGAGCTTCTTGGCGTGAACGGGGTGGTTCCGTTCGGCAGTCTTGAGCTGCCTGGACTGGAACGAGATGACTTGCTCGTGTCCGTCCTCGTCGATCTGCAGCAATGCACAACCGATGGCATAGACGGAGGCATCGCATACGACGCTGAACGGCTTCGTCTCGTCCGGCAGTGCCAGGACCGGCGCCTGCTGAAGGCTAGCCTTGATGCTGTCGAAGGCATCCTACTGCTGACGCTCCCAGTGCCAGTCAGAGCCCATCTTCAGGAGGTCTGACAAGGGTCTAGCTAGACCCGCGTACCCCGCGCTGTACTTGTGGAGGTAGTTGGCCACGTCCAACCACTTCCGAAGATCCTTTTGGGATCTGGGCGTGGGCCACCCAGCAATGGCTTTGACCTTCACCGGATCAGCCCGGACGCCGTCGTTGCTAACGAAACGACCGAGAACCTTGATCTCTGGTGACGCGAAGACGCACTTGTCGATGTTGGCATAGAGCTTGTTGACTCTCATGACCTCCAACACTCGACGGAGGTGCTCGATGTGCACCTCCATAGCCGTCTTGCCATCCTCGGCACGGCTATGGACGAATATATCGTCGAAGTACGTCTGTGCAAACGCACGTAGCGGCCTGAACAACTGCGTGACCAAGCGATTGAACGTCGCTGGGGCATTCGACAAGCCATGTGGCATGACGAGCCACTTCCAAAGCATACCGCTTGGAGTGCTCACTGCTGTGAGCGGGATGTCGCTCTCACGCATCATGATCTGGTAGTATCCGTCCACCAGACCCAGCGCGCTATACAGCTCGGAGCCGGCCATGTTGTTTAACAACAAATCCTTTCGTGGGATTGGTGTCTGGGCCGGCACCGTAGCGCTGTTCAGCTTGTTGTAAGCGTGAACCAGACGCCACTTCCCGTTCGGCTTCCGAACGCAGAAGGTTGGCGTCGAGTGCGGGGACTTCGACTCCCGCACCATGCCTGCCTTCGCCTTCGCGGCGAAGAAGGCATCAATTACCTTGCACTGTTCGCGCGGTAGAGGCCATTGCCTCGTGACACAGTACTTGTGCCAGGCACGAGATCAATCGCGTGCCGAACTCCTCGATCTGGTGGGAGTTGCGACGGTGGGTCCTTGGACTCCACGTCCTCAAACTCCTTCACCAAAGGATACACCGGATCGTTGGGGTTCTTGAGAATCTCAGAACCCAAGCGCGCTTCGCGTCGCTTCCTCATCTCTTCGAGGACATCTTCGTCCAGGACAGAGGAGGAGTTCATCTCCTCGAGAGCGGCCTCCGGCTTAAGGAGAACCAGCTCAGCGATCTCGCCAGCCTTGAGATCGGCCAGAAAATCTTCTGCCGCCATCTCTTCGAGGTTCAGCAATTCTGACACCTCAGGCAGCGGCTCCAAGTGGATGCCTGCTGCCTTGATTGGCATACCGGTCACGCCGTCGAAGATGTGTTAACACTCTTCTACCGGCCGCGTCTGCGGAGCCCGGGCCCTGGGCCCGAGTCGCTGGGAGCGACTTCAGTCTGAATAACGTTCAGACTCGACTTGCGGCTGTCGTCGACGGCGACCGCGACGTGGAACTTCGTTACCCACGTCGTGTGATGTCTCACTAGGGACATCGGGAGCATTCACAACTCAGTGTGGAACTTTGTTACCCACACAGGAAGCGTCTTCCGCGTCTTCCTCTTCAGTTAACCCTTTCGCGATGCCAGGGGGCATATTGCTTCCTTTAAGGCTTTTTGTAAAACCCGGTAGGAAATGGCCCTCTTAAACGAAGCATTCTGCTTCCTTTAACGCAGGTTCAACCAAAAACATACCATCTTTTAGGACATATCATAAAAGGTGGGATGTGCAAATCTCTGATCTATACAAATGCCAAATATCATGCGCCGCTTCTCGTGTTACTACAAATCACCGTAGATGCTTTGTCTCAGGGTACAATGCTGCATAGTGACATGTTTCTGTAAAGGGAAGTCAGATTAGTCTGTTTACCTCGTTATTCGAACCTATTACTTACGTCTGTATAGTATAGTTTAGAAAGGAGGCTCGCGAAAGGGTTAAGGTCTGGGCGACCGTGTGTGGAACTGTTACCCACTTGGTCGACGTTCGGCAGCGTCGACACCTTCGAAGCATCGGCCACCGGTCTAGGCTCCGGTGGCGACCGAGGGCTGTCCGCAATGGACTGCCGCGCTCGGTCCGGCGCAGCTCCTGCTGCTGCCGTCTCCATGGAGTCGTCCAAGACATCGACGACTCCCAAATACTCCCCGGATGCTTCGGCATCCCGGCGCCCCTTTCGGGTGGCCCAGGTCCTGACAGAGGTGGGAACATGACTCTCCAATGCTCTGTCGGACACTGCAGGCCGGCTAGCGCCAATCGCTTTGCGGCGCCAGTCTATCGCGGGCTCGTGTTTCTCGAGCCAGGGCATGCCCAGGATCAAGTCGTACGACTCCATCTCAAGAACAGGTAACTGTTCCGAGCTGTTGAAGTCCTCGAACTTCACAGCAAGATCCATGTGAATTTTAGGGATGGTTATCACCTTCCCGTCGGCCAGTCGGACTGACACTATCCCGTTGCCTTTGCTCTCTCTCAGAGCATCGGCCAACCTTTCTGGCGGCGTGCAAAGTTCTTTGACGTCCCAGAATCAATCACGACACGGAAAGGAAATCCGTATCATCGTACACCTGCGTGTACTACGAGCAGCCCTCCGCTGCCCTTCGCCGATTCGAGAGTGCACAGACTCTCAGGGGCTAAGTCTCCATGGTGCGCGCCACCCGCGCACCGCTCATGAAGACTTAGATCTTCCCCAGTAGGGCGCCCCGCCCCTACTGGTTGCCTGCGTTCCCCTGGTCTCGGGATCGCGGCTTTGCCAGCGACCCTTGAGCGCTAGAGGTCTAGGAGGAAACTGCCTGGGTTGTCCTCCGGCGGGGCAGGCACGTTTCATGTGACCCAGCCAGCCACAGCCGTAGCAGCGGATGTCCTGCTGCGCCGCGGACCCGAGTTCCATTGGAACTGGTCCGCTAGGACTCACCCGGTTCGTACCCGGTGCGGAGTTACGTGGCCATGCTGAGGCCGGCGTACGAGCCTGGCGATGGCTGTACTCTTCCTGGAGCGCGATCTGAATCGCCTCCTCAAGGGTGCCACATTGCACCCGGAACAGCTGCGTGCGAGCGGGCCCCACCCGGAGGCCGTCCATGAACACCGTCACCTTGATGTGTTCATGGAGTGGGTTTCCCACTAGAGATGCGGTAAGCTCACGCATCTCCTGGATGTACTCGTGCAGCTCACGCTTCCCTTGTTTGCACGAGTGAAAGCGTGAGCGCTGGCGATACTAATAGTTCGCCGGGAGGAACGCGGCTCGAAGCTATTCACACAGCTGAGCCCAGGATGCAAAACATCCCGGCGTAGTCGCTTCGCGCGTGTATGCCCAACTCTTAGCACGACCGCTAAGGTTGGAGAGTGCGAACGCCACTCTGAGCCGTTCGCTCGAGATTAGAATTGCGTCCATGGCGAGCTCTACCTCCCGAACCCAGAAGTGAAGGTTCTCACATTCCTTCCCTATGTATGTATGGGTTGACCTTAAGCCGCAGCGGCTTAGGGTGGGTCGGCTTGGGTTCGACCGCGGGGACCTGGAAGGTTCCCCTGTGATGTTGAGTTGTGGCCGAGCTCGCCGAGCCGACCACAGAGACATGGGGATCGGACCGAGAAGAGAAAGTTGACGGCGGTCCTGATTGGCCAGCGAGGTTGCCTCTCATAGTTACCGCACTGGAGTGACTAGGACTAATTTAGTGACGAAGAGTCCTCGGTTGGACCAAATATACTACCGATCGAGGACTAAAAGTCAGGATAGGCCAGTTTTGGTCCCTCTGTGACAACCACACGAGGCCTCGTCGTAGGTACGAATTCGTACCTATGTGGGATTAGGGATTTCCCACAGAGATATGTTCACACTTAATATTTGTATAGAGATTTAGGATAGAGTATAGGAAGAGCTAAGAAGGCCTCAGGGCCACAAATAACAGAGCAGAATTTTCCCCCAACCTAACAGGGTCAAGTCCGGCTAAGGTAACCCTAGCTAGCTCACCGTAGCGACTGGATACACTCGGCTGAGTGGATGCCTGCCGACGAGCTTCAGGTACACCGACCGAGAGCTCGTCCTGGTAAGGCCAAGAACAGAGAGGAAAAGGAGAGATATTTGGCCGATTGTTACAGCGATTACACGTTGTATATTTGTATTGGAAGTGCGGAAGAGCCTTCATACATTCTTTACGCCGAGGTTTGACCTCGGCAGCCCCGTTTAAAGCCTTGACCGGCCCGTACCCTTCATTCTGAGGGACAGCGAGGGTTGGTGCGAAAGCACGAACGTACATCCTAGCTTCGCTCGTGCTAGTGGTGTATTGTATTTGGGTAGACTACCGCGGACTCTGTATACAGAGGACACATTCCAACCCGGTGTAAGGGATCGTTCCTGAGCCTTCAGGTCTGGTTCCGACATATTCGCCGACCTTTCGAGGGAAGCGTGTGTTGTTGGTGGGACGCATCCGACTAGGAAGAGAATTTCATCGTGTTCCTACACGACAACTGGTGCCGCGACCCGGGATTGGTGTGACCTTCTGTGTGTTGTGGTCTGTGTGTAGGTTTTACCTAAACGAGCGTTCAAAGAGAAGAAGAACAAGAGAAAGAAGAAGAAGATGGCGAAAGGATTCAAGTCGACGGTACCAGAAACACCGATGAAGTCTTCGGGGATCCGGAACGAGAGTTCTGGATCGACCGACAGATCGTTCGCTACCCCGGCGACAGCTCGCATGGAGCCGCTAAGCGAACGTTCGGTCACCTTTGATCGCTCGGTGGACATTCCTGACGCCAAGTACGATGATGACGATGATTGGGGAGAGAAGGCAGAGCCCTCGTTGGCGGTGCCTGATGCCCCGGAAGATGCTATAGTCTCTTTAGGCCGTAGCGGAGGTGTGCGATCCTTATCGCGCAATCTCCTTGACGAATTGGAGGGAGTGGCAGGCCCTAAACCTGCTCAATTCCACCAAGATGATGGAGACCGAGGATTCGAAACCCTCGGTGATGACTGGGAAGGCGACTTCTAAGTCATCTGGCAATCGGCCACCCCTCAACGGGGACACACCGGCTGCCAACAAGGTGCTCGGACGTTGCGTGGCGATGATGAACGACAAGAGCACGTGGATGCAGATGTTTTCACCGGCGTTGGAACGCCAAGCTGTCTGGACGAACCTGGAGAACGAGCTCGCGGTCCCTGTCAACTCGGCGAGCTCTTACCAAGTCGCAGAAGACACCATCCTGCTGTTGGAAGCAATGGGGTGCAGAGCTGTGACTCGCCCGTCACCAGCGATGCTCCGTGATTGGTCTCCGTCGGATGCAGGCACCGCCCTCGCTAAGTGGAAGAAGAAACTTCGGGCGGCGTTTGGGGCTTCGGACCTCGGCGGAAAACCCCAGCCGGTAGCCCGACAGGCGCCTGAGGCGGTTGATCCGTCGATGACCCCCTTACCTCAAACCCCGATCAAGAAACGAGCGACAGAGCCTTCGGGTGGCGTCTTCTCGATCCCCGCCGAGGAATCGAGTTACTATCCGGACTCGCATATGGTCACTCCGCGTTCCACTACTCGAGCGGAACGCTTGGCACGTGAGACCGAGGCTTTGAGAGCTTCTGGAGCAAAGGGCAGAGGAGAACTACGCCGAGCCGACAAGGAAGATTCACGACGACTCCGATGATTCGTCGGATGACGATCTTCTCCGGGACAGTGATGATGACGGAGACGACATCGCCGAACAATGGGCGCGTCAGATTCGGGAGCTCAGTCGAGATGATGATGGTGCGGGGGCTCGGAAGCTGCCTCACCGAGACTAGCAATCACCACTCACTTGCCGCTTGGGAATATCAAGCCCTACTACGGGAGACGAAACCGAAGCGAACAGTCAATTCAATGGCTGCGAACTTTCGTCTACGAGATGAAGGGGACCCATACGCCGCCTAACGAGTGGCCTTGCATGGCTTTTGAGTTGAGCCTCCAAGAAGGAGCATTGCACTGGTACATACAGTTGCCTCGCAAGGTCCGGACGCAAATGGACCCTGCTCAGCGACGCTTCTTCATCCAAGTATTACTGTTCATCGTTCAGCCAGTCAGCTAAGGCTCAGTACTACTCTGCCAAGAGAGACGACAAGGAGCACGTGTGTGACTACTTGAACCGACTGAATGGCTATGGTCGCTAACGCAGGTGTACAATTCGAGAATGGTGGACGTGACGCTAAGGACCACGTCCGACACTTCCTCGATACATGCGGCGACAGAAGCTTGGAAGCCGTCTGCGCCACGTTAGGGTGAAGGACATCCACGATCTCGAAGACCTCATCAACGAGATCCTGCGGAGCGAACAGCGCAGATCGACTAAAGAGACCTCGTTTACACGCTCCAGGTCTCGATATGATTGGTCGCAGACGTGACGACAGGCGGACAGAGTACTCACGCGCATGGTAATACAGCCGCGATCGTCGAGACCGAGACGCCAGTAGACGCCGAGACGACCGCAGAGATGGCTCGCGCAGTCACCCTCGCATAACGCTGGTTGAAGCGCTGACCGAAGCTCTGGAAGGCTTCAAGGTCCGAAGACTCCTACGACGGTCGTGAGTCTAACCGTTACGACGACTACGGCGGTGACGAGGATGGAGAACTGGACCACGACCGAGGCGACGGTGATGATGGTTATGAGAGTGAAGGCTCTGTTTGGAGCAATTACTCGGTTACACCCGAGGAAAGTCACTTGGCAACTGCGAACGAGAACGAACGACGCAGCGGCAGCCGATGGGACGTATACGCTAGAGCGAGCCAACGGCCCCAACGAGACTTTGAGGGACGCCCACAGACCGGACCAGGCGACTGACGTTTCGGACGCGATGACCGAGACGGTCGTGGCGGCAACAGACGATCGTATGGGCCTTGTGCAGCCTGTGGCGGCTCCAATCACTCAGCACACCACTGTTTCCGTAGATGCAAACTCTGCAAGCAAGTGCACGACGCTGGGAGATGCGAAGCATTCCAGCAGCTTACTACTTTAGCTTCGGACGAAGGTTGACAAAGCCGACCTCCCTGCAGAGCTACAGAACATCGTCTTTGGGAGCCATTCAAACTAGGCAGCCCGCCAACTGAAACTGGGTTGGTCCCAATCGGAGGGCTGCCACAGTTGGCTGAAAACCGCGCTGGACGCAGACTTTGTCCTACGTGTTTTGCAGGTGAATGCAAATGGCAGAATGACCCAAGAGGCGACAGTGTGAATTCGACGGAAATTGGTGTGACCGAGGCAGAAAGCCTCGGAGAGAAGCAGTGTATGTGAGTGGAGTGATGAAGGGAGAACGAGATGTGACGCGTACAGACGGCTGGATTGCGAGTGTACGCCAAGTAGAGCGCCAAGACCGAACCCCTCGTCCCGGTAGTGAAATTGCTGCCTGGCGAGAGGCTCGGGTGGTGGTCCACTCAACGATACGACAGACGCAAACGAATGCGCGCCCTGGTCAATGGGGCGAAGTAGACGACTCGCGAACGCGCGTATTCTGTTGGACACGGGAGCGAATGTGAGCGTAATCTCGGCGCGAGCGAAACGGCTACGGATGCGAGAGATTACAGACCATGGCCGAAGCCTTGAAGTGCGAGGGAATTAACCCTGGGGTGATGGGGAGACTCGGCGCCGAGCCTTTGTCAAAGTGACTCTGGGGTGGGAGCGAGTGTATGAGTTTGAGCTGTGGGTCATGGACCACAGCGCAGGAGTTGATGTGGTGCTAGGAACGTTGGATTTTATGATACCAGCCGGCATTCGGCTGGACCTGTTCCACGGCACTGCTCGACTTCCGGATGAGGTCATGGTGCCTCTGATTAAGTCCCAGAGCGATGTTGACGAGAGAGCCTATGGTTCCTGGAGGGCCGACCGAAGGTTTACATATCCCAGGTCGTGAGTGGAGGTCGTTTCATCTGAAGCGGAACCGGCCTCCCAAAGATACGTATGAAGTATGGATACGTCGGACCGAGACTTTGGTGCCGACGGTGACGTCGTTTCGCCGAGGGAAGCCGTACAAGGTCCGCCTGACTAAGCGTTACGGAACGAGATGTGCATTGTCCGGGCCACAGTCACTTTGTGATGTGGGTCCGGATTGGAGATCTACCGCGCGATGTAGGCTACGTGCAGCTGAACTCTCGGCGAAGTAGAACGAGTGGCAGGTGCTGGCATACGCTGCTGCACGTGATAAGCAACTGTACCGATGTGAGCAGCGACTGTACGACCACTGGTTGGCGGCTCAACCACCGTCGGTAGAACGTCGTGAATACCAGACTCCGAAGGAATTGCTACCGTCGACCAACAGAGGATTGCGGGAGTCAGTAGACTTGCGCTCCAGCAGTGGGAGCGGAACCAGCGGACGAAGGATGAACGAAGCCTCGGATGCGGCCCTCTCAGATGGTGAAGACCGACCTGAATGTAATGTTGGGCAGACCGATGTCTCTGGTGGCTCGCCTACCGGAGTAGACGGTGACCAACGCGCGACCGGAGAATTTGGTTACGTCCGGATGATCCAGACCCGGTGGGAGCTCTAGAAGCCAGCATTTGCCTCGGTGATGCATGGATCAGCGTCGCGTGTTGATGAAGGACGTGATGCAGAGGCGTCTCCGACACCTCAGAACACGTGGCGACGGAGATGGAGTTCCGAGGATTACGCTCACGAGCTCGCCTTCCTACCAGACTTCACCGAGACGTCGGCCGCATGAGCTGGATTACTCTACGCCGAACGCGTTCGCAACGCCGAACTGAACACCGATCAGCAAGAACGTCTACTGGAGACGCTGAAGCGGCATGAGCATATCATGATTGCGAGTGGTAACACTCTACCACCTCAGGCATATGGCGTCGTCTGTGACATCGACGTGCAGGGGCATCCGCCCATCAAGCAACGTGCCCGCCGGATTGCGCTGAGGCACCTCAAGAAGCTGTTTGAACTTCTGAAAGGTCTGCTGCAAGCGAGGCTGATCTCGCTTTCGGACAGCCCTTGGGCGTCCCCTATTGTCATCGTTCTCAAAGAAGAACGGGGTCGATATTCACGACTTTGCATTGATTACAAGATGGTGAATGCAGCCACCGCGATTTTGGAGTATGCGATGCCATTAGTCGATGACTTATTGACCGACATGGAGGCGTACTTATGGTTCTACTCGCTCGACGCAGCCAGTGGCTTTTGGGCCGTGATGATGACCGAGCGAGCTCGGAAGATTTCGGCGTTTGTCTGTGCTCTGGGGCACTTTGACTGGCTCCGTATGCCGTTCGGACTGAAAAACGCGCCTATGATCTATCAGCGCATGATTGACAACGCCCTATGGGGCTTTGTCCAGCCGCACGGTGGGTGGACGAACTTCCTTGCGGAGAGGATGCAGGAAGCTGAGACCAAGTCTCGTTCACAAGCTCAGGAGGTTCCCGCCATCTGCATGGATGAAAGTCGAGCAGTGGACAGAGGCTTGGAGCACCCAATGACGAAGTTTGAGGCCGACCGGGTGTCATCGATCGCGAACGATCCGGTGACGGTGTTGATTAACAGCCCGACCGCCGATATGTTTTCAACCGGGGGAGCCGGACAAATCGTCGTTGTGGTGCCAGTGGTTTGATCGGCGATCCTTCGTGGATGATATCTGCTTTGGTGCAGATTGTCTTTGAAGCGTGCCTTAACACCTCCTCATTACCGTCTTTTAGACAGGTTGGCAGAGTGTCGAATCAGCGTGAGCTTCACGAAGAGCATCTTTGTCCAGACGCGAGTTCGATTTCCTATCACACGAGATCACCCCAAGAAGGCATACGAGCTGATCCTAAGAAGCTCAAGGCGATCACCGAGCTCACGTTCCCAAAGTCAAAAAGGGCGTGCAAGCTTTCTCGGTGCGCTGAATTACTATAGTCGCTTCATCCAAGACTTCGCGGTCTACGGTGCAAGCCTCTATCAGGTCAAGGACTGTGACTTCGAAGCGGGGGTGATCAGCAGCCAACGAAGCTTCGCTGCACTCCAGGCCAAGGTGGCGGAGGCACTGATACGGCTATTTCGACAAAACACGTGACGTACATGTGATGCTGTATGCTAACGAGTGGGCGTTGAGCTCCACTCTGATGCAGAAACATGATGATAAGTTGCACCCCGTGCGGTTCTTGTGGACGCGTTCTGAAGGATGTGCCGAGATGAATTATCACCCACGGTGAGGAAGGAGGTCCTAGGCCTTTTTCTTTGCTACTTGAAGGTGTGTTACACACAGCTTGCTGGTCGGACCATCCATGTCTACACGCGCTTTTCGACGCTAAATTGGATGCATAAGTCGAAGACACTGTTCGGTCGGACTGCCCAGTTCGCCGCCCTACTGTTCCCATGGCACCTGAAGGTGCAACGAGTCAAGGAAGAGCGATCGCGCCTTCGCCCAGTTACTACAAGCGACTATTACGAGCTTTGTCGACCTCGACGAGTCAAAGGCACCGTTCACACCACCGACGCGAGGCTCACCGACAGCTCGAATCGACCCACATTTGCTATATGCACGACTACCCGTGACTACAGAGGGTTGTGTTGTCGTTCGATGGCTCTGCCAAGACAGCAATACGTAACTGAACGAAGTAATACC